>OX465110.1:4140060-4785002 GCA_949987565.1 Luidia sarsii
GACAGACCGCAGGCAGGGCAAAGAAACGCTGACCACTCACCTCCAAACTTGCCGGTCTCTCTCTTCCTCCTGAAAAGACCTGCAAGTGGGGAAAAAGAAGGAGAAAAAGAAAAAAGACATGAGTACCAAATCAAGGGCCAATTTCATAGAGCCACTTAAAAGCATCAAAATGTGCTTACCGGTAAACAGAAAAAGTCATGATTCACACAAGTAGTTTGGCAATCGAAAATTATTATTAATTGGTTTGCGGTGACACCATGTGTATCATCTCTTTTGAGACTGAGTGTGGCTCTAAAAAGAGCCGGTGACTCAACGTTTCGAGCAGTGTGTACTCTGCTCGTCGTCAGGAGACGAAAATTAAACTTTAGTCTTATGCTCAATGAAGAATAGTGGAATATACAAGTCAAAAGGAATTGTGGTTGAAGATGTTTCAAGCTTAGCAGATTTGAGGTCTCTGAAATTGACCCCAGGTGGGGATACAGTGGTCAAGGTAACCTCCCCCATACCATACAACAATAACAACCTGCTTGAAAGCCAAAACAAAAATAAAAAAGTACAGGCAGCTTTGGCAGGACTCCGACCCACGACTCTAGCTTTCTAGCGCAGGGTGACCCCTTGATCGCTTGACCACACAATGTAGGTGAAGGGTTAGCATGGTTAAATAAGTATGATAAAATCTCAAAATTTAGTGGGCCTGACGTTTCGATCCTAGCAGGACCTTTCTCAAAGGCAAAGACTCTGCCTTTGAGAAAGGTCCTCCTAGGATCGAAACGTCAGGCCCACTAAATTTTGAGATTTGCATGTTGGTAATTTGAGTCAGTAAGCAGTTTGCAACATTTTTGGATAACACTTTAAGCATAATAAAAAAAATCAAAATAGTAAAACTACAAATTATAACAATTAAAAATGCATTTCTAAATATCCCCTCTACACTTTATTTCAGAGTTGTAAGTTCTTGTGAACATCTGCAGGAACCAGCCATAGGGGAGTCCTAATGACTCATCCAAGTAGTGATTAACTTTCACCCCTCATTTTGTACCACGGCGTGCCGACATTTCTCTTGTATGGGCACGCAAGGCAAAAAAGCCGGCACGGAGGCGGTCTCTCCCTGATTGTTCACCGACAGAACACACACGGAGGGCCTTGGCCACCCTCCATTCCCTGCCCGTTGGACTGATCCCTCCACTCCCTGCATCAACTGACCTTCAATGGGTCAAGGGTTGCTCCCAAGCTGGCCCACCCAGTCGCGGGTCAATCAAAACCAGGATAGACGCGCAGCAATTTCTTTTTTATATATATATATAAATATATATCCAGTCATTCACAAAACAATGAAGGGGAGGGGGAAGGTGGAAGAAGAAAAAAAACCTGGAAAATTTTGAACGCCTCTCAGTGAAAAGGGTCTTGCCAACTACCGTACACTTGCGCTCCGTGAATATGAGTCACTCCGGGAACGTTGTACATGTTGTTTACCATACTATTCATTGCACCACGTATTTTATAATCAACTAAATGACCCCGTTTGTATATGCTTACCATTTGTATTGTAATATATTGTATTATAATGTTTATTTCTTAGTACTCAATGGTTTTACTGTAATATCTTGTATTGTATTTTAATGACAATTTACTATTTCTTAATTTTAATGTTAAGCGCCTGGGAGCATTAACCACCCAAATGGCTTTGGCGCTATATAAATGTGCAATATTATTATTATTATTATTATTAGTTTGGTAGACAATTTCTGCCTTGACTTAATTCGACTAGATGAGAGTGCTGGAGGTGAATTGAGTCATTCCAAAATCATATTGGTGACCCTTGTTTTTTTGGGGTGTTTTTTTTTAGGGGGGGGGTAATGAATACACACAGATATCAAGTCCACACCATGGCACGAGGAAGGTTCAGGAGAAGGGTGACACTGTTTCAACTGCAAGTCAGCCTCCAGTGTGCCTCTGGGGAGTTTTTTTTTCAAAACAGACGAAGCCTTCGCCGGGTTTTTGGAAAAAGGCCAAAGTACCTAATCATCAAATCTACCAACAAATCCAGAAGAAAGGTCACCTTCCTGGTATCTAAGGCTAATTAGTCTCATTAGTGACAGACCTCTATGTCAGTGACAGTGTACTTGAAGAATAATTTCCACACCCACCTACAGTATCTTATTTTCCTTGTATAGTACTGTTGGCAACTTTTTTTCGTTTGCCTCTGAGAAAGGTCGTGCTAGGATTGAAATGTCAGGCCCTCTAAATATAATATGAGATTGGCATTTTGAAGTCATTTTTGTCAGTGAGTAGTTTGCAATACTGCTGTGTGTGCATTACTCTGAAACTTTCAGGCTGATTAAGTATAAAACGACAGATCTAATTAGTGAGCACGACTCACAGCCTTATCGAGAAATAAATAAAAATAAAAAAACCATAAATCTTAAAAGTTAGAGGGCCTGACGTTTTTTATTCTAGCGGGACCTTTCTCAAAGGCGAAGTCTTTGAGAAAGGTCCTGCTGGGATCGAAACGTCATTAGGCCCTCTAGCTTTCGAGTTTCGAGTCTTATAAAGAGTGAGATAAAAATGTATATATCTCTGATGGTAGATTTCTCAGAGCTACTTCCTGCAGAGTTTGCAAGCAATAGTCGCCTTCAATGCGGAGCTTGTTTGGTTCTTTGGGGAGAATGAGGTAAACTAAAATATGGAATTCTTTTATGAAAGTTTACAACTCCCCCCCCCCCCAAACAAACAAAAAGAGAAAAAGAAAAGAAAATTATGCAAGTTATTTTCATGGAACGCTGTCTGTTGGCGATGTGCCATGCTTGAGCAGCCTGGATTGTAGTGACCCTTTGGCAGGAAGCACACCGGAATGCCAATCCATTCAATCCAGCTCCACTTCAAAAAAACTGCCACTAAATGCCACAGCAGTGGTAAATGGAATTGGGGGAGGGGGGAGGGACGGGGAAATGAAAAGATGAAAAAAAAAGTGTGGCGCTAACAGCGAGGGATGATTCATATGCAGATGATCATGAGCACTCGGCTGGGAAAGCAGACCCCAGCTGAGTGTGGGATCGTCACCAGGCTCACAGTTCAGACGCGGTGCCGGGGGAACGGAATTCGAGTGCATCCACCGCAGGCCACACCTGGTTGACTTTGACGGTGGTTAGAGCTAATTTGGGCTTTATTGAATCAATGTTTGAAGGGCAAATCTGCCATTTTGGACGGCATTTGGTTACAGACCGTATCGGAGATTTAGAGGGGGCCAATGCCGTGAAGCTATCGAAGGGCGGGAATCGGTTTATGTGCGGGAGGGGAAAAAAAGGAAAAAGAAAAAAGAAAAAAGAAAAGCCCTCGCTCAATGAAATCAGGGATGCCAGCCAAAGTTTCCCTTCCACTTTATGCTGGGCACCCCGATATTTGGGTACAGGTCAGATATAAGGGGACGTCATTGATCCGTGGGCCAAGCAAAGATGCGCTGGATGGACGACATCCGAGAACGGTCAGGGTGTGATACCAACGAACTGCAAAGAAGCAGCACTGGAAAGGCGGGCAGTGGTGTGAGCGGCACCAGTGAATCACCGCTTGTATAATTTGAGGAGGAGACCACAGGCAAACGCCTATATTGATTCATAGAGCTGCTTAAGCACCTGAATTTGCTTTCAAAGCACAAAAAGTCAGGGTTCATAGGATCCCCTTGCCAACACAAACTTTACTGTTGTTTCATGCTAAGTAAAGAAAGAGTGGAATACAAGTTCAAAGCTATTGACATCACATCACAGTGTGCTTTGTCTTTATGTTTACACAAGGAAGACTTAGCAGATTTTCACGCTTACGGTAAGCGGCTCTATGAATTTGGATCCAGGTGAAAATTTAATTGCAGTCGGGCAGTTCTACTTTGACCAATGGATAGTTCCCATGCTAAGCTGAGTTTTTGCACTCACCCCGGGACACAACTTGATGACATTTTTAACTCCACTTCTGCAGCGGGTGTGGGGGAGGAGGAGTGGTGGGGGGGGGGGGGAGTGCCTGGCAGGTTTACTTTGATCTTTCCCCTCTAGTATATTCAAGGGTGTCCCCTTTATAATCGCTCCCAAAAAAAGGGCCCACACAATGAAAGCGGACAAACCTCTCCTCGACAAGATCCAAAGAGGAAAAATGATCCTTCCAGGAAAGGTCATATTTCCAGAACCGAAAACCCATTTTTGTCAAAATAGAAATATGACTCACCACCCTAAACCTGTCTGAAGTCAGGGTTGTTTTTTTTTCCCGGTAACAGTAAGCCTTAAAGACATACAGGAAAATCTTGCTAAGTCAAACCTCAAGGCAAGTTTCAAGTTAAAAGACAACTAAGAGAATAGAATCCTTGTTCGCCTTTAATAACAGGAGTTTGGAGTTAAATCAGAGTTTCATCAAGATTTCACTGTAGTTGACTCGTGTAGGTGGTGTTTATTTCAGGTAAATATTCCCACGGTGCTCATGAGAAAATGTGCGGGTCAAACTTCAGTATCATTCCATGACAGTCGATGGTCTCAGCATCTCATTGATACTAAGCAAGCACTAGTGGCACTATGGAAATTGGGCATGGTCGTTTATTAAGTTTAAAATTATGGATGTTTTTGAAAAAAAAAAATGGCAGAGAAAACTTTGACTGGACTGGGACTCGGACCCGAGACCTCTGGTCTTCGCGTACCAGCACTCTTACCATCTGAGCTATCCAGCCTTAGTCTTTGCTGGTTTAAGATTATTTATTGCTTCAGCCAAATTAGCCAGGCAGCACACATACCCACTTCTGAGAAAAAATACCTTAAATGTCACTTCCGGGATTTTTTGGGCGAGGATTAATGAGTCCAACTTTATAGAATAGATGTTCAGTTTCCAGCTCATGATTTTTTTTTTTTAAAGTTTTTTACCCACAAACACAATTTTAGGGGTTATCATACCATAGGGTTACTTCCTGTTTTGGGTTTTTATTTTTTTTGGGGGGGGTGTGTCACAAATGGGACGTTTCTTGTATGGCAGTAAAATTTGTAACACACAGAGACAGCAGCCCTTTTTCCAAAACCCGGCTTAGGCTTTGGCTCCGGCTTCGTCTCTGTGATCCAAAAGCTTGAAACACACAGGTTGGTTGGAGTTATTGGTTGAAGTTGAAGCTTCGGATTCCTTCGGTTTTCAAAACGCAGCAAAACATTCAGAAAATGATGCCAGAGGCTTCCTGCTCTCGTGCCTTGTACTCGAAATGGATGAACGAACCAGAGACGAAGCCGGAGCCTGAGCCCAAGCCGGGCTTTGGGAAAAGGGTCCTAATATCCGAATCTGGACCCTGCCCTCAATAAAAAAAAACAGCAACAAAGCCATTTGGATAAATCCACGTAGTCCTGCCCTTCTCTCTACCTAGTCACTATTACAGAATGTTGCCTGTCCGATCAATCCTGTTCCGCCCTTTACAATACTCATTTTGTTTTCTTAGATGACGCCCAGAAATTGTTCGTGATCGAGACCATGGTAACAAAGCTCATCGATGGGTCCACAACAAAACCAAGGCATCCCCCCCTTGGCCTTAGATGTCTCAAAAGGGAGGGGTTCCTAGATATGACTCATCGATTTGGTACACACTAGTTGTCTTTGGATTTTTTTTTCTGATTTTTTTTTAGGGGGTAAGTCTGTTTGTTTTGATTTCACTCTCAATGCGGAAGGTTAGCAGAGGGAGAGGTATGGCATTTCAGGGGGGAGGGTTCATACGGCTGGTCACACACTGCAAAATGACACACCCACTACAGCCGGGGCATTACGTAGGTCTTTCCCCCGGCTCTCCTTTCTGGTTCATGACTAACTGCCGCACCAGACAAAACCCGGCCCTTTTTTTTCCTCCCACAACTCCAGGGTAAACACTGACTACAGATCCAACTTCAACTTCATTTTGTGACCCGCCCTACGGGAGGGGGGGGGGGTTGGAAATGAAGGTATTATGTCTCGCTGCGTAATGACGCACATGACACACATTCTCTTGCACTGGTGACCAGACATCACACTGATGATCACAGTCAGTTTCCGTTTTCTTGTTATTTCTTCTCTATGACAGCACGCCTTTTTATGAAAGGGTTACACGAATGAAATTACACGGCAGTTATAGTGATTAGATCCCTCTGACTGACGGCAAAGACTAGTTCACCCGGCATTTCAAACCCAGCGTACTGGCAGGACAAAAGGAAAGAATCATGCAGGCTGCTAGCACTGGTATGCAAAACCGGAGGTTTCAGGTTCAAATCCTGGTCCATCTTTTAACAGTTTAATTGGCACTGTTATAAAAACGAACCAAAGGAAACAATAACCAACTTGAATTTAAAAAAAAAATAATCATTTTAACAAATGTTGGAATATGTTAGAATACAGGAGTGTTCGTATGTCCATAATGATGGGATACGATGCTATTTGGACCTACAGAGGTACTAGCTATTCAAATCAGACGTTTGGATACAACTTTGGCAGCCTGTGAGGGCAACGCACTGGTTCAGCCGCCAGGCAGTGAACAGCAACAAGATGAGGTACAGTACGTGTATCGCAAATCACGTACCGGCACTGTAGGCCATTGAAACACGAGAAGCCCACGACCAGAGAGAGCAGAGTGAACTCTGACACCGCCGAGCTCGGTCCGGGGTGAGCCAAAAACCAGGATATTCCCAAAGAAAACATCAGTGCACAAAAGGGCACCCCGGCTGACAAAAAGCATTTCAATCGCATAATGAACTGGGGGTTGGGGGGGGGGGGAGGCGGGGGATTTACAGGCACAGTGTCACTGGTTCTCAAGTCGACTGTGCAATGGAGATGGAGAGAGAGGGAAATATCGTTGACTCTCACGGATAAAAGGGAAGCATGGGCCACTGGTTTTTCAAGGCTTGCTTTCCAAAAGGGTCGGCATAACTCCCATGAATAGCTGGAGTTGGCCCTGAGGGCAGGACTGGAAGGGAGGAGAATCAGGTGATACAAGCCCCGCCCCTTTCCCCCCCCCCCATACTGGCCATAGCATTTTGCTCTATCCCAGACCCAGTGGAATCTGTTTTGCAAATTTTGCTCTTTAAATTTTGTTATGGTGAACCTGAAGTGGGGAAAGGACAGGAGGGGGAGGGGTGGTGATGGCTAAATTGGTGGGTGAGACTGCTCAGCTAGCTATGTGGATGCGTGGCACTTTGAGGGAAGGACAGGAACAAAAACGAGCAAACAAGAAAACTCAAGGACAGGCTCAGGCCCCAGTCTGTGCCCAGTGCACACCTGTGGCTTCACCTGCGGGCTCGTTCAATACCGCCCTCCCCCATCTCTCCCGTCCCAGCACTGCACTGACCCTATGCGAACCCAATGGCACCTCATGGCCGGGATCTTGGGTCAAGGTGGCAAAAAATAAACATCAAGAGGTGATTCCTGGTGGCAGTAGGTTTTTTTTTTTTTTTTTTTTTTTTTTGGGGGGGGGGGGTTTGGGGGTTGGGATGGAGGGTGGGGGTGAGGGAGGGGTGGAGGAAGGGGATGAGGGAAGGGGTGGTTGAGGGGGTGGGAAAGGAGGGCATTTTTCACCCCCATCAGATTATATTATCAGGCATTGCCCAGACCGTCAGTCATTCAGTCAATTTGAAGGTTTACACCTTGATACAGAACCTGAAGTCATTTCTCTTTCCCCACCCAAAAAAAGGAGGTTTTCATCAATTTTAATTTTCCGTTTTCTTTTTTTTTTCCAGGAAGTTTCTCTCTGAACCCTAAGCCAAGGCCTCTAGCGAGAGGGATAGCTGAAAGTGGCATGTCTGGGATTGGCGTAAAAAGAGATCTCACTTGAATTCCTTTTTCATCTTTCACACACACACACGTTCCTTCCTTGTCGGTAGAATCCCGTCACGGTGATAAAAAACCAACCTGAAAAGGCTCCAGAACTCTTCGAATTTGGAGCCATGGCCACTGTGCAAATAATTGCTATTTGAATCGCGACTCAAAAACATCCTCCTCTGTTTTCGTCCGTCCACACGGGCCAAACAAAATCACGAGCTGATTGTGGTGAAATATAGACTAATTTTTTTTTTTGATATGTCGTGTAACTTTTTGAAACTGCTTTGATCATTTGATATTCGAATAAAGTCAAGTCAAGTCAAGTCAAATGGTGGGTGGGTCCATGAGAGGGAGAGGTATAAACAAGCGCGGCACTTCCCGTCGGTCAGAGCACGAGCGGTGCATTGTGGGATTAAAAATGCCGGCGCAATTCAGCGGAGCATGCCCATCGCACCGTGTTGCAAATAAACAACAGTGGAGTCAAATTGCACCCACGATCACGTTGATTGTGTCCACACGTACACACACACACACACACACACACACAAAAAGTGGAGTTTGGAAATGGCCCTAATGGATGCACAACAAGTTTCCGCGAGTGCAAAGCGAAGAGAGGTCGCTGTCAGCTCTTTCATATGGAGGAAAAATAGATTGAGCCCGGGCATATCAACCCAGTCCATTGAGAGTACCTCCAGGGCTTGAGTTGACAGGGTTTTTTTTTCACCGTTTCTTTTCCTGAGATGATCTATCACTTGCATTAAACTCGAGACTGATTTTGGTATTGTACATGGGTGCATAGACTAGAGCGAGCCTCGCTGGAAATAGTTTGCTTGTCAAAACAGACTCCATCGTAGGTTAATACAGTACTTCTACGGGCCTTTTATATGACACAACACTCATTTCCCCCAGTGAAATTCTTGTCCCGAGGTTTTGACCGAGAAACAGGTTGTAGTCTTTCGAGAAGGACTCTTTATTGACCAGACTGGAGGGTCATATAGCTGGCAGATTTCACTGCCTGACTACTGAGGGTTATTGGCTAATCCTTATTGTGTGAAGAGGGGGGGGGAGGATTATTGTCCTTTGGCTGATTGTGGGGTGAGAAGGTCAGGCCGTACAATTGGCTTAGCTGATAGGTAATCTTTTTTCGGAGATTGTAGAGGCTATGTCGTTACAGGCCTGGATGGCAGATTATACAGTTGTCAAACAAGATTCAATTGACTTTTACTGCAGGGCAATGTGTTAATATTACATGTGCATGTATAGTGCCTACTCCTCCAGCCTCACTGAACTGTCCAACATTACTACACAAATCATGCATCATAAGAGACCCTAATGATTTAAGCAGAGTAAACTTTTCATCGTTCGCTGCTGAAAAAAAAAAAGTCATGCTAAGTTCTACCAATCAGGACCCTACAGTTGGAGAGATATGGATATACCGGTATCAGGTCATTCAATTCATTCAATTCATTAAATATATCCGTATTCCATCAAAGTAGCAATTAGCTCAACAGTGGCTACCGTAAATGGTGAAGTTAGGCAAGCTCCATTTTTTACACACAGAGGCCAGTTCATTTGCTTGCAACAACATCTTGGCATCGTTACTAAATTGATTTTTGTCAGAACTCTTCAAGTACACAGTGAGGATTTGATAAAAGGATTGATCGAGGAGAGTTAGAGGAGTCTTTTCTTTCTTTCTTTTTTTTTGGAGGAGGGGGGGGGGCGGGGGTGTGCATAAGCTTGTATAACAGTGTCGAGGTTTGCTTTCTGTATTGGAATGAAAAGACCGGGCTACACAGGGCCCCCCTAGGGCCTAGTGCAGCCCGCCATTGTGGCATTTGTGGGGCAAGCGCTGAGCGTGCAACGACGACAACAACAAAAGGGCGATGTTGCCTTACCTGGAACGCAGACGAACTCGTCGCCGCTGTAGAAGCAGTTCTCGTTGGATCGGCAGGGCTTGGCTTGGCAGGGATTTAGGATCGGGGCTGTGGGTCAAAGGGGGGGGGGGGAAGAGGGGAAAAAAGGAAACAATTATCGAGGAGACCTGGATGGCTGGGGATGGAAGGGGCAAACGGGTTGGGAGGGGTGGCTGGTCTAAGGTTACCCCAGTGGGGGGGGGGGAAGAAACATTACAAATACCTAAATGATGGGGGGGTGTGTGTGTGTGTGTGCTTACATAAGGTGGGTTGTGGGGTACCAGAACAATGGATGGGTACTCAGAACAATGGGACCGCTCCTTGTGGGGTACTTGTTTGGTATCCCACAAGGTTTTCACGAAACTGATTATTTGGAATTAATTCAAAAAGGAGAAATTTCCGAGGTATGTTTATTCGTCGCAAATAGAACTATTCTATATAAGGGACGTTCGCTAGGAATTTCAGCCTAGGAAAGTGATTCTGGTTCAAAAGGGAGCGATTTGCATTAGTCTTTTCTGTGAGTGTGGTTTTTTTTACCCAAATGTGGAACTATCTTTAAGATAGCATAATTATACAGTATATACATATATAGATGGATATTTATGTTTATATGTGTGTGTGCGACAGTAAAGAAAAGCAAATTGAAATTCTACGGTCATCAAGATCATCAGGACTCTCCAAAACTATACTGCAAGGCAACGTGCCAGGAAATAGAAGGAAGAGGAAGACGAGAAAAGATGGGAGGACAGACATATGTACGTGAATGGACGGGTATGGGAGCCGAAAAAGACAATGAGAGAGGCTGATTTGATGACTCAAAGGTTAAAGGGGAATGAAACCCAGAGAAAAATGTTGGCTTATCTGATTGGGTGTTAAAAACAACCTACAATTACCTATGTGCTACTCACCTACGAGTTTCATAAAGAGGGAAAAATCATGGAATTCGGTGGTCAAATTCGCGTTCCCGCAAACTGCCATCTTTTCGAAAGTTATACACTCGTGAGCTGAAAGATGGTGTACTGCCAGGCTTTTGGATGTCAAACAGGTCTCTTGTCCTTGTTGGGAAATGCATGGAAAGATTTCCCCAGCTTTTTCCCGCTGGTATTTTGACATCCAAAAGCCTGGCAGTACAACATCGTAACAGCTCAAGAGTGTACGCAGTATATGTATACATGTAGTAGGGGTACATCCGTCCGGGCCCATGCAAGAGTTTTCCGTTGCGATGTCATACCCCCCGCAGTGACTGGCGGGCCATTCGAAAAGATGGCGGTTTGCGGGAACGCGAATTCGACCACCGAATGTCATGAAACTCTTAGGTGAGTAGCACATAAGTAATTGTATGTTGTTTTTAACACCCAATCAGATAAGCCAACATTTTTCTCTGGGTTTCATTCCCCTTTAATGTTGTTGTCATGAACAAGTACAGTACAGGCTGGTGCGAAGAGAGAGAGCTTGAAGGAGAATCTAAGTTTTTGCTGTTTTCGTAAAAGAATCCCATCACCGTGTTTTCTCATTTCCTAGAACTCTATCTCAAGCCCAATCATGCGACAGGGGGGGGGGATATATGGCGCACATTGAAAATAGCATGTAACAGAGATCTTATGTCAACATGAAGGCTTCTATTCTGCAGTGCCAAACTATTGAGCTTAACCACTTAAATCCTCCCTTTTTCAAATTTCCCCAATATGCAAAAAGTGTGACAACGTTCAGATCTGGGGGGCTTACCGAAAAGCGGAAAAATCAATATCAATTTTCTTTATTACCGACCCAAATTTTTCTGCATGATATAACGTTCAGGGTCAGACTTTTCCGTCAAGATTTGTTTACCGGTAGTTAGATTTCTTTTCATAAAATATATATGGGGTTCACAGAGGGGGTTGGGGGTTGGTTGGTGTCGGCCCGGCAAAGACATTCCAAACACGAACCCCCTCCGCTCACTTTTCTGAAGAAAATCTGTGAAGGGATGCGGAATGACATGGGGAAAAAATTAACACAGATTGGTTTCTATTTGTTTATATTGTGTGACTGCATGGCTGCTGACAGTGGCATCCAAGTGCACCCAGATCAAGGGAATACTGCAATTTCTGGAATATAAGCCGTCTGATGAATAGGCCTTAGTGCTAAAATAAACAAAAATCAGGACTGGACCTCTGAATTCAGAGCATTGGTGGTGCTGCTATGCATTGGGCTCTCAGAATCCAGGCACCACTATTGTCCCGCGTTTTAACCAAAGGCTCTTTTCAGCCCACCACAAAACAACAGTGGCAACAACTGCACAGTACAGATGTCCCCCACTGAGCAAGGTTTGTCTCCCTCGTCGTATGCATAGGGTACTCTTATTGATCTCTTTCACAGGTATTTACTGTATATTGTTGTTTTAGTGGCTTCTAAAAATGACACATTGTCACAGAAAAACTGTGTGCTGGCCGCAGGTACTAAAAAGTGGTCAAGTACATGTGATTTTTCGAAAAAGAACTTTCCCACATACATAATGCCAATGTTATGCTTCAAGGCTCAGCGTGTAAGCCACTCTTTTTATCGGCTGCAGTGAAGCTTTTTTTACGGATAAGAATCAATACATAAGGCATGCATGTATTCCGAACATTCCAGTACCCCGGGTTGACAATGAAGGTTAATACACTGGTTTGGCCAAGGGCATGGAGAGAAGGGAGAAAGTGAATGAGAAATTACTCTTGCTCTACTTAATAATCAAGATACATCATTTCTGTGTTGCGTGGCTGAGATTCATTCTTGCTGTTGTTATTGTGAGTATACATCAACCAGAAACACACCGATTTTTGCATCCTCATGGAGACATTGCTTTGTTATCCTGCACTATACAACCGAGTGAGAAACGATGTTTTTAAAAATACTCCAGTTTCAACCACATTCCCTTTCATGGGTAGAAATTTGGACCGTATGTCCCTTATGTACATGTATAACACTTCTATTTGCAATGGATTCTTACCCATCACAAATTTCCTGGTTTTTTTTTTTTAGTTATTTCCAATTATCAGTTTCGTGAAAACCTTCGTTGAGACCTATATATACCTTTACAATTTCCCTGTGGAAAAGCTATTGGACTAGGTCTCCACAAGGCACTAGATTCGCGCCTAAGATGTTCGATGTGTATGGCCAGTGTTTCTCCAGCCGCCTGTGTGGCACTTTCGTGTAAATCTTGCTATTGGTCAACTAAATAGCCGCTTCAGTTGTTACTCTCTTCTCTGGTCAGTAGGGACATAAGACAAAGAGACAGGATAGACCGATTGCGCGACCACTGTTTACCTGTCATCACATGACTTATAGTGGGTATTCTTTCATCTCATTTGGCACAGAGCAGCGTCGGAAATATACAGAGAAGAATGTGGACAAAATGATAGTATTCTTTGCTCATTTCCACTCCTATTCTGCACTAAATGGGATGCAAAAATACCCACTATAAGTCACGTGATGGCATGTAAACATTGGTTGCGCAATCGGTCTATTGTCACAGGTACATTGTTTTTTTTTTTTTTCTGTGTTTTTTTTTTGGGGTGGCGGGGTAAAATACTTTTTTCTGGTAAGGACAGAACTGGTTTACTGTGTGGATATTTGCAGTTTGGGAGATCTCAAGGGAAGTATTCCTGATAGCAATGCACCAACAAACTCTGCAATCTGGCATCTGGGCCTGCAGTCTGGCCCCGGCTTAGAGATAATGTCTGAGTCAATATACTCCTAATCTCCTGCTGGAGAATGGGGCTGCGAGCATCCTTCCCTCCTCCACGCTTCCTCCGTCTTGGCACTGGCTACCTCAGCCTCTGACCCATGTTCTCTAGCCTAGTCGGTAACCGTCTTTATTCAAACGGCTCTTCTCCAGTGTTCCTTTGGTCTGCCCCCTATCTGTCTGCCCTCTGGTTCCCATGACGATGCTACTCGCGGTCCGCCATTCCTTCCCATCCTCGACCCACGTCCAATCCACTTTAACCTTCCACTCCTCGCCATCTCACTCCTTGTCTGAAAATCTAATCTGTCTGAATTTTTTTTTCAATTTTTTTTTCGAAATTTCTCGCCGGCCAGCCTAGTTTTCAGAAAATGTGAAGCACGGTCTTGTGTGGAAATGTATCATTTGAACATGAAGGCAAAACAGGGTCTAATGTTCCCATGACAATGCAACTCTCGGTCTGTCATTCCTTCCCATCCTCGACCCAAGTCTAATCCCATCCTCTACTTCTCACTTTATTATCATCAGCCTGTCTTCCTCTTCCTCCGAATATCTCTATTGTGGATCGTGATTGGCAGGCATCTTTTTTAAAGGTCTTCCCAGGGTCTTATGCAGAGATGCATCTTATCTCCTCCTGGTTGCCACACATTTGGCAGTCGCACGGCAACGCACCGATCACATTGGTCAGGGAGATCCTGAATTGGTGCGTGTGTGCGTGTGTTTAGTCGGCCACTTTCCCTTATCCCAGACGGCTCGCTGGGGTGGTGGGGGGTTGGGGGGGGGGTTGACTCCAAGCTTGGCCGATTCTTTTGCCTCGTTCCCTTCCCACTGCACCGCAAATTATTTGCCGAGATATACTTGGCACAAAAGAATCACCGCACCCTTCAACGCCAACATAACTGCGTCATTGTTGCACACAATAGCTCTGGTATGTCGTCAAAGGGTTTTCTCAAGGCACGCCATAGTGAGTTTGATAGGTTTTTTTTTTACTGGTTACACAGGCTGTTCTACAAATTGACTCCATTGTGTTTGGGATACCAGATTGTTTGGTGCGTGCTCCTAAACTTGTTGTGGGAATTCACAGAAGGGGGGATGGGTGGTGGAATTTGAGTTGATTTTTTTTCCTTTTTCCAATCATATAGTTTTGTCTGGCTGGGATCAAAAGTGGCTCCGAAAGAATTGCAAGCCCTAAAAGGAGACAGTTTTGGGTAATGTTGGGTGCCTGGAAAGATTGCATAGATGTAACATTCCAAGCACATTGCTTTATTCATGTCAGGAGGGAGGGAATAGGAGGGGATTGGAGGGAATAGGAGGGGATAGGAGGGAATAGGAGGGGATAGGAGGGGATAGGAGGGAATACATGTAGGAGGGGATAGGAGGGGATAGGAGGGAATATATGTAGGAGGGGATAGGAGGGGATAGGAGGGGATATGAGGGAATAGGAGGAGATAGAAGGGGATAGGAGGGAATAGGAGAGGATAGGTGGGGATAGAAGGGGATAGAAGGGGATAAGAGGGGATAGAAGGGGTATAGAAGGGGATAGGAGGGGATAGATGTTGGGTGCCTGGAAAGATTGCATAAATGTAACATTCCAGCACATTGCTTTATTCATGTCTGGAGGGAGGGAATAGGAGGGGATAGGAGGGAATAGGAGGGAATACATGTAGGAGGGGATAGGAGGGAATAGGAGGGAATAGGAGGGGAATAGGGGATAGGAGGGAATAGGAGGGGAATAGGGGGATAGGAGGGGATAGGAGGGAATAGGAGGGAATAGGAGGGAATAGGAGGGAATAGGAGGGAATAGGAGGGAATAGGAGGGAATAGGAGGGAATAGGAGGGAATAGGAGGGAATAGGAGGGGAATAGGGGGGAATAGGGGGGATAGGAGGGGATAGGAGGGGGATATGAGAGAGATCGAGGGAGGTAAGGGCACTTGTACACTTCCACTTGCCTAGATTTCCTCTAAAAAGTGGGAACTTACTCGACAGAGTGATGTTGAATTCACAGGAGGCAACGTTGCCCGACGGATCGCTGAAGGTGTAGACCACCGTGGTCGTGCCCAGGCCAAACGCGTCGCCGGAGTCACGGCTGCTCTCAATGTCGGGCGCCTCCCCGGAGTTGTCCACGGCCGTGGGGGGGTTCCACTGGATGATCATGAACTGGTTGCCGACCGGGATGACGTACGACTGGTCACTCGGGCAGTTGGAGAAGGTCGGCGGCTCAACGTCCCCTGCAATCGGATGCGTGAGAGGGAGAGAGTAACGAGAGTGAGTGTGAGAGAGAGAGAGTGAGTAAGTGAGAGAGAGAGTGAGAGAGAGTGAAGAGAGAGGGAGTGAGAGAGAGAGTGAAGAGAGTGGGAGTGAGAGAGAGAGAGTGAAGAGAGAGGGAGTGAGAGAGAGAGAGGGAGGGAGGGAGAGAGAGAGTGAAGAGAGAGAGAGAGAAAGAGAGAGTGAAGAGAGAAAGAGAGAGAGAGAGAGAGGGGAGAATGAGAGAGAGAGAGAGAGAGAGGGGGGGAGAGAGTGAGAGAAAGTGAGAGAGTGAAGAGAGAAGAGAAAGAAGAGAGAGAGAAGAGAGAGGAGAAAGAGAGAGTGAGAGAAAAAAGAGAGAGAGAGAGGAGAGAGAAGAGAGAAAAGAGAGAGAGAAGAGAGAAGAGAGAGAAAAGAGAGAGGGAGTGAGAGAGAGAATGGGAGATAGAGAATGGGAGAGAGTGAGAGGGAGAGAGAGAGAGAGAGAAGAGAGAAGGAGTGAGAGAGAGAGAGAGGAGAGCAATAGAGAGAGAGAGGAGAGAGGGGGAGAGAGAAGAGAGAGCGAGAGATAGAGATGGAGAGAGATGGAGATAGAAAGAGAGAGAGAGGGAGAAGTGGAGAGGGGGAGAGAGAGGGAGAGAGAGAGAAAAAACGAGAAAAAAAGAGAGAGAGAGAAGAAAGAGAGAAAGAGATAGAGTGAGGGAGAGAGAGGGAGAGAGACAGACAGGGGGAGAGAGAGAGACAGAGAGAGAGGAGAGAGAGAGGAGAGAGAGGAGATAGAGAGGAGAGAGAGAAGAAGAGAGAGAGAGAGAGGAGAGAGAGGAGAGAGAGAGAAGAGAGAGAGAGGAGAGAGAGAGAACTGAGTTGGAATATCAATGACTTTATGAATTGACAGGGCAAACATCAACCCTCCTCACCCCCGCCTCGAAATAAAACCAAACCACAGTTTAAACTCTGTCCTCGGCGATACAGTACACAGGATATCAAATACATACGCTCTCTCTCTACTCTGACGAGGAAGGAGCAGACGGCCAGGTTGTCGCTGCTGTCCGTGAAGTTGTAGGAGACCCGCGTCGTGCCTTCGGGGAAGCCCTCTCCGGGCCGATGCGACTGGACCAGCGAGGGCGTCGCAGCCGCGTTATCGGTCGCCGTGGGCGGTGTCCAGCTCACCTCCTGGTCCTCGGTCTGCGTCAGGGGAAGAGTGACATCCATGTCCGGTGGGCAGTCGGCAATAGTCGGTGCCACGTCATCCACTGTTGTAATGACAAATTTAAACCAAGTTATTCAAAAGTTTTGTCAGTTTTTCCTTTTTTTTTTTTTTTTTTTTTTTTGGACTTGGAATTGAAACAGAAGAAGCTGCAGCCACTCTGTGTGATCCCCAAACTGCTGTGGCCAGATTTACAACAATTTGGTTGTTTGCATCTGAATGAAAGTGATCTCTGGAGATATATACGAAAGTTAATGCATGGTGGAATGCTTCTGACTGGCTATCCCCCCCCCCCCAGATCAGAGTAAAAGAAAAGTTTTGGGAAGGCCGCCATCTAAGGGCTGGATAGCTCAGGCGTGATCCCTGGAGATATACGAAAGTTAATGCATGGTGGAATGCTTCTGACTGGCTATCCCCCCGATCTGAGTAAAAAAAGGTTTTGGGATGGTCACCATCGAAGGGCTGGATAGCTCAGATGGTTAGAGCACTGGTACGCAAAACCCGGTTCAAATCCCGGTCCAGTCAAAGTTGTCTTTACCATTGTTTAAATTATTTTATTTTCTAATTCCTATTTTCATCAAATTAGTTAGTATGAAGTAAATAGAAAAAAACTGTTGCAAACTGCTCTCTGACTAACGTGAATTGTTAACGTAAATTGTTTTCCCAATCTTTTTTTTTTATCTTTGCCTTTGTTTATTTTAAAAATGAACCAAGTTAAAATCAATCAGTCAGTACAAACGGCATGACCTTGATGGAGAAAAGATAATCTGTGTTTATAGTCCAACTAATAAATGACGGCAACTTAAGGATAGCGCTTCAAGTCAGAACCAGCTGAAGAGATGCACATAAGCCTTCACAGTAACAGCTACTTCATCAGATACAACTAACAAACTACTCGTATTCAATGAAGTATTGTTGTCGAGTGTGGGAGTGGGGGGGGGGGGTCACCTTGACTACTGTGTCTTCCCTGATTGGTTCGGAGGAAGTCGCATCTTTTAAATGAAGAAAGAAAATGCAAAGCGGGACCCATTCAAGTATAATGCCAGTCTGGTTTCGAACGATGCCATGTACTAGGATGTTTAGAGGAGGCTGACAACAGACCTCTACCATTTTGCACTTTAACGGACAACATGTGGAACCAAACGACGGGCAGAAATCATTCCAAGTGCAGTGTTCAAAATTACACTCTGGTAATGGGAACAAGCCTAGCAATGAGCTTACTGATACGGTTATTTCTTTAGTCATCATCGTACCGGATTCGTCATTTCAGTAAACAGGCTTTGTTAGGGTGAAAAAAAAACACAGCATAGCCATCGGTACCGTTAACGTAGATAGGTCTACTTGTAATCTTGGTAGCAGGTTAGTAGCAATAGTACATTTCATGCTGGTTACAAAAGGGCTAAATGAAACTGGAGATAAGAGATTAGATTTGGAGAGCTTGTTCTATTTAAGATATATCTGACTGGATTACATAGTAACGAATGTCCCCTGAAGAACCTGCAAGAGGAGAAAATATGGATTTTAACATTTGTTTGGGGGTGGGGGAAATGGAAAGGTCCAACGTCCAAAGATTAAGGTAAAAATGGGAGGAAAGGGAAGGTTAGCTTCATCGATTAATATGGCGAAATAAATGCAATTAGTTGGATCGCATTTTGAATCACAATTCAAACTCCACTTTTGTTGGCGTGTGTGGGGACACAATCAACGCAAATATTGGCGGGAATTTGAATCGCGATTCGGACTCGGACTAAAGTGAGACTCTTTCAAATAATCCTGTTTATTTGCGACCTGGTGTGTGTGGGAACGCTCCACTGAATCGCACCGGCTTTTTTTTTTTATCCCACAATGAAACCGCTCACGCTCTGATTGACAGGAAGGGCCGGGCTTGTTTATATGTCTGCCTGCGTGGGCCACCCTCAAGGACCCACTATTTGACCACAACTGCTAACTGGTCCTCGATTATATTCGTAGTGGGAATAGCTCTAATGAGATACCTGGAGGAGTGGAAACTTATGACGAGGAGAATTTATAGTCAAATTGCTTTTACTTTACGTAATTTGATTCACAGAAGATTTCTGCCTCTGAGAAAGGTCCTGCTCTTTACTTTTTATTTTGAGATTTTGAAATTTGAGATTTTTGAGCCGCTTTAGTCAGTAAAACTGTTAACAACATTTTTGTGTATTCCTCAAAGATGTTTAATATCCATTTTCCCTTTCTTTAATTTTTTTCATAGGCACCATTAACAAGGAAGAGTGGGAAAACTGCATTTTGGGGGAAGAAATTAAAAACAGCGCTATGTTAAAAGTCAATTCTGATTATGTATGGTTATTGGGTGTTAAAAGCGGGTAAATGGGAGGGCGGCAGGGCTTCAGTGTGAGCATGCTCAGAATGGAGAGGGCTGCGAGGCGAGAGGAGACCAGTGGCGGGCCGCTACCTATCATGACGGTGACGGTGAAGGTGCAGTCCGCCTGGTTCCCCGCCCCGTCGGTGTACGTATAGACGATGGGCGTGGTGCCGGGGGCCAGGGAGGTGCCGGGACTGTGGCTCTTGGTCTCGGAGGGCTCCAGGCCCGAGTCGTCCACGGCGTACGGCTCCCGCCAGATGACCAGAATGCCCTGGCTTATCTCCGACGACAGCACCCTCATGGTGAAGTTGGCCGGACAGTCAAAGACCACGGGTGGGAGATCCTCTGACAGGCCAGGGGGGGGGGGAGGGGGGATGGGGATGGACAACACACACGCTTTGCTTGTCAGCTGATTCACACCCAATTTCTTCTTTTCAAAAGTTGGATCAATTGGACGGTTTGTGGCGACATCGTGTGAACGCATCGCTTTCTGAGAAGTAGTGCGTGGCTCTGAAAAGAGCCGGTACCTGCACACGCTTTGCAGTGTTTCCACACACAATTTCTTTTCTTTTTTTCAATAATGCGGATCAAGTGGAAGGTTTGTGGCGACATCGTGTGAACGCATCGCTTTCTGAGAAGGAGTGCGTGGCTCTGAAAAGAGCCGGTACCTGCACACGCTTTGCAGTGTTTCCACACCCAATTTCTTTTCTTTTTTTCAATAATGCGGATCAAGTGGAAGGTTTGTGGCGACATCGTGTGAACGCATCGCTTTTTGAGAAGGAGTGCGGGGCTCTGAAAAGAGCCGGCACCTCAAACGTTTGGGGCAGTGTGTACTCTGCCCATCGTCAGGCAGTGCAATGCACGTACCGGTAAGTAAGGGAGAGATCTCATGAACATCTCGGTTACTGTCATCAAGTCTTATCTGGAAAAAGTTGATTCCTGACTTAATCTTCTTATTTTGACTTGTCTGTGCTTCTGCGGTATCTGTAAATGCACACTATCCGAAATGTTATACAAAAATGTGGCAAACTGCTTACTGACTAAAATTACCAAAATGCAAACTATCAAAATGCACACTTTCCGAAATGGTGAGTTCCCAGCTCTTTTCAGAGACGCACTCCCTGATGATATATGTGACACCCCGTGCCAAAACCAGGCACTTTCTGGGGAAAAACCCAAAATTAAGTTTATCCCCTCGTGATATTGTGGCGATCGTGAGCTTTCAAATGAGACCCGTTAGGGGGTCGTAGGGTACAGATTTCTCAAAATTTCTCAAGATTTCTCAAGATTTCTCAGATTTCTCAAAATACAGAGTTTACAAGACGGGCCATACGGTATGCTTTTAAATGGAGTAAAGCAGTATTTTCCAGCTTTACGTGCATTTCACTATTTACGGGTGTACCGCCTGGGCTTGGCACGGGGCGCCACATACATGGTGTCAACGCAAACCTCCTACTTCAAAGAGATTTTGAAATACTCTGGACAAAAAAAAAACAACGATCTGTCGGCGGAGAGGGGGCGAGGGGAGGGGGTTTCATTACCTGGGGACATTTTGACGAAGAAGATGCAGCTGGCCTGGTTGCCCGCCTGGTCGGTGAACGTGTAGACCACCATGGTGGCGTTCTCCGTGAAGGTGCTGTTCGGCGCGTGGCTCCTGGACACGCTGAGCGCCGCGCCCGAGTTGTCCGTCGCCACGGGCTCCACCCAGGTGGCCACGTCGTTGCCGGGGAGGAGGTTGATGGTTGCCGGGCAACCGCTGACTTCAGGAACGATGTTGTCTGTTCACAAAGAGGTCACATCACTTAATAGCCTATGATCTCAATACACAATGTGATCTTTAACCCTAACGCTTTGCACCTCCCGCACAGGACACGCACTGTATACCGCAATTTACCACAGTGCCCAGGGGTGTAGGCATACCACCGGACACCACAAAAAACCCACTGTGGAATGTCCTGGTGCATGGCCCTTATCCTCCCACAGGATAAACCATGTGTGGTTTATTGTGGTTTCAATTCCAGTTTGGGCTAATATACAGAGGACACACTTAGCATATGATATTAATATTTAAAAAAAAAAAAAAAAATGAGGAACCTAACAGGACCTCTGTTAAAGGCAGACTGCTTCTGACTGGCACCCCCACCCCGGCAAAGACTAGTTGACTATTTGGGATGGTCACCATCTAAGGGCTGGATAGCTCAGATGGTTAGAGCACTGGTACCCAAAACCAAAGGTCTTGGGTTCAAATCCCGGTCCAGTCAAAGTTGTCTTTACCATTGTTTAAATTGTTTTATTTTCTAATTCCTATTTTCATCAAATTAGCCAGTATGAAGTAAATAGAAAAAACTGTTGCAAAAGTTCTGTCAGTTTTTCCATTTTTTTTTTTCATTTTTTTTTGGACTTGGAATTGAAACAGAAGAAGAAGCTGCATCCACTCTGTGTGATCCCCAAACTGCTGTGGCCAGATTTACAACAATTTGGTTGTTTGCATCTGAATGAAAGTGATCTCTGGAGATATACGAAAGTTAATGCATGGTGGAATGCTTCTGACTGGCTATTCCCCCCCCCCCCCGATCCGAGTAAAAGAAAAGTTTTTGGAAGGCCACCATCTAAGGGCTGGATAGCTCAGATGGTTAGAGCACTGGTACCCAAAACCAAAGGTCTTGGGTTCAAATCCCGGTCCAGTCAAAGTTGTCTTTACCATTGTTTAAATTGTTTTATTTTCTAATTCCTATTTTCATCAAATAAGCCAGTATGAAGTAAATAGAAAAAACTGTTGCAAACTGCTTTCTGACTAAAGTGACCTGCAATACATAAATCTCAAAAGTTATAGAGGGGCTGACGTTTCAATCCTAGCAGGACCTTTCTCAAAGGCAAGATAATGCTTCAATCCTAGCAGGACCTTTGCCTTTGAAAAAAAGGTCCTGCTAGGATCGAAACGTCAGGCCCTCTAACTTTTGAAATTTAGTCAGTAAATAGTTAAAAGTGATATACAAAAATGTTGCAAACTGCTTACTGACTAATTACAGTTAACAGTAAACAGCTATAAAATTATAATTCTGTTGCCGTACAAGACGTCCGTACTAGAATTCGGGAATCCCGCCCGAGCTGCCTGAAATATTTTTATCAGGCATCGGGCAAAGCACTGAGCATTCAGTGTTAATCACGTCGAGCAAGGGCAAAACCTCATTGAATTGAACATTCTCCTCGATGCAAACATCATGACATATCTATGATTATCATTCTGATCAATGTTCAAGTAAACTTTGATGAAGAGTGTCTGCGTTTATTTTCTTCTCTTTTTTTTCCCCCCCTTCGGCCTTCCGCTGCACGGAGTCGGTCACTGGCACGCACCTGTAAGACGCAGCACAAAGAAGACGCAGTTGGCCTGGTTCCCGCTGGCGTCGGTGAACGTGTAGGTCACCAGGGTGGGCCCCTCGGCAAACGTCTGGCCCGGCCGGTGAGAGCGGAGCACGTCGACGGCCTGCCCCGAGTTGTCGGTGACCGAGGGCTCGGTCCAGTTGGCCGCCTCCTGCCCAAAGGGCACCGTGATGTTGGACGGACAACTGGTGACCAGGGGCACCACGTCGTCTACAAACAGCAAAAAAATGACAGAGGAGATGACGGAGAAGAAAAGAAATTCAGCATTTTGCACGGCGCGACGACATTCATTTGAAAATCCCTCAAAGGCCCCTGCGTGCAACTGAATCGAGAGAGCGCGGAAAGGATTTCAACTCATGTTAACTCAGAGTCACATGCAAAAAATGGGTGCAAGCTGATGGCTGACTGAAATGACAACAATGAAAAATCTAACAAATTAGGAGGGCCTGATGTCTCGTTAGGGTTGAGCACCCTATCCATGATTAAGCAGTTTCCTCTTCCGATATTTTTATGGGAGGTGCTCCACTGCTCTTGCCGACTTGGTTGCCCCCAGTCAGGACATTTCAGCGAGCAACCAGGATTGTTTGATTGCCTCCTCTATCCCAAGGTGTAGAACAAAGAGGTATCGGAACGGCTTCTTCCCTCGTTCGGCCTCGCTCTGAAAACTCTCTTCCTGCTTCATGTTTTTCCCCAGCCTACGATGTTGCCCTTTTGTTAAAAGGAATGTCAATTCTTATCTCCACCCTTCCTGAGTCCCTCTCTATCTCCTCGGCCTTTAACCTTGAGTGGCTTTACAGCCTTGTTTTGGGCAAATTTGCATTAAAAAAGTTTCATTCCAGCATAACAGCATAAAAGTGCGTTGCCTCACAGCTCACGAGATGCATCGAGCAAAGGGAAGGCCGGACTCACCCACACCGATGCGGACGGCGAACGAGCAATTCGCCTGGTTCCCTGCCTCGTCCGTGAACGTGTACACGACGGTGGCGTTGCTGTCGCCAAAGTCTGTTCCCGGCTCGTGGGACTTGGTGACCTCCAGCGGTCCGTCCGAATCGTCAGTGGCCGACGGCTCCGTCCAGTTAGCGACGGTCATCCCAAAGGGCAGCAAGATATCCTGAGGGCAGCCACTTACAACCGGCGGCACATTATCTATATCAAAGGGATTATTATAAAAAAAGGGATTAAAAAAAAGAAAAAAAGATCGAAACCTGAGCACACATCTTTTTTCCTCTACTGCAACCAACCCTCTCTCATCAACTTCTGGCAGAATTACGGCACGACTCACGACTCAGACTCGACTCTGTCTCGAGTCTCAATTTCCCAGAAGACTCGGACTCAGACTTGAGTCACAATAACAAATGATTTGGACTCAATCAAAACCACCGCTAAATAATGGGGCGAAACACGTGCATCACAGCTGCCAACCTATCTTAAAGGAAATTCGGAATAAAAAAAAGAGGAATCACAGAGCACACTACATAGGAATACATGTGTATTTCTAAGCAAAAAAAATCAGAATTTGTTGTCAAGAGCTTGGAAATAGTGATAGATTTTGAGCCAAAAAGAGGAATTGTTCCTCCCAAATAGGAATGGTTGGCATATTAGGTTAAGGTGGTTCCAGTACAGATAAGTTCACAAACTTCTTGGCGTGAACTCTTTCTTAGCTAAAATTGGTAAAAAAGATACTGCCCTGTGTACTTTCTGAAAAGCAGAGGATGAAACACTTCTTCATATATTTTGCGAGTGCGAAATATCTTCTAGGTTTTGGTCTCAAGTTAGGGACTGGTTTGAAGAGGCTTTGGATGTTAACTTTCAGTTAGATGATATGGCTATTCTATTCAGTATGCGTAACCAAATCATGGAGTGTGCTAAACCCGGTCATTTTACTATGTCACTTTCATATTTATAAGATGAAGATGATGGATAGCAAACCTTCCCTTACACTGTTAAAAAGAAGATGTAAAACAACACTAAGTTAAAGAAAAGTATATTTCACCGACAAATGGTTGGATTGCTAAATTTAATGGCAAGTGGGATGCCTTTGAAGCACTGTGTCAAAATGAAATTTAGGATTTAGGACTGGCAAGCGAAATGTCTCTTAAGTAATTTGAGAAATGAAAGTGTGATGTTCTGATTCAATCAAACATTCCTCCGGGGGGGGGGGGGGGGGGGAGAGAGAGGAATGGTTGGCAGCTACATGTATGATGCATGCTAAGATAGACTGGAATGCCAGTAATTAAGCAGTATCGAGGTATTGGGATATGTGGGTTGATCAAATAATTTGATCTACAGTCCACTAGACAATTTCATTTAAGAAACTATACGAGTGGGGTTACTACTTGGAACGGCATTCTTCCTGGAGGTCATTCCTCTTATGCATGCATATTCACGAACACTCTTTACTCTGATCAGAGTACACATGAATATGCGTAAACGTGTTGTAATGACAATTGGCCAATCAGACTAAGGGACCGGCAGAATAGCGTCTGCAGGAAGAATGCCGTTGCCGGGTGAATATAACCTGTTGGGTTTTTTTTAAACAATCTTGAAAAAATAAAATCCCAGGAGTTAGTGAGAACTTTGAAATGTGTTCAGTCACCGAAGCACAGCATCCAAGAGCAAGTGAGATTCAACCGTATAAAAGTCCATCCGTTGGAGGATGGGCCATTATTAGAAAGCATAGTAGTGGTGTTGTTAATCCTTGGAGCCAAAGTATTCGTTAAGATAAGATAAGAAGGTTTGCCCGGTGAAAGCACAAGGTGGAAACTTTGCAGTGCCACCGTGTAAGTGTGTCCCTTTCAAGACGGAGTGCGAGGCTCTGAACAGAGCCACTGACGCAACGCTTTAGTGGGCAGCGCACACTCTGCCCATCGTCAGGAGGTTAGTTGAACATCACCTCAACAACAGACAGGTAGGCTGATGACATCATGGTTTGCTTGGAGAGACTGGGGGGGGGGGCTTTCGGTCGACTGTGGGCCTGGGGACTACAGATTTCAAAGCATGACGTCATCAGGGATCGGAGGGAGGGAGGTGAGCGGTGGTGGACCTGGTGGAGGTGGGGAGGGAGTTTGGGAGGTTGGGAGGTTGGGGGGTTGGCAGGGAGGCAGGGAGGGAGGAGGGGAGGGAGGCAGGGAGGCAGGGAGGGAGGGAGGGGGGCAGGGAGGGAGGTAGACAGAGAGGCAGAGAGGCAGGGAGGGAGGGAGGGAGGGAGGGAGGCAGGGAGGCAGGGGGGAGGCAGGGAGGGAGGCAGGGAGGCAGGGAGGGGGGCAGGGAGGGAGGTAGACAGAGAGGCAGAGAGGCAGGGAGGCATAAAGGGAGGCAGGGAGGGAGACATGGAGGCAGGGAGGGAGAAAGGGAGGGAGGGAGGGAGGGAGGCAGGGAGGGAGGCAGGGAGGGAGGCAGGAAGGCAGGGAGGGAGGCAGGAAGGCAGGGAGGGAGGAAAGGAGGGAGACAGGGGGGAGGGAGAAAGGGGGCAGGGAGGCAGAAAGGGAGGCAGGGAGGGAGAAGGCAGGGAGGCAGGAAGGCAGGCAGGCAGGGAGGCAGACAGGCAGGCAGGCAGGGAGGGAGGGGAGGGAAGGAAGGAGGGAGGGAAGGAAGGAGGGAGGGAGGCAGGGAGCCAGGGAGCCAGGGAGGCAGGGAGGCAGGGAGGCAGGCAGGGTGGCAGGGAGGCAGGGAGGCAGGGAGGCAGGCAGGGAGGCAGGCAGGCAGGCAGGCAGGCAGGGAGGCAGGCAGTGAGGCAGGGAGGCAGGAAGGCAGGCAGGGAGGGAGGCAGGGAGGGAGGGAGGGAGGGAGGGAGGCAGGAAGGCAGGGAGGGAGGCAGAAAGGGAGTCAGGAAGGAAGGCAGGCAGGGAGGCAGGGAGGCAGGCAGGGAGGCAGGGAGGCAGGCAGGCAGGGAGGGAGGCAGGGAGGCAGGCAGGGAGGGAGGGAGGGAGGCAGGAAGGGAAGCAGGAAGGCAGGCAGGGAGGGAGGCAGGGAGGCAGGAAGACAGGGAGGGAGGGAGGGAGGCAGGAAGGCAGACAGGGAGGCAGGCAGGCAGGCAGGGAGGCAGGCAGGGAGGCAGGGAGGGAGGGAGGGAGGGATGCAGGGAGGGAGAGAGGGGGCAGGGAGGTAGAGAAGCAGGCAAACTAGGATGGAAGGAGACAGGGAGGGAAGGGGGAGGCACACAGGCAGGGAGGCAGGCAAGCAGACAGGGTGTGATGAGGGAGGGTCAGTTGTTTTGCTTCTTGTACCCAAAGTAACAGTGACCACGAAGGCGCACACTGCCCGGTTCCCCGACTGATCGAAGAATGTGTACGACACGGTGGTGTTGCCGTCGGGGAAGCTGGCTCCCGGCTGGTGAGAGGCAATGGCGTTGACAGGGGAAGCGCCGGCAACGTCGGGCACGGTCGGCGCGGTCCAGTTAGCAACGACCCGATTGAGGGGCAGTGCGATGTCAGAGGGACAGCCCACTATGTCGGGGGTATTCAGATCTACATTGACCAAAGGGGGGGAAAAAAAGCCATCGACAACAAAAACAATACAGCGGGTCATCAAACAACGCCTGGCAGAGTTGTCCGGGCGACTGGCATCGGGACAAGCGAGGGGCTAGGCGACATTTGCACGACGCGCAATCGATCGGACTCGGCAGAGCGAGAACTTTGGATTGATTAAGCACCTCCGCAATCAGGAGGTCACTCCACAGCACTCTCCTTACAAACCAAAGCCACTCTCGGTCCACACAGCGAGTCTTTTTTTGGGGGGGGGGGGATGAGGTCATTCCGCCTCTGAGAAAGGTCCTGCTAGGATTGAAATGTCAGACCTTCTCTCGTGAGACAATGAAATATTTCTGCCTAAAATGTTGCATTTTGGGAGAAATGAGTAAAAGAAATAGTTTACGTCTCACCGAGATCTAAACTATTTTTCGGAACAGTACGGCGTTGAATGCTGCATTTTCGAGAAACAAATGAAGCGGTTTTCACGATTTTCTCGAGACTCGGTTGGCGGATTGAGCTGAAATTTTCACAGGTGTGCTATTTCATGCATATGCTGGATCAGACAACGTATGGATGCTGTTCTTTGACCTCGACCAATGTGGTGGAGGGGCTTTAAGCGGCTAGAGCTATGAAATTGGGCCCAGGCCATCACTGGGGGGGGGGCCTACTACAACACTCACCTAGCATGGTGTAGATGGTGAAGACACACTCAGCTGCGTTTCCGGCTCGATCGGTGAACGTGTAGGTGACGTTGGTCGAGTCCCCTGCAAACGGGTCGCCCGGCGAATGCGATTTGCTGAGCACTACCTCCAGGCCAGAGTTATCGGTGGCTGATGGCTCCGTCCAGACGGCGCTGAACTGACCAGTGGGCAACGTGATGTCGGACGGGCAGCCCGTCACCATTGGCGGTTCGTTGTCTGCAATTTTTAATTGTTTTTTGTCAAACAAAGGAGGGGGTAAGAATGGCTTCAGCTAACACGCAACCCTATGGCTGCAACGAATGGCTGCAGTTAACACGCAACCCTTTGGGAACTGGCTGCAGCCGCTTGTTGCCGGCTTCCAAAGGCTCATGCGTACTTTCAAGCCCTAGCCAATGAATTCGGACGCAGCCTAATCTTGCTGATGAGGTGGTTCTGGTTCTGAGCCTCCGTTGTACATTGTACATTGACTGCAGACCATCCGGGCGTTGATGATTATGTACAATCTGACCCATCCACATATTAGGATATCAGGGGTGGATTTTGGACAGCTGGGGCGGATAGAACGATAACGTAGGCTCGCTTAGCTCCTTAGCCCACCCATCCACAAGAATTCAATCCCAAGATTGTCAACACAATCTACCAATCTACCAATACATACAGACGCTAATCCAACGGACAGGTCTAAAATTACAAGGCTGCCTGTACAAAATTTGATAAAATAGATTTCGAGCGTTTTAGTGGCAACACCGTGTGAGAACGTGTCATTTGTGAGTATGAGCGATTTCAACCGCTCAAACTCGCAGAAGAAACACTCTCACGGTGAGTCAGATCACCCTTGATTTGATCATCAAGCCCTCTGAAATCCGGGGCCCAATTTCATTAGGGCAACCCCAACTACCCACCACTTGATTCTAGCGCATGATCCGAATCCTGCACAATCCTACAATCCTTCAGTTACAAGCCCCAAACCTGACAGTCCAACAGTGTCTCCCTGGACCATTGGTGCCTACTCCTTTTTGTGATAATGTATACTTTTACTACCAAGTGCCCTCCATCACATTGGGCCTTGTATAACCTGGATCCTACATTTTCCTACAGTGACCAAAAACACCACACGCCCTCAATCCAACAGAATCATCCTCCATCACATTGGGCCTTGTATAACCTGGATCCTACATTTTCCTACTGTGACAAAAACTCTGCACGCCCTCAATCCAACAGAATCATCCTCCATCACATTGGGTCTTGTATAACCTGGATCCTACATTTTCCTACAGTGACAAAAAACTCTGCACGCCCTCAATCCAACAGAATCATCCTCCATCACATTGGGCCTTGTATAACCTGGATCCTACATTTTCCTACTGTGACAAAAACTCCGCACGCCCTCAATTCTGCCTACTCCTACTATGCATCAACTACCACATGCCCTCAATCCTAAACATTCCTACACTAGGACAATAGGATTCTGTAGGATTTGGGAAAGTTAGGGCGCACCAAAATATCCATACAAAAAGCAAAAAGTCATGTTTCATAGGATTAGCTTGCCAACCCACACTTCACCTTTGTTGTTTCGTGCTCAGTAAAGAAGAGTGGAATACAAGTCGGAAGCAATAGAGATTGCATCCTGATGTTGTTTGTAATCCTGTTCACATGAGGAAGATATTTCATGCTCAGCGGATTTTCATGCTTAACCACTTCGCGCCGGGACCTCCGAATCCGGAGGTCAATTGGATTGCCTTTGCAACGGGGCCCTCCGAATCCGGGCACCACTATTGTCCACATTCTAAACAAAGACTCTTTTCAGCTTAGAACAAAGCATTATGAATCAGTACAAAGACCCTTTTTGACGCACGTTGCCACATGAATTGCAAGATTAGCAGCAGTAATTGTGCAATTGTGGGACTTTTACTGTGGAGGATCGAGGGATACCGCGCTGCAGCTGAAAGCACGCGGGGGACATTGTCTTTGCATGCCACACAGCCCAACGGTCGTCGGTCTGGCATTGGAATTCCCCCCACATTCTTTACCGTAATCTGTACGCTCGTTTGTGGCCGACCAACTCGAAGATTTGACTGCCTGGAGTGGAGGCTGGAGTCTGCGGTCAGGGATTGTCAGCAGCGTACACGAACCCACACACACACGTCCGTTACGGTCCATTGACGACGCACAAAGGGCCCTTTTTCGAACGGATAATCTCTTGACAAAGGCCACAACGACGTCCGAATTGTGCCAGGTTTTACTCTCTTGTACCCATAGTATACCCTTATTGATTTATTTCATAGAAATATATTGTTCCGATTGTTTTAGCAAGATTTTAAAATGATGCATTGTTCAAAAACCCCCGTATGGCGGTCATCGGCGCTGAAAAACCCCCCGGCGCGAAGTGGTTAAGCGGCTCTATGCAATTGGGCACCTGGTCTCATCGGTGCATAAAACCGAGGGGGGACGCAAGCGAAAAGAACCCTCTCTCTCCCTCTCTCTCTCTCTCTCTCTCTCTCTCTCTCTCTCTCTCTCTCTCTCTCTCTCTCTCTCTCTCTCTCTCTCTCTCTCTCTCTCTCTCTCTCTCTCTCTCTCTCTCTCTCTCTCTCTCTCTCTCTCTCTCTCTCTCTCTCTCTCTCTCTCTCTCTCTCTCCCTCTCTCTCTCGGACAAAGCCCTGACCTGGCGTGGTGAACATGACTGACACCGGAGCACTGACCACCTCGTTCTCGGTGCCGTAGGCGACCGCCGTGGAGACGGACACGACGTAGGTGTTGCCCGGGGTCAGGCCGATCAGACGGACGCCGTCGACCAGACCGGGGACCGTCTCGTTGGCGCCCTGCGTCCTCACGATGAAGATGTCAAAGGGGACGTCGGGGGACTCCAAGACGATGGAGGCCCCGTCGGTGGTGAGATTGACGACAGCGACCGATAGGGGCGGCTCCAGGACTGTAAGACACAATCAATCAATTTTAATCAACTAAATGAATTTTAACCACTTTGCACCGGTTCCTCAATAATTCTATTAGGGAAACTTTCTATCAGCCTTTGCAATTTTTTTTAAAATTTATTTTTTATATATATTGTTTTATTTTAAGTGCTTACCCAGAATCCTCTTGACCTCGAAGACACACTCTGCTGCATTGCCTGATGCATCAGTGAAAGTGTAGCTGACAGTAGTTGAGCCATCGGCAAACTCAGATCCTGGTTCGTGAGATTTGTTGACCAGCGGAACCAGGCCAGAGTTATCAGTGGCCGTAGGCTCTGTCCAGTTGGCGATGCTCTGACCAGCAGGCAGTGTGATGTTAGACGGACAGTCTGTGATCATTGGTGCCTCAGTGTCTGGTTATGTGAATCAAAAACATTTCAAATATTGATAAAAAATGAAATGCATGTTGGCGTTGTCATACTTTTCACAGGTAATCAAGTCAATCCCCGACTGTCCATCAAATCGACAATTCATCCAACAATGTCAGAAGATATCCACTACTTTCACTGGTTAACCACTTCGCGCCGGGACCTACGAATCCGGAGCTCCGTTGGCTTGTCTATGCGACAGGACCCTCCAAATCCGGGCACCACTAGTTGTCCACATTTTAAACAAAGACTCTTTTCAGCTAAGAACAAAGCAATACAAATCAGTAAAAAAGACCCTTTTTGACGCAAATTGCCACATCAATTGCAAGATTAGCAGCGGTAATTGTGCAATTGTGGGACTTTCACTGTGGTGGATCGAGGGATACCGCGCTGCCGCTGAAAGCGCACGGAGGACATTGTGTTGGCATGCCACACAGCCCAACGGTCGCCAGTCAGGCATTGGGATTCCACCCACATTCTTCACCGCAATCTGTACGCTCGGTTGTGGCCGACCAACTTAAAGATTTGACTGCCTGGAGTGGAGGCTGGAGTCTGCGGTCAAGGATTGACAGCACCGTACATGCACACACACACAAGTCCATTACGCTCCATTGACGACGCAGAATGGGACCTTTTTCGAACGGATAATATCTTGACAAAAGCCACAACGACGTCCGAATTGTGCCAGGTTTTACTCTCTTGTACCAATAGTATACCCTTATCAATTTATTTCACAAAAATATATTGTTCCGATTGTTTTAGCGAGATTTGAAAATAATTCATTGTTCAAAAACCCCCGCATGGTGGTCATCGGCACTGAAAAACCACCCAGCGCGAAGTGTTAAACATCAATTTAGGAGGCTATCCACCAATTTTATGTCTATCCCCTCTTTTCTAGTCTTCCAAAGACTCAACAGCTTACCCGGTAGTCTAATGACTGTGAAGACACACTCTGCTGCATTGCCTGATGCATCAGTGAAAGTGTAGCTGACAGTAGTTGAGCCATCGGCAAACTCAGATCCTGGTTCGTGAGATTTGTTGACCAGTGGAACCAGGCCAGAGTTATCAGTGGCCGTAGGCTCTGTCCAGTTGGCGATGCTCTGACCAGCAGGCAGTGTGATGTTAGACGGACAGTCTGTGATCATTGGTGCTTCAGTGTCTGGCTCTTCTGTGAATTCAAAACAGTTGAACTATCAGCAATTGATGGCAGACATATTTTTATTGAGGCTGTTTTATCAAGCTTTCAATCTAGGCCAAGTATTGATAAATAATGACAGGAATATTGAAGCTGTCATCCTATCCACTGGTACTCAAGTCAATCCCTGGCTATCCACCAAATTGCCAGATCATCCAACAATGCCCCAAGATATCCACTAATTTTACAGGTTATACATCAATTCAACAAACCATCCACCAATTTTATGTCTATCCCCTCTTTTCTAGTCATCCAAAGACTCAACAGCTTACCCAGTAGTCTAATGACTGTGAAGACACACTCTGCTGCATTGCCTGATGCATCAGTGAAAGTGTAGATGACAGTAGTTGAGCCATCGGCAAACTCAGATCCTGGTTCGTGAGATTTGTTGACCAGCGGAACCAGGCCAGAGTTATCAGTGGCCGTAGGCTCTGTCCAGTTGGCGATGCTCTGACCAGCAGGCAGTGTGATGTTAGACGGACAGTCTGTGATCATTGGTGCTTCAGTGTCTGGCTCTTCTGTGAATTCAAAACAGTTGAACTATCAGCAATTGATGGCAGATATATTTTTATTGAGGCTGTTTTATCAAGCTTTCAATCTAGGCCAAGTATTGATAAATAATGACAGGCATATTGAAGCTGTCATTCTATCCACAGGTACTCAAGTCAATCCCTGGCTATCCACCAAATTGCCAGATCATCCAACAATGCCCCAAGATATCCACTAATTTCACAGTTTATACATCAATTTATTAAGCCATGCACCAAATTTATATCTAACCTCCCTTTTTCTAGTCATCCAAAGACTCAACAGCTTACCCGGTAGTCTAATGACTGTGAAGACACACTCTGCTGCATTGCCTGATGCATCAGTGAAAGTGTAGATGACAGTAGTTGAGCCATCGGCAAACTCAGATCCTGGTTCGTGAGATTTGTTGACCAGTGGAACCAGGCCAGAGTTATCAGTGGCCGTAGGCTCTGTCCAGTTGGCGATGCTCTGACCAGCAGGCAGTGTGATGTTAGACGGACAGTCTGTGATCATTGGTGCTTCAGTGTCTGACTCTTCTGTGAATTCAAAACAGTTGAACTATCAGCAATTGATGGCAGATATATTTTTATTGAGGCTGTTCTATCAAGCTTTCAATCTAGGCCAAGTATTGATGAATAATGACAGGAATATTGAAGCTGTCATCCTATCCACAGGTACATGTACTCAAGTCAATCCCTGACTATCCACCAAATTGACAGTTCATCCAACAATGTCCCAAGATACCCACTAATTTCACAGGTTATACATCAATTCAACAAACCATCCACCAATTCTATGTTGGTCCCCTCTTTTCTAGTCATCCAAAGACTCAACAGCTTACCCGGTAGTCTAATGACTGTGAAGACACACTCTGCTGCATTGCCTGATGCATCAGTGAAAGTGTAGCTGACAGTAGTTGAGCCATCGGCAAACTCAGATCCTGGTTCGTGAGATTTGTTGACCAGCGGAACCAGGCCAGAGTTATCAGTGGCCGTAGGCTCTGTCCAGTTGGCGATGCTCTGACCAGCAGGCAGTGTGATGTTAGACGGACAGTCTGTGATCATTGGTGCCTCAGTGTCTGGCTCTTCTGTGAATTGAAAACAGTTGAACTATCAGTAATTGATGGCAGACATGCTGTTGAGTCTAAGAATCTACCAAGTCAATCCACAAGTCATTTCACACAGTGTCTATTAAAGTATTCACTACATTCACAGCTTTTCCAGAATGAACCATTATCCAAAGAGTCCAACAGGCTTTCCACTGCTTGAAGTGTAATTAAACACTGTATGCCCAGTGCTTTGCACCGTTGCCTGATGAGTTAAAAACACTCGCAGCTCAAGAGGGATTTTTAGAAATCATGATTATCTGAAAAACTTACCTGGTAGTCTAATGACTGTGAAGACACACTCTGCTGCATTGCCTGATGCATCAGTGAAAGTGTAGCTGACAGTAGTTGAGCCATCGGCAAACTCAGATCCTGGTTCGTAAGATTTGTTGACCAGTGGAACCAGGCCAGAGTTATCAGTGGCCGTAGGCTCTGTCCAGTTGGCGATGCTCTGACCAGCAGGCAGTGTGATGTTAGACGGACAGTCTGTGATCATTGGTGCCTCAGTGTCTGGCTCTTCTGTGAATTGAAAACAGTTGAACTATCAGTAATTGATGGCAGACATGCTGTTGAGTCTAAGAATCTACCAAGTCAATCCACAAGTCATTTCACACAGTGTCTATTAAAGTATTCACTACATTCACAGCTTTTCCAGAATGAACCATTATCCAAAGAGTCCAACAGGCTTTCCACTGCTTGAAGTGTAATTAAACACTGTATGCCCAGTGCTTTGCACCGTTGCCTGATGAGTTAAAAACACTCGCAGCTCAAGAGGGATTTTTAGAAATCATGATTATCTGAAAAACTTACCTGGTAGTCTAATGACTGTGAAGACACACTCTGCTGCATTGCCTGATGCATCAGTGAAAGTGTAGCTGACAGTAGTTGAGCCATCGGCAAACTCAGATCCTGGTTCGTAAGATTTGTTGACCAGTGGAACCAGGCCAGAGTTATCAGTGGCCGTAGGCTCTGTCCAGTTGGCGATGCTCTGACCAGCAGGCAGTGTGATGTTAGACGGACAGTCTGTGATCATTGGTGCCTCAGTGTCTGACTCTTCTGTGAATTCAAAACAGTTGAACTATCAGCAATTGATGGCAGACATATTTTTATTAAGGCTGTTCTATCAAGCTTTCAATCTAGGCCAAGTATTGATAAATAATGACAGGAATATTGAAGCTGTCATCCTATCCACAGGTACTTAAGTCAATTCCTGACTATCCACCAAATTGACAGTTCATCCAACAATGCCCCAAGATATCCACTAATTTCACAGGTAATACATCAATTCAACAAACCATCCACCAATTCTATGTTGGTCCCCTCTTTTCTAGTCATCCAAAGACTCAACAGCTTACCCAGTAGTCTAATGACTGTGAAGACACACTCTGCTGCATTGCCTGATGCATCAGTGAAAGTGTAGCTGACAGTAGTTGAGCCATCGGCAAACTCAGATCCTGGTTCGTGAGATTTGTTGACCAGTGGAACCAGGCCAGAGTTATCAGTGGCCGTAGGCTCTGTCCAGTTGGCGATGCTCTGACCAGCAGGCAGTGTGATGTTAGACGGACAGTCTGTGATCATTGGTGCCTCAGTGTCCGGCTCAGTATCTGCAAAGGTTTGAAAGCATTTGATCCAGGAGAAGCATGAATGATTGGCACCAACAATATAGGTGTTTTGCGGTCCTACGACCTTCCCGGTAAAAAAGCTGAGTTTCGTCTTGTACCACTAAGCTACAATGAAAGCTCTTCCTGCTTGACTGAAAACAGTCTGTAAGGGGGGGAGGTGGCGTTCCTCCAGATCTGAGTCTTTCAAAAAGTTACCCTTCATATTAGAAGATCAGGGGTGGATTTTAGACAGCTTGGGCGGATAGAACGATAAACATAGGCTCGCTTAGCTTCTTAGCCCGCCCAAACGGAAACCTGGCTTTTCCCCGGAATGCAATATTTGTCTTGCAAAATCAGAGACCTGTCTGTGCACATGTATCTGGTGCCTTGTGGAAACCGAAGATAATAGGTTGAATAGGTCTCCACAGGGAAATTGTAAAGGTGTATAGGTCTCCACAAGGTTTTCAAAAAACTGATATTTGGAAATAACTAAAAAAACAGGAAATTTGTGATGGGTAAAAATCTGTCATTAGTGTTATTTAAAAGGGACATACGGTTCAAATTTCTACCCAGAAAAGTGAATGTGGTTGAAATGGGAGCATTTTTCAAACATAGGTTTCTCTCGCGGTTGTATCGTGCACGAGAACAAAGCCATGTCTCCACAAGGATACAGATTCAATTTGTTTGTTGAATGTTTCTGTCAGTCTGCCTGCCTGCCTGCCTTCCTACCTGTCTGACTTTCTGTGTGTCTGTCTGTCTCTCTCTCTACCTGTCTATGTATCTGTCTGTCTGTCTGTCTGTCTGCCTGTCTGTCTACCTGTCTATCTATCTATATATCTGTCTGTCTATCTATCTGTCTGTCTGTCTGCCTGTCCATCAATCCAGCACATACCTGTCCGGAAGGAAAGTGTAAGTGGCGAACTGGCAACTTGATTGTTGGCATCGCTGCCCACCAGGCTAGAGATGTTGACCGTGTAGTCGGTGGCAGGCTCCAGGGCTGCCAGCACCAGGCTGGTCTGCTCGGGGCCCAGCAGGGTCACCGTGGTCGCTGCGGGGCCGGCCGTGGTCACCCGGAAGCCGTCAACGGCCGACGCGGGGCCGGTCCAGGTCATGGTGGCCGAGGTGGCCGTCACATTCGCCACGCCGACAGACGCGGGCGGCTCGGCGACTGGCACAGATTTGAGGAGAAGACGGAGGAGAGAGAGGCATCGTCAAAAGCCGCATTTCCACCGGACTCCAATTGAACCGAGACGACGGTTACATTTCAAACGGTCCAAATTTGTGCGTCGTTCCCACTTTGGGTTTTTTGAGCCGGTCAATCTAAACGAGACGACGGTTAAAGTAACCGAGCTGGCAATAATGTGGGCGCTGAGTGTGACCTTTTTAGGTTACAAAAGCGCTCAAGATTAGGTCAACGTACATGCATATTTAGCGCACCACATGAAGCACACGCTGTGCACAGTGCATGTACGTGTTACGTCATAGTCCGGATGTGTTTTTTTTACTGAGCAACGTTTTACCGAGGGGCGCGTTTCCACTGGACTAATCGGCTCGGTTAAACTTACCTGGTCACTTTTACTGGGCAGAGGTTGGCCGGCAAGATTAACCAGTCGACTCGGTTAAATTCAACCGAGAGGATATTCAACTGGGCCGTTTCCACTGGACTTAAAATGGGAAAAGTAACCATCGTCTCGATACTTTGACCAAAATAAGTCCCGTGGAAATGCGGATTAAGCACCACCGGATCCGCATCTATAGAGCATGCGGCAGAGCAAGCGCTAACACCCTTAAGTCCTGGTGGTGGTGCTAATAAAGAGTATAGGTTTGCTGTGACACCATGTATAGGAGAATCTCTTTTGTGAGTGAGTGCGTTTCTGAAAAGAATCGAAGGGTTTCACTCGACGTTTCAAACGGTGCTCTGTTTGTCTCGGCCGCAGACATAAGACATAAATAACCTATAGACCGACAGCCATACACAACGCCTATGGAAAACGACGTCAGGGTACTGTAATGGTGACGGCGCCCGACTAAATGTGAAACCATGGACGGAAGTAGATGAACAATGTGCACAAACATATGGAGAAATCCCGGAATGATGGATTTCAAACTGGATTTTGGGGATGAAACCATGCTGATTGAGATCAAAAGCCCCTTTCAGAGATGACTACATACTCCATTACAGATGTGTATTTGCGTGTTTTATTAGAAATAATAATGAATCAAAATTTGGCTGTCATTCTTCTCGTGAATGGCGGGCCAGTACGCGTAATCTTGCACTGAGTTTGTGTGTGTACGTACGCCCGTCCGTGTGACGTGACGAACAAGTTTGCCCATGTTTTGTTTTTTTCACGCGTCCTGAAATTACAGTCTAGCGCCCGCTGTTGTCCGTCTCTAGGTTATTCACGGCTGTGGTCTCGGCCCACGACTCCAGGCCGCCAGAAAAAAGTGCAGCGTGCCCACTCCCTCTGGGCCTACCTTGCGCCACCAGCGTGACCATCACGGTGAAGTTGCAGCGCGCCTCGTCGCCCGAGCCGTCGCCGAACACGTACGAGACCAGGGTGGAGCCCTCGCCGAAGCTGAATCCCGACTGGTGCGACTGCTGGAGGAGCGGGACGGCCGCCCCGCCCCTGGAGGCCGTGGGCTCCGCCCAGATGCCCAGCGCCATGTTGTCCGCCTGGCTGATGCTCAGCATCACGTCCACCGGGCAGTTTTCAATCAGTATCGGAGGAGGTACAGGGGGAACTATGCACGCAGAGGAAGAGAGAGAGGGGGGAGAGGGGAGGAGAGAGAGGTGGAGGGGAAGAGGGAGAGGGGGAAAGAGAGAGGGAGAGAGAGAGAGGGGGAGAGAGAGAGGGGGAGAGAGAGAGGGAGAGAGAGAGGGGGAAGAGGGGAGGAGAGAGAGGGTGAGGGGAAGAGGGAGAGGGGAAGAGGGAGAGGGGGAAAGAGAGAGGGGGAGAGAGAGAGAGGGAGAGAGAGAGGGGGAGAGGGGAAGAGGGAGAGGGGGAAAGAGAGAGGGGGAGAGAGAGAGAGGGAGAGAGAGAGAGGGAGAGGGGAAGAGGGAGAGGGGGAAAGAGAGAGGGGGAGAGAGAGAGAGGGAGAGAGAGAGGGGGAGAGGGGAGGGGGGAGAGGGGAGGAGAGAGAGGTGGAGGGGAAGAGGGAGAGGGGAAGAGGGAGAGGGGGAAAGAGAGAGGGAGAGAGAGAGAGAGGGAGAGAGAGAGAGGGAGAGAGAGAGGGGGAAGAGGGGAGGAGAGAGAGGGTGAGGGGAAGAGGGAGAGGGGAAGAGGGAGAGGGGGAAAGAGAGAGGGGGAAAGAGAGAGGGAGAGAGAGAGAGGGAGAGAGAGAGAGGGAGAGGGGAAGAGGGAGAGGGGGAAAGAGAGAGGGGGAGAGAGAGAGAGGGAGAGAGAGAGGGGGAGAGGGGAGGAGAGAGAGGTGGAGGGGAAGAGGGAGAGGGGAAGAGGGAGAGGGGGAAAGAGAGAGGGGAGAGAGAGAGAGGGAGAGAGAGAGGGGGAAGAGGGGAGGAGAGAGAGGGTGAGGGGAAGAGGGAGAGGGGAAGAGGGAGAGGGGGAAAGAGAGAGGGGGAAAGAGAGAGGGAGAGAGAGAGAGGGAGAGAGAGAGAGGGAGAGGGGAAGAGGGAGAGGGGGAAAGAGAGAGGGGGAGAGAGAGAGAGGGAGAGAGAGAGGGGAGAGGGGAGGAGAGAGAGGTGGAGGGGAAGAGGGAGAGGGGAAGAGGGAGAGGGGGAAAGAGAGAGGGAGAGAGAGAGAGGGAGAGAGAGAGAGGGAGAGGGGAAGAGGGAGAGGGGGAAAGAGAGAGGGAGAGAGAGAGAGGGAGAGAGAGAGAGAGGGGGAGAGAGAAAGAGGGAGAGGGGAGGAGAGAGAGGGTGAGGGGAAGAGGGAGAGGGGGAAAGAGAGAGGGAGAGAGAGAGAGGGGGAGAGAGAAAGAGGGAGAGGGGAGAGAGAGAGAGGGTGAGGGGAAGAGGGAGAGGGGGAAAGAGAGAGGGAGAGAGAGAGAGGGGGAGAGAGAAAGAGGGAGAGGGGAGAGAGAAAGGGGGAGAGAGAGAGGGAGAGAGAGGGAGAGATGGATATCAGACTAGAAAAGCACTCAGATACTGCCGACCTCCGGCGAGCACCATTCACTGCACCATTTCACCAAAAATTTGAAATGATTCACAATCCAGGATTTGATCCGGATCAGTCACCTAGATATTCAGGGGGGTTTTCCACTGTCTTTTACACTACCTCAATATGTCCTCATCGGGTCACACTAGATGAAATCTTCAGGCTCAATTCCCTTCAAAAAGGGTCCCTGAAACCCGATGATTTTTTGTGTGTGTGTCTCAACGTGACAACGTGACAACGTTACATTTTCACCCGCTGTTCGGTGGCACTCACCGTTGATGATGATGTAGAAATCGCAGGTGGCGTTGTTGCCCGACTCGTCCGTGAAGACGTACGAGACGCTGAGAGCGTTGCCGGGCATGACAAAGATGCCGGGCTGGGCGCTGGCCAGCACCTTGGGCGGCCGCCCCGAGTTGTCCAGCACCTTGGGCCTGGCCCAGGTGACGAACATGATGGCGTCCCGGTCGGCGGCCGTCTGGTTGATGTCGGGGGGGCAGAAGGTGACAACTGGGGGCACATCGTCTGAAGGAGGAGGAGGGGTTTGGGTTGGGGGGGGGGAAGAAAAAGAGAATAATCACTGGATTATGTAAAAGTGATATACAAAAAAATGTTGCAAACTGCTTACTGACTAAAATTACCAAAATGCAAATCTTAAAATTTAGTGGGCCTGACATTTCGATCCTAGCAGGACCTTTCTCAAAGGCAGAGGGTTATGTTAAACAAACTAAAACGGTTTGTCTCAAAATTTAGAGGGCCCGACGTTTCGATCCTAGCAGGACCTTTCTCAAAGGCAGAGGGTTATATTAAACAAACTAAAACGGTTTGTCTCAAAATTTAGTGGGCCTGATGTTTCGAACGTGCTAGGATTTGCATTTTGGTAAATTTAGTTTGCAACATTTTTAAATTTTTTTTTTTTGTATTCTTTGTTTACGAAAGTCGCCCAACCCAAGGCCCCCTAGAGGCCACTCAAGGTGAGGGCTAAAAGATAGCAGTAAGAAGAACCAGGAGCAACAAGGATCAGGAGGAAGACAGACTAACGTTTATGTTTCGTTGTTAATAATACTAATCCCTACCCTACTCCTTGCCCTTCCCTTTGATCTCTCCCTACCAGCTTCACTCTTTGTCCTTTGTTTCTCATCCGTGTCCTATTCACTCTCTCCCCCCTTCCTTCGTGTACATGTATCTGTTTTGTGCTTGTCACTCTGCCTTTGAGAAAGGTCCTGCTAGGATCGAAACGTCAGGCCCACTAAATTTTAAGGTTAATAATACTAATAAAACTGGTATGTATCAAACTTATACATCAATGTTGGATTGCAATCCTGTTTCATACACAAGGGAGACTATTTTTTATACTTAACAAATTAGGCCCGGGCCAGATGCAGATCGGTTCCCGACAACACGATCCATCCAAACGCACTAAACCCGCACAGAGTTTTTCTCCACCAATAAATCAAGCAAGAGAGCTCGGATGAGAATCAGTGAGAGTTTGCCCTTGCTCAGTGCTTAGCCCGATGCCCGGTGAACAAAATTCAGGCAGCTCCCTGGGGATTTGATCCGGCGACTTCCGCTTTCTTATCCACTTGACCAGACGTCTCAACCACTTGACCACCGAGCTGGTCGAGGTCGTGCGAGGGATTTGAATATTGTACAGCTCCAATTTTAGTGGGCCTGATGTTTCGATCCCAGCAGGACCTTTCTCAAAGCCAGCGGTCCTGCCAGGATCGAAACGTCAGGCCCACTAAATTTTGAGATTTGCATATCGGTAATTTTAGTCGGTAAGCAGTTTGCAACATTTTTTGTATATCAATATTGCAGAGCGCCGGGTATCGCGTTGCATCAAAGTTCGAGGTCGTATGGCGGATTCGCGTATTGTATAGCGGCGGATACATAATGCTATATCTATGACACTGATGAGGATTGTGTAAAAATGGTTAATTTGTGAGAATGAGATCGAGAAGCTCGTCTGTATTGTACACTGCTGCTGCGGCTGCTGCTGCTGCTGCTGCACCGCCCAACTCACCTACGGCGCTGACTGTGAACTCGCAGCGGGCAACGTTGCCGGCGGCGTCGGTGAAGGTGTACACCACGTCCACCGTCTGGTCCAGGGACAGCGTGATCCCACTGGCCACGTTCTGGGCAACAGAGGGCGCCACCCCGGAGTCGTCCTGGGCCTGGGGTTCGGGCCAGGTGACGAGGGCCGGCTGGCCGGCGCCGGCGCTGACCCGGATGTTGCTGGGGCAGAAGGTGACGGTCGGCATCGTGGTATCTGTCGCGGTGGCTGCGAACGACAACAGTGCATTGCTTAGGGTCAGGACACTGATGGAGGATTGAAGAAACGGTGTTTTTTTTTGGGGGGGGGGCGATAACACCATGTGGCAAGGTGTAAGCACATGAAGGGTTTTGAGGAGAACCGTTGAACTAAAAAAACCCACGAATATTTGCGCAACACACACGGGACTTGAACTTGGTTAAGAGAGAAACCCAGAGGAAATTCCAATGTTTTCAATGCTGTTTTTCAGACTTTCATGTATCGAGTGACAGACAGGGAAAATCGGTACATCTGCGATGAATGCCCAATTGCTATGTGATGCGTTCTTTTCTCCCTCTGTCTCTCTCACCGTCTCTTTCTCCATGTCTCTGGGTTCTCTGTGTCTCTGTCTCTCCATCTCTCTTTCTTTGTCTGTCTCTCTTTCTAGAGACAGAAAGACAGAGATACAGAGGCAGAGAGACAGGGAGACGGACTGAGACAGAGACAAGGAGGGACAGAGAGAGTCAGAGACCAGGCATGCAACTCTTGAATTGTAAAAAAAAGAAAAGAGGAAAATGTGCGAATGAAAAGCGCGAAGCCCTTACGGCGTGTGGTCCGGGGCCTGCTTAAGGCCACCGGAACATTTGGGATTCTAGATGCTCTGTGGTGCATTCCGAGAAGTTGTTTACCACTGATGACTTTAAGCTGAGTGACAGATGTTAACCTTTTTCAAGGCATACACCCAGAAAATTGAATTTTTGTTTACACAAAATGAAAAGTAAACATCAAAGTTTTTTACCTGATCTCATCATGAGTTTTAAATAATAGTTATAATAGTTAAATAATAGTTAGGGAAAATATCTTTCTTTCTTTTTTCTTTCTTTTTTACGGATTTCATTTTTTTACGGCCGAATTCAAAAAAACGCGGAAATCCACAGATCCGCGGAAAAGTTGCATGCCTGTAGAGAGAGAAAGAAAGAGAGAGACAGAGAGAGACAGAAAAAAACCTGGAGGCAGTCCGGTCTTGTGGCAAACCACTCTAGAGAGCATTATGGAATGTATGACCGTGAATTCTGCAGGACTTACAGATCAGGCAGAGAATCCCCGTGAATTCTGGCGGGCAGATGCACATGATTCCACCGGGTGTGAACGGGTCTCTCACACAGGATCCTCCATTCCGGCAATCGCAGGCATCTAAAAAAAAAAAAAAAAAAGGAACAAGTCAACTCCAGTGATGGTTGAAAAAATAAAAAAAAATTAAAGGACATCTAAAATATGGCATGAGCAGTTCTCTGAGAATAAGGACAAAATTGTGAAAAATATGGATAAAATCTTTTTCCAACCTAGAAGGACCCCTTTTCAAAGGCAGAATTCTTTTCGAATTCATTTCACAGATATCTTTCAGTTTTCTGAATATTAAGCGAGTTTTGAAAAAAAAAAAAATTAAACAAATATGCGGCAGCCATGGCCATTGGAAAGTGGCCCAGCGCAAAAGTGATTCAAGAAAACCCCCTCTACTCACTGTCATCGTCTTCGCACAGTACTCCACTGTATCCCGACGGGCATTCGCACTGTATACCTTTCCCCATCGCATCATACCTACAAACACCATTGTTCTGGCACAGACAATTGTCTGCATCAGACACGGGCAAAAAGGGAAAAGAAAAATCGAAATCCATTTATGGTTTAAGTCTCTTTTTTTTTTCTTTTTTTAAATTTTAAACAGAGACTTCATTGCAGTTCTGGTGAAGAGTCAAGGATAACAATATTATCAAATACAGAAATTGGCAAAGAAAACTTTGACTGGACCGGGACTTGAACCCGAGACCTCTGGATTAACGTACCAGTGCTCTTGCACCTGAGCCATCCAGCCCTTAGATGGTGGCCTTCCCTGATAGTCAACTAGTCTTCGCCAGTACGGGGGAGCCAATTGTTAACAATATTGAGATAGACAGCAGTTAATGGTTGAGTGCTTCTGACTGGCGCCCGCACCCCCAATAGATGGCTGCTTGGGAATAGGCTGCCATCTAAGGGCTGGATAACTCAGATGGGGTCATTCCGTGTGACCGTGTCAATTCAACACGTTGTAGAAATCTGGTTTAACGTCATGAGCTTTCAAATGGTGTAAAATCTGTTTCTGTAGGTGCTTTCCTTTTCGAGATAGAGCTGTCCAAACATAGCTGGTCGTGCTAATTAGTCAAAAGTTCGTTAAACCATATCTCAAAAACTACTTGACCGATTTACATAAAATTTCGGTTCTGGGGGTTTCTCGAGGAGTCCAATCAGCACAGCGATTACCGTTCCAATCTGTGACAATCAGATCCAAAGGCATGTTGAATTGACACGGAATGACCCGATGGTAAGAGCACCGGTGCGCAAAACCAGAGGTCTCAGGTTCAAGTCCTGGTCCAGTCAAAGCTTTCTTAATATTAGGTACAGTTATATACCTTCAGCCTTGTTTTAAAAAAATAAATGGATTGATTTGAAGAAGAAAAAAAACCCCTCAGATATCAGATCTGTGAGCTTGCTTGTAAGTTACATCCTGTACTCACTTTGTTCACAGAGAATGCCGGAGTAGCCCGCGGGGCATTGGCACTGTATGCCAGTCATGGCAGCGTCAGGTATGCAGGCTCCTCTATTGTTACACTGGCAGGATTCTGGCCAAGATAGACAAAAAATAAAGGAAGGACTTAGACAAGTCTAGGAAGGGTCGGGACACTGATGGAGGATTGAAGAAACGGTGGGTGTTTTTTTTTGGCAATGACAACATGTGGCAAGGTGTAAGCACATGAAGGTTTCTGAGGAGAGCCACTGAACTCAAAATTAATTAAGCCACGAATATTTGCGCAACAAACACGGGACTTGAACTTGGTTAAGAGAGAAACCCAGAGGAAATTCCAATGTTTTCAATGTTGTTTTTCAGACTTTCATGTATCGAGTGACAGACAGGGAAAATCGGTACATCTGAGATGAATGCCCGATTTGAAAAAAAAAATAAAGGAAGGACTTAGACAAGTCTAGGAAGTCATGACTGAGACACTAGAGAGTGCAGCAAAGTCAGGCTCCAGGGCTCGACCTTAGCACTAGCCCGGCGGTCATTGTCTAGTAAAAACAGCTGCGGGCTAGTAAAATGGCCCACTTTGCTAGCCCCGGCGGACTAGTAAAAAGTAGACAGCGGTGTGGCGGCAAAAAAACGATGCGGGCGGGGATGAGAAAGTAGAAACTAATGATTTGTTTTACTTGACCTAATAACCTTGTGTTAAATTTAATATTAATTAAACAGGGCTAATAAAACTTGCTGCGGGCTAGCAAAAAACTCAATTTACTAGCCCGGTGGGCTAGTTTAAAAAGTGCGAGGCTCACACAAAAAAGGGATAGGTTTCATCATCTGAATGAGACACCAGATGAGGTACCACATGTCCGTTCAAGAGAGGGTTCGAATCCCACCCAAGCTGCCTGAAATATTTTTTTATCAGGCATCGGGCAAAGCACTGAGCACTCGGTGTTTATCACGACGAGCAAGGGCAAACCCTCATTGAATTACATTTTCCTTGACGCAAAACATCATGCTACATCAAGAAAGAAAGACAAAAGCAGATAGGAAGGCGGGAGTGATTAGGACTCGGATAACAGACATGGATGCCTTTGAGAAAGGCCCTACAAGGACCAATAACATCAGGCTCAATCTGTACTTTCTTTTTATCCAAAGATATGAAGAAACAAAGCAAGGACTCCGGCCAGTCTAAGGTCCCACCATTGCCACATTTCCCAGGACTCCTGCCACACATGGGACTTGGTCAAGTCTACCTTCAGAGAAAAGGGTGTTGAAGGTTCTCTTCCCAAGGGGGGAGGGGCATGGTTGCGGGGGACGAGGAGCAAATTTACTTTAGGGCCTTACGCTGAAAGACTGAGAGTACACACCAGCCAGCTGGTCGGTGTGTGTTTGGACACCACAAACAAGGCCAAGTCAGTCTGTCAGCCAGTGGTACACACGGTGCTTATATATGACCTCAATCTAGAGTCAGATTCAGACCGCTGCTTGAAAAATCCCAAACCCCCCCCAAAAAAAAAAAATTTAAAAAAAAAATATAAAAAAATAGGATCTGGATGGAAAAAAGTCTTCCTATTAAACAGGATTAGGAAGTTCAACTTCCCTGTTATTAAGATTTAGTGGGCCTGACGTTTCGATCCTAGCAGGACCTTTCTCAAAGGCAAAGACTCCGCCTTTGAGAAAGGTCCTGCTATGTTCGAAACGTCAGGCCCACTAATTTTTAAGATTTGCATTTTGGTAATTTTAGTCAGTAAGCAGTTTGCAACATTTTTAAATATATCACTTCCCTGTTATTAGTTTGTACAGTCTTGACATTGGTTTGAATTGTCTTGTTTGTTTGAGATTTGGAAACTTTGAAGGTCGGGGAACTTTAGGAACTTTGCCGTTCCTGTTGACCCTAAAGAGCAACTTTGGGGTCAAAGTCTTAAGCCTTTTCCCGCACTGGACTTTTGGGCTTTTTTGGAGGGTTTTTCTGAGACGATGGTAAAATGAAAAATGGTCAAATACTCAAATGTAACCACTGTCCGCACTAATCAAGGCCACATTCTTGGTGGTAAATGGCTGCAGTGAACAATCACACAGACTAGACTACGGTCAAAAACTGCTTGGCAGATGAGCTGTGCGGTGATTTGGCCAGAGCAGGCCTGGTGATTTCACCTCAAAAGGGTCCGTGAAATCACTAGGACTTTTGGTTTGCCCAAGGCAGCATGACATATTCACCCATTTTTTCCACGGGTTTAGATTTTTATAAATAAAAAATTGGGTCCGTGCAGCTGCACCCACCTGCCCGCACCGTGACTTCAAAGGTGCACAGCGACTGGCCGGAGCCGGTGGAGAAAGTGTAGGTGACCATGGTGGTGCCCAGGAAGAAGACGGAGCCCGGGGCGTGGCTCCGGCTGATGGAGACTGTCTGTCCGGTGAAGGGACCGGCCGAGGGCTCGCTCCAGGCCACCGTCGTGCTGATGCCACCGGCCACGGTCACGCTGATGTCGTTCGGACAGCCGCTAAAGAGCGGGGCAGGCTGTGAGTTGTCCACTAGGACGGAAAGGCACGCAAGGATATAATATCACCATTTGACAAGAAAATTCATTCAATACTTAAGGCAAATTTTTTTTTTAAATCTGCTTCCGGTTATCCAATCGACCCTATTTCTAGCCTGCGACCCTACTTTTTTTTTTTATCGGGAAACAATGATAACAAAATTTAATGTGTAATTTGTTCGTATTATTCTATTAAGGCTTGACCATTATGCAGATGCCTCCCTACAATTGTACACACAACAAATTGGCCCCCTACAAAAAAATTCCCAACCTACCTACCCTATTTTGAAATGGTATATAATCGTGTGACGATCAAAACATCAAAATCCTTACGAATGGAGTGTAAGGGCAACAGAGCTTTGTCGTAGTTGCGGCAACCGTAACCCTCGTCCTCCCGAGGGTCGGAGAGGATGAGGATTAAGGTTGCCGCCACTGCGGTTATCGTAGCTAGCACTAGGGTAGACCTTACTTACTGTAGACAACCGTGACCTTGAACATGCACTGGGCCATGAGACCCGCCTGGTCGGTGTACGTGTACATCACGTTGAAGTCATAGTTGCTGACGGCGTAGAAGTCGGGGGCGATGTTTCGTTCGACAGACGGGGGCTGGCCCGAGTCGTCCGTCGCGTACGGCTCCGTCCAGGTGACAAAGACATTCTCCTCGCCGGACTGGCGGCGCGCCTCGAAGTCCTCCGGACAGTTGAAGACGGTCGGCGGTGCATTGCTGACGAGCGGAACTGCACGGTGGTTTCAACAATCACGGAGGACAAATTCAGTGGTGTCGTTTTCGGTCAAGATGGCCGCGTTAGTTCTCGACATCAGTAGAGCAGGGAATGGTCTTTGAGTGCTTTTAAGTTGTAACTTCTCAATCGCATTGACCAGGGTAGCTATATATATGTAGCCTCTAGCCTGTACTGCTGTAGCCTACTATTACCGTTTCTGTAGTTTCTGTAGTTCAAAATTTAGTGGGCGTGACGTTTCAATCCTAGCACAGTATAGCAGGACCTTTCAAAGGCAGAGAAAGGTCCTGCTAGGATTAGGATCGAAACGTCAGGCCCACTAAATTTAGAGATTTGCATTTTGGTAATTCTAGTCAGTAAGCAGTTTGCAACATTTGTACTTTTACTCAATTAAATTTTACTTTTACTAGTTTTAGTGTTTTGCTGTACTTATAAGTTATATGTTAGTTTTCACTTCTTTTACTTTTTAGTTTTAAATACAAGTTGGATATTAGTCAGAGTAACTTGGACCCGACAAGTCACCCTTTTTTTATCGAATTTTGAGAAAATTTCGAAATTCGATAAAAAAGGGTGACTTGTCGGGTCCAAGTTACTCGGACTATCGGACTAGGACTCTAGGAGGTCAGAGTGTTGGATTGCCAAATAATGCTCTCCCAAAATTAAATACAGTCTCCAAATGTCCAAAATGCTGCAAATAAATAGTCTTGGGAAAATTCTTTGTTTTGTTTGATACATACGTATGTTGTTCGGCTTCGAGGTTGTAAGATACTTTGGTTTGGGGCTAATTTTTCTAGTTCATTTTAAAACTGAAAGCGCTAAAAAAAAGCCACAGTACATCAACATGTGCGTCTGAACTCGCCGGTCCTTGTCACAACATTGAGAATATGTTTTGAGTCTGCCGCTAGAGGGGGCAAGTCCCAAAACACGGTGAGCCACTTGGTGCAGTACACTAAAATAATAATGGGCAGTACACTAAAATTAATTATGGGAAGTGCGCTGAAATTAATATGAATTGACATTAATGTAGGCTATGTGATAAAACGTCGGACGACCCCCAGAAATAATCAGTAATGTTAACAATAGTAACGTGTCAAACACAAAACAAAAGAGACTGCTTTTTTTTATTTTTTATAGTTGATTGTCTAAAAGGTATTTTTAGGCGGAAGCTGCTATAGTTGATTTTATGGAAGCTAGTGATATGGCAGTCCATACAAAATGGAGCTCAATGATGGTAAACAATTTCTGAGGGCCTAGCTGTGGTAGCGATACTGAACATTTGAGCTAATTGGTCCACAAATCGTCAGTTTCTTTCGATTTCTTTTTGGTGTTCATGACGATTTGGTTGGTTGTTTTTATTCTAACCAAGGGGGGGGGCGGGGTTGAAAACGAGTTGTTTTTATCCCCAAACCGGTTTTCTCACCGCGCCGACTGTTGTAAGGACTGAGATCACTCCACTCCAAACTATATCGATTCGACAAAAGAGTGAAGAATGCCCAACAAACACTCCTTATTAAATATTAAATGGTTTGCAACGACGTGCTGCAGGACCGTTCCATAGTTCGTATAATTTTCACGCATACGCAGCTGCACCATAATTATCAGTGTGCATGATGTTTATCTTTGCAATCTATTCATTCGGCTTTCTAGTCCGTCAAAAAACCCCGCATAGACCCCGAATAACATTGTTGGCCCTTTTTACAAAACCCGGCTTAGGATCAGGCTCCGGCTTTGTCAGTTCATCCATTTTTAACCCTAACGCTTTGTAAATCCGTCGACTCAAACACGGTCGTGATTATTTTGCCGTTTCAAGTAGGGTTAGGGCCTGCAGTGGGGATGATGTCATAGAGCCGCTTATTATGCGCCAAAATATGACCCGGCACAGCATAATGAGGAATAACCCCCACTTTTGAGATTTTGAGATTTTCTAATGATGTGAAAGAGTATACCATCAGCTTTCAAATGATATCAAAACTATTTCCGTGTGAACTTTGTTATAAATAGTACAAGGGGACTTCGCTCGTTCATTTGGTAGCAGACACAATATAGCAGCACCATTCTAACTCCTCGAAAGCGTCCGTTCAAAAACTGGTGCGGCAGGAACTTTACATTTTCATGAAAACAGTACACAAACACTCCCCCGAAATCCTTGGTTTTTTTTTTTAACATTTAGAGACGGATTTCGGAAAAATCCTTCGGACATAATATCCTCCAATACAATAACTTTCCGAAAATAAAAAAATAAAAAAATAAAAAATAAAAAATAATCGAATTGAGAAGATACTTTGACTTCAGGTGTTGTTTACTCGAAAAGTGTTTTGGTGGGATATTTCTCATGTCGCTGTGCCGGGTCACAAATGTGCTTAAGCGCAAAAACTCATGAGCCACAGGATCCCCTTGCCAACCCAAACTTCACCTTTGTTTCACGCTAAGTAAAGAAGAGTGGAATACAAGTCAAAAGCAATGGACATCACATCGCTGGGCAGCTTGTAATCCTTGCTTACACGAGGAAGACTTTTCCTGCTTAGTAGATTTTCACGCTTAAGCGCGGCTCTATGCAATTGGGCCCTGGTTAGGTATAGGCCTACAAGGCATGATAACGAGAGTCCTTTGGCTCGGTGTTGTAATGTTATAGCCTAACTCCGTGCTGCGTACGTTTTGAAAAAAAATAACCAAAAGCTCCAGCTTCAACTGCGACCTGTGTTTTCAGCTTTTGGAAGCTGGGGCTTTGGAAAATAACCCCAAGTTAGCGTAAGCAAAGGCGCCACTCCCGACAGACCCATGCAGGCTCTGTATAGCCACGCCCATCCGCTGGCTTTAACCACGGCAAAGACTAGTGGACTATTGGGTTACAGGCCTAGGGCCCCAGCCTATACCCTACTTATAGGTCACCATCTAAGGGCTGGATGGGTCAAAACCAGAGGTCTCGCCGGGTTCAAGTCCCGGTTCAGTCAGGGTTTTCTTTTCCACTTTTCAAAATTAGATACAATCTCGCTAAGCTTCAAGCGAGGATAATCATTGCTGTAAAATACCAAGAGCATAAAACCAAATAAATGTGTGGTAATAAATACCGTCTGAGGGCAATGGTCGGCCGGAAAGTTAAAGCACTTCCTGTCATATCTCATCAAGCCAATTGTAGGTCCCAATTCTAGCTTGCATAAACGGGGATCATCATCATCAGTTTCTTTGGTATAGAACAGTTTTTTTTTGTGCCTGTTCAATTCGCTTCCCCCCCTTCTCCCGAATTAAGTTCGAGCTTCATTGTTGGTGGCAGGGTCGCGGTATACTTCCATTGGACAGCAAGGAGTGCCGGCCGGATGAATGGACTGGCCTTACAAGATGGACAATGAAAAGATGTACAATGGTTAACGGTTACGTAACGCTCTTTTCAGCCGGTTCTTTTCACTCGCGCGCGCGCGCACCAAGGCACTTATGGGTACATTTTTTTATTCAGGTCACCAACCCACTAACACGCCTTCCATCGACCTTTGACCAGCGTCTATCTACCACGTCTCGCCGTCATCTTGATATTGCCATCCCGATCGCCCGCGCAAAGGGCGAGGTTAACTCAAAATGATGAACAGGTTCTTAATGACTCAACTTTCTTTTGTGGACAGTACAATTAAGAGTTCGGTCGACACTTATCCGAGAGAGATGTTTGGATAAGAGATTATATTAGAGATGGCACGTATTTGCCTCTATAGCGTAAGGTGTTTAAAGCTTACCCCAATACACACAAAAAAGTAGGCCTATAATTATTATCATTGACTCTATGTCTATGTTTTGATTATTGGTTCATCTCGATATACTTCGACTTAAATAAAAAGCCCTGGTAACCATTGTGTACAATCAAGCTATGAGATTGACAAAAATCGGTCAAATGAAACTTGGCATTAATTGTCTACAAAATTTTTCCAAACGTTTCTAAGCTCATGTTTGTTGAGATACTTGGAGGATCATAATTAATCATTTCAACCTCAGAAGTGTTCGACCCACCCCCCCCCCCCGATTAACTTGATCGGGATTTCAATGAGGGAAAGTTTCTGTTCAAACAAGACGACGACAACACTCATCCCACCCAACAATTAAGAAATAAAGTTAAAGGTTAACTTTACAAAAGAGTACAGGCCTCATCCAGTTAAGTGTGATCGCGTTTCGATTGACACCACCGTCAATTAAGTATGAGCAGAACAAATTAAGGTGCAATTTCCAGAACAAAGCCGGTCGTTTCTTCTCTAAAAAAAAAATAATTAGGTGGATCCGGCTGTCTGCCTGTCACGTCGTCTTGCCAATGATTAATTAACGGTAGACGGGGGTTAATTATTTGGCAGGCGGAAGGCTTGTTTCAGAGTGCAGCAATCATGGTTTTGAACAGGGTATATATATAAAGTTAAAGGTCGGTGTTCATTTAGCTCGCTCGCTGGCCGCATCTGATCTCAGTCGAGGTAGTGATACTAGCCCTCTCTGGTGGTCTCGCTCTGCATTATAGTACTCACGTTCACTACTCTCGCACAGCACACCTCGGAAGCCAGTCGGACACATGCACTGGATGCCAAAGCCGAATACATCCGGGACGCAGACACCGTTGTTTTGGCAGTGACAAGTTCCTGAGGACATTTCGAGGAAGGAATAAAACCACCAGAAACCTCTGATTAAGAAAGAAACGTTCACAAGCCCGGGCACACCAATACTGGAAGTCCCGAAACTATTATGAATGCTACACCGGTTTAGCGGAAGAACGTCGATCTCCATATTTCGACCGGGGGGTGTTTCCCGGTGAGCCGCTTCGAACGGGCTGCTCAACAATAAACAGACGTTTCTGTCGGGATGACGGTGAGAAGTTTTTGTCTTCGATCAACAACATACAAGGGCAAGATTTTAGTTTGATGCCCTCACTGTAAAAGTCCGGGGAAAAAACATGAACCAAAATTAGACCACCAATATTGTAATGTAGACGATATCCACGGTCTGGCTCAACCGCTTGTCGAAAAAATGGACATACAGTTTTTCCCCCAAATCACGTTTTTGTAGCGCATTACGATTGGTGAAGTGGATCAGTTTTGTATACAGAGGACAGACGCCTGGTTGACACATACACGCTACAAAATCGTGACTTTGGGGACAACTTTAAGTCCAATTCGTTTGACGGCAAGTGGTTGTGCCAGACCGTGAAAATTGTCTCATAAATTCGGAGGGCCTGAAGTTTCCATTCTCCGCCTTCTCGAGAGAGAGAGAGAGAGAGAGAGGGAGAGGGGTGCAGCTGCTGGGATCGAAAGGCCAGACTCTCCCAATTATCTACGGAGTGGTCTTCCGACTGAGATCGTGGGCAAAGTAGACTACAAATTAATCTGCCACACTGCACGACCTCGCAGAAATCACTATCATCAGCGGCTATAATACACTGTCTTACTCTGGCTCTGTATGGGCGTTGTCACGGAGAGCAGCAGAAGTGCGCACATCAGGACGGACGTCGGTACGGGCTCCATAGTACACGCACACGCACTCACTCGGCATACAAAAAGTCCCAAGGAATCGAGGAGCCTCCCTTGTCAAGGAGTGTTGTTAGTTTCCACTTCCTCCCCCAGAGAAAGCAGGGGCCGGACTCAGGCCCGAGAAGCGTGGACGGAGGACCCTGCAGTAATCGGAGCGGCCGGTCAGCAAGAGATTCCCCGCTGGAACCTGAGCTGAGAGAGGGTTCCACTTCCAGATCTTAGCGCGCTCTATCTCTCGATCGCCTTCTGCCAAGGTGGTGGACATCGGGGCCGCGGCCGGGGACAGGAGGTGTGTGTGTGTGTGTTGGGTGGGATCTTAAAGCATTCCAAGCCGGTCGGACCAGCGGTGGGAACAAGAATGGAACCAACGGAGCATGACCGTGCATGGCCTTAATGTGTGCTCTGCCTCTTACCTTGGCTCTTCGGACCAGTCTTCGCGCTGCGCTACCATACGGGCGCTTGCACTCAATCACCCACACACACCCTCGCAGAAGTCGAGTATGTGGCGAGGAGAATGTTCTATTCATACAGAGAAGGGCTGGATGACTGAAAACATGCGGCGGTTGTGGCAGTACTACAGGGGGTGTATCCGGCCTATACGGGGTTCTCAATGCTAAGAATTACAACATGAGAAGGCCACTCAGTGTCCCTGTTATTATCAACTGCATCACAAACACACAACAAGTGGTATTTGAAGATGGAAAAGTTCTCTCCAACAAACAAAAAAAGAAGAAAATGTGGACCAAATCTGACCATTCACTTTTAAAGGCCAAAGACAGCATTGGTAAACGATTGCCACAGTTTGTGTGCTATAATACCATTGAACATTCAAAAAAAAAATCCTGCGAAGGTTTACTTTTAGCTCAGACGGTACGGGTAGTCATCTGAGAAAGAAGAAAATGGCAAAACAAAGGGCACGGTTTTCGCACCGTTCTGTAGTGTAAGAAATAAACTATTTGTCGATGTTTGAGTGAGGACTTCTCAAGGAGTACAGCATCCCAGCCCGTAAGATTTCAACATGAGGATTCTATCATGACCATATCCACACTGCGTACATTAGAAGGGAATCTGTGGACATCGATCTCAATTTATTCACCAACTTAGGACTGGAGGAACAGGCCTTTGAGTCACAGTGTTGTTCACTTTTGTTCCTGCTGGCCATCTTAGATTGGATTGTCCTTACTCTGCTTGTTTACTCCTTCGCTCTTACCCTCCTGCCCAATCTCTTCCCCTTCATTCCCAGTCCTTGCCCCACCTCTCCCCCTTCTCATCCTGACCTATCACATCTCTGATACATGTGTATTCTCCTTGTATGACCTTTCTCACCTTAAATGTACTTCTTGTTTGTTTTCTTTGGCCGAATAAATAATAATAATAATACTTTAACGTGGTCGAACGAAGGCGCATGAAAAAGGGCGGAAAATAAACTAATGCAAACTTTTAGACTAAGCTGTGATTTGATTTGATTCTCTCGATTTCTTGTAGACTTCTGAGCTCAGTGAGCTGACGAGGGGGGGGGGGGATTTTCGATTCAGGGCGTGGACGGGGTCCCCGGCCCCTTTTGGCTGGGCGAGCCGTGTCCTTGTAAGACAAACACTAATCTCTCCATTCAAAGGCAAACTCTATCCGCGTGTGTGTGTGTGTGTGTCAGGAATCTGGTGCCTTGTGGAGACCTATATGACAATAGGTTATGTGGAGACCTATGACAATAGGTTTCACGAAACTGGTATTTGGAGCGGGAAAAAATAAAAAAGGGGATTTTTGTATAGGTAACAATCGGTCCAAATGTCTACCAGGAAAGTGAATGTGGTTGACAAGGGAGGTTTCTCACTCGGTTGTGTTAGTTTACGAGAACAAAGCCATGTCTCCACAAGGATACAGATTCAGGTATGCGTGTGTCAAGGTGTGTGCGTCCTCGACTGAGCTCGCCGCCCGTTTTGCGGTAGTCCTGTTATACCCCCGGGAGGTTAATGTCTGAATCCACTTTCTATTCACTTGCATCACTGCATGATTTGATATCTCCATCTCCTTTCCCCCTGAAACGGACCGGTGCTCATTTGGTACCAGTCGTGTCTCCAACCCATACGGGGAGATTTTTGACGGTCACGACTGCAAGCTACCCACTGTGCGATATCTTATCCCATGGCAATCTGAAGTTAGGTTCGAGTTAAACTGGGTCATGAAGTGCGTAGATGTCCACAGCATCGAGCCAAAACGGAAGCCACCGAACCAATTACGTCATGGTAAGGAGCGCCCAAAACGGGATGGGAGAGAATGATGTCCACGTCACAGACAACGTCTGTGGTCCACGTTGCCCACGCCACGCCCTCACCGGTCAAAAAGAGACTGCGTCCGAATTCATTCATTGGCTACGGCTTGAAATTTACACGCGAATCTAATGGAAGCCGCCAACAAGCGGCTGCAGCCAGTTCCCATAGGATTGCGCGCTAATTCTAGCCGCAGTCAATGATTCTATTCGGACACGGCCTGCCTAGTTATAGGCCAAATCGTGGACTTGTTCTGATCACCCCACCGGTAGCCCATGAAAGTTGGTGGCTGACGATTGCAGTCATCTCGGCGTTTACGAGTGTCGCAAATTCCATTTTTGGGCGGTGTCAATCCATGCAAGGCCCTCTTCCGAAGCACGGCTTAGGCTCAGGCTCCGGCTTTGTCTCCATTTCTTTCATTCGTTTTTAAGTGCAATGGTTGAAAACGGAAGACCTTGTTTTGAATGTCATGCTGCGTTTTGAAGAAAAAAAATGCAAAGTTTCGACTTCAACAAAGACCTCCAATCTGTGTTTTCAGCTTTTGGATAACAGAGACGAAGCCGGAGCCGAAACCTAAGCCGGGGTTTGGAAAAGGGCCCAAGTCAGAGTTGTTAAACACAGAGAACACAAGTATAAATGATGTTATGGAGTCCTGGTGTCTATATTCAGTGATGCAATTGCGCTTGCAAGCTCCCTTTATTGACTAAACTAAAACATATGATACTATACAAATTACAATCAGACCAACCGAACTGTCTGGGGGTCAGTCGAGGGAGAAAAAAAGTGGCGTTATCAACTATAGAAAGTTACACTACACTCTTTGGAATACTTTGTGCGCATTGTAGGTGACATCCCCCCTATTTTACTTTTTGGAAGAGTCCATTTGATTCGCCCTCCGGCGAAGTCGTGGACCAGGCCAGTCAATGAGCTTTTAATAGTAGGGAAGACCTATTGTGGGAGGAGGAGTGTGGGTAATGGGAGGGGGAGGGACCACTTTGCTACCCTCGTGCACTCTTGGCAAATTCAAACTATCATCAAATTGTAGAACTGTGACACTGCCCAGTAAAACAAAAAAAACCGGGGACGGCTAAAATATGGGCTGAGTCTAACAGGGCCCTATTTCATGGAGTTGCTTAAGCACCAAAATCTGCCTAAGCACAACATCCCATGATTCATAGGATCAGCTTCGTAAGATCAAATTTCACTTTTGTTTCACGCAAAGCCGAAAAGGCGGGCAGAATACAAGTCCAAAGCAACTAAACCTCAACCAACAATTCGGTCTGTAATCCTGTTAACACAAGGAAGACCTTTCATGCTAAGCAGAATTTTACGCTTAAGCGGCTCCTAGTCCGAGTAACTTGGACTCTTACAATCGCCCTTAAAAAAAAATTGAGGTTTTTAAAAAAGGGCGATTGTAAGGGTCCAAGTTACTCGGACTAAGCGGCTCCATGAAATTGGGCCCGGACAAACGTGCGAGGTTGGAGGGCGTGGTGCTGGCTACCAGCACCACCTGGGTTTGGAGAAAAGTTTCAAGGGGCATGCGTGTTGCTGGGAAATTCAGCGAGTACATGTAGTATAGCAATGCAAAGTTGCCCGATCTTATTCTGTGTATTTTGGACCAGTCCCTGTGCCATCCTCCTCTCTGCTTGTTTTGCTCTTTCCAACACAACTATGTGGTCTTTTCTTCACATTTTGCAGCCTTCAAATGTTTCTGATTTCTTTTAATTAAGGACCCATCCCCCCCAAAAAAAATGTGCACCTTTAATTCAGAGTCACCCTCCCATGCTTCGATATTACAAACACCATTCCCCCCTCCAAAAATAAAACACAAACAAGTCTGGAAATGGTTTCCTACGGTGCACTAATGGGACCTCACATTTGAAGACTTCCAATGTTAATGATGCAGCATTGGAGATGAATAATTATGTCAAGATTAAAATTCAAAGTAATGCAAATATCATAATCTCAAAAACCACTGAAAGCCAGCTACGATCGACTATTATTCTCAAAAGTTAATACAAATTCATTTTTGATATTTTGTTTTCCTTTTTTTTTTTTTTACAAATTATTTCCATGCTTATTGAAGTTAACGCATTCCTCTAAAAAAATATTCAGTGTAAATCAAATAATGGCTGAAACAGCTCGGGGAGGTATACTAGCTGTCTCTTCAAAATTGGCTACAAAGTCCCGACCAGATCCTCAGAGTCCAGACAGGATTTAATACCTGGTGGGGTTGGAGCTAAACACCTGGTCTGATGAGTTCTCCTCTGACATTACATAAAAGCAAACATTAAATCTTCGTACATTCCCCATGCCTTCAAAAATACAATGTATCCTAAAAACCACATGCAGAATCATCACCAAAGTCAAATGTTAATTCCAAACATTAAATCTAATGGCAGCTACTAATAATGAATACAAAACAGTTTCCAATTTCCCAACCTAGAGCAATCTTTTCAAAACCAATAACAATCTGAGTATTGTAAACAGAAATTGCATATCAATTAATAGTTACATGTAAAAAAAACAATAAAGAAAGCTACCAACGTAATAAATCCATTTAAGGATTGTAACTACTTCCCCAACAAGCCCTAAAAATTTCCCAAAATACCTTTTCAATACCTTTAATACCTTAAAGTATTAAAGTATTAATACCTTTAAAATTCATAGAGATATGTGCATCAAAAGGCAAGCAATTGATAAAAAAAAATACCACCAAATTTACTAGTCTATTTATCAGCAAAAAAGCTTTTACTTTAGCAAAAGTTTCATATAAAAACAAGGCAGCTGCAATTCACTTCTTCATCTTCTTGGATAAGGATTAACCTTATGGCTCTTGCGTGAAGTCTCCAGCAGGCTTGGTTTTCATTTTGAGGGGAGAGTTGGCGGTGACGCTTCGTCAGCGTATTATAGCCACCTCGTCATCGCCTTTGAACGCGGGGCCATAACGACGCAGGGACATCCTGCACGTGGCTATGATGAGGACCAGCAGTAAGACCAGCACCAGGGAGGCCAGGGGACCGACGAAAAACAAGGACGAACCATGGGCAGTGTCCACGTTGGTTCCACGGTCGTTCATATCACCACCACCAGCTGAGACCCCCCCCCCAAAAAAGAAAGAAGTAAAACAATAACAATTACAAAAACATCAATAAGACTTAAGGCTTTGCATGGTGTGGGTGAAGCAATATAGGAAGGTTTATAGGAAGGTTTGCGGTGACAAGCGGTGATACATGGTGTCACCTCAAACCTTCCTATACAAAAACATCAGGAACCTCTTCTCGGCTACTTTGGGACCAACAGAAGTCGGCATCCTTCACATTTTGAGAGACGCAGATGAAACTCAACCGATCTCAGAGGAACGAATGCCAGACTGAGCAAAGATGGTTGGTTGTTTGGGAAAGCTGACATCTGATGAGGCCCACCTTCACAGAGCCACTTATGAAAGCCCCTTACACACCGTTGGTAAAGGTCTTAGAAACACGTCCGTACTAATCCAGGATGTGCATGAAATAATTTTTAAATTTTTTTTAAGGTTCATTCGTTCGTTCTTACCGCTACGGCAGAATTGGCCAGTCCACCCGGGGGCGCAGAGACAGGAAAAGGTCGTCACCACGATGCCGCCGTTGTTCACCGGAGAAATCACCGCACACGTGCCGTTGTTGGCGCAAGGGTTGGGGTGGCAGATGGTGAATTCTGGAAGATCAAGATCAGAGGCAAAAAGCGCCGTCCAGTCAAACCTCGAGTCGTCACCCCGGATGCATACCATAAAAGTCCTACACTACATAACTTGTTTGCACTTTCAATTCCTATAGGAAGCGAGGGCAGCACTGTGTGCCTGAAACCCTCTGCTTCTTCTCAGGAAACAAAATGTCCCGGTCAAGGTGAATTTTCTTTGCCACTTATTAAAGTTCTTTACAAATTTCCAGGCAGTTTTCCTGTACTTTCCCCACACGCTGCACTGAATCACACTTGTTTTTCTTTTTTTTTATAAATCCCAAAATGCACCACTCATGCTCCGATTGGCAGAGCCGTGCTAGTTTATATGTCTCCCTGCGTGGGCCACCCTCAAGGACACACCCACCATTTGACCACAACTGCTAACCGCAATCGACTCGCGATTATTTTGCGACGCAATTTTTTTGTGGACACGACAAATTTCAAATCGCGATTATTTTCAGAGTGGGAACGGCCCTGATGACCTCCCCGAGAGTGCACTGAGCAGACTCACCTCGCTCACAGAGAACTCCCATGAAGTCCGCGGAACAGTCGCACATGAATGAGCCGGGGTTAAACTGGTCCTGCAGGCAGTCACCACCATTCAAGCAGGGACACGCTGTGGGACAAGACGGCGGGGAAAAACCATGCACATTCAAGAAACGTAGTGGCTGTTGTTACGGCAGTCGTCCGTGTGGTTCCCTGACTTCGCAGTATTTGTCAGGATGTTTAGCTCTTGGAACCAGACTATCAGCTAATAGACCGGTTCAACCAGCCTGCAATGCTGACGAAAAACAATCAGCCATTGCGTTCAAGAAAATCTCAACATCCAGAAGGGTAATGACTATAACACCATGCAGCTTTCTGATAATCCTTCTTTTGTGTTCAGTCCTTCACACTTCTCTCTTTGATCTTTACCCCTCTTGTCACTAATCCCTACCCTACTCCTTGCCCTTCTCTTTGATCTTTTCCCCCTCCTCTCACTAAATCTACCCTACCCCTTGCCTTTGATCTCTCCCTACCAGCTTCCCTCTCTGTCCTTTGTTTCTCATCCGTGTCCTATTCACTCTTCCCCCCCTTCCTTCGTGTACATGTATCTGTTATGTCCTTGTCACTCTGCCTTTGAGAAAGGTCCTGCTAGGATTGAAACGTCAGGCCCACTAAATTTTAAGATTCAAGAAAAGCGTTGAATGTGTACTCCAGTGACTTGTGTGCTCACACACCCGTACACGCGTATACTTGTGGGGTATTTCCTTTGTTCTCGTGTACTAAATAAACACTCCCAGAAAAGCCTAAATCAAATCGGGAGGTCACACTGATTGTCTCCGCTCACTGGTTCGTGCTGCTTTCGCGCGAGCCCAGTCATTTATACGGTTAGCAGAGTGCATGTAAACGCTCCTCGATTTCATCATATTTATATTAAGAGAGTAACAACAAGTGCTTGACTGCTTTGCTGTATCAGCATCATGAACACAATTATTTTCGTTTTTCACAAACGTTTTCCTACATGGTCGGTGCCAAAAGCGCGACCAGTTGCCGTGGTTGCACCTGATTGACCTTGGCAAGAAGTCATGACTACACCGGCGAATACGCACAGGGAGTGGTTAACGTGAATCATGTCTCTTCGCTCACAGCCCCCACCCCTACTCGGAGTGATAGCATTCTGGGGTCTGAACGGGGGAATGGAAGGTGCACGGATACATGAAACCGACAAAATACAGCGGGAGTCTAAAGAGCGGATGCACTTACGCTCTATCTCCACAGAGTCCACGTCTCTTCGTTTCCGGCCTGTAGATCATGACAGAAGAAACAAAATTTCAGTCAACCTGGAGGCAGATGTCCTTCTCATCTCAAACATCTCAAACCCACACATCTCGATCCACAATGTCTTGTCTCGTACTGCAGACCATGCATGAAGTAAACCACTGTAAAGTTACTAGGATCTATCCCTGGCAACAGCCTAGACAACACTGGCTTCCCTGACAGAGGAGTTTACAAAACTCTAAACAGAGAAAGCTATCAGGCACCAATTTCATAGAGCTGCTTAAAGCCCCTACACGACATTAATCCAACATATGCATGAAATAGCACACCTGTGAACATTTCAGCTCAATCTGCCAACTGAGTGAAAACCGCTTCATTTGTTTTGCGAAAATGCAGCATTCAACGCTGTACTGTTCTGAAATGTTCTTTAGATCTCGGTGAGACGTATGGTAAACAATTTCTTTTACTCTTTTCTACCAAAACATAATTTTAGGCAGAAATATTTCAGTGCAAGGTTTCTTCCATAACCATCTTCAAACTGTATAAGTTTCATGTAAATCTGTGAACATTTCTGTTTTCCGATCTTACCAATGTTGCGTAAGGGCTTTTAGCTACGAAATTAAGCATTTTAAGCATAGAAAGCCTTGGTGGATACAATGTCTTGATGGATACACTGCCAATGTTCCGCTGGTTTTTCATGCTAGGTCTCCACTCTCCGAAGTCAAGTCAGGCATGCAGTGGGCATCACACCAAATACAGTTGACAATCCCGTTCTAGCCACCAGACAAACTTGCACGCTTAAGCAGGTGCCAGGTTGTCACTCTCACTCTTTGGGACTAGCTGACAATCTGAGGTTGACTTACCAGCAGCGACGCACTTGTACTCTAGCGCTGTGTAGAAGCAATTCGTCCCTGGGAAATTTCTGCATGGGTTACTTGCGCACGGGTTTCCACTGGAGCCTAAAGGAATGCAAATAGTGAGAAAAGAGGAAGAAAAGTAATCCCCAAGTTGTTCAAACCAGTTGCCAGCCAAAGGTGGCTTGTAGTGGGACTGTGGAAGTATATCTTCTTAGATATCTTCAATATCTAGGTGTACAACAGAGAGGTATCAGAACAGCTTCTTCCCTCATTCTGCCTCCATCTGGAATTCCCTTCCCGGTTCTTGCTTTCCCCCTGCCTACGATCTTGCCCTTTTCAAAAAGAAATGTTAATTCCTATCTCCGGCTTTCCTGAGTACCTCTCTATCCTCTTCTTTCACAAGCCCCTAACCTCGAGTGGATTTTCAGCCTTGTTTTGGCCGATCTTGCATTAAAAATAAAATATGCCGCATATATCTTTTGTGGGTGTGTGTGGTTGTGATAAGAACCAATGCTCTCAACGTTTCTGAGCAGTGGGCTCTGCTCATCATCAAGACAAGGGTCAGCGTACATTTTTGAAAACGTTGAGTTCAGTGTGAATCCAGGTTCAGTTTTCCCGATGACGGGCAGAATCTACTGTTTGAGACATTGAGTCCATTGGTACATTTAACCATAGAGGGACCATTAGGTTCAAACCCCTCTAATCTCAGTCAAGCAGCTGTTTAATCCTACCTACTTTACTGACATTGTCTCTGTACACTCTGTAGTTTCTTGAAGAGGTTATCAATATTCTGGGAGAATCTAAACTTGCTTTTGGTTGGAAATGGGAGTCAAGCCATGCAATGATCCCATCCCAATCCATCGGATTCACACTAGCGCAGTTCATCGGTGACTTCAGGTGGGAATTCTTTTTTCCACGAAAAGAAAAAGGTTTACAGAGAGCGGCTGCCAACGGCTGGCCGGCCGGAAAAATGTGCGCTTTGCTCGAGCCGCTGCGAGCGGCTCGTCGTAGGGGAAGCCGCTGACTCCTACCCACCCGTCACGGTGACCGTGAAGCTGCACACGGCCGAGTTGCCGGCGCTGTCGGTGAACGTGTAGATGACGCTGGTGACCCCCGGCGGGAACTGATCCCCCGGGTTGTGGCTGCTGCTCACGGCGACGGCCAGCTGGGTGTTGTCCGTGGCGGACGGAACGGTCCAAGACACGGCCACGGAATTGGATCCCGCTGGCAGGCTGCTGGAGACGCCAGTTGAGCAGTTGGCAATCACGGGAGCTGTTGAGTCCTCTGCAAGGGTACAGTGACGGTGATTATTTTGTGTGGACATTACACTCGGAAAGAAGAAGCAGACGAGGCGCTGGTATACAAGTTACCAGGGGCCCAATTGCGTAGAGACGCTTAAGCGTGAAAATCCGCTTAACATGAAAAGTCTTCCCTGTGTAGACAGGATTACAAAGCACAATAATTACGACGTGATGCCAATTGATTCTGACTTGTATTCCACTATTCTTTACTTAGCATGTTTGGGCTGGTAAAATAGTCATGTGAATGGAGACAATTTGTGTGCGCGGAAAACTTGCCAAGCATGGAAACCATTGCCTCGCAACGACAAGATTGCCCACCAAAATTCCTTTGATGTTTACTTGTGTTTGACATGCATTGGTTGCTCAGTGTAGAATACAAAGTGGACCTTCCACACCTGACATTAGAGAGCCGGGCTTTCCAAGCTTAACAAGGGATAACACAACATTGGCTGAGGTCAAAGAATAGCATCCATACGTTGTCTGATCCAACATAAGCATGGCAATTTCAGCTCAATCCACCAACCGAGTCTCGAGAAAATAGATACAAACAGTTTCATTTATTTCGCGAAAATGCAGCATTCAACACATTGTTCTGAAAAATTGTTTAGATCTAGGGGATGATTGAGGCATAAATTATTTCTTTACTCTTTTCTCCAGAAATACAGCATTTTTAGACAGGAATATTTCAGTGCGAGGTTTCTACTATAACCATCTTCAAACTGTATAAGTTTGATTTAAATCTGTGAATATTTCTGTCTTTTGATCTTACCAATGTTGTGTAGGGGCTTTAAGCGATTGAGGGGGCTTTAGGTACGGTAAGCTCTTTGAAATTTGCACCTAGTGTTAAGAGCTCCACAAGTATCAACTATCTGCATGAGTTGCTCCACTTCTTAGTTCTGCCCAACTCCTGCTGCTACGGTAAGTCAAACACTGGAGGTTTTTCTTTTCTGGCCTTCGTGTCTAAAGGCGTGAAGCAAATGGACGCTCACCCGCAACCTGGACGTTGAAGGAGCATGTCGCCCGGTTTCCGGACTCATCTGTGGCCGTGTACGTGACCTGTGTCGTCCCCCGGGCGAAAACAGAGTTGACAGTGTGCGAGCTGATCACAGAGGGCTGCACGCCCGAGTTGTCCGAGGCAGTCGGCGGAGTCCACGAGACCGTGGTCGATGCGACGCCTGCCCGAACGTACTTGAGCACCTGGGTGGGGCACCCGGTAAAGACTGGGCTGATGTTGTCCCCCCCTGTGCCAGTTGAAAAAAAGAACAACAACCCCACAACAGCAACAAAACTTTCGTCAAAATAAACAAACATGAAGTAAATACAAAAAAAGCTGTTGCAAACTGCTCACTGACTAAAATGACCTGCAATACACGAATCTCAAAAGTTAGAGGACCTGATGCTTTGATCCTAGCAGGACCTTTCACTTTGCATTTGAGAAAGGTCCTGCTGGGATCAAAAGCGTCAGGCCCTCTCACTTTTGAGAATAAAACAAACAAACATGCAGACTGCAGTCAAAGCAGACCTACTGGGCTCAGAGCAAAGCACAGAAAGGTTGCAAAGTGATTAATGACTGACAAGATGCAAATCTTAAAAATGTATCACAGGGCCTGCCATTCCGATCCTAGCAGGACCTCCCTCGAGCTACAAGAGTCTGCCTTGCTAGGATCTAAACCTCAGGCCCTCTACATTTGAAGCCAATTTGGAATCAAACAACTATTGAATAAGTAGAGCATTATATTCCAGGATCAGTTCCTGTTGCTTCCCATGCCTTTTCATAAAGACTTCACAAAGAGTCAAACTCTCTTTTACAATTAAGAATTTCACATTCTTTCAAAAAAACTAGTCATGGACTCCCGCACCTTTGCTGCATCTTCTGTACTACTTAAGCTTACGCTTCGCTTATTACTAGCACACAAAAATAACTGTGTTCAACAAAATGGGATTATAGATGAAAAAGCTGTGTCAGGAAGTGATCATGAAATGATATGATTTGTTAATTTCACACACTGACATGTTTCCCTCCCCCCCTTACAATTATTACTGTGGCTGCACAGTTGAATGCAGCGGTGGCAGACAGGCTGCCGTTAGATTTCCCAAAATGCGGTCCAGTATTAAACAAAATTAATTCTGCTTGTGTCTACACCACAGTATAGCGACTGGCTGTGGGGGAAAACAAAACTGTACACTTTGTGCTCAATGATGGATGATAATGGATGAATGAATGAGCAGCCCCTTTGACATGCTTCGGTGACTGGGTTAGTTTGTGACAAGATCTTCCCAGTTTGTGTGTGCCTGTTTGCAATCTGCAACCGCCATTTTGGAACCTGGAGCTGTGTTTCATACGCAAGGCATATTTTTATGAAATAAGTGCAGCTGTTTTGCTTTGTTTTGCTCTTTTTTTTTTTTTAAAGTGGATGTCAGCTACGGAGCTGTAGCCAGGGCTAATAGCACGATTGGGAGAGGGGAGTGCGGGGGGGGGGGGGGGGGGGGCGGTCTTGGAAAGGGCCCTGCATTAGCTCAGAGTTGCAACATGGTTCCCGAGTCATTGGCTACTTGCAGGCTAGACAAACCCCGAAAAAAATTGTGCATCACAAAATATACCGCGCCAAGCAGTGGGACAAACGGCACCGAGTGGAGGGAGAGGTGTGCCCTTGTGCCATGGCGACGAGAGGTGGCTGCAACACCTGGCACCATCTTTTGATTACTCTAATCACTGACCATAGACAGGGGCAAAGGAATCTGACATTACGGTAGCCATCGCTCGAAATGTTACGCGCGCCCATGACAACAAGGTTAGATTCGGTAGATGCTTCACACCATGTAAGATTAGCGGCCAATTGGTTGCGGTCAACTATTCAGCAACTCTGTCAGTAAAGCCTCCACTGATTTTAGCATGTCCACAAACAACTGCAGTCAAAAAAACTATCCCCCAAAAAAGTTGATGGGGTGGGGGGGGGGCTAGGTTTGCGGTTATTCAAATCGTCACTGAAGGAAACCAGTGCCAGACTAACATCTTACCCAAGACAGTTACAAAGAAGCGACAGCTGGCTACATTGTTGGCCGCGTCCGAATAGCGATAGACCACAGTTGTGGAGCCCAATGTGAACACGTCTCCAGGGGAGTGGGACTTCACGACATTCGGGGGAATGCCCGACTCGTCACTTCCCGTCGGCTCGACCCAGGTCACGGTTGCCGTGAACTGCCCGCTGGAGGCTGACGTGGCAATGTTAGTGGGACAGCCCGTGATCACTGGTGCTGTGGTGTCCGGCTCCCCACCAGCTACAGACAATGGAAGTGATTGTTCGTTTGTTTCTTTGGAGAGGGTTTGGGTCGGCTTTCAGCGAGATAGATGCAAATTCTCTGTCTTGATTATAAAGTGGGCAACATCCAAGACACAACTGACCAATTGGAGAGACACTTCGAAGAGCCCAACTCTCTTCCCTCTTTGCCTCAGTAAGCCTAGAAGCCGTTTGATGTCATGCGACATTTACCTATCAACGGATAGATGCACCACAGAAAAAGTTCAATAAAGCCTCAGCTTATTTTAGCATGTCCACAAAAGACTGCAGTAAAAAAAAGTATCCAAAAACATATTGTAGGGGGGAGGGAGACTGAGTTTGCGGTTATTCAAATCTTCACTGAAGGAAACCAGTGCCAGACTAACATCTTACCCGAGACAGTTACAAAGAAGCGACAGCTGGCTACATTGTTGGCCGCGTCTGAATAGCGATAGACCACAGTTGTGGAGCCCAATGTGAACACGTCTCCGGGGGAGTGGGACTTCACGACATTCGGGGGAATGCCCGACTCGTCACTTCCCGTCGGCTCGACCCAGGTCACGGTTGCCGTGAACTGCCCGCTGGAGGGTGACGCGGCAATGTTAGTGGGACAGCCCGTGATCACTGGTGCTGTGGTGTCCGGCTCCCCACCAGCTACAGACAATGGAAGTGATTGTTCGTTTGTTTCTTTGGAGAGGGTTTGGGTCGGCTTTCAGCAAGATAGATGCAAATTCTCTGTCTTGATTATAAAGTGGGCAACATCCAAGACACAACTGACCAATTGGAGAGACACTTCGAAGAGCCCAACTCTCTTCCCTCTTTGCTTCAGTAAGCCTAGAAGCCATTTGATGTCATGCGACAATTGCCTATCAACGGACAGATGCAGGAAAATGGTCAAGACAGACAAGCTAGAGAAGCCATTGAGCTCAGAACGGAATCCTCTTCCCTAACCGCCATCCTCAACAGAAGGGAGTGGAAGAGCTACTGTGGAAGATAAAGATTTGAAAGGCTCGCATGGTAGAAGCACAAAGTGGGACAGTTTCCGGTGACACCGTGTAAGCTGTGACAGGCTGACTGAAAAGACACAGCCCGTAAAAATACCCCGGCAACGCAAGGGGCCACCATGGCATGACAGATGAAAAGCAACAGAAGATGTCGCTAAGCTTTCGTAATCTTCATCTTAAGCACATCTAAAACCTAAACAACACTTCTGCACATCTACATTGCAAAGCAAAAGGCAACATTTACATCCAATCCAGCCTCAAGAAATCTTTGAAATTTCCACTACAGCAAAAAGCAAAGAAATGGTAAGGGCGTTGATACGCTAAACCACAGGTCGCATGTTCCAAGTCCTGGTCCAGTCAAAGTTTTCTTTTTTTCCTTTACAGCCGAACATCGCTATAACGATCCCTGGATCCATGAATATTTTTCGGTATAGTACCGGGTAGTCATTTGTTATAGCATTTGCCGCCGCATATCCACGGGACGTATTCAACAGAACCCAAAGGGCATTGTTCATTATAGCTGAATGTTCGGTATATCGGCGTTCGTTATAGCAACGTTCCACTGTATTTGTTTGACCAAAAAAAAAAAAATTGATCTGGTGGGCAGAGGGAAGAGGCAACTAAAACAGTTTGGGTTGGTTCCTCTCCGCTGTAGAGACAGGGTGCTCTCTTGAGAGTGGGCCTATAATTTTTTTGCGGAGGACTCCAGTTACGGCTGCTGGATAACTACAGGCTGCGATGGCTGTACAAGAAACCATTCCATGCTGAAAGCACACTTGATCTGAAGACGTCGTGCGTGGTGAGAGACAGTCATTTATAGGGCCGTTTCCACTACACCCCCCAAAAAACTATGGATCACGATTTCCATCGCGATTCAAACTCCACCTTTTGTGTGTGTGTGGGGAGACAATAAACGCGATTATTAGTGGGATTTGAATCACGATTCGGACTCCACTAAGAGTGGGACTTTTTTTTAATAATCGCGTTTACTTGAGACGCGGTGTGTGTGTGTGTGTGAGAATGATCCACTGAATCGCACAGGTTTTTTTTTAAATACAACAATGCATTGCTCTTGCTCTGATTGACAGGAAGTGCCGTGCTTGTTTATATGTCTCCCTGCGTGGGCCACCCATCCTCAAGGACTACTCCTCAATGGTAACTTCTGAGACGCAAACACCGATTTCTGAATAATCCGGGGATATAAGTGACTGACGAAGTCATTTCCTGAGAATTACTGAAGGCCAATAAATTGTGCGACTGTGAGTGAGCGCTTACGTGACCGAGAGATGGGATTGCGAGATTCATGGTAGGGATGCAGACGCCCTTCAGTTTTTAGGGTTTTAACAGATAAAATTGTGCAGTTGAGATACCAGTTTGACATTAAAAACAATAAGTCAAATTAATAAATCAAAATTTCTGGAAATCCCCCCCCCCCCAAAAAAAAATCATGCCATTTCTGGAAATACAGAAATTTCTGTAAGTCTTAAATCCCTGATAATGATGGCATCAATCAATGTTTGAGGATGATTCCAGTGCAGAGACTTTCTTTCACAAACGCGGCCAAAACTGGCATCTTATAGAACTGCTGCGAAATGAGCGCCGGCGCCTCTTTTAAAAAGTTTTGAGAGGAAGCAAACCGATGAATGAAAGAATACCCTGCAAGATCAGAACCGAGAAAAAAAAATCAAAAAAATTGGTGGGTTGAAAAGCCGAGGTGAATGCGTAAAACCTTACAAGATGGCATGACCACAGTGTAAACATTTGGACGAGAATGTGTTGCCTACTTTGAACATCCCACTTTCTCCCATGCGCGCCTCTAGCAAATCCAGATCAGGGGCCAATTTCATAGAGCAGAGCCGCTAAAGCGCAAAAAATGTGCTTAAGCGCAAAAACTCATGAGCCACAGGATCCCCTTACCAACCCAAACTTCACTTTTGTTTCACGCTAAGTAGAGAAGAGTGGAATACAAGTCAAAAGCAATGGACATCACATTGCAGGGCAGCTTGTAATCCTTGCTTACATGAGGAAGACTGTTCATGCTTAGCAGATTTTCACGCTCAAGCGGCTCTATGAAATTAGGCCCAGGTGACTTTGATGCTATGTGTTGCGAATGCGGTCCAAAACGAAAGTACAAATTGGCAAACGCCGGGGAGCACACGGTGTACCCACACTGAATGAAAAGAGAGTCTGTGAGTCCTGTGGCTGATTTTGTCACACTCATCATCACTTCCCCCTAAGGTAATGGTCAATGCATAGAAACCACGCGACCTGTCGCAACTCAGGACGGGTGATGAGGATCAATCGCGGGTCGGATTTCGATGCCACATATAAGGCCTTGGATAACCCGCCACCAAGAAGGTGGATGTGATAGTTGGTTGGAGAAAACATCTGAAGAAACCATTATGTGGTTTTTTTTTGCGCTGGACGGCGGTCAGGCCTAATGGAGGAAGACGGGCATTAAACTGATCGTCAGAACCTCTCACAAATCCAAAGGATTGTGCTTGCACTTTCTGAAGAACCAGGATGCCATTTTGTGAAATGAAAGTTGCGGGCTTCATTCTATATGTATTTAATATCAGTGTGTGTGTTTTTTTTTTTTTTTTTTCAATTTAGGGGAGCGTTGATTCTTACTTTCTATCAAAACAGCAGGGTAAGCTCAACTGCGATTTGTAAAATGCTACCATAGCTGAAAAAAACCCACAAAGGCGCTACATGCAACTTTCACATTTTTGTGTGACACGCACATCTTTCCAATGTCACAAAATACTTCCATTTTGATTAATTAAATATTTTTTTGGGGGGGGGGCATCAAAGTAGGCTAGGCATTTTTTGAAAAGGCTGTTGGCGTGGAAAGTTTGAGGAGGAGAGTGTCCCACAAAATGTGTCATTAGGGCTGTTTCCACTACACCAAATAAACGTGATTAATTGGCTTGCAATTTGATGCGATTCAAACTCCACATTTTTGTGTGTGCTCGGACACAATAAACACGATTATTAGTGGGATTTGAATCGCGATTCGGACTCCACTAAGAGTAAGACTGTTTCAAATAATCGCATTTATTTGCGACGCGGTGTGTGTGGGAACTCTCCACTGGATCGCACAGTTTTTTGTTTTTTTTCCAAATGCACCGCTCACGCTCTGATTGACAGGAAGTGCCATGCTTGTTTATATGGCTTCCTGCGTGGGCCACCCTCAAGGACACGACCACCATTTGACCACAACTGCTAACCACAATCGGCTCGCGATAATTTGCGACGCGATTTTTTGGCCTATGTGTACACGAAAAAAAAAAAACCCCAAATCCCCCCCGGTTTTTGAATCGCGATTCAAATCGCGTTTATTTTCGTAGTGGGAACGGCCCTAATGCATGGACTGCTTGAAGGATGGGCAGTGTAGATAGTGCCCTGTACACATGGGGGCAGACATACTCTGGCCGGGCAGGGCACGACTCTTACCGTTGACGGTCACAGTGAAGGTGCACACACCCTGGGCTCCAGAGGGCGCCGTGAAGGTGTAGACGACCTGCGTGGATTGACCGAGGGAGAAAACCTCGCCCGGCGTGTGGGTCTTGGCGATGTTGAAGATCTGCAGACCAGAGCTGTCAAAGGCCGTGGGCTCCTGCCAGTTCACGGGGCTGATTGTAGCCCCTGCCTGGGCAGTGGCAGTGATTCCTTCAATAGGGCAGTTACTGACAGTCACTGTGTCTGCTTGCCCACCTGTGAAACCAGAGACTATGACTATAAAACAGGTCTTTCATCTAGTTTGATAGGTGGATAGATGGTCGCAACTCAAAATCAATGCTACAGTTTTACAGTTGCAAACACTAAGCACACAGGTTTCAGCCTGCTACTAAATCATTTACTTTAATGAACATTGCTTTTCCGACTCCTCAAAATTGTATTTTACCTCTGAAATACAAAGAGTGTTCTTACCGGTGACAGTGACAGGGAAAGTACATGTTGCTCGGGCACCAGAGTTGGCTATGAATGTGTAGGTGACTTGGGTGGTTTGATCAACTTCGAAGCTCTGGCCTGGCTGACGGCTCTTTATCACATTGAAAATCTGCTGATTAAAGCTATCAGTTGCTGTAGGTTCTGTCCAGGTAACCTGAACAAATACAGCACCAGGTTGTTGGGCTGTGGCAGTCACTCCTTCAGTAGGACAACCACTGATAGTTACTACATCTGCTTGCGCACCTGTAAAACGATAAAAGAAAAAGAAAAACAAATTAGTAAGTGAGAAGGACATTTTTGTAATCAAAACATGAGATTTCAATTTTCATTTATTTGGAAAATTTAGAGGGACAGACATTTCAATCCTAGCAGGACCTTTCTCAAAATGGGAAATAGAAAAGCATACTGTAATTTCTGCCTCAGTGGTCCTACTAGAATCAAAATCTCAGGCACTCTAAATGTGAGATTTTACCTTGTGTTGTTTAAGTTTATAGTAAAAAGTTTGCAAACATTTGCATTAATTTCCTATCTCTTCATCTGCACTCTCCATCTCTCTCTCTTCCCTTCACGCTCTCTGTTTCTCCCCCTCTCTCTCTCTCTCTCTCTCTCTCTCTCTCTCTCTCTCTCTCTCTCTCTCTCTCTCTCTCTCTCTCCACTCTCTCTCTCCCTCTCTCCCACTCTCTCTCTCTCACTTTCTCTCTCTCTCTCTCTCCAACTCTCTCTCTCTCACCCCTTCTATCTATCTCATCCCCTCTCTCTCCCTCTCTCTCTTTCTCTTGGTCAGTTGGCACACTGTGCTGCTTTGACCTTTTCTGTCAGATGGCAGATGAGATGACACTGAGCAACTCACTCCAATAGTTTTATTTATGTCCTGAAACCAAGATGTTGCCGGTATTCCTTGGTATCTTTTGCCTTCCACTTTTATCCGAATGAGTGTCTTTTTCTTGCAATTTCGTCTCACGATGTGGCCGAACAGTCTGAATTCCCTTATTTACATGATTTTACAAATCACTAACCCTGAACCAATCTTTTCCAATGCGCCCTTTCTATGGAAAGAACTTTTCTATCATTTGATTTCAATTTCAGATTTCTCCAACAATTCATTTCAGATGATTTAAACCACAAGCATTCTTACCGGTGACAGTGACAGGGAAAGTACAGGTTGCCCGGGCACCAGAGTTGGCTATGAATGTGTAGGTGACTTGGGTGGTTTGATCAACTTCGAAGCTCTGGCCTGGCTGACGGCTCTTTATCACATTGAAAATCTGCTGATTAAAGCTATCAGTTGCTGTAGGTTCTGTCCAGGTAACCTGAACAAATGCAGCACCAGGTTGTTGGGCTGTGGCAGTCACTCCTTCAGTAGGACAACCACTGATAGTAACTCCACCTGATTGCGCACCTGTAAAACGATAAAAGAAAAAGAAAAACAAATTAGAAAGTGAGAAGGACATTTTTGTAATCAAAACATGAGATTTCAATTTTTATTTATTTGGAAAATTTAGAGGGACAGACATTTCGATCCTAGCAGGACCTTTCTCAAAATGGGAAATAGAAAAGCATACTGTAATTTCTGCCTCAGAGAAAGGTCCTACTAGAATCAAAATCTCAGGCACTCTAAATGTGAGATTTTACCTGGTGTTGTTTAAGTTTATAGTAAACAGTTTGCAAACATTTGTATTACTTTCCTATCTCTTCATCTGCACTCTCCATCTCTCTCTCTTCCCTCCACGCACTCTGTTTCTCCTCTCTCTCTCTCTCTTTCACCCTCTTTTTCTCTCTCACCCTCTCTCACTCACCCCCTTTCTCCCTCTCTCACTCTCCCCCACTCTCTCACTCCCTCTCTCTCTCTCTCTCTCTCTCTCTCTCTCTCTCACGCTCTTTTTCTCTCTCACCCTCTCTCTCTCTCTTACCGCCTCTCTCCCTCTCTCTCCCACTCTCTCTCTCTCATCCCCTCTCCCTCTCTCTCTTTCTCTCTCTGCCTCTCTCTCCCCCTCCCCCCTCTCTCTCTCTCTCTCTCTCTCTTTCTCTGCCTCTCTCTCCCGTCCCCACTCTCCCTCTCTCTCTCCCGTCCCCACTCTCGCTCTCTCTCTCTTTCTCTTGGTCAGTTGGCACACTGTGCTGCTTTGACCTTTTCTGTCAGATGGCAGATGAGATGACACTGAGCAACTCACTCCAATGGTTTTATTTATGTCCTGAAACCAAGATGTTGCCGGTATTCCTTGGTATCTTTTGCCTTCCACTTTTACCTGAATGAGCGTCTTTTTCTTGCAATTTCACATCACGGTGTGGCCGAACAGTCTGAATTCCCTTATTTACATGATTTTACAATCACCAACCCTAAAGCAATCTTTTCCAATGCGCCCTTTCTATGGAAAGAACTTTTCTATCATTTGATTTCAATTTCAGATTTCTCCAACAATTCATTTCAGATGATTTAAACCACAAGCATTCTTACTGGTGACAGTGACAGGGAAAGTACACGTTGCCCGGGCACCAGAGTTGGCTATGAATGTGTAGGTGACTTGGGTGGTTTGATCAACTTCGAAGCTCTGGCCTGGCTGACGGCTCTTTATCACATTGAAAATCTGCTGATTAAGGCTATCAGTTGCTGTAGGTTCTGTCCAGGTAACCTGAACAAATGCAGCACCAGGTTGTTGGGCTGTGGCAGTCACTCCTTCAGTAGGACAACCACTGATAGTTACTACATCTGCTTGCGCACCTGTAAAACGATAAAAGAAAAAGAAAAACAAATTAGAAAGTGAGAAGGACATTTTTGTAATCAAAACATGAGATTTCAATTTTCATTTATTTGGAAAATTTAGAGGGACATACATTTCAATCCTAGCAGGACCTTTCTCAAAGGGGGAAATAGAAAAGCATAATTTCTGTCTCAGAGAAAGGTCCTACTAGAATCAAAATGTCAGGCACTCTAAAATGTGAGATTTGAACTTTTGTTGTTTAAGTTAGTAAACAGTTTGTAGGACATTTGTATTACTTTCCTCTCTCTTCATCTGCACTCTCCATCTCTCTCTTCCCTCGACGCTCTGTTTCTCCCCCCTCTCTCTCTCTCTCTCTAGCCTCTCTCTCCTCCTTCCCACTCTCGCTCTCTCTCTTTCTCTTGGTCAGTTGGCACACTGTGCTGCTTTGACCTTTTCTGTCAGATGGCAGATGAGATGACACTGAGCAACTCACTCCAATAGTTTTATTTATGTCCTGAAACCAAGATGTCGCCGGTATTCCTTGGTATCTTTTGCCTTCCACTTTTACCTGAATGAGCGTCTTTTTCTTGCAATTTCACATCACGGTGTGGCCGAACAGTCTGAATTCCCTTATTTACATGATTTTACAAATCACTAACCCTGAACCAATCTTTTCCAATGCGCCCTTTCTATGGAAAGAACTTTTCTATCATTTGATTTCAATTTCAGATTTCTCCAACAATTCATTTCAGATGATTTAAACCACAAGCATTCTTACCGGTGACAGTGACAGGGAAAGTACACGTTGCCCGGTCATCAGAGTTGGCTATGAATGTGTAGGTGACTTGGGTGGTTTGATCAACTGGGAAGAACTGGCCTGGCTGATGGCTCTTTATCACATTGAAGATCTGCTGATTAGAGCTATCAGTTGCTGTAGGTTCTGTCCAGGTAACCGGAGCAAATGTAGCACCAGCTTGTTGGGCTGTGGCAGTCACTCCTTCAGTAGGACAACCACTGATAGTAACTCCACCTGGTTGTGTACCTGTAAAACGATAAAAGAAAAAGATAACAAACTAGAAATTTATGTCTGTTGGCAAACAGAACATAACGCTTTTCCGCATCTGGATCTCTTAAAAAAAAAAAAAAAAATTGATGAAAATTTTTTTGACATCAACGGGATTCGAACCCGTAACCTCAATTACTAACCCAAAACGCACGTGCATATTTTGTGCACAAAGTCTAAGGCACTTCATTATATTTTTCAAAAAATCATAATAATTCTGAACAATGATCAATTACTTCAAAACTCAGGATTTAGAATGTCTAGCCCAATAGCTAAATGCCCACCAAATTTCGAGACGATTGACCTTTGGCAAATATGTGTTTTAAAAACACGCATTTTGATGACGTCACGATTGCGTCATGGCATTTTGGCTCCGGAGAGTGTTTCTAGACTACATTCCTAATAGATATAAACAAAAACAATAAAAAAATCTTGCTCCGTTGGCCAAATATGCTCAATTGAATGTTAAAATCTTAAAAGTTTATGACCTCATTAATATTCATGAGATGACGTCACGATCAAATGAGGGCAATTTTTGGATACACCTTTTCCCAACTTAGATATAGTGCAAACTTGGAACAAAACGAAATTGCTTTTTTGCTTTTATTGCAGTTTAAAATTTGCTCCTTTAAAGCGCTCTCACGTGACACGTGGTGACGTCATGAAGTTTTAAAGACAACTGTGCACAACTTCAGCAAGGGCTCTATGCATTTGTCAAGTTTGAAAAAAATCGAAGTTTGTTCAATGGCAAAAGTGCCCTCCGAAAAAACCCTGTGCTTTGTCTATGGGATTTTTCCGATAGGAAGAAAAAAAAAAAAAATCTTAACAAGAGCAATAGCTTTTTCGCTTCGCGCGAAAAAGCTAACTAGAGATTTATGTCTGTTGGCAAACAGAACATAACGCTTTTCCGCATCTGGTTCTCAAAAAAAAAAAATTAAAAAAATTTGACATCACTGGGATTCGAACCCATACTGTCCATTCCTACCCTAAAACCCACGTGCATATTTTGTGCACAAAGTCTATGGGACTTCATTATAATATTAAAAAAATCATAATAATTCTGAACAATGGTCAATTGGTTCCAAACTCAGGATTTGGAATGCCTATACCAATAGCTAAATGCCCACCAAATTTCGAGAAGATTAATCATTGGCTAATATGTGCTTTAAAATCAAGCATTTTGATGACGTCACAATTGCGTCATGGCATTTTGGCCCCAGAGGGTGTTTCTAAACTACATCCCCAATACCGGTAGATATAAACGAAAAAATCAGACCAATCTCGCTGCGTTAGCCAAATATGCTCAATTGAATGTTGAAATCTGAAAAGTTCATGACCTCATTAATATTCATGAGATGACGTCACGAACAAATGAGGGCAAGTTTTGGATACACCTTTTCCCAACTTAGATATACTGCAAAATTGAAACCAAACTAACTTGTACTTTTGCTTGCATTTGAGTTTGAAATTTCCCCCTTTAAAGCGCTGTCACGTGACATGTGGTGACGTCATGAAGTTTTAAAGACAACTGTGCACAACTTCAGCAAGGGCTCTATGCATTTGCCAAGTTTGAAAAAAAATCAAAGTGTGTTCTATGGCAAAAGTGCCCTCCGAAAAAAAACCTGTGCTTTGTCTATGAGATTTTTCCGATAGGAAAAAAAAAAGTCTTAACAAAAAAATAGTTTTTCCGCTTTGCGGTGGAAAAGCTAATTAGAAAGTGAGAAGGCCATTTTTGTAATCAAAACATGAGATTTCAATTTTTATTTATTTGGAAAATTTAGAGGGACAGACATTTCGATCCTAGCAGGACCTTTCTCAAAGGAGGAAATAGAAAAACATAATTTCTGCCTCAGAGAAAGGTCCTACTAGAATCAAAATGTCAGGCACTCTAAAATGTGAGATTTGAACTTTTGTTGTTTAAGTTAGTAAACAGTTTGTAGCACATTTGTATTTCTTTCCTCTCTCTTCATCTGCACTCTCCATCTCTCTCTTTTCCCTTCCCGCTCTCTGTTTCTCCCTCTCTCTCTCTCTCTCTCTCTCTCTCTCTCTCTCTCTCTCTCTCTCTCTCTCTCTCTCCACTCTCTCTCTCCCTCTCTCCCACTCTCTCTCTCACTTTCTCTCTCTCTCTCTCTCCAACTCTCTCTCTCTCACCCCTTCTATCTATCTCATCCCCTCTCTCTCCATCTCTCTCTTTCTCTTGGTCAGTTGGCACACTGTGCTGCTTTGACCTTTTTTGTCAGATGGCAGATGAGATGACACTGAGCAACTCACTCCAATAGTTTTATTTATGTCCTGAAACCAAGATGTTGCCAGTATTCCTTGGTATCTTTTGCCTTCCACTTTTACCTGAATGAGCGTCTTTTTCTTGCAATTTTATCTCACGATGTGGCCGAACAGTCTGAATTCCCTTATTTACATGATTTTACAATCACCAACCCTAAAGCAATCTTTTCCAATGCGCCCTTTCTATGGAAAGAACTTTTCTATCATTTGATTTCAATTTCAGATTTCTCCAACAATTCATTTCAGATGATTTAAACCACAAGCATTCTTACCGGTGACAGTGACAGGGAAAGTACACGTTGCCCGGTCACCAGAGTTGGCTATGAATGTGTAGGTGACTTGGGTGGTTTGATCAACTTGGAAGAACTGGCCTGGCTGATGGCTCTTTATCACATTGAAGATCTGCTGATTAAAGCTATCAGTTGCTGTAGGTTCTGTCCAGGTAACCTGAGCAAATGTAGCACCAGCTTGTTGGGCTATGGCAGTCACTCCTTCAGTAGGACAACCACTGATAGTAACTCCACCTGGTTGTGTACCTGTAAAACGATAAACGAAAAAAGACAACAAATTAGAAAGTGAGGGAGCCATTTTTGTAATCCCAACATAATATTACAATTTTCATTCATTTGGAAAATTTCGAGGACCAGACATTTCGATCCTAGCAGGACCTTTCTCAAAGGAGAAATTTGAAAAGCAGAATTTCTACCTCAGACAATTCATCTCACGATGTGACCAAACAGCCTGAATTCCCTGAATTCCCTTATTTACATGATTTTTAAAAATCACTATTAAACCCTTAACCAATCTTTTCCAATACCCCATTCATGTTTTGTGCTCTTTTTATGGAAAGAACTTTTCAATCGTTTGATTGTAATTGCAGATTTCTACAACAAATCATTTCATGAAGTTAATACAAAAACTGTTGCAAACTGCTCACTGACTGAAATGACCTGCAATACAAAAATCTCAAAAATGAGAAGGCCTGGCATTTCGATCCTAGCAGGACCTTTCAAACTTTGAGAAAGGTCCTGCTACATTGTAGGATCGAAATGTCAGGCACTCTAATTTTTGAGACAAATCATTTTAGATGATTAAACCACAAGCATTCTTACCGGTGACAGTGACAGGGAAAGTACACGTTGCCCGGTCATCAGAGTTGGCTATGAATGTGTAGGTGACTTGGGTGGTTTGATCAACTTGGAAGAACTGGCCTGGCTGATGGCTCTTTATCACATTGAAGATCTGCTGATTAAAGCTATCAGTTGCTGTAGGTTCTGTCCAGGTAACCGGAGCAAATGTAGCACCAGCTTGTTGGGCTGTGGCAGTCACTCCTTCAGTAGGACAACCACTGATAGTAACTCCACCTGGTTGTGTACCTGTAAAACGATAAACGAAAAAAGACAACAAATTAGAAAGTGAGGGAGCCATTTTTGTAATCCCAACATAATATTACAATTTTCATTCATTTGGAAAATTTCGAGGACCAGACATTTCGATCCTAGCAGGACCTTTCTCAAAGGAGAAATTTGAAAAGCAGAATTTCTACCTCAGACAATTCATCTCACGATGTGACCAAACAGCCTGAATTCCCTGAATTCCCTTATTTACATGATTTTTAAAAATCACTATTAAATCCTTAACCAATCTTTTCCAATACCCCATTCATGTTTTGTGCTCTTCTTTTTTAAAGAACTTTTCAATCATTTGATTGTAATTGCAGATTTCTACAACAAATCATTTCATGAAGTTAATACAAAAACTGTTGCAAACTGCTCACTGACTGAAATGACCTGCAATACAAAAATCTCAAAAATGAGAAGGCCTGGCATTTCGATCCTAGCAGGAGCTTTCAAACTTTGAGAAAGGTCCTGCTACATTGTAGGATCGAAACGTCAGGCACTCTAATTTTTGAGACAAATCATTTTAGATGATTAAACCACAAGCATTCTTACCGGTGACAGTGACAGGGAAAGTACACGTTGCCCGGTCATCAGAGTTGGCTATGAATGTGTAGGTGACTTGGGTGGTTTGATCAACTTGGAAGAACTGGCCTGGCTGATGGCTCTTTATCACATTGAAGATCTGCTGATTAAAGCTATCAGTTGCTGTAGGTTCTGTCCAGGTAACCTGAGCAAATGTAGCACCAGCTTGTTGGGCTGTGGCAGTCACTCCTTCAGTAGGACAACCACTGATAGTAACTCCACCTGGTTGTGTACCTGTAAAACGATAAACGAAAAAAGACAACAAATTTGAAAGTGAGGGAGCCATTTTTGTAATCCCAACATAATATTACAATTTTCATTCATTTGGAAAATTTCGAGGTCCAGACATTTCGATCCTAGCAGGACCTTTCTCAAAGGAGAAATTTGAAAAGCAGAATTTCTACCTCAGACAATTCATCTCACGATGTGACCAAACAGCCTGAATTCCCTGAATTCCCTTATTTACATGATTTCCTTAACCAATCTTTTCCAATACCCCATTCATGTTTTGTGCTCTTTTTATGGAAAGAACTTTTCAATCGTTTGATTGTAATTGCAGATTTCTACAACAAATCATTTCATGAAGTTAATACAAAAACTGTTGCAAACTGCTCACTGACTGAAATGACCTGCAATACAAAAATCTCAAAAATGAGAAGGCCTGGCATTTCGATCCTAGCAGGACCTTTCAAACTTTGAGAAAGGTCCTGCTACATTGTAGGATCGAAATGTCAGGCACTCTAATTTTTGAGACAAATCATTTTAGATGATTAAACCACAAGCATTCTTACCGGTGACAGTGACAGGGAAAGTACACGTTGCCCGGTCACCAGAGTTGGCTATGAATGTGTAGGTGACTTGGGTGGTTTGATCAACTTGGAAGAACTGGCCTGGCTGATGGCTCTTTATCACATTGAAGATCTGCTGATTAGATCTATCAGTTGCTGTAGGTTCTGTCCAGGTAACCTGAGCAAATGTAGCACCAGCTTGTTGGGCTGTGGCAGTCACTCCTTCAGTAGGACAACCACTGATAGTAACTCCACCTGGTTGTGTACCTGTAAAACAATAAAAGAAAAAAGACAACAAATTAGAAAGTGAGGGAGCCATTTTTGTAATCCCAACATAATATTACAATTTTCATTCATTTGGAAAATTTCGAGGACCAGACATTTCGATCCTAGCAGGACCTTTCTCAAAGGAGAAATTTGAAAAGCAGAATTTCTACCTCAGACAATTCATCTCACGATGTGACCAAACAGCCTGAATTCTCGAATTCCCTTATTTACATGATTTTTAAAAATCACTATTAAACCCTTAACCAATCTTTTCCAATACCCCATTCATGTTTTGTGCTCTTCTTTTTTTAAAGAACTTTTCAATCGTTTGATTGTAATTGCAGATTTCTACAACAAATCATTTCATGAAGTTAATACAAAAACTGTTGCAAACTGCTCACTGACTGAAATGACCTGCAATACAAAAATCTCAAAAATGAGAAGGCCTGGCATTTCGATCCTAGCAGGACCTTTCAAACTTTGAAAAAGGTCCTGCTACATTGTAGGATCGAAACGTCAGACAATTCATCTCACGATGTGACCAAACAGCCTGAATTCCCTGAATTCCCTTATTTACATGATTTAAAAAAAACACTATTAAACCCTTAACCAATCTTTTCCAATACCCCATTCATGTTTTGTGCTCTTTTTATGGAAAGAACTTTTCAATCGTTTGATTGTAATTGCAGATTTCTACAACAAATCATTTCATGAAGTTAATACAAAAACTGTTGCAAACTGCTCACTGACTGAAATGACCTGCAATACAAAAATCTCAAAAATGAGAAGGCCTGGCATTTCGATCCTAGCAGGAGCTTTCAAACTTTGAGAAAGGTCCTGCTACATTGTAGGATCGAAATGTCAGGCACTCTAATTTTTGAGACAAATCATTTTAGATGATTAAACCACAAGCATTCTTACCGGTGACAGTGACAGGGAAAGTACACGTTGCCCGGTCATCAGAGTTGGCTATGAATGTGTAGGTGACTTGGGTGGTTTGATCAACTTGGAAGAACTGGCCTGGCTGATGGCTCTTTATCACATTGAAGATCTGCTGATTAAAGCTATCAGTTGCTGTAGGTTCTGTCCAGGTAACCGGAGCAAATGTAGCACCAGCTTGTTGGGCTGTGGCGGTCACTCCTTCAGTAGGACAACCACTGATAGTAACTCCACCTGGTTGTGTACCTGTAAAACGATAAACGAAAAAAGACAACAAATTAGAAAGTGAGGGAGCCATTTTTGTAATCCCAACATAATATTACAATTTTCATTCATTTGGAAAATTTCGAGGACCAGACATTTCGATCCTAGCAGGACCTTTCTCAAAGGAGAAATTTGAAAAGCAGAATTTCTACCTCAGACAATTCATCTCACGATGTGACCAAACTGCCTGAATTCCCTGAATTCCCTTATTTACATGATTTCCTTAACCAATCTTTTCCAATACCCCATTCATGTTTTGTGCTCTTTTTATGCAAAGAACTTTTCAATCGTTTGATTGTAATTGCAGATTTCTACAACAAATCATTTCATGAAGTTAATACAAAAACTGTTGCAAACTGCTCACTGACTGAAATGACCTGCAATACAAAAATCTCAAAAATGAGAAGGCCTGGCATTTCGATCCTAGCAGGACCTTTCAAACTTTGAGAAATGTCCTGCTACATTGTAGGATCGAAACGTCAGGCACTCTAATTTTTGAGACAAATCATTTTAGATGATTAAACCACAAGCATTCTTACCGGTGACAGTGACAGGGAAAGTACACGTTGCCCGGTCACCAGAGTTGGCTATGAATGTGTAGGTGACTTGGGTGGTTTGATCAACTTGGAAGAACTGGCCTGGCTGATGGCTCTTTATCACATTGAAGATCTGCTGATTAAAGCTATCAGTTGCTGTAGGTTCTGTCCAGGTAACCTGAGCAAATGTAGCACCAGCTTGTTGGGCTGTGGCAGTCACTCCTTCAGTAGGACAACCACTGATAGTAACTCCACCTGGTTGTGAACCTGTAAAACGATAAAAGAAAAAAGACAACAAATTAGAAAGTGAGGGAGCCATTTTTGTAATCACAACATAAGATTTCAATTTTCATTCAATTGGTTTACTACGACATCATTTCATGCAAGGGTCAATGGGCTCACCATTACAGTTTTCTGAACGATCGCAACATGTACCTTCTCAAAATGTGTCAAAGTTTCCCTGTCATTCTGGTCACATGGATGAGCAACATGCTTGAATTCTTTGCCGAATTTTGGTGGCAACCAATCTTAAACTGATTCCAATCATTCCGATGAGGCATTGCAAGAATTTCTTTTCCAGATTCCGACACATTTCTTGAGTTGTCTTGAGTCCATTTCTTGAGGTTTTTTTTGGGGGGGGCAGTGTGCGTGGTAAGCGGGATTAGCTAGGTGAATGCCGTGGTTCTCGGTCAAGGAGCTAGTGGAGAATAGGGGTACCCAGTATATAACAATTTACCGATGCATCGATAGTGTCGATACTAAAATGGCGCGATACGTTATCGCGATACCAAATTCCGTATCGTTGGTATCACGATACTTGTGGCAATATTGTGTTCGTTAAAACATCTTGTGGAATGGACAACAAAATCAGCATTTTTCACAAATGTTTCGACGATACCACGCATCAAGTACCGGTATGACGAGGCAACATTGCCAACATGCTGACATGGTGATATTTCTGCAGCAAAATCTTAAGTTTTAAAATTGCCTACTGCACTGATTTATTTGCAGGTTTGAAAAATCATTTTCAGGTGATTTTTACCACTCATGTTCTTACCGGTGACAGTGACAGGGAAAGTACAGGTTGCCTGGGCACCAGAGTTGGCTGTGAATGTGTAGGTGACTTGGGTGGTTTGATCAACTGGGAAGCTCTGGCCTGGCTGATGGCTCTTTATCACATTGAAGATCTGCTGATTAGAGCTATCAGTTGCTGTAGGTTCTGTCCAGGTAACCGGAGCAAATGTAGCACCAGCTTGTTGGGCTGTGGCAGTCACTCCTTCAGTAGGACAACCACTGATACGTACCGCATCTGGTTCCCCAGCTGAGAAACGAACAACAAAATTGATAAGTGTACTAGGGAACCCTTAATCAAGTAAATGGATTGACTGTGCCTCTTGAACGGCGGACTTGTTGCCATTAGGCAGAGTTCTGACAGAGTTCGGTGCTCAAATGAAAGGTCAGTTCCTCAAAGCATAATTACTCTGTAATATGGCTACAAACAAATGTCACACAGACTGCCGGACGAAAAGGCAACTCGCAGCAAAATAAGTCACCCGCTATCTGGACTACTGACCAGAAATTCTTTTTTTCAAAGACTGTGCTTCCTTCTTTAAAACAAAGAAAAGTAAAGCCCCTTGGGACACAATTTATCTGGAATGGGGAAAGAATCCCAGACTGCTGTCTTCCTGCACCAGCGCTCTGGTGGCCTTTTCAAGTCCTGGTCTAGTCAATTTGGCGGCCTACCCAAATAGTCAACTAGTCTTGGCTGGGATGGGGGCACTAGTCAGAAGCAATTCAATCATTAACCCGCCATACTACCTTCGGGCTGGTGCCCCCACCCCAGCAAAGACTAGCTGACTATTTGCGAGGCCACTATCTAAAGGGCTACATAGCTCAGATGGGAAGAGTGCTGGAACGCAATGCCTGAGGTCCCGGGTTTAAATCCTGGTACAGTCCAAGTTTTCTTTGCCATTTTTTTCAGTTAGATTTTTTTTTTAAGAGCAAACTACATAGGAATACATGTGTATTTCCAAGCCAAAAATCGGAATCTCTTGTAAAAGAGCTTGTAAAAAAAAGGGATAATTTTTGTTTTCCTCCGAAAATGGGAATGGTTGGCAGCTAGGGGCATTATCATCACTCACACTCGACAGTGATCACAAAGGAGCAGGAGTTCTGGTTGCCAACGTTGTCGGCAAATGTGTAGGTGACCGTGGTCTGGCCCGTGCTGAAGGTCTGGCCGGGACTATGCGTCTTGGCCACGGTCACCGGCTGGCCCGAGTTGTCCAAGCCCGTGGGCTCGTTCCAGAAGACCTGGGCCGTGGATGACCCCACGTTGGCGGTGACTGTTGTGGCTGCGGCCTCACAACCGGTGATCACTGGCGGTATCCGGTCCACCACAGATGTTCCTGGGGGGAAGAGAGGAGAGGTGGGGGGGGGGGGATCAAAAGAGCGCCAGATAGATTTGAAAGTTTCGAAAGCAAGGAATGGCAACAGTCGACGTGCCACGGAGAAAGAAATCCCGTCCACCGTGGAAAACAAGCTTGCAGTGACACCATGTGCGTCATACTCGCTTGCGAAGGAGTGTGGCTGTGAAGCGTTTCCTGCTCTTTTCACAGCCATATTCATTCTCAGACAGAGTTGAAAGTTGCAAAGACGAATGGCAACAGTCGACGTGCCACGAAGAAAGGAAATCTGGTCCACCGTGGAAAACAAGCTTGCAGTGACACCATGTAAGTGTGGCTGCGAAGCGTTACTGGCTCTTTTCACAGCCATTATTCATTCTCAAAAGAGACGAGCGTGCACGGTGCCACTGCAAACTTCCCACCATGCAAACCTTCAAGTCTTCTCTAAGCCCATTTATGAAGGATCAGGCTCGGGCTTGGGCTTTGGTTATATTTCTCCTACCTTGTCATGTCAAAGCAAGCGTTTGGCCCCAGTTTTTCTTGGTGATTTGCTCTGTTCTTTAACGAGGCGACAAACCTTTCCACTTCGCCGACAAACCGTAACTTATTTTTCAGATGGAAAAACCTTTTGAGAAAAAGGTCCTGCTAGGATCGAAACGTCAGGCCCTCTAAATTTTGACGATGGAGACGAAGCCCGAGCCCGAGCCTGATCCGTGGTTTCGTGAAAGGGCCACGGCTGCGTGGAACCTACCCATGACGTATACAAGGAAGGAGCAAGTGGCCTGGTTCCCCGCAGCGTCCTGGAAGGTGTACTGGACGGCCGTATAGCCCGCCGGGAAGACGGAGCCCGGGGTATGGCTGCGACTGCGCTCTGGTGGCTGGCCGGAGTTGTCGGAGGCGGTGGGCTCGTTCCAGGTCACCACTGCGGACGAGGCACCCTGTGGGGCCGTGGCCGAGGTCGTTGTGGGGCAACCCGAGATGATAGGGGCTGTGGTGTCGCTAACAGATGCTGAAAGAGGTTGGGGGGGGGAGGAGGAAGCAAGTGCCATAAAAACAGTCAGAGGCACACAACTGGAGTATCCGCCCCCCAAAAAAATAATGCTTTGTAGTTCTACGCAGGGTGTGCGTTCCGGGCGGTTATAACCAAAGGATTGGTTTGGAGGTTATTTCATGGAAAAGTTCCACGGTAACTTTCGTGGGGTTACAGTAAGACAAAACGGGTGTACAAATTTTCACAGAACAACAGATATAGCCAAACCAATTCTTGATTGTGACAACTTAAAATGGTGTGTTTCATTACCTTCAGTTAGGCTTAACCTTGTACACTGACGGTTGATCCAGTCTCAAGCCTAGATAAGTAGACATTCTATTCACATGTTGTAACTTGAAATGAAAAAATGTATTTGACCCGCTACATGAAAATGAGTCAAATGCCGCACAGCATGATAATGCGTTACGGGCGATTCAATGTTGAAAGGGTGTTTTTTTTATGTTATTTTTCCCTGTTTTTTGTTGTCATGTTTTATTTCTGAATTCTTTAGGTTCTTAACTCCCCCAATCCTTCATGAGAAGTATCAATTTGTTTCAGGAAAATCATTACAAAATTTTTCTGGGGGGTATTGTTTTCAGTTTCCTTTGTTTTAGTTTGATTTTGACGCTTGTTAACAGTTTTGGTGAAAATGGAAAAACAGGGATTTTGGAAACTGCCAAATTTCCGGGAGCGCAACATAATATACATATCTAACAAACACCTAAGTGAATCCAGCTATGTAGATATCTCATTTTCGGTCTAATTTTCTCGGAGCGGGTTACATATACCGATAGACCACCAAGGGGGGGGGGGGCCTGTCGGACCACTCACCAGTGATGGTGATGTAGAACTGACACAGGGCGTAGTTGGAGGAGCTGTCTGTGAAGATGTAGGTGACCAGCGCTGTGCCCGGCTGGAAGAAGGAGCCGGGGATGTGGGACTGGTAGAGGATGCTGGACGAGCCCGAGTTGTCCGAGGCTGTCGGCGCACTCCAGAACACGGCCTGGCCGCTGGGACCGGTTGCCGGCTGGGTGAACGACGTCGGGCAAGCATTGACCACCGGCGGCTGGGTATCCACTGCGGACAGGCAGGGATGGCAAAAGCCCACCATGCATTATTTACGCACCGGTCTTGAATTATTCATATCCCCATGGATACATCCCCCATTATTCATGTCTTCATGGATACATCCCCCACTATTCATGTCTCCATAGATACATCCCCCACTATACATGTCTCCGTGGATACATCCCCCACTATTCATGTCTCCATAGATACATCCCCCACTATTCATGTCTCCGTGGATACATCCCCCACTATTCATGTCTCCATAGATACATCCCCCACTATTCATGTCTCCATGGATACATCCCCCACTATTCATGTCTCCATGGATACATCCCCCACTCTTCATGTCTCCATAGATACATCCCCCATTATTCATATCTCCATGGATACATCCCCCATTATTCACATCTCCATGGATACATCCCCCATTATTCATATCTCTATGGATACACCTTCCATTGCTCATATCTCCATGGATACATCTTCCATTGCTCATATCTCCATGGATACATCTTCCATTTTTCATATCTCCATGAATACACCTTCTATCATTCATATCCCCGTGGATACACCTCCCATTACTCATATCTCCATGGATACGTGCCCCGCCCCCATCAAACACCAACACACTGTAGTATTTTCGCAAGGTATAGATGTTTTTTCAGTCAGGTGCTTTTTGCCAGTCAGCGTTCAATGCACGCGGATGTATGTGGAACGCGGGCGCCTTCGAGTCATCAAAATGTCCAATGGAAATACTCGATATTTGCACACGCGTCCGCGTATTTGGACGCTCCTGTGGATATGCTAATAAGCCTTTGGCGGTCAAGTGACGTCATGTGGAAAAACCTCTATAGGGTGATGTGCAAAGACTCACCCTGGGAGGTTTCACAGCGAATCCCGGAAAAGTTGGGAGGACAGTTGCAATTGAAGGAATTCTGGAAGGCCTGGCATACACCTCCGTTTTGACAAGGGAAACTGGAGCAAGCATCCACCTCTGAATAAAGAAGAACGAGAAAAGGCAAAAAAAAAAACACCCACAAAAGTTCTCATGAAAACTCTTCTCAATGCTTTCCTGAAGTAAACATCTTTTTTTGTTTTGTAGCATGTTCAGGTTTGACCATCTCAACACTCGATGTACAATTGAACAATGAACAATGAACTGAAATTAGCATAAAGTAAGTTTGCATAGGTCCGAGTTAAAAAAACCTAGTGAACTGAACTGAAGAGAAGTGTATCGAGGTGGCCTTAACACCTTAACGAAGACACCGAATTGAATGGAGTGACATGAATCAGACTACCGTAACCTGATTTGAGTACAGTAATATGCACAAATGTTGCAAACTGCTTACTGACTAAAATGACCCGAAAAGCAAACTATTAGAAGGCAGAATGCATGATGTTGTGATCCTAGCAGGACCTTTCTCCAAGGCTGAATGCCTGATGTTGTGATCCTAGCAGGACCTTTCTCCAAGGCAGAATGCCTGATGTTGTGATCCTAGCAGGACCTTTCTCCAAGGCAGAATGCCTGATGTTGTGATCCAAGCAGGACCTTCTGCCTTGACCTGCTAGTATTGAAGCGTCAGGCCCTCCAAACTTTTTATTTGAGCTGAATTGAGTCTGCATCGTATTGGCGAAAGTCGAGGTGTGTAGCACAAGAGGGGAAGGGTATCATTGTGTTTCTGGACTGTGATTGTTACATTGAAGTTGACGGACCCTAACTCACTGTAGGCCTATATTCGGTGCTTTACCAGATTGTCGAGCAACAAAATAAAAGACCCAGCAACTCTTGGGGCCAATTTCATAGAGCCGCTATAAGCACCAAAATATGCTTAAGCGCAAAAGACATGTTTCATGGGATCAGCTTGCCAACTCACACTTCACTTTTTGTTTCATGCTGAGTAAAGAAGAGTGGATTACAAGTCAAAAGCAATTGAAATTGCGTCCTAATGTGGTTTGGTTTTTAACCCTGTTTACATGAGGAAGACTTTTCATGCTAAGCAGATTTCTTTGACGCTTAAGCGGCTCTGTGCAAATTGGGCCCCGATGCAGACATCATTAACCGCTGGACCGTTGAGCCTTGACCGAGAGGGTTCGGTTTGACCGGCCAGATCACCTACCGGGGAGCTCGCAGTTGTGTCCCGACCATCCCGCGGGGCAGTTGCAGAAGTAGTCGATGTCCTGATCGTAGTTGTGGAACAGGTTGGAGCAGGTGGCAGCCCGCTGACAGAGTGGTTTCGTCCCGAGCTGGCAGATATTCAGGCTGGGGCTGACGCCTGCGGGAAATGGGTCAGGACAGCCACGCTTGTCTCACTGATGGCTAACGACAACTTAAAGGCCCTATACAACACTGGTAAAGGTCAAAAGATTCCTAGAGTTTGTGTGTTAAACCCTCAAACACTTCAAAAAGGAAATCCAGCGAACGTTTCAGCTCATATGATAATCTGAGAATGTAGAAAAAGGCAAAAACCGTCACGGTTTTCGCACCGTTCTGTAGTGTAAGAAATGGTTTATAACTCGCCAGTAATAAACTATTAAGTAATAATCTCGCAAGTAATATACTATTTGTCGATGTTTGAGTGAAGATTTCTCAAAAAAGTATACAGCATCCCAGACCGTAAGATTAGTAAGATAGTATTCTATCATGACCATCTTTAAACTGTGCAAATTAGAAGGAAATCTATGGACATCGATGTTTCCCGATCTACCCAATGTTGTATTGGGCCGTTAAGGACTGCACTGACATCATTAACCAGCTGGAAAGTGTGCCTAAGCTTGAGTAGCAACCACTACAGTGGAACGTCGCTGTAATGAATGCCAATAATCCAAACATTCGGCTATAACGAACATGCCCTTTGGCTTCCGATTTTTGTGTACAAAATAATCGTTGCAATTCAACCCCATTCACAATAAGTTCAATACATGATTTATAAGCTTACACAAGACTAATAGATTGGCATTATGTATTTCCCCAGAGAATAGAGGGGAAAGCCACTCGTTTCCAGTTGATTGAAAAAAACTCATTGTTCATGTGCACGTATGCAATGTACCTCGCCGGCTCGTGCTCAAAGGAATCAAATCAATAACGAGCTGACGAAAGCGTAGGCTACAACGAACACCCCCCATTCAGCACCGTTCAATGAGTTCAATGAATGGATAAGTTGGCACAAGGGGTGGATTTCACAAAGCCTTACCATGCATCGTAACTCAATTTACAATGGATAACCCATCGTGAGTTATGATAGGCCGCATGGTTTCTGTACATCGCTCATCGTCTTGTAATAATTGATCGTAAGTTACAATGAGTTTGGTGAAATCGACCCCAGACCAGACTAATAAAAGAGGGGGCCACCGTGTACTGAAATACATCTATCAAGTCTTAAGAACAAAAGAAAGAGAAAAAAAAAGCCAGAGATGAGATGTACTTGTTCTGGTGCCACAGTTGGAGCCTGTGAAGCCGGTAGCACAGATGCAGGAGTAGGCGCGCGTCGACCCGACGACGACGTTGCTGTTGCTATGGTAGCTGTTTGTGCACGTGGCGCTGTTTCGGCAGGGGGAGCTCTGGCATGCGTTGACTGCACTGGGAATGGTGGCTACAATCAGGTCCAAAAAAAAGGAGGGGGGGGGGAAAGACACTCATTGAGACAAGCGATCATGCATTTATTTATTTTTTTTATGGCGAAATAACCCCAAAACTGACGCTTTGTTCAAGCCACTGCAAAAACTGGTGTGCCAATCTTAACCGCTTTGCGCCGGGACCAGGAACCTGTGAATTTGGATTGCCAGTGGTGTTGCTATGCGGCTCCGGGAAGCCGTATTGTCCAAAAAGCCAAAAGACAAAAGCCACACAGACGTCCGAATGTGCCAGACTGTGCCTCCGTGGAGCGATCGAAATGTCCTCTTCCCTCCAAACTGGCAGATTTTCAAGCACTAAACTTCCACGGAATGCCTGATACCATTACAAACTTCCCGATGAGTAAGTAATTTCTCAAATTTTGGAATGTCCAGAAATTGGGCACTTTTCAAATGGTGCAGTGCGTGTACCCTCCTTTCAAAGCCAGGGGGGAGGGGGACTTAAACCTTGGCCCGGTCAAAGTTTGCTCGTCCGCTATTCAACCCGTGGAAAAATAAAAAATCCACACAAAATTCTCCCAGTCACTTTCGATTCCTTTGTTTGCTAATCCAAAGAGCAGGGATGTAAGTGACCGACAAAGTCATTTCCTGACAATCACTGAAGGCCAAACTGCGAGTGAGAGATGCGACTGTGAGTGAGCGCTTCAACGACCGAAAGATTCACGGCAGGGGTGAAGGCGCCCTTCAGTTTTTAGGGTTTTAACAGATAAATAAGAGCAGTTTGAGATATCTCTTTGACATTAAAAGATTTTTTTTAAAATCATTGAAATAATCTAATAAAATAAAATAAAATCATGCCATTTCTGAAATTCCGAACATTTTCGTAAGTTTTACATCTCTGAAAGAGTGAGTTTGAATCACAGCAACGGCCAGAGCTGAATGTAATGCATAGGTCTGTTGGAGACGTATGAATGCCACACCCTCGTCGTGCACTTCCTTACCCTGGGTGTACTGGCAGTTCCGTCCCACGTACTGCCCGCTGCAAATGCAGATGTAGTAGGTGCCATCCATGTTGAGACAGTTGGCACCGTTCAGGCACGGGTTGCTGTTGCACGGGTTGGGATTGGTCGTCACGACTGCAAGCGGACACCGGGGATCGGATCGGAAAAATCGGTCAAAATCCTTTCTCGAGGCTAATAATTGAGAAGGCTTACAGGCTGGCTGATCATCACTGAAGTGCATTATTCCTAACTCTACCTGAAACCCTAAATTACTAAAACCTTGCTTGATGTACAAAGTGTCATTATTTCTATTTCTATATATTTTCATACATTTCCAATTCATATATTTATACATTTCATAATTTTTTTTTTGTATTCATATTTTGAAAAGAATTTCAAATTTTTTGCAAATTATTATTTTCTTCTTCATAAACAAAAATGCTAAAAAAAAACCTTTATTGCAAATCTTAAAGATGTGATGGGCCTGAAATTTTCTTTCCACTGCTGTTCTGCACCGAAAATTTCCCACTATAAGTCTCGCGATGGCATGTAAGCATTGGTCGCACAGTCGGTCTATTACACCTACTAGGGACATGCAGGGTGCTATCGTGGTTTAGCCGGTCTATTTTCTAATTCAAAAGTGTGTAGGAATGTGGAATGTAGATCCACACTGTGACAGACATTGGCAAAGCTATTTCCGATTTCCAATTTAGAAAAATTATGGTCCAATTACACGGACTCAAACTGGAATCCATAAATGGTGCCAGATTAAAACAAAAGCAAAACATCCAAGCAAAACATTCCCAAGTCCAAAGAGACATATTTAGCAGACTTAACAAGCTATAACATGAGAAAAAAAGTTGAAAAAAAAAAAAAATAGCTGAAGGCGAAGTTCCTTTCTGCATCTCACCGTTTTCGCAGAGGGCACCGTTGAAGTTGTTGGAACATTGGCAGGTGTACGTCGTGCACGTTCCCTGGACCACAGTGCACTGTCCCCCGTTCAGGCACGGGTTGGTCTGGCACGGTGAAGATACCACTGAGAGAGAAAAGAAAGGATCCATGAGAATCGGTCTGACTTTCAGAGTGGCAGTGCTCTTTTACTTCCGCCCATAGTTGGATGCTAGTCGGGTCCCCCGTGGCATTACAGTATCCTGACTTCGTTTCTAATAGACACTGACCGTCTATAGGTTATATATATGTCTATGGTGGCAGTGCTCTTTACTTCCGCCCATAGTTGGATGCTAGTCGGGTCCCCCATGGCATTACAGTATCCTGACGTCGTTTCTAATAGACGCTGACCATCTATAGGTTATATATGTCTATGGTGGCAGTGCTCTTTACTTCCGCCCATAGTTGGATGCTAGTCGGGTCCCCCATGGCATTACAGTATCCTGATGTCGTTTCTAATAGACACTGACCGTCTATAGGTTATATATATGTCTATGGTGGCAGTGCTCTTTACTTCCGCCCATAGTTGGATGCTAGTCGGGTCCCCCATGGCATTACAGTATCCTGACGTCGTTTCTAATAGACACTGACCGTCTATAGGTTATATATATGTCTATGGCGGCAGTGCTCTTTTACTTCCGCCCATAGTTGGATGCTAGTCGGGTCCCCCATGGCATAACAGTATACTGACTTCGTTTCTAATAGACGCTGACCATCTATAGGTTATATATATGTCTATGGTGGCAGTGCTCTTTTACTTCCACCCATAGTTGGATGCTAGTTGGGTCCCCCATGGCATTACAGTATACTGACTTCGTTTCTAATAGACGCTGACCATCTATAGGTTATATATATGTCTATGGTGGCAGTGCTCTTTTACTTCCGCCCATAGTTGGATGCTAGTCGGGTCCCCCATGGCATTACAGTATCCTGACGTCGTTTCTAATAGACGCTGACCGTCTATAGGTTATATATATGTCTATGGTGGCAGTGCTCTTTACTTCCGCCCATAGTTGGATGCTAGTCGGGTCCCCCATGGCATTACAGTATCCTGACTTCGTTTCTAATAGACGCTGACCATCTATAGGTTATATATATGTCTATGGTGGCAGTGCTCTTTTACTTCCGCCCATAGTTGGATGCTAGTCGGGTCCCCCATGGCATTACAGTATCCTGACTTCGTTTCTAATAGACACTGACCGTCTATAGGTTATATATATGTCTATGGTGGCAGTGCTCTTTTACTTCCGCCCATAGTTGGATGCTAGTCGGGTCCCCCATGGCATTACAGTATCCTGACGTCGTTTCTAATAGACGCTGACCGTCTATAGGTTATATATATGTCTATGGTGGCAGTGCTCTTTTACTTCCACCCATAGTTGGATGCTAGTCAGGTCCCCCATGGCATTACAGTATCCTGACGTCGTTTCTAATAGACACTGACCGTCTATAGGTTATATATATATGTCTATGGTGGCAGTGCTCTTTACTTCCGCCCATAGTTGGATGCTAGTCGGGTCCCCCATGGCATTACAGTATCCTGACGTCGTTTCTAATAGACGCTGACCGTCTATAGGTTATATATATGTCTATGGTGGCAGTGCTCTTTTACTTCCACCCATAGTTAGATGCTAGTCAGGTCCCCCATGGCATTACAGTATCCTGACGTCGTTTCTAATAGACACTGACCGTCTATAGGTTATATATATGTCTATGGTGGCAGTGCTCTTTTACTTCCGCCCATAGTTGGATGCTAGTCGGGTCCCCCATGGCATTACAGTATCCTGACGTCGTTTCTAATAGACGCTGACCGTCTATAGGTTATATATATGTCTATGGTGGCAGTGCTCTTTTACTTCCACCCATAGTTGGATGCTAGTCAGGTCCCCCATGGCATTACAGTATCCTGACGTCGTTTCTAATAGAAACTGACCGTCTATAGGTTATATATATGTCTTTGGTGGCAGTGCTCTTTACTTCCGCCCATAGTTGGATGCTAGCCGGGTCCCCATGGAATTACAGTATCCTGACGTCATTTCTAATAGACACTGACCGTCTATAGGTTATATATGTCTATGGTAGCAGTGCTCTTTACTTCCGCCCATAGTTTTACACTTGTCAAGTTCCCCATGGTATTACAGTATCCTGACGTCGTTTCTAATAGACGCTGACCGTCTATAGGTTATATATGTCTATGGTGGCAGTGCTCTTTACTTTCGCCCATAGTTTGACACTAGTCGGGTCCCCCATGGCATTACAGTATCCTGACGTCGTTTCTAATAGACACTGACCGTCTATAGGTTATATATGTCTATGGTAGCAGTGCTCTTTACTTCCGCCCATAGTTTGATGCTAGTCGGGTCCCCCATGGCATTACAGTATCCTGACGTCATTTCTACATGTAAAAGACGCTGACCATCTATAGGTTATATATTTCTATGGTGGCAGTGCTCTTTACTTCCGCCCATAGTTTGACGCTTGTCAGGTTCCCCATGGCATAACAGTATCCTGACATCGTTTCTCATAGACGCCGACCGTCTAAAGGTTATATGTCTATGGTGGCAGTGCTCTTTACTTCCACCCATAGTTTGACGCTTGTCAGGTTCCCCATGGCATTACAGTATCCTGACATCGTTTCTCATAGACGCCGACCGTCTACAGGCTATGTAATGTCTATGGTTTGAGCGGACTTACCCACTTCACAGTTGAAGCCGGTGAAACAACCACTGCACTGGCAGGTATAGGAGAAACAGGAGTCTGGTTGAGTGGAGCAGATGCCCCCATTGGAGCAAGGGTTAGGCTGGCATGCGTCGCGTGCTTCGAGGGGAACGAACAGAGAAGTGATTCGAGCAAAGTTATCTCATTTCAGATGCTAAAGTTTCAAAGGTCGAACGGACGCAAGACTTTACCGACTTGCTTCACTCATTGAGCTTATCTGTTATGAACAATTTAATGCAATTTCATACAGTTTGGGGATTTTAGAATTTCGGATTTGTTTAGTAGCAACATTTACTCACATTTGGCATGCCTCGAATTGCATCTTGCCAGTCATTAGATTAAATTAATCTTAATTTAATTTGATTTTTGTATCGACCTTTCAATTGGTCCAAATAGACAAATCCCTTTTTTTCATTGTTTACTAAATCTGGAAAGCTCTGGACATTTCAAGTACCTGTAAGAAACACATGTGTCTGGCCATTTCAACCCTACCGTAGAGTTACTGGCTCTTTTCAGAGCCTTGATACTCCTTCTCTTAAGAAACGATACACACGGTGCCACCACCAACCTCCTACTTGGTATTTCCACCATGCAAACCTTCCAATCTTATCTGGACATTTCCACATGTTTTGGACTTACGTCGGTCGCAGAATTCCCCGATGAAACACGGAGAACACTGGCATTTATACTCAGTGCAAGCGTAGGGTGAGCTGGAGGTAATGGGCTGGCATACGCCTCCGTTCAGGCAGTTGTGGTTCTGGCAGGGGCTAATCGCTGAGAGAGAGAGAGAGAGACAAGACTGTCACTAGGACTTCAGCGGTATCCGCACTGGACTTTTTCACTTGGAAGTGTTTATCAAAACGATGGTTAATTGAAACTGCCGTTCGCACTTGACTTTCGACACGGGAACCTTTTTTAACTGAGACCATGGCAGAAGTAACCGAGCTGGTGGTATAAACAATGCAAAATGCATGTGTGGTGTGCCCGTGAAGCATGATCTCGCTCCCACGGCCGGATGCAGCAGTCGATTACAAGAAAAGGTGCGTAAGTTACGTAATGTACAAATGTTGTGTAAGTCTTGCGCCACAATGGCTCTTTTGTGCACTACTTAGAAAAGGCAGCAAAATGTTGCGTAAGTTAAGCAACAAAATGTTGAAGTTTCGTGAAATCGGCTGCAGGGCCGGATGCACGCTCTCCCTTGCCCCGCTTTTACTGAAACTCGTTCGGACCGTAACCTCATGAGCAACGTGTAACTCGAATCAACTCAGAATGGATGACGAGAATACAACTCAGCTTCAGGGCTTCTCATCGACCATTCGGATAGAGTGTTGGGAATATCACGAGTCCTACTGTACGTCCCCTGAACTACTTTGCTCTTTACTCACTCTCACGTCAATGGACTCATGTATCGGAAATACAACGGACTACGAAATGATGGTCTCAACCATGAACCTTTTCCACATTTCGTCATTTCAGTGCATAAAAAAAGAAGAAGTTGCATGTGCTTAATTGTCATTCATTTCGACCTCATTTGTGTCTGCAATAACGAGGGCCCTTTTCCAAAACCCGGCTTAGGCTTCGGCTCAGGCTTCGTCTCTGTTATCCAAAACTTGTAAAAACAGGTTGGAGTTCTTTGTTGAAGTTGAAGCTTTGGATTCTTTTTCAAAGCACAGAGTAACATTCAAAACGATGCCAAAGGCCTCCCATGTTCATGCCTTGTACTTTAGAATGGATGAAAGAAATGGCGACAAAGCCTGAGCCCGAGCCTAAGCCGGGTTTTGGAAAAGTGTCGAGGTAGCATACAAACTACAGCAAAATGTCCATGTTTTTCAAGGCTTTGTCCTCAATAGAATGATTTTGTGGTGAAAGGACACGCAGATTTTAACAAGACGGCGCAACCCCATTCATACTCGCTTCGCAACGGGGACGGAAACCAGAGACACAACGTCTTGATCTTTTCACTTGGACTGATGCAAATCCAACGCAAGAAGGGATACTCTTCCCAGAGATCACTGTCGGCACCTCTGCCCCGGGGCGAGACTCCCCGACTTACGTAACTCGCAGAATTGGCCCTCGTAGCAAGAGGGGCAGTTGCAGACGTACTCCAAGCAGTTGTTGCTGTTGACAGAGCAGACGGCCCCGTTGTTACACTGGTGGTTGGTGCAGCTGTCGATCGCTGCGTGCACAAACAGAGTAGAAACTCAGGTTAGAGACTAGTGTGTCTATCATTGGGCTGGCTCAGACCTTTGTAACCAAGGGGACACCTTGTTCTGCATTTTCGTGTTTCGAGCGGGGCTGACACTATGAACATCTAAACCGTGAAAAAGGGGTAAAAATGTCATTTTGCCGTGAAACTAAAAAGTCACTGTGATTTGACGGTGCACTTTACAGTGAATTAACTGTGAAAATAATTGCTTCTTTGACCTGATAAGGACATCTTCAGGTCACTAAAGAGACTGTGAAAAAAACGTGAATATCTAGGGTGGCAAGCTCCAGCCTTGAGGGATGGCTAATTCAATTACCAGTAGGGACCACCAGCCCTCATAGAGATACTGTATGGTGTCCTTGTACCTACTTGTATCACTCCCAGATACATGTACTTCTAAATTGCCTCTAGCCATTTATCACCAGGGATGTGGCCTTGGAGACCACTGGTGAAAACACCTTGAAAATGACTTGGCTAACTGTGTGCCATGAAACAGGGGTAAAATTTCTTTTCACGGCTAAATGACATTTTCACCCCATTTTCACTGTTAAGATGTTCATGGTGTGAACGCAATTTCTTGAATTCATCCGTATCGTGAAGTGACAGAGTGACTTGAAACGTGGGCCAATCCCCTGCACTGATCTCCCTCATCAGAGATGTGACCTTTTTCCTCCTGGCCTTTCTCAGAACAAACCCCAACCCAAATTGTACGTGACCAAGGGCAAGGCAGTGGTGGGCTACATCTGTATAATGTCAGTGGCACTTTTTGTTTTTGTTTTTGGAAACACATTTTCATCCGTCTTTTAATGGGTGGTCTAAAAGTGTTCTTGTTACACGTTGACGTATCAAATCAACTTAAAGCGATACTGAATTATGTCTTGTGGTGTGTTTTTACACAACTGCTCCATTCGAAACACGATTCTCCTTTTCCAATCCATCCGTCAGTTGAAACCGGAAGATGGGACTCTCACCTTCTGCGCAGTAGCGTCCGCTGAAGCAAGATGGGCACTGGCACTGGTAGTCTGTACAGGAGCCGCCCACAACGATGCACTGGGCACCATTCTGGCACTGGTTATTCGCACAGGCATTGGCCACTGCAGCGGAAAAGACAAGAATTGCTGAGAGAGTTACGAAGCACCTTCACCTAGTGAGGAAATAGACCTTTTTCTTTTTTTGGTTCACAAACATTGACCGGAAACCCACCCATGCGCACCCTTTGGTTGGCAAGATTTCCATCTGCTCTCCAAAATGGATGATCATAACTACGGTAAGAGACACCCGGTGCTGCCCGATATTGACCATATTACCGAAGATCATTCCTATGTTCCAGTTTCACAGGGCACAAATTTGACATCCTCTCTTATTCCAACCAACTAGACAGATTGTCAAGGGAAAGATATATAACGACAAACCGATGGTTAAATTTCAGAACAGAACAAGACACTGATTTGTATGGGCCTCGGATTCAGGAAAACCTACCGGTAATCTCTTCTGTCTCGTTTGCTGCGGCAATAAACAGCAACTTTTTTAATACCTTAAGTTCCAATATTTTGTATCATGGTTGTTGTATACAAAGTTTGTGCCAATGCCAACCAAAAATGGCGGATGTGTTTTTGTCACGTGACTTGCGACGTGGCAAATGAAAGGTCTATACACCCAAGGGCTTCTCAAAGCACCTTCACATCCCCACCCCCCCCCAAAAAAAGAAATAAAACAAAAAGTGTGAATGCCTGTGTGCTACATTTCAACCTGTGTAAACATGTGTTGCGATGATGGGACGTTGATAGTTAAGCATGTGCATTAAACAAGCAAATTTTGTAAACTTTTCCACTCTCATTACAACACACGTCGAGAAGTGCGGCAGCTAATTTGTGTCGTAATGGACCCTCATGTTGAAATTTGGAAGCGTTTATACGGGCTGGACCTGTGTATTAAAGCTACGACCCGTGTAGAAGGAACTGAACTGTGAAAAGGCCTTTTGGCCAGAACTGGGGTAGAGTTCACAAAGCTGTACGTTGTATCCGTTGCCCATCGTAATGTTGAAAGGGTTCATAGGGTATTTGAGCATAGCTCATCGTCTTGCGATTGATCGTTACTTACAATTTGTCTGATGAAAGGCACTGCTGGATTTTTTTCCAAGCATCTTAAAGAAGGCCAGGGTTTGTTCATGTTTCTTGTCTTGAATTCATGCTTGCCGTTGCTCGGGCCCTTACCTATTTGACACTGGTCTCCCGAGTAGCAAGTAGGGCAAAGACAACGGATAGTATTCAGAGATGCCGCGATGCACCTTCCACCATTCTGGCACTGCTGAATGTCACAGGGATCAACTGACAAAAAAAGGAAAAGAAGGAGATACTGGTAAATCCCTGATAATTTCCAAAGCATATGATCTCAAGACAACTTAAATACATTTCCAGAAAACAGACTAGCAGTGCTGCAGCAGCATTAATAGTGCCCTCTAATGTTTGTAACCTTTGACCCTAAGGCATTCCCATCCCAGCTCTTCGTCCTTGCCCTGCCAATTGAATTGCCATAGTAGCTGGAAGTAACCCCATGAACAGCCCCCCCCCCAACCCCACCACACACAAAGGGCTCATTACACTTATGAACATGAACCTTGAAAATGGGGTGAAAATGTAATTTAGCCGTGAAAAGAAAATTCACCGTGTTTTCACCCCTATTTCATGGCACACAGTTAGACAAGTCATTTTGACAGTATTTTCACTAGTGGTCTCCAAGGCCACATTCCTGGTGGTAAATGGCTAAAGACAAATTAGAAGTATCTGGGAGTGACAGTTACAAGGACACCATACAGTACCTCTATGGGGACTGGTGGTCCCTACTGGTAATTGAATTAGTCATCCCTCAAAGCTGGAGCTTGCCACCCTAGATATTCACATTTTTTCACAGTCTCTTTAAATTAATAGTGACCTAAGGATGTCCTTATCAGGTCAGAGAAGCGATTATTTTCATGGTGAATTCACTGTAAAATGCACCGTGAAATCACAGTGATTTTTTAGTTTCACAGCGAAATGACATTTTCACCCCTTTTTCACGGTTTAGATATTCATAGTGTTAGCAGAAACCAAAAACCCTATGTTCCAGTTTCACAGGTCACAAATTTGACATCCTCTCTTATTCCAACCAACTAGACAGATTGTCAAGGGAAAGATATAACGACAAACCGATGGTTAAATTTCAGAACAGAACAAGACACTGATTTCTATGGGCCTCGGATTCAGGAAAACCTGATCTCTTCTGTCTTGTTTTGCTGCGGCAACAGCAACAGGAACAGCAACTTAATACCTTAAGTTCCAATATTTTGTATCATGGTTGTTGTATACAAAGTTTGTGCTACTGCCAACCAAGAATGGCGGATGTGTTTTTGTCACGTGACTTGCGACGTGGCAAATGAAAGGTCTATACACCCAAGGGCTTCTCAAAGCACCTTCACACCCCCCCCCCCCAAAAAAAACCCAAAAAACCCACCCTCGTTGATGGTCACGGTGAAAGTGCACACGGCCGTGTTGCCCGCCGCGTCCCTGAAGGTGTAGCTCACGGTCGACCCGGCGGGGCTGGCGAAGAACGTGGACCCCGAGCTGTGGGTGCTGCTGACCGTGGGGGTCTGGCCCGAGTTGTCGATGGCCGAGGGCTCCTGCCAGGTGACCACCAAGGGGCCGTCACCTCGGAGAATGGTCCGCGTCACGTCGGGCGGGCAGTAGAGGATTTCTGGCGGAGTGCGGTCAACTGAAGAGATGGGAAGTCGAGGAGGAGGAGGGAAGGGAGGGGGGGGGGAGAGAGGTGGTTAGGGGGATAACAGAGAGGTACGTTGTTTATTCCTTGTTCAGGTCGAAATGGAAACACAATGAGAGAGTGGCATAAAGTGGCAAGATCACCACAGTGTTTAGCCGCATGCTCAACTCAACGAAAAGCAGCTAAGACCTGAAAGAAGTTTCATTACCATAAGCATTAAAATGAGACTTTGAAGTTTTGCAGGGTGTAGTCACAATGTGGACACATCAGAGGTTGGAATTCCTGCAGTCTCCTAACAATGGGCAGAGTACCCGCGACTGTCCCACACTACGATGTACCGGCTCTTTTCAGAGCCACACTCCCTCTCCAAAGAGACGGTGTCGTCACTGCAAACTTTTCACACAATAGGTAATGGCACGGCAGGCGTCTTTTTTGTTTGTTTGGCAGAACTCTTCAGACAGCTTTACAAGCGATCCTTCCCTCCCCATCCCTGCCCTGCCCTGCCCTCCCCCACTCCTCCCCCGTCCTCTTACTTGGCGTGACCGTGACGTCAAACTGGCAGGTGTTGCGATTGCCGGAGGGGTCCACAAAGACATAGGTCACGCTGGTGGTGCCGGCGGTGAAGCTGGACCCTGGGTTGTGCGACGGCTGGACTTGGGGCGTCTGGCCAGAGTTGTCGACTGCGGCGGGCGTGTTCCATGTAACAACAGTGCGGGAGACGCCGACTGGCAACTCGACAAAAATGTCGTCTGGACAGAACAGGATCTCAGGAGGGATGATGTCAACTGTAGCATGACCCCCCAAAAAAAATAAGAGACAAAAAGTAAAAAGCAAAAGACAAAAGGAGGGAATCAGCTTCCACCATACTATGCATATTGACAACTAACCCTGCTGACTCCAACAGAAGCCAACAAATGTTGGGGCCTGTTGTCCTCTGTTGGGTTCAACAGTGTACAGTACTGAAAAACTGTGTTGAGGATTGTTGGGGTCAGCATGGTTGTCCGGTCTAGTGTTAATGTTATGGGGCAGGGGCAGCCACACAATAAAGATAGTCAAAACAATCTATGGAAAAGCCCCAAAACAAAGGGCCTAAAGGGAAAGACCCCAAAGAAAAGTCCCAAAAGAAAAGGCCTATAAACATACTTGAGTGTTAGTCTTTGTTGGGATCAACACTGTACAATACAGTTGGATTTTGTTGGGGCTGGCATCCTATGTTAAGTAACTGCAATATTACCATCATCACAGAACCCTGCTGAACCGAACAGTATCCACTGTAGGATACTGTTGGGATCAGCAGGCTTCACACTTTCATGCTTGTTGGATACTGTTGGGATCAGCAGGATAGAGCTAGGCTAACAGTGAGGGGGGGTAGGGTTTTAAAATCTGGGAGCACTATCAATAACAAGGGCGATGCATACTGGCAGTTTCAAGAGCCGAGGATTGGTTCAGTTGCTTCTATTTAGATTGGTCCTTCTGATCATTCCAAAGGATGACAAAAAATTCCATAAAAAAGACTGTTTCAAACAGCCTACGTACAGGTACTCCAAAGGAATTGTACATTTCAATACTTCCAAATGATAGCTCCAGTTGGTTCCAATGTCAAAGAGTGTTTCAATCAGTTCTCAGTTCCTTCCTTGAAGTGAAGTGGAATTTTAAACTCTAAGGGCAAACACTTAAACCAAAGAAACCCTGAATGCTATGCATATTCTGGTGCAAAGAATTCGTTGACTGAAATCAGCAGTCAATGAGTCTATTGACCAGAGTGCAAGGCGCACCAAGTACGGTTCGCTTCAAACTGAACAGGAAATAACAAGCCATTGGATAATGTCTGGGTGGAACTTACCCTCTTGTATGACCATGATGTCAAAAGAGCATTCGGCCGTATTGCCAGACCCATCGGTGGCTTGGTAGGTGATGGTGTACGTTCCGGCTGTAAACTGGCCAGGTGGTCTATTGGGATTGCTCAGGGAAGGCGGCTCGCCTGAGTTGTCTATCACCACTGGAGGGTTCCAACTCACAAACACAGTGCTCGACCCGATGGGTATGGTTCGAGACATGTCATCGGGGCATGTCAAAAATTGCGGAGGAACTAAATCAACTGGAGGGAAGACAGGTGAAAGAGAATTAAATCGGTTATCTTTTGTCTATCCTCAAAATAGTCTGACTTATTCCACAGATGTCAGGTCAGCTTCAAATGAGTAAGTTAATATTGTACCTCACCAAAAAAAACTCAAAATGAAACTAGATTTGCATCCAATGCCGAAAAGAGAAATTTCCAGGCACATATGAGCTATTTAGATTCATCTCAGAAATATAAAAGGCCTGATATTTAATCCTATCAGAACAATTCAAGTCATTGAGCAGTTTGCCAAATAAATCATTTTTGATTTAAGAAAGTAGCCTTTCAGTAAATGACCCTGTGTTGGCAGACAAATCACAAACACCACCCAAAAATGCTGAACAAAAATACAGAGAGACATTTCCCATAAAAAACACGTAAACTACATGTATCCCTTGAGAAAAAACAAGTTTTTCATGAAGATAAGTTATGCTTCCATTGCGCTATCAGCATTAAATATTTTGTCACTAAATAGATATCTGGAAAGTAAAATGGCCTCCAAACAGGAAAGAGTAATTTTCTGTGAGGATTCATGAGAAATGATGCTTTGCCTACCAATCTAAAGGTGTATAATGAGTGGCTTCAAAGCCAAAATTAGATGCTTAGGAAAGTACTCCAGATATCCCTGAATTGTGCATTGATCTTCTAAGGTACTGCCTTTGAGGCTTGTCTCTTACCAACAGTAACGGTGAAAGAGCACGTTGCTGAGTTGCCTCGTGAATCAGACGCTTGGTAGATAATAGTGTATTCATCAAACCCAAATAGCGATCCAGGTCCCCTGTTTTGGTCAGAGACCAGTGTAACTGTTGGGGGTTCTCCTGAGTTGTCACTGGCAAAAGGTACACTCCAGAAAACCACAGCCCCATTCTGGTTACCAGTGGTGACAGTCTGCCTGATGTTGTCCGGGCAGGTGATGACGGGAGGAATATCGTCAACTACGTGAAGCAAAAGAAAACATGTTTCTTCTTGAAACTTAAACTTCTGCTTAAAATACAGCTTGCATTACATTACAGCACATGAGATCTTTCACTTTAATATCTAGTCCATTCTGTCAATTTATTAAAACACATTGAAATCTGAAAACAGTGCCTTTTAACCCCCCCACCACACCAATTGTCAAGATCTACTTGCCTAGTTGCAGTACTACGACGTTGAACTGGCACACTGCACTGTTGCCAGATTGATCAGTGAATGTGTATGTGATTGGGGTGGTTCCCACACTGAAGACGTCCCCAGACGAGAAAAATGCATTAAGTATTGGCTGCACTCCGCTGTTGTCCGTGGCTGTGATGGGCCCCCAGTTGACAACGGAAGATGGAACGTTGAACTGCACCTGAACAGTAATATCGCTGGTTGGACATCCCTCAATGACTGGTGGCAACAGATCAACTGCATAAACAAACCAATGAATGACACAATTGGAAACATAATTTCTGATTTTTTACAGTTTTCATAGTTAGTTCTGGTCACATAAAAGACCAAAATAAAGTCAAGTAAACCAATGCGATAAAATAATCAATCCATGTACACCCATTGCACCAATAAAAGTCAGTAAAAGTTGCTACATGATTGCAGCTGACAATCGCAGTCTATCCCAGCATACACGAGTGTCACAAAAACCAAATGGTTTAGAATGTTTTTTGATCAACACCCAAGTCATGCAAGTTGAGTCTGAGTCCAAGTCCAAGTCAGTTGGCACGAGTCTGAGGCCAACTGCAAGTCATTGGTTATTGTGACTGGAGTCTGAGTCACGGTAAATGAGACTTGAATCAAATTCAAGTTGGTTCTAATAGAGATGAATGTTTCAACTGTCCTCTGAAGGGAACTAACATTCTAATTTGTTTTTTTACTATGGTGCATGTTTCAGAGTGCAAGGCACACCAAGTAAGACTCGCTTCGAAATTAATAGGAAATAACAAGCCACTGAAAGACATCTTAGTGGAACTTACCCTCTTGTATGACCAGGATGTCAAAAGAGCATTCGGCCGTATTGCCAGACCCATCGGTGGCTTGGTAGGTGATGGTGTACGTTCCGGCTGTAAACTGGCCAGGTGATCTATTGGGATTGCTCAGGGAAGGCGGCTCGCCTGAGTTGTCTATCACCACTGGAGGGTTCCAACTCACAAACACAGTGCTCAACCCGATGGGAATGGTTCGAGACATGTCATCGGGGCATGTCAAAAATTGCGGAGGAACTAAATCAACTGGAGGGAAGACAGGTGAAAGAGAATTAAATCGGTTATCTTTTGTCTGTCCTGAAAATGGTCTGAATTATTCCATAGATGTCAGGTCAGCTTCAAATGAGGAAGTTGACATTGACATCCCCTCAATAAGAAACGTAAATGCTACTAGATTTGCATCCAATGTTGAAAAGGCTAATTTCCAGGCACAGGTGAGCAATTTACATTTATAGATTTTAGAAATTCTGCCTTGGAGAAAGGTCCTTCAAGGATCAAAATGTCAAACCATCCATATTTTCTGTGATTTTCAGGTTGATTATTTAAATCAGTTAGCAGTTTCCAACATTGATGATGACTTATTTATGTTCATCGTAACCTTTCTGTAAATGATGCATCGATGGGAGAAAAAGCACAAATTCCAACCAAACCAAAACCTGTTGTTAAAAATAACTGACATAAGTCCTTTTCCATAAAAAAAACACCCAATAGCCCAACTATCACTTGAGAAAATCCAAGCTTTCGATGTCGATAAGCAAACATATCTTAATTAAGTTCTTCACTGCACACTAATAAACAGTATGTGGGTTCTGTAAGGAAATTGATGTATCATGACAGAAAAGGTACACTATTAATTAATTGAAACAATTCTATGGTTGGAAACTATTTCCAATAGGGTTGACAGAGAAAATAAATTTTACTATCTTTGGACAAAGCTTTGGTTCTCCCAAAACTTGGGGCTCTAAACAAAAAAACCCAGATATATTCTGAGAAGATTACTGAGAATTGGTGGTTTGCCACCAACCTAAATGAGGGGTATAATGAGTGGCTTAAAAGCAAAATTAGATGCTTAGGAAAGTACTCCAGATATCCCTGAATTGTGCATTGATCTTCTAAGGTACTGCCTTTGAGGCTTGTCTCTTACCAACAGTAACGGTGAAAGAGCACGTTGCTGAGTTGCCTCGTGAATCAGACGCTTGGTAGATAATAGTGTATTGATCAAACCCAAATAGCGATCCAGGTCCCCTGTTTTGGTCAGAGACCAGTGTAACTGTTGGGGGTTCTCCTGAGTTGTCACTGGCGAAAGGTACACTCCAGAAAACCACAGCCCCATTCTGGTTACCAGTGGTGACAGTCTGCCTGATGTTGTCCGGGCAGGTGATGACGGGAGGAATATCGTCAACTACGTGAAGCAAAAGAAAACATGTTTCTTCTTGAAACTTAACTTTCTGCTTAAAATACTGCTTGCATTACATTACAGCACATGAAATCTTTCACTTTAATATCTAGTCCATTCTGTCAATTTATTAAAACACATTGAAATCTGAAAACAGTGCCTTTTAACCCCCCCACCACACCAATTGTCAAGATCTACTTGCCTAGTTGCAGTACTACGACGTTGAACTGGCACACTGCACTGTTGCCAGATTGATCAGTGAATGTGTATGTGATTGGGGTGGTTCCCACACTAAAGACGTCCCCAGACGAGAAAAATGCATTAAGTATTGGCTGCACTCCGCTGTTGTCCGTGGCTGTGATGGGCCCCCAGTTGACAACGGAAGATGGAACGTTGAACTGCACCTGAACAGTAATATCGCTGGTTGGACATCCCTCAATGACTGGTGGCAACAGATCAACTGCATAAACAAACCAATGAACGACACAATTGGAAACATAATTTCTGAATTTTTACAGTTTTCATAGTTAGTTCTGGTCACATAAAAGACCAAAATAAAGTCAAGTAAACCAATGCGATAAAATAATCAATCCATGTACACCCATTGCACCAATAAAAGTCAGTAAAAGTTGCTACATGATTGCAGCTGACAATCGCAGTCTATCCCAGCATACACGAGTGTCACAAAAACCAAATGGTTTAGAATGTTTTTTTATCAAGACACAAGTCATGCAAGTTGAGTCTGAGTCCAAGTCCAAGTCAGTTGGCACGAGTCTGAGGCCAACTGCAAGTCATTGGTTATTGTGACTGGAGTCCGAGTCACGGTAAATGAGACTTGAATCAAATTCAAGTTGGTTCTAATAGAGATGAATGTTTCAACTGTCCTCTGAAGGGAACTAACATTCTAATTTGTTTTTTTACTATGGTGCATGTTTCAGAGTGCAAGGCACACCAAGTAAGACTCGCTTCGAAATTAATAGGAAATAACAAGCCACTGAAAGACATCTTAGTGGAACTTACCCTCTTGTATGACCAGGATGTCAAAAGAGCATTCGGCCGTATTGCCAGACCCATCGGTGGCTTGGTAGGTGATGGTGTACGTTCCGGCTGTAAACTGGCCAGGTGATCTATTGGGATTGCTCAGGGAAGGCGGCTCGCCTGAGTTGTCTATCACCACTGGAGGGTTCCAACTCACAAACACAGTGCTCAACCCGATGGGAATGGTTCGAGACATGTCATCGGGGCATGTCAAAAATTGCGGAGGAACTAAATCAACTGGAGGGAAGACAGGTGAAAGAGAATTAAATCGGTTATCTTTTGTCTGTCCTGAAAATGGTCTGAATTATTCCATAGATGTCAGGTCAGCTTCAAATGAGGAAGTTGACATTGACATCCCCTCAATAAGAAACGTAAATGCTACTAGATTTGCATCCAATGTTGAAAAGGCTAATTTCCAGGCACAGGTGAGCAATTTACATTTATAGATTTTAGAAATTCTGCCTTGGAGAAAGGTCCTTCAAGGATCAAAATGTCAAACCATCCATATTTTCTGTGATTTTCAGGTTGATTATTTAAATCAGTTAGCAGTTTCCAACATTGATGATGACTTATTTATGTTCATCGTAACCTTTCTGTAAATGATGCATCGATGGGAGAAAAAGCACAAATTCCAACCAAACCAAAACCTGTTGTTAAAAATAACTGACATAAGTCCTTTTCCATAAAAAAAACACCCAATAGCCCAACTATCACTTGAGAAAATCCAAGCTTTCGATGTCGATAAGCAAACATATCTTAATTAAGTTCTTCACTGCACACTAATAAACAGTATGTGGGTTCTGTAAGGAAATTGATGTATCATGACAGAAAAGGTACACTATTAATTAATTGAAACAATTCTATGGTTGGAAACTATTTCCAATAGGGTTGACAGAGAAAATAAATTTTACTATCTTTGGACAAAGCTTTGGTTCTCCCAAAACTTGGGGCTCTAAACAAAAAAACCCAGATATATTCTGAGAAGATTACTGAGAATTGGTGGTTTGCCACCAACCTAAATGAGGGGTATAATGAGTGGCTTAAAAGCAAAATTAGATGCTTAGGAAAGTACTCCAGATATCCCTGAATTGTGCATTGATCTTCTAAGGTACTGCCTTTGAGGCTTGTCTCTTACCAACAGTAACGGTGAAAGAGCACGTTGCTGAGTTGCCTCGTGAATCAGACGCTTGGTAGATAATAGTGTATTGATCAAACCCAAATAGCGATCCAGGTCCCCTGTTTTGGTCAGAGACCAGTGTAACTGTTGGGGGTTCTCCTGAGTTGTCACTGGCGAAAGGTACACTCCAGAAAACCACAGCCCCATTCTGGTTACCAGTGGTGACAGTCTGCCTGATGTTGTCCGGGCAGGTGATGACGGGAGGAATATCGTCAACTACGTGAAGCAAAAGAAAACATGTTTCTTCTTGAAACTTAACTTTCTGCTTAAAATACTGCTTGCATTACATTACAGCACATGAAATCTTTCACTTTAATATCTAGTCCATTCTGTCAATTTATTAAAACACATTGAAATCTGAAAACAGTGCCTTTTAACCCCCCCACCACACCAATTGTCAAGATCTACTTGCCTAGTTGCAGTACTACGACGTTGAACTGGCACACTGCACTGTTGCCAGATTGATCAGTGAATGTGTATGTGATTGGGGTGGTTCCCACACTAAAGACGTCCCCAGACGAGAAAAATGCATTAAGTATTGGCTGCACTCCGCTGTTGTCCGTGGCTGTGATGGGCCCCCAGTTGACAACGGAAGATGGAACGTTGAACTGCACCTGAACAGTAATATCGCTGGTTGGACATCCCTCAATGACTGGTGGCAACAGATCAACTGCATAAACAAACCAATGAACGACACAATTGGAAACATAATTTCTGAATTTTTACAGTTTTCATAGTTAGTTCTGGTCACATAAAAGACCAAAATAAAGTCAAGTAAACCAATGCGATAAAATAATCAATCCATGTACACCCATTGCACCAATAAAAGTCAGTAAAAGTTGCTACATGATTGCAGCTGACAATCGCAGTCTATCCCAGCATACACGAGTGTCACAAAAACCAAATGGTTTAGAATGTTTTTTTATCAAGACACAAGTCATGCAAGTTGAGTCTGAGTCCAAGTCCAAGTCAGTTGGCACGAGTCTGAGGCCAACTGCAAGTCATTGGTTATTGTGACTGGAGTCCGAGTCACGGTAAATGAGACTTGAATCAAATTCAAGTTGGTTCTAATAGAGATGAATGTTTCAACTGTCCTCTGAAGGGAACTAACATTCTAATTTGTTTTTTTACTATGGTGCATGTTTCAGAGTGCAAGGCACACCAAGTAAGACTCGCTTCGAAATTAATAGGAAATAACAAGCCACTGAAAGACATCTTAGTGGAACTTACCCTCTTGTATGACCAGGATGTCAAAAGAGCATTCGGCCGTATTGCCAGACCCATCGGTGGCTTGGTAGGTGATGGTGTACGTTCCGGCTGTAAACTGGCCAGGTGATCTATTGGGATTGCTCAGGGAAGGCGGCGCGCCTGAGTTGTCTATCACCACTGGAGGGTTCCAACTCACAAACACAGTGCTCAACCCGATGGGAATGGTTCGAGACATGTCATCGGGGCATGTCAAAAATTGCGGAGGAACTAAATCAACTGGAGGGAAGACAGGTGAAAGAGAATTAAATCGGTTATCTTTTGTCTGTCCTGAAAATGGTCTGACTTATTCCATAGATGTCAGGTCAGCTTCAAATGAGGAAGTTGACATTGACATCCCCTCAATAAGAAACGTAAATGCTACTAGATTTGCATCCAATGTTGAAAAGGCTAATTTCCAGGCACAGGTGAGCAATTTACATTTATAGATTTTAGAAATTCTGCCTTGGAGAAAAGTCCTTCAAGGATCAAAATATCAAACCATCCATATTTTCTGTGATTTTCAGGTTGATTAGTTAAATCAGTTAGCAGTTTCCAACATTGATGATGACTTATTTATGTTCATCGTAACCTTTCTGTAAATGATGCATCGATGGGAGAAAAAGCACAAATTCCTACCAAACCAAAACCTGTTGTTGAAAATAACTGACATAAGTCCTTTTCCATAAAAAAAAAACACCCAATAGGCCAACTATCACTTGAGAAAATCCAAGCTTTCGATGTCGATAAGCAAACATATCTTAATTAAGTTCTTCACTGCACACTAATAAACAGTATGTGGGTTCTGTAAGGAAATTGATGTATCATGACAGAAAAGGTACACTATTAATTAATGGAAACAGATCTGTGGTTGGAAACTATTTCCAATAGGGTTGACAGAGAAAATTAATGTTGCTATCTTTGGACAAAGCTTTGGTTCTCCCAAAACTTGGGGCTCTAAACAAAAAAAACCAGATATATTCTGAGAAGATTACTGAGAATTGGTGGTTTGCCACCAACCTAAATGAGGTGTATAATGAGTGGCTTAAAAGCCAAAATAGATGCTTAGGAAAGTACTCCAGATATCCCTGAATTGTGCATCGATCTTCTAAGGTACTGCCTTTGAGGCTTGTCTCTTACCAACAGTAACGGTGAAAGAGCACGTTGCTGAGTTGCCTCGTGAATCAGACGCTTGGTAGATAATAGTGTATTCATCAAACCCAAATAGCGATCCAGGTCCCCTGTTTTGGTCAGAGACCAGTGTAACTGTTGGGGGTTCTCCTGAGTTGTCACTGGCAAAAGGTACACTCCAGAAAACCACAGCCCCATTCTGGTTACCAGTGGTGACAGTCTGCCTGATGTTGTCCGGGCAGGTGATGACGGGAGGAATATCGTCAACTACGTGAAGCAAAAGAAAACATGTTTCTTCTTGAAACTTAAACTTCTGCTTAAAATACAGCTTGCATTACATTACAGCACATGAGATCTTTCACTTTAATATCTAGTCCATTCTGTCAATTTATTAAAACACATTGAAATCTGAAAACAGTGCCTTTTAACCCCCCACCCACCAATTGTCAAGATCTACTTGCCTAGTTGCAGTACTACGACGTTGAACTGGCACACTGCACTGTTGCCAGATTGATCAGTGAATGTGTATGTGATTGGGGTGGTTCCCACACTGAAGACGTCCCCAGACGAGAAAAATGCATTAAGTATTGGCTGCACTCCGCTGTTGTCCGTGGCTGTGATGGGTCCCCAGTTGACAATGGAAGATGGAACGTTGAACTGCACCTGAACAGTAATATCGCTGGTTGGACATCCCTCAATGACTGGTGGCAACAGATCAACTGCATAAACAAACCAATGAATGACACAATTCGAAACATAATTTCTGATTTTTTACAGTTTTCATAGTTAGTTCTGATCACATAAAAGACCAAAATAAAGTCAAGTAAACCAATGGGATAAAATGATCAATCCATGTACACCCATTGCACCAATAAAAGTCAGTAAAAGTTGCTACATGATTGCAGCTGACAATCGCAGTCTATCCCAGCATACACGAGTGTCACAAAAAAAACAAATGGTTTGGAATGTTTTTTTTATCAAGGCACAAGTCATGCAAGTTGAGTATGAATCCAAGTCAGTTGGCACGAGTCTGAGTCCAACTGCAAGTCATTGGTTATTGTGACTGGAGTCTGAGTCACGGTAAATGAGACTTGAATCAAATTCAAATTGGTTCTAATAGAGATGAATGTTTCAACTGTCCTCTGAAGGAACTAACATTCTATTTCTTTTTTTTTACTATGGTGCATGTTTCAGAGTGCAAGGCACACCAAGTAAGACTCGCTTCGAAATTAATAGGAAATAACAAGCCACTGAAAGACATCTTAGTGGAACTTACCCTCTTGTATGACCAGGATGTCAAAAGAGCATTCGGCCGTATTGCCAGACCCATCGGTGGCTTGGTAGGTGATGGTGTACGTTCCGGCTGTAAACTGGCCAGGTGATCTATTGGGATTGCTCAGGGAAGGCGGCGCGCCTGAGTTGTCTATCACCACTGGAGGGTTCCAACTCACAAACACAGTGCTCAACCCGATGGGAATGGTTCGAGACATGTCATCGGGGCATGTCAAAAATTGCGGAGGAACTAAATCAACTGGAGGGGAGACAGGTGAAAGAGAATTAAATCGGTTATCTTTTGTCTATCCTGAAAATGGTCTGACTTATTCCATAGATGTCAGGTCAGCTTCAAATGAGGAAGTTGACATTGTATGTCCCCTCACAAAGAAACGTAAATGCAACTAGATTTGCATCCAATGTTGAAAAGAGTAATTTCCTGGAACAGGTGAGCAATTTACATTCATAGATTGTAGAAATTCTGCTTTGGAGAAAGGTCCTTCAAGGATCAAAATATCAAACCATCCATATTTTCTGTGATTTTCAGGTTGATTATTTAAATCAGTTAGCAGTTTCCAACATTGATGATGACTTATTTATGTTCATCGTAACCTTTCTGTAAATGATGCATCGATGGGAGAAAAAGCACAAATTCCAACCAAACCAAAACCTGGTGTTGAAAATAACTGACATACGTCCTTTTCCATAAAAAAAACACCCAATAGGCCAACTATCACTTGAGAAAATCCAAGCTTTCGATGTCGATAAGTAAACATATCTTAATTAAGTTCTTCACTGCACACTAATAAACAGTATGTGGGTTCTGTAAGGAAATTGATGTATCATGACAGAAAAGGTACACTATTAATTAATGGAAACAGATCTGTGGTTGGAAACTATTTCTAATAGGGTTGAAAGAGAAAATTAATTTTGCTATCTTTGGACAAAGCTTTGGTTCTCCCAAAACTTGGGGCTCTAAACAAATAAACCCAGATATATTCTGAGAAGATTACTGAGAATTGGTGGTTTGCCACCAACCTAAATGAGGTGTATAATGAGTGGCTTAAAAGCAAAATTAGATGCTTAGGAAAGTATTCCAGATATCCCAGAATTGTGCATCGATCTTCTAAGGTACTGCCTTTGAGGCTTGTCTCTTACCAACAGTAACGGTGAAAGAGCACGTTGCTGAGTTGCCTCGTGAATCAGACGCTTGGTAGATAATAGTGTATTCATCAAACCCAAATAGCGATCCAGGTCCCCTGTTTTGGTCAGAGACCAGTGTAACTGTTGGGGGTTCTCCTGAGTTGTCACTGGCAAAAGGTACACTCCAGAAAACCACAGCCCCATTCTGGTTACCAGTGGTGACAGTCTGCCTGATGTTGTCCGGGCAGGTGATGACGGGAGGAATATCGTCAACTACGTGAAGCAAAAGAAAACATGTTTCTTCTTGAAACTTAAACTTCTACTTAAAATACTACTTGCATTACATTACAGCAAATGAAATCTTTCACTTTAATATCTAGTCCATTCTGTCAATTTATTAAAACACATTGAAATCTGAAAACAGTGCCTTTTAACCCCCCCACCACACCAATTGTCAAGATCTACTTGCCTAGTTGCAGTACTACGACGTTGAACTGGCACACTGCACTGTTGCCAGATTGATCAGTGAATGTGTATGTGATTGGGGTGGTTCCCACACTGAAGACGTCCCCAGACGAGAAAAATGCATTAAGTATTGGCTGCACTCCGCTGTTGTCCGTGGCTGTGATGGGCCCCCAGTTGACAATGGAAGATGGAACGTTGAACTGCACCTGAACAGTAATATCGCTGGTTGGACATCCCTCAATGACTGGTGGCAACAGATCAACTGTATAAACAAACCAATAAATGACACAATTCGAAACATAATTTCTGATTTTTTACAGTTTTCATAGTTAGTTCTGGTCACATAAAAGACCGAAATAAAGTCAAGTAAACCAATGCGATAAAATAATCAATCCATGTACACCCATTGCACCAATAAAAGTCAGTAAAAGTTGCTACATGATTGCAGCTGACAATCGCAGTCTATCCCAGCATACACGAGTGTCACAAAAACCAAATGGTTTAGAATGTTTTTTGATCAACACCCAAGTCATGCAAGTTGAGTCTGAGTCCAAGTCCAAGTCAGTTGGCACGAGTCTGAGGCCAACTGCAAGTCATTGGTTATTGTGACTGGAGTCTGAGTCACGGTAAATGAGACTTGAATCAAATTCAAGTTGGTTCTAATAGAGATGAATGTTTCAACTGTCCTCTGAAGGGAACTAACATTCTAATTTGTTTTTTTACTATGGTGCATGTTTCAGAGTGCAAGGCACACCAAGTAAGACTCGCTTCGAAATTAATAGGAAATAACAAGCCACTGAAAGACATCTTAGTGGAACTTACCCTCTTGTATGACCAGGATGTCAAAAGAGCATTCGGCCGTATTGCCAGACCCATCGGTGGCTTGGTAGGTGATGGTGTACGTTCCGGCTGTAAACTGGCCAGGTGATCTATTGGGATTGCTCAGGGAAGGCGGCTCGCCTGAGTTGTCTATCACCACTGGAGGGTTCCAACTCACAAACACAGTGCTCAACCCGATGGGAATGGTTCGAGACATGTCATCGGGGCATGTCAAAAATTGCGGAGGAACTAAATCAACTGGAGGGAAGACAGGTGAAAGAGAATTAAATCGGTTATCTTTTGTCTGTCCTGAAAATGGTCTGACTTATTCCATAGATGTCAGGTCAGCTTCAAATGAGGAAGTTGACATTGTACGTCCCCTCAATAAGAAACGTAAATGCAACTAGATTTGCATCCAATGTTGAAAAGAGTAATTTCCTGGCACAGGTGAGCAATTTACATTGATAGATTTTAGAAATTCTGCCTTGGAGAAAGGTCCTTCAAGGATCAAAATATCAAACCATCCATATTTTCTGTGACTTTCAGGTTGATTATTTAAATCAGTTAGCAGTTTCCAACATTGATGATGACTTATTTATGTTTATCGTAACCTTTCTGTAAATGATGCATCGATGGGAGAAAAAGCACAAATTCCAACCAAACCAAAACCTGTTGTTGAAAATAACTGACATACGTCCTTTTCCATAAAAAAAACACCCAATAGGCCAACTATCACTTGAGAAAATCCAAGCTTTCGATGTCGATAAGCAAACATATCTTAATTAAGTTCTTCACTGCACACTAATAAACAGTATGTGGGTTCTGTAAGGAAATTGATGTATCATGACAGAAAAGGTACACTATTAATTAATGGAAACAGATCTGTGGTTGGAAACTATTTCCAATAGGGTTGACAGAGAAAATTAATTTTGCTATCTTTGGACAAAGCTTTGGTTCTCCCAAAACTTGGGGCTCTAAACAAAAAAAACAGATATATTCTGAGAAGATTACTGAGAATTGGTGGTTTGCCACCAACCTAAATGAGGTGTATAATGAGTGGCTTAAAAGCAAAATTAGATGCTTAGGAAAGTACTCCAGATATCCCTGAATTGTGCATCGATCTTCTAAGGTACTGCCTTTGAGGCTTGTCTCTTACCAACAGTAACGGTGAAAGAGCACGTTGCTGAGTTGCCTCGTGAATCAGACGCTTGGTAGATAATAGTGTATTCATCAAACCCAAATAGCGATCCAGGTCCCCTGTTTTGGTCAGAGACCAGTGTAACTGTTGGGGGTTCTCCTGAGTTGTCACTGGCAAAAGGTACACTCCAGAAAACCACAGCCCCATTCTGGTTACCAGTGGTGACAGTCTGCCTGATGTTGTCCGGGCAGGTGATGACGGGAGCAATATCGTCAACTACGCGAAGCAAAAAAAAAACATGTTTCTTCTTGAAACTTAAACTTCTGCTTAAAATACTGCTTGCATTACATTACAGCACATGAAATCTTTCACTTTAATATCTAATAAACTATAATAAACGTCAGGCCCACTTAATTTTAAGATTTACATTTTGGTAATTTTAATCAGTAAGCAGTTTGCAACATTTTTGTATATCACTTTAATATCTAGTCCATTCTGTCAGTTTATTAAAACACATTGAAATCTGAAAACAGTGCCTTTTAACCCCCCACCCCACCAATTGTCAAGATCTACTTGCCTAGTTGCAGTACTACGACGTTGAACTGGCACACTGCACTGTTGCCAGATTGATCAGTGAATGTGTATGTGATTGGGGTGGTTCCCACACTGAAGACGTCCCCAGACGAGAAAAATGCATTAAGTATTGGCTGCACTCCGCTGTTGTCCGTGGCTGTGATGGGCCCCCAGTTGACAACGGAAGATGGAACGTTGAACTGCACCTGAACAGTAATATCGCTGGTTGGACATCCCTCAATGACTGGTGGCAACAGATCAACTGCATAAACAAACCAATGAACGACACAATTGGAAACATAATTTCTGATTTTTTTACAGTTTTCATAGTTAGTTCTGTTTACATAAAAGACCAAAATAAAGTCAAGTAAACCAATGCGATAAAATGATCAATCCATGTACTTGGTTATTGGTTATTGTGACTGGAGTCTGAGTCATGGTAAATGAGACTTGAATCAAATTCAAATTGGTTCTAAAAGAGATGAATGTTTCAACTGTCCTCTGAGGGAACTAACATTCTATTTCTTCTTTTTTTTTACTATGGTGCATGTTTCAGAGTGCAGGGCACACCAAGTAAGATTCGCTTCAAAATTAATAGGAAATAACAAGCCAATGAAAGACCTCTTCGTGGAACTTACCCTCTTGTATGACCAGGATGTCAAAAGAGCATTCGGCCGTATTACCAGACCCATCGGTGGCTTGGTAGGTGATGGTGTACGTTCCGGCTGTAAACTGGCCAGGTGGTCTATTGGGATTGCTCAGGGAAGGCGGCGCGCCTGAGTTGTCTATCACCACTGGAGGGTTCCAACTCACAAACACAGTGCTCAACCCGATGGGAATGGTTCGAGAGATGTCATCGGGGCATGTCAAAAATTGCGGAGGAACTAAATCAACTGGAGGGGAGACAGGTGAAAGAGAATTAAATCGGTTATCTTTTGTCTATCCTGAAAATGGTCTGACTTATTCCATAGATGTCAGGTCAGCTTCAAATGAGGAAGTCGACATTGTATGTCCCCTCACAAAGAAACGTAAATGCAACTAGATTTGCATCCAATGTTGAAAAGAGTAATTTCCTGGAACAGGTGAGCATTTTTTATTCATAGATTGTAGAAATTCTGCCTTGGAGAAAGGCCATGCAAGGATCAAAATGTCAAACCATCCATATTTTCTATGATTTGCAGGTTGATTATTTAAATCAGTTAGCAGTTTCCCACATTGATGATGACTTATTTATGTTCATAGTAACCTTTCTGTAAATGATGCATCGATGGGAGAAAAAGCACAAATTCCAACCAAACCAAAACCAGTTGTTGAAAATAAATGACATAAGTCCTTTTCCATAAAAAAAAACACCCAATAGGCCAACTATCACTTGAGAAAATCCAAGCTTTCGATGTCGATAAGCAAACATATCATAATTCAGTTCTTGGCTGAATACTAATGAACAGTATGTGGGTTCTGTAAGGAAATTGATGTTATCATGACAGAAAAGGTACATTATCAATTAATAGAAACAGATCTGTGGTTGGAAACTATTTCCAATAGGGTTGACAGAGACAATTTGTTTTGCTATCATTGGACAAAGCTTTGGTTCTCCAAAAACCTGGGGCTCTAAACAAAAAAACCCAGATATATTCTGTGAAGATTACTGAGAATTGGTGGTTTGCTACCAATCTAAATGAGGTGTATAATGAGTGGCTTCAAAGCCAAAATAGATGGTTAGGAAAGGACTCCAGATATCCCTGAATTGTGCATTGATCTTCTAAGGTACTGCCTTTGAGGCTTGTCTCTTACCAACAGTAACGGTGAAAGAGCACGTTGCTGAGTTGCCTCGTGAATCAGACGCTTGGTAGATAATAGTGTATTCATCAAACCCAAATAGCGATCCAGGTCCCCTGTTTTGGTCAGAGACCAGTGTAACTGTTGGGGGTTCTCCTGAGTTGTCACTGGCAAAAGGTACACTCCAGAAAACCACAGCCCCATTCTGGTTACCAGTGGTGACAGTCTGCCTGATGTTGTCCGGGCAGGTGATGACGGGAGGAATATCGTCAACTACGTGAAGCAAAAGAAAACATGTTTCTTCTTGAAACTTAAACTTCTGCTGAAAATACTGCTTGCATTACATTACAGCACATGAAATCTTTCACTTTAATATCTAGTCCATTCTGTCAGTTTATTAAAACACATTGAAATCTGAAAACAGTGCCTTTTAAACCCCCCACCCACCAATTGTCAAGATCTACTTGCCTAGTTGCAGTACTACGACGTTGAACTGGCACACTGCACTGTTGCCAGATTGATCAGTGAATGTGTATGTGATTGGGGTGGTTCCCACACTGAAGACGTCCCCAGACGAGAAAAATGCATTAAGTATTGGCTGCACTCCGCTGTTGTCCGTGGCTGTGATGGGCCCCCAGTTGACAATGGAAGATGGAACGTTGAACTGCACCTGAACAGTAATATCGCTGGTTGGACATCCCTCAATGACTGGTGGCAACAGATCAACTGCATAAACAAACCAATGAATGACACAATTGGAAACATAATTTCTGATTTTTTACAGTTTTCATACAGTTAGTTCTGTTCACATAAAAGACCAAAATAAAGTCAAGTAAACCAATGCGATAAAATGATCAATCCATGTACTTGGTTATTGGTTATTGTGACAGGAGTCTGAGTCATGGTAAATGAGACTTGAATCAAATTCAAGTTGGTTCTAATAGAGATGAATGTTTAACCGTTCTCCGAGGGAACTAACATTCTATTTCTTTTTTTTTACTATGGTGCATGTTTCAGAGTGCAAGACACACCAAGTAAGACTCGCTTCAAAATTAATAGGAAATAACAAGCCACTGAAAGACCTCTTAGTGGAACTTACCCTCTTGTATGACCAGGATGTCAAAAGAGCATTCGGCCGTATTGCCAGACCCATCGGTGGCTTGGTAGGTGATGGTGTACGTTCCGGCTGTAAACTGGCCAGGTGGTCTATTGGGATTGCTCAGGGAAGGCGGCTCGCCTGAGTTGTCTATCACCACTGGAGGGTTCCAACTCACAAACACAGTGCTCAACCCGATGGGAATGGTTCGAGAGATGTCATCGGGGCATGTCAAAAATTGCGGAGGAACTAAATCAACTGGAGGGGAGACAGGTGAAAGAGAATTAAATCGGTTATCTTTTGTCTATCCTGAAAATGGTCTGACTTATTCCATAGATGTCAGGTCAGCTTCAAATGAGGAAGTCGACATTGTATGTCCCCTCACAAAGAAACGTAAATGCAACTAGATTTGCATCCAATGTTGAAAAGAGTAATTTCCTGGAACAGGTGAGCAATTTACATTCATAGATTGTAGAAATTCTGCCTTGGAGAAAGGCCATGCAAGGATCAAAATGTCAAACCATCCATATTTTCTATGATTTGCAGGTTGATTATTTAAATCAGTTAGCAGTTTCCCACATTGATGATGACTGATTTATGTTCATCGTAACCTTTCTGTAAATGATGCATCGATGGGAGAAAAAGCACAAATTCCAACCAAACCAAAACCAGTTGTTGAAAATAAATGACATAAGTCCTTTTCCATAAAAAAAAAACACCCAATAGGCCAACTATCACTTGAGAAAATCCAAGCTTTCGATGTCGATAAGCAAACATATCATAATTAAGTTCTTGGCTGAATACTAATGAACAGTATGTGGGTTCTGTAAGGAAATTGATGTTATCATGACAGAAAAGGTACACTATCAATTAATGGAAACAGATCTGTGGTTGGAAACTATTTCCAATAGGATTGACAGAGACAATTTGTTTTGCTATCATTGGACAAAGCTTTGGTTCTCCAAAAACCTGGGGCTCTAAACAAAAAAAACCAGATATATTCTGTGAAGATTACTGAGAATTGGTGGTTTGCTACCAATCTAAATGAGGTGTATAATGAGTGGCTTCAAAGCCAAAATAGATGGTTAGGAAAGGACTCCAGATATCCCTGAATTGTGCATTGATCTTCTAAGGTACTGCCTTTGAGGCTTGTCTCTTACCAACAGTAACGGTGAAAGAGCACGTTGCTGAGTTGCCTCGTGAATCAGACGCTTGGTAGATAATAGTGTATTCATCAAACCCAAATAGCGATCCAGGTCCCCTGTTTTGGTCAGAGACCAGTGTAACTGTTGGGGGTTCTCCTGAGTTGTCACTGGCAAAAGGTACACTCCAGAAAACCACAGCCCCATTCTGGTTACCAGTGGTGACAGTCTGCCTGATGTTGTCCGGGCAGGTGATGACGGGAGGAATATTGTCCACTACATTAAGCAAAAGAAACATGTTTCTTCTTGAAACTTAAACTTCTGCTTAAAATACTGCTTGCATTACATTACAGCACATGAAATTTTTCACTTTAATATCTAGTCCATTCTGTCAATTTATTAAAACACATTAAAATCTGAAAACAGTGCCTTTTAAACCCCCACCCCACCAATTGTCAAGATCTACTTGCCTAGTTGCAGTACTACGACGTTGAACTGGCATACTGCACTGTTGCCAGATTGATCAGTGAATGTGTATGTGATTGGGGTGGTTCCCACACTGAAGACGTCCCCAGACGAGAAAAATGCATTAAGTATTGGCTGCACTCCGCTGTTGTCCGTGGCTGTGATGGGCCCCCAGTTGACAATGGAAGATGGAACGTTGAACTGCACCTGAACAGTAATATCGCTGGTTGGGCATCCCTCAATGACTGGTGGCAACAGATCAACTGCATAAACAAACCAATGAACGACACAATTGGAAACATAACTTCTGATTTTTTTACAGTTTTCATAGTTAGTTCTGTTTACATAAAAGACCAAAACAAAGTCAAGTAAACCAATGCGATAAAATGATCAATCCATGTACTTGGTTATTGGTTATTGTGACTGGAGTCTGAGTCATGGTAAATGAGACTTGAATCAAATTCAAATTGGTTCTAAAAGAGATGAATGTTTCAACTGTCCTCTGAGGGAACTAACATTCTATTATTTTTTTTTTTTACTATGGTGCATGTTTCAGAGTGCAGGGCACACCAAGTAAGACTCGCTTCAAAATTAATAGGAAATAACAAGCCACTGAAAGACCTCTTAGTGGAACTTACCCTCTTGTATGACCAGGATGTCAAAAGAGCATTCGGCCGTATTGCCAGACCCATCGGTGGCTTGGTAGGTGATGGTGTACGTTCCGGCTGTAAACTGGCCAGGTGGTCTATTGGGATTGCTCAGGGAAGGCGGCGCGCCTGAGTTGTCTATCACCACTGGAGGGTTCCAACTCACAAACACAGTGCTCAACCCGATGGGAATGGTTCGAGAGATGTCATCGGGGCATGTCAAAAATTGCGGAGGAACTAAATCAACTGGAGGGGAGACAGGTGAAAGAGAATTAAATCGGTTATCTTTTTTCTATCCTGAAAATGGTCCGACTTATTCCATAGATGTCAGGTCAGCTTCAAATGAGGAAGTTGACATTGTATGTCCCCTCACAAAGAAACGTAAATGCAACTAGATTTGCATCCAATGTTGAAAAGAGTAATTTCCTGGAACAGGTGAGCATTTTTTATTCATAGATTGTAGAAATTCTGCCTTGCAGAAAGGCCATGCAAGGATCAAAATGTCAAACCATCCATATTTTCTATGATTTGCAGGTTGATTATTTAAATCAGTTAGCAGTTTCCCACATTGATGATGACTGATTTATGTTCATCGTAACCTTTCTGTAAATGATGCATCGATGGGAGAAAAAGCACAAATTCCAACCAAACCAAAACCAGTTGTTGAAAATAAATGACATAAGTCCTTTTCCATAAAAAAAAACACCCAATAGGCCAACTATCACTTGAGAAAATCCAAGCTTTCGATGTCGATAAGCAAACATATCATAATTCAGTTCTTGGCTGAATACTAATGAACAGTATGTGGGTTCTGTAAGGAAATTGATGTTATCATGACAGAAAAGGTACATTATCAATTAATAGAAACAGATCTGTGGTTGGAAACTATTTCCAATAGGGTTGACAGAGACAATTTGTTTTGCTATCATTGGACAAAGCTTTGGTTCTCCAAAAACCTGGGGCTCTAAACAAAAAAAACCAGATATATTCTGTGAAGATTACTGAGAATTGGTGGTTTGCTACCAATCTAAATGAGGTGTATAATGAGTGGCTTCAAAGCCAAAATAGATGGTTAGGAAAGGACTCCAGATATCCCTGAATTGTGCATTGATCTTCTAAGGTACTGCCTTTGAGGCTTGTCTCTTACCAACAGTAACGGTGAAAGAGCACGTTGCTGAGTTGCCTCGTAAATCAGACGCTTGGTAGATAATAGTGTATTCATCAAACCCAAATAGCGATCCAGGTCCCCTGTTTTGGTCAGAGACCAGTGTAACTGTTGGGGGTTCTCCTGAGTTGTCACTGGCAAAAGGTACACTCCAGAAAACCACAGCCCCATTCTGGTTACCAGTGGTGACAGTCTGCCTGATGTTGTCCGGGCAGGTGATGACGGGAGGAATATTGTCCACTACATTAAGCAAAAGAAAATATGTTTTGAAAATTTAATTTCTGTGAATTTCTGTGAAGGAGGCCTTGATCAGGGTTGATTAGAATCATTCTGAATCCTTTTGATGACAATTTTGAATCCTGTTTTCATTGCATTACAGCACCACATAAAATTCCCCACTCGAACAACTAGTCCATTCTGTCAAGTTTTTAACACACAAAAGAAATCAGGAACACACAGTGCCTTTTAACCTCCCACCACACCAATTGTCAAGATCTACTTGCCTAGTTGCAGTACTACGACGTTGAACTGGCACACTGCACTGTTACCAGATTGATCAGTGAATGTGTATGTGATTGGGGTGGTTCCCACACTGAAGACGTCCCCAGACGAGAAAAATGCATTAAGTATTGGCTGCACTCCGCTGTTGTCCGTGGCTGTGATGGGCCCCCAGTTGACAATGGAAGATGGAACGTTGAACTGCACCTGAACAGTAATATCGCTGGTTGGGCATCCCTCAATGACTGGTGGCAACAGATCAACTGCATAAACAAACCAATGAACGACACAATTGGAAACATAATTTCTGAATTTTGACAGTTTTCATACAGTTAGTTCTGTTCATATAAAAGACCAAAATAAAGTCAAGTAAACCAATGCGATAAAATGATCAATCCATGTACACCCATTGCACCAATAAAAGTCAGTAAAAGTTGCTACATGATTGCAGCTGACAATCGCAGTCTATCCCAGCATACACAAGTGACACAAAAACCAAATGGTTTAGAATGTTTTTTGATCAACACCCAAGTCATGCAAGTTGAGTCTGAGTCCAAGTCCAAGTCAGTTGGCACGAGTCTGAGGCCAACTGCAAGTCATTGGTTATTGTGACTGGAGTCTGAGTCATGGTAAATGAGACTTTAATCAAATTCAAGTTGGTTCTAATAGAGATTAATGTTTCAACTGTCCTCTGAGGGAACTGACATTCTAAGATTTTGCTATTATGCACCCCTTACAGTTAAGTGGATTCTAGATTTATTATTGACTAATGCTAATTGACAAAACAAAATTTAAAACATCCACACAATTATTCCAAAGAGTTTATCTATTGAAATCAGCAGTCATTGAGTCTTTTTACCAGAGAGCAAAGCATACCAAGTGAGACTCATTCCAAAATTAATAGGAAATAACAACCCACTGAAAGACCTCTTGGTGGAACTTACCCTCTTGTATGACCAGGATGTCAAAAGAGCATTCGGCCGTATTGCCAGACCCATCGGTGGCTTGGTAGGTGATGGTGTACGTTCCGGCTGTAAACTGGCCAGGTGATCTATTGGGATTGCTCAGGGAAGGCGGCGCGCCTGAGTTGTCTATCACCACTGGAAGGTTCCAACTCACAAACACAGAGCTCAACCCGATGGGAATGGTTCGAGAGATGTCATCGGGGCATGTCAAAAATTGCGGAGGAACTAAATCAACTGGAGGGGAGACAGGTAAAAGAGAATTAAATCGGTTATCTTTTGTCTGTCCTGAAAATGGTCTGACTTATTCCATAGATGTCAGGTCAGCTTCAAATGAGTACCATAACTTGATATAGTACTTCCCCTCACAAAAATAAAAACAACAACCTAGATTTACATCAAATATTGAAAAGAGGAATTTCCAGGCACAGGTGAGCATTTTTTATTCATAGATTGTAGAAATTCTGCCTTGGAGAAAGGCCATGCAAGGATCAAAATGTCAAACCATCCATATTTTCTATGATTTGCAGGTTGATTATTTAAATCAGTTAGCAGTTTGCAACATTGATGTTGATTGATTCATGTTTATGGTAACCTTTCTGTAAATGATGCATTGATGAGAGAAAAAGCACAAAATCCACCCAAACTAAAACCAGTTGTTGAAAAAAACTGACATAAGTCCTTTTCCATACTAAATCACCCAATACTATGTTCTTGAGAAAATCCAAGCTTTTGTGGTAGAAAATGAAAAATATCATAATTCATTTCTTGGCTGCATATTTATAAACAGTAGGTGGGTTCTGTAAGGAATTTGACACTAGGATGACAGAAAAAGTACAAACTTGATTAATGGAAACAGAACCGTGATTTTGAAACTTATTTCCAATGAGGTTGGCAGAGAAAAAGTGATGAATGATACAGATCGTTACGCTATCATTGGAAAAAGGTAGGGTCCACTAAAACATTTGGGCTCTAAAAAGGTTTGCCTACAAATCCAAACTTGTAGAATGAGTGGCTTCAAAGCCAAAATAGATGGTTAGGAAAGGACTCCAAATATCTCTGACTTGATCTTCTAAGGTACTGCCTTTGAGGCAGGCTTGTGTCTTACCAACAGTAACGGTGAAAGAGCACGTTGCTGAGTTGCCTCGTGAATCAGACGCTTGGTAGATAATAGTGTATTGATCAAACCCAAATAGCGATCCAGGTCCCCTGTTTTGGTCAGAGACCAGTGTAACTGTTGGGGGTTCTCCTGAGTTGTCACTGGCAAAAGGTACACTCCAGAAAACCACAGCCCCATTCTGGTTACCAGTGGTGACAGTCTGCCTGATGTTGTCCGGGCAGGTGATGACGGGAGGAATATTGTCCACTACATTAAGCAAAAGAAAATATGTTTTGAAAATTGAATTTCTGTGAAGGAGGCCTTGATCAGGGTTGATTGGAATCATTCTGAATCCTTTTGTTGAAAATTTTGAATCCTGTTTTCATTGCATTACAGCACCACATAAAATCCCCCACTCAAACAACTAGTCCATTCTGTCAAGTTTTTAACACACAAAAGAATTCAGGAACACACAGTGCCTTTTAACCCCCCACCCCACCAATTGTCAAGATCTACTTGCCTAGTTGCTGTACTACGACGTTGAACTGGCACACTGCACTGTTGCCAGATTGATCAGTGAATGTGTATCTGACTGGGGTGGTTCCCACACTGAAGGTGCCACCAGAGCTGTGAGTTTGCTGGAGTGTCGGTTGCCCTCCGTTGTTGTCCGTAGCCGTGATGGGACCCCAGAAGGCAATGGCAAACTGAGCGTTGAAATCCATTGTCGCTGTCACATCTGCGGTTGGACATCCCTGTATGACCGGTGGAAGTCCATCAACTGCACAAACACACCAACCAAAAATAGGATTTGAAACACAATAGGCATGAAATTGAATGACTTTACTGGATTGTTGTGGGATGACTTAATCTTAGTGACATCACTAGTCACGCATTTTGGAACTGGTTTTGTAAGGAAGAAGTGTTGATAAAATTGCAGCAATGCATAACATATCCTGTTCATAGTAATATGGGAGGAGCAAGACGATGTCCCATTGACACAAAGATTCTTTGAGAAGAAGGGCATGAACTCATTTCACAGATGTCAGGTCATCCTCAAATGAGTATCAAGTTGATATTGTACTTTCCCTCACCCCCCCCCCCAAAAAAAATGCGACTAGATTTGCATCCAATGTTGAAAAGAGGAATTTCCAGGCACAGGTGAGCAAATTACAAGTATATTCGTAGAATATTATGCAAACATTTTGAAGAATGCTGACTCACTTTTGTGTTTACTCACCCACTTCTCTCTTTGACACTTCTCCTTTGATTTTTTCCTCTCTACTACCTAATCCGGACCCTACCCCTGCCCTACCTTTTGACATTATCCTACCACCAATCCTCTCTGTCCTGATTGTCAGCCATGTCCCTATTTCTCTCTCCTTCCTATTTTTGGGGGTCCTCGTCTTTGAGAAAGGCAGAAGGCTAGGATCAAAATGTCAGGTCCTTTTAATTTTTGAAATTGATATGTATCTTCAAAATATAGAGGATTCCACATTTCGATCCTATCAGGACCTTTCACAAAGGCAACATTTCTGCCTTGGAGCAAGGTGCTGCTCGGATCAAACTGTTGAACCATCTATATTTTCTGTGATTTGCATTTTGCTCATTTAAGTCAGTGAGCAGATTGCAACATTGATGTTGATTGATTTATGTCCAATGAGGTTGGCAGCGAAAAAGTGATGCATGATACAGATAGTTACGCTATCATTGGTAAAAGGAAGGGTCCACTAAAACGTTTGGGCTCTAAACAGGATTCCCTACAAATCCAAACTTGTTGAATGAGCTACTTCAAAGCCAAAATAGATGGTTGGGAAAGGACTCCAAATATCTGTGACTTGATCTTCTAAGGTACTGCCTATGAGGCAGGCTTGTGTCTTACCAACAGTAACGGTGAAAGAGCACGTTGCTGAGTTGCCTCGTGAATCAGACGCTTGGTAGATAATAGTGTATTGATCAAACACAAATAGCGATCCAGGTCCCCTGTTTTGGTCAGAGACCAGTGTAACTGTTGGGGGTTCTCCTGAGTTGTCACTGGCAAAAGGTACACTCCAGAAAACCACAGCCCCATTCTGGTTACCAGTGGTGACAGTCTGCCTGATGTTGTCCGGGCAGGTGATGACGGGAGGAATATTGTCCACTACATTAAGCAAAAGAAAATATGTTTTGAAAATTGAATTTCTGTGAATTTCTGTGAAGGAGGCCTTGATCAGGGTTGATTGGAATCATTCAGAATCCTTTTGATGACAATTTTGAATCCTGTTTTCATTGCATTACAGCACCACATAAAATCCCCCACTCGAACAACTACCGGTAGTCCATTCTGTCAAGTTTTTAACACACAAAAGAAATCAGGAACACAAAGTGCCTTTTAAGCCCCTGCCCCCCGCCAATTGTCAATATCTACTTGCCTAGTTGCTGTACTACGACGTTGAACTGGCACACTGCACTGTTGCCAGATTGATCAGTGAATGTGTATCTGACTGGGGTGGTTCCCATACTGAAGGTGCCACCAGAGCTGTGAGATTGCAGGAGTGTCGGTTGCACTCCGGTGTTGTCCGTAGCCGTGATGGGACCCCAGAAGGCAATGGCAAACTGAGCGTTGAATTCCATTGTCGCCGTCACATCTGCGTTTGGACATCCTTGTATGACCGGTGGGAAGCCATCAACTGCACAAACACACCAACCAAAAATAGGATTTGAAACACCATGGGCATGAAATTGAATGACTTTACTGGATTGTCGTGGGATGACTTAATCTTAGAGACAACAGTCACGCATTTTGCAACTTGCTTTTTAATAAGGAAGTTTTAGTACGGAGCTGCAGCAATGTATTACATATCCTGTATATAAGTCATAAGGAAGGTAGAACAACTGTCCTATTGACACAAAGATTCTTTGAGCTCAACTCACTGCCTTTATACACTGGGCAAGTCTAAATAACCAATACAATTCTAGTGTGACCCTTTCCTTGTGGAATAGAGTTAGTAAAATATCATAATTCACTTATTGGCTGCATACTTATAATTAAAGATTCTGTGAGGACTTTGATACTAGAATGACAGAAAAGGTACACAATTGATTAATGGAAACAGAACCATGGTTTGACACTTATTTCCAATGAGGTTTGGCAAAGAAAAAGTGATCAATGATACAGAAAGTTACGCTATTATCGGACAAAGCTTTGGTTCCTAAAACAAGAAAAAATAGACATTTTCTGCGAGGATTACTGAGAATTTATGGTTTGCCTCCAAATCCAAATTTGGCGAATGAGTAATGAGTTGCTCCTTAAGCCAAAATAGAAGTTTTGGAAAGGACTCAGTGAGTCCAAGACTTGTGCACTGATCTTCTAGGGCACTGCCTCTGTCGCTCTTACCGACGCTGACGGTGAAACTGCACGTTGCTACGTTGCCCTGCGAATCAGTTGCTTGGTAGATGATAGAGTGACTTTGAATCTGGAAGAATGACCCTGGGGCCTGGCCCGAGACGAGCTGGGGTGTAATCACTTCTCCCAAGTTGTCAATCACACTTGGTGGGGTCCAGGTGACGATGGCCCCGTTCTCGTTGGTGGTGACCACATGCGCTATGTTGCCGGGGCAGGTCATCATAGGCGGCCTATTGTCAACTAGCACCAAAACAAGAACAGAAAAAGGGCTTTAAGTCGAAGTCTAAGGTTTTTTTTTAAATCAAAGTCTAAGTCTAAGTTTAAAGGGATAACACAACATTGGTCGAGGTCAAAGAATAGCATCCATACGTTGTCTGATCCAACATATGCATGGAATAGCACACCTGTGAAAATTTCAGCTCAATCCGCCAACCGAGTCTCAAGAAAATAGTGAAAACTGCTTCATTTGTTTGACGAAAATGCAGCATTCAATTGACTGTTCCTAGGAGCGAGCCGTAAATTATTTCTTTACTCTCTTCTCCAAAAATACAGCATTTTAGGCAGAAATATTATTTCAGAACAAGGTTTCTACCATAAGCATCTTCAAACTGTATAAGTTTCATGTAAATCTGTGAATTCTGTTTTTTGATCTTACCAATGTTGTGCAGGGGCTTTAAGTCTTTTAAATTCCGAGGGAATTTTTTGGCCACTTTATTGGAAATGACACAACACAAGAGATCCAAGCTGACATCTTACTGTGTGCAGTATCTCAATCACTATTCAAAATGGGTTTGCCCTACATATAATCTATATAACATGGACGGGCGAACGGATTGCCTGCTAAAAACAAATTACAGGCAGCTTGGGCAGGATTCAAACCCAAAAATTCTGCTTTTCATCTAGCGGGAGTAACCCTCATTGGATTCCACTCTTCTCGATGCAAAAATCATAATAGATTAAGATGTTAATTGCATTGGGTAATGAGTTATTCCAGAGGATTGCCTTTCTGCGCTCTGTCTCGTTTCTCTCTAAACAAAATCTTAGGGAGTGGCCAGAGGTAATGGGACCCCTTTCTCTTACTTGAAAATGAACCCCCCCCCCCCGTAGCATTTTCCCATATTTGGTTGGAGCATGTTAGAGGCATGAAAAGGAAGGGGGGGGGAAGAAAAGAAAGAAAAGGAGGCAGCTACCTATACGCCATCGCACTTGGAAGCCTAAAACCTCAATATTCTTATCAGTAACGAAGTACATGAAGGCCGAGTCCGAGTTAATGGTGTACGTCTCCATTGGCTGCACTTCGCCATCAAAGAAGAAGATCTCGTTCTCAAAGTCATGTGCAAAGGGCAGGTTAGTGTAGTCTGGTGTGACTCCTCTCCCGATGAACAGCTCATCCTTGGGCCTCTCGATGGCAAACGGGGCGTCAAAGGAAAAGACAATCTCCGTCGCCCCCGGGATGAAGAGAAGAAACATGGCCGAGTACCTGGGCAGGTACGGGTTAGGGTAGTTGGGCGAGGAGTACACCCCCGTTGCACACTCCGGGCCATAGCACGTCTGGAGGTTACTGTAGGGGACTGGAATAGGCACAGTGAAAACAAGTGAGAATAAGGTTGGTCTGTTGGGTCGGATGGACAGAATGATAGATGGATAGATGGACGGATAGATGGACGGAATGATAGATGATGGATGGATGGATAGATGGACGGATGGATAGATGGATGGATAGATGGACGGAATGATAGATGATGGATGGATGGATAGATGGACGGATGGATAGATGGATGGATGGATGGATAGATGGATGGATGGATGGATAGATGGATGGATGGATGGATGGATAGATGGACGGAATGATAGATGATGGATGGATGGATAGATGGACGGATGGATAGATGGATGGATGGATGGATAGATGGATGGATGGATGGATAGATGGATGGATGGATGGATAGATGGACGGATGGATAGATGGATGGATGGATGAAGGGAGGGAGGGTGGGTGGGAGGGAGGGAGGGAGGGAGGGAGGGAGGGAGGGAGGGAGGGAGGGAGGGAGGGAGGGAGGGGGAGGGAGGAAGGGAGGGAGGGAGGAAGGGAGGGAGGGACTGAGGGAGGGAGGGAGGGAGGGAGGGAGTGAGGGAGGGAGGCAGGGAGGCAGAGAGGGAGGGAGGCAGGGAGGGAGGGAGGCAGGGAGGCAGGGAGGGAGGGAGGGAGGGAGACAGGGAGGGAGGGACACAAATATGGACAGAGGATGTATGGATGATTTAAAATGAAAGTATCACATCATGTTTATTTATAAAGTTATCACTTAAAGGGATAACACAACGTTGGTCCAGTTCAAAGAATAGCATCCATATGTTGTCTGTCTGATACAGCATGAATAGTACACTTGTGTGTGTAAATTTCAGGTCAATCTGCCAAGCGAGTCTCGAGAAAATAGTGCAAAACCGTGGCGCTATATTTGTTTTCTGAAAATGCAGCATTCATTCCATTCAATGAATTGTTCCGAAAAATCATTTGGATCTAGGGGTGAGACATTAACAATTTCTTTTCTAAAATAATACAGCATTTTAGACAGAAATATTTCAGTGCGAAATGTCTACTATAACAATCTTCAAACTGTATAGCTGTCATGTAAATCTGTGAACAATTCTGCTTTTCAATCTCACCAATGTTTTGTAGGGCCAGTCCCTATTGTGCCCATTCATTCTTTATGATGTACATTCTGTGATATGTGCATACATTGTTGATTGATGCTGTGGACAAGAAATAAACTAAACTAAACTAAACTAAAGTAATTACCCAGGATACTTACAGATAACATCGCAATCCAGTCCGACAAAGTTGTTCTCACTACACTCACAAATGAAATTCGGTTCTCCCACAACATTACGATCAAAGCAGGTCTGTGCCGGATTGGTGCACCGATTTGTACTGCAAGCTGTGGACACAAACACACACACCCACACACAAAAGGTAAACACAATCTGTTCAAGTCAACGCTGAAAAGAAAATGGCACCTCCACGGAATTTCTTCACAATATTTCGCAGTTAGCAACAAAGACTTGGTGGCACCTGGGCATTCCATAGGGCCGTTCCCACTAGGAAAATAATCGCGATTTGAATCGCGATTCAAAAACCGGGTTTTTGGGAGGGTTTGGTCCACACAGGCCAAAAAATCGCGTCGTAAAAATTTGCGAGCCGATTGTGGTTAGCAGCAGTTGCAGTCAAATGGCGGGTGTGTCCTTGAGGGTGGCTCACGCAAGGAGACATTTATAAACAAACACGGCACTTCCTGTCTGAGAGAGTGGTGCATTGTGGGATTATACAAAAACAGTGCAATTCAGTGGAGTGTTCCCACACATGTACACGCCGTGTCGCAAATAAATGCGACTATTTGAAACAAATTCTCTTAGTAGAGTCCGAATCGCGATTCAAATCCCACTAATAATCGCGTCTATTGTCTCCACACTTGCAAAAAAAAGTGGAGTTTAAATTGCAATTTTAATCGCGACCCCCCCCCCCCAAAAAAAAAATGCATTTATTTGGTGTATTGGAAACGGCCCAAAGGTTTACTGGCTTATCATTCTGCTGCATCTCAGTTGTTCCTGTATCGAAGATGTTACGATCTAGCCCCACTACGGCTGACTGGAGGGAGGTGGAGGATCCTGCCATGGTAATTGGCAGTCCATCTGTAAAATCGTTTGGCACAATTCGATGATCACCATCGCCCCTCCCAAATCTATTTCCTACATTGACAAGTGGGGTTTTTCACCTGCACCCGGCCCTTCACCATTGGGTCAATATTCAAGGCAGTCGACCCTTGAACTGACGGGTCCCATCTCAGCTCATCACATCAGTACGGGACAGAGCCTGGGGGTGGGGGGTAGTCCGAGTAACTTGGACCCGACAAGTCACCCTTTTTTATCGAATTTTTAAATTTTGACGTCCCTCAAATTAGTTCATCGGACTAGGGCCTTGGGGGTGGGGGGGCTGTTTCAAACTGTCCCCCTTGAACTCTCAACAATTTTGAAATTTTTGATCGTCGTACAAAGATCAACACAATCAAAATTGTTAAAAATGGAGTACGAGGTCCACAGTTGTAGTATTTGTACTACTAACTACTACTAGTACTACTAGTACTACTGAGCAACAGTTTTTGTGCACATTTTCCCATAGGACCGAGTTGGTTAGGGACTGTTGTGACTCATTCTGTGTGTGTGTGTTTTCTCCCGTGATGACTTTGATCAGATTTGACCTATTTTGTATTACTCCAGATTTTCAAACTTCGCATTATTTCATACGGACATTAAAATCAATATAAAGCCACCTCCTGATCATCCGATCGGTGAGAGACCGGCGATAAAATCGAGCATTTTCAGCGGTCCATGGAGCGGTCGGCGACGGGTTCAGTCGTTTGTTGACATTTTGCCAGCCATCATGGACACGTGCCGGTTGCCCCTATATCGTGTCACTGGATTACGTCTGGATACCAGATCAAATGTATTTTCAGACGGCCGTTTCATACAGATTGACATGTAAAAACTCAAACAGTCGTATGGTGACAAACCCTCGAATCGACACACAGTACATCATGAATGAGGGGGAGGGACGGGGGGGGGGGGTTGTCCCCTCCACGTCTGGATGAGATTTGAAGGTTTGCATGGTGAGAATAGCATGATAAATAGGTTTGCGGTGACACCATGTAAATTCTCTTTTGTGAGTAAGAAAACCGGAGGAACTCGACGTTTCAACAGTGTACTCTGTTCGTCTTCAGGAGACTGCTGGATTCCAACTGGCAGTGGGGCTTATGTAGTGTAGAGAGGGATCCTGGTGAGGGGGATTGGCTCAGTGAGGGGCGAAGGCGGGAACTGTAAAGGCGGGAACAAGGGATGTTGCACAGGATCCTAGTTGTGGGTGTACTTGTATCATAAGTAGTTGACTGCTATGGCGGTGAACAGTTTCCAATCCCAGTCTCCGATTTGGCCCGCCCGCGTACTTAAAAAAAAAATACACATCGCAGCCTAGGTTTTTCCCCCGCAATGGCAGTGCCAATGTGCGCTTGAAAAAAAGACTAGCCCTGCGTCACGGCCAGCCAACATGGGGCCCGAGCGCCCGAAACTGCATAGGGGCACTGCGCGTGACAGTATTGGAGCGATTCCTTCTCCTATGTGTTTTATAATGTTCTCAAAGTAAGAAATGAAAAAAAAAAAACGACAGAAAATGGGGGGGGGGTGGCTGCCCAGTAACACAGCACTACATTATGGTCTCTTTTCAAGCGCGAATTTGCACTGCTATACAGTGAAAAACTGTAGGCTGCGGTGTAAAAAAAAACACAAAAAAAACCTCAAGAACAACAAATGCGACCCGCCCACGCAAATCACACGCCTACGCAGAATAAGCTTCACAATATTACAACGCCAATCACTCGTTGACGAACAATGATTGCGCTTGCCTCGACAGGCGTTGGTTGGTTGATGATGTTTCTTGCACGCATGCGGCCGACACAAAGCCCCCCCCCCCCCCACTCCTCCTGGCCTCCTTCTCCTCGGGCAATCTCGCGGGAACTGATTTTTTTGAGGGGATTGACTTATTATGGCCGCTGAGGGCGCTGTCTAGCTGAATGTCAGACTTTTTTGAGGCACTCTTGTCAGGCCTGATTATTGGCTGCGCCTGGCTGGAATTAACACGCAACTCTATGGGAACTGGCTGCAGCCGCTTGTTGACGACCTCCGTAGGCTCGAGTGCACTTTGAAGTCGTAGCCAATAAATTTGGACGCAGCCTTAGATTGGTTGATTTCTTTCTTTCATTATTCATTACATTTATTTACCGCAGGGTAAGCCCAAGCGGTATAAAACTGGTTTCCATTGGGGCCCTGCATACAGGTTGCAACCCACAGAATAAACTTCTTCTTTTTTAAAGACGAGATTGAGCCAGATGTGGACTTTTCAAGGCTTACGTAGGTTGGTGGACCGGCTTCATAGGCTACAGCCTGAGGTAACCCACAAGTCCACGAGAAAAAACATGTACCGGCCCACACTATAGAGGCATCCGTAAACAGTTTGAAGTCGTACATGAAGTTAACACTTTGCCTTTGCCTTTGAGAAAGCTCCTGCTATAGGATCAATATAGGAAGGTTTGCGGTGACACCGTGTGTCAGGTCTCTTAAAGGAAGAGGTTTGGTTCTGAAAAGAACCTGAGTGGTAACTCGACGTTTCGACCAGTATGCTCTGGACGTCATCTGCTCTGGCCGTCGAAACGTCAGGCCCTCGTCATGCCTCCTTTTTTTCGAAACCGCGGCTCCGGTTTAGTGGCTCAGGCATCGGGTTCATTTCTGACACCCATCGCCCGATAAAATTAAATTAAAAAGGGGCAACTACACTATACAGTGTACGTTGATTTTTTTTTTTTTTTAGAAATGCCCTTGTATTTGCCGACGACTTTTGCCATGCCTCTCGACTGAACTCGCGAGCTCTGTGGTTGGTCTGGTGCCTCGTATCCAACGGCGGTGAATCCGCGCGAGGAGGACGCCTCCCTGGCGCGGCCCCCGACTAGAGCGTGACGACGCGCTGTGCGCATGCGCCGTGTGGGCCCCTTTTTTTTTCAAGGTGAGACCTCTCGCGATCAAGGGCCAAGGCAACTGGCAGTCCTGGATTTTTGTTTTTGAAAAAAAAAAAAGGTAAGAGTTTGTGTCATGACTGAGTGTCTGAGTCTGGCCCGGTTGGATCGCTTCACATTCCGCGACAGAGTCACACAATGCCGCGCCGCACCCGTATTTTGGGGGGCTTGTTTTGTTCTCCCGTCGGTTGCCGCGTTCGTGCTTGGCTGACCCGATCCCAATCCGCCAAGTCCCCCCCCCCCCCCGCCATGAACCTGGGAAAAGCTCCTCGAAGAATTAGTCTGGCATTTTGGTATGGACACCTGGATAAGAAAAACAGCGTCTCGTTGCAACTTGTATTTTGGGGGGGGGGAGGGGGGTGGGATTTTTTTTTGGGGGGGGGACAATAGGCATATGCATGAAGGGCGCCCTCCTTCTTTACGACATCGAGAGTCATTTCTCATAATTTATTGTAGACATTGAACATCTTCCGCTCCGTGTCCTTATCGTTTCTTCACCAACCCCTTTTAAGCTGGAACTCTCTCTCTCTCTCTATGCTGTAGGTATACTGCTGTTCAGTGGGTTTCATATCTGGTATAATCACTGCATCCTTGTCTACCTCGAGCTTGTTCTGGCTCTCTCCCTATACGATGCTATCTAGCATCACTATTCGCTTCCTTCCTATGGTGATCTTTGTCCCCTCTTGTCGTTCCTCGGTGTCATCTTTCAAAAGTCCTATCCACTTCTTTTGCCACTCTCCGCAAGTTTTGATGGACTATTTTCCCCCCTCCTCTACTATTCTCAATCACTGTTGACTCTTTCAGTCTAACCCATCTTCTCTATCAGTCCCCACATCTGAATTTCGAAACCGTCCAAGTCCTTTGATGGCAGTCTTCGTGGCCCCTGTCTCCGAAGTACACGCCACCGACGCAATCGCGTGGTTCTTTACATTTCTCTTGTTAAGATCTCTTGTTCGAGGTCTCTGGTGTGTAGGCCCCATCGGAAGGCCTGTTTCGCTGACCTGTAGAGGACCTCTTATCGATAATAATTATGCGGACCGTTACACCACGGTCGCCGTTCCCCGTGACGTCAGCGTCCGTTACCCGTCGCCGATTGGTCCATTCGCCTCTCAGCTGCAAAGGGGCCATTTTGGCCGAGCGAACCATGCTCCATATCCATAACAATATCCCAATATTCTGTGCCTGCAATGGCCGGCAGGCTTTGCCCGGCCTTGACCCGCTGGCGTTCCGTAATCTCTGGTCCCCGTGGGCCGCAGTGCAATTCTGACGCCGGCACAGGATCTATACCCCCTGGAATAAAGGTCCTATCGGACTAGGCACTGCACTGCCACTGAGACCAGTATAAGGGCTTAAGGCCCTGTCCTAAGCTCCTGGGTCAGCTAGCCTCCAATGCTTCCTGCCCTATTATTTCATCTTCTCTCAACCCGCAGCCAAAAGTCCCGACTTTCTTTAATCCTGCTCGGAAGTTCGCTAGACGGTCGGAGTAGTTTGGGTTCATTTTTCAGTCAAACGTGGGCTGAAATTAGTTTTTGCACCGGGAAGCCCAAAGAGGGTTATAATACTTTGTGTGTGTTTTTGTATGTATGCGGGGAGTGGAGGGGGGGGGTTGTTGAAATTAACCGGCGTTCCACTGAATACTTTGTGCATGAAGTAAGAAAATAACGCTCGCTCAAGATAGAATCTGGCCGGGAGGAAATGCACCGAGCAATAATTGAACAACGTCGTCACTGGCTGGGTTTGTTCAGATTATTTTGTTGGAATCCTTATAAATACAAAATGTTGAACTTGAATAAGCAAACGAGGCCGCAGACTGCACGTGGGGGGGGGGGGGGGGCACGTCAGACGCATGACCACCCCCCCTCCCCTCCCACCAAGTTCACACTTTTTCTAAGTCAGTTTTTTTTTTGTACTTTTCAGCGGCGGGAAGAAAGGAACACTCCCTGTCGCAGGAACAGAATTGATGACCTAGATGAAAATAAAAGATCGCCAAATAACTAATCCTGAGTGACTAACCAATCGGAATGAGATTGGGAATTCCGGTACATTATTTATGAGCATCCAGACACCGCCAAAATAAAGGGGGTAAAGAAAAACAAAATAGCAGGATTCGATTGTCACACTCCCACGCCTAATTTACCCCCAGGGTCCCCGTCATGTTTCGTGGAGAAAGAGACGGATAGAGAGGAGGGGAGAAAGAGGGAGAGGGGGAGGGGAGGGGAGGGAGATAAAGGGAGAGGGGAGAGAATGGGAGAGAGAGAAAGAGAGAGAGAGAGAGAGAGGGGGGAGGGGGAGAGAGAGCGAGAGCGAGAGACAGAGGGAGAGGGAGGGGGAGAGGGAGAGAGAAACAGAGACGGATAAAGGGGGAGAGAGAAAGGGGGAGAGAGGGTGAGAGAGGAGGAAGAAGAGGGGGAGAAAAAGAGGGGAAGAGAGAGAGGTGGAGAGAGAGAGAGGGATAGAGAGGGATATAGAGAGAAGGGGAGGTAGAATGAGAATGGGGGAGGCAGAGAGGCAGGGAAGGACATAAAGGACATAGAGGGGGAGATAGTAAGGTAGAGGGAGAGGGAGAGGGAGAGGGAGATAGAAAGGGAAAGAGAGAGGGAGATGGAGAGGGAGAGGGAGAGGGAGATAGAAAGGGAAAGAGAGAGGGAGATGGAGAGGGAGAGGGAAAGAGAAAGGGAGAGTGAGAGGGAGAGGGAGAGGACGAAGGGAGAGGGAGAAGGGAGAGGGAGAGGGAGAGGGAGAGGGAGAGGGAGAGGGAGAGGGAGAGGGAGAGGGAGAGGGAGAGGGAGAGGGAGAGGGAGAGGGAGAGGGAGAGGGAGAGAGAGAGGGAGAGGGAGAGGGAGAGGGAGAGGGGTAGAGTGAGGGAGAGGGAGAGGGAGAGGGAGAGGGGGAGGGGGGAGAGGGGAGAGAGAGAGGGAGAGAGGGAGTGGGAGAGGGAGAGAGAAAGGGAGAGGGAGGGGACAGGGACAGGGACAGGGAGAGAGACAGGGAGAGGGAGAGGGAGAGAGAAAGGGAGACGGAGAGGGAGACGGAGACGGAGACGGAGAGAGAGAGGGGAGGGAGAGAGAGGGGGCAGAGAGGGGCTGCCACTGCGGAAAAAAAAGAACATTGTCTCATTCGCAAAGGCTCAATGGATGAAAGGAGGCGAAAGTACAAAGGCGAACCCAGCTCCCAGCGACAATTCGATACCCCTTAAATGTCTTTGGTAAACGTGTGTCTTTCAATCTCCATTCAATCTCTTTCGTGCCATTAATCACCCTGGGGGTGATTAAAGGCATATTAAAGTTATGTCTAAGTGACTGACATTTGCTAGACACGCAGACGTATAGAACGAAAGACTCGGCCAACTTTAATATAAAGGTCAGTGCTGTAGTCGAGTCCTTCCCTCCCGATTCCGATTCCAAGTCCGAGTCCTTGCTCTCCGAGTCCGAGTCATTGCCATCCGAGTCCGAGTCCTTGCTCTCCGAGTCCGAGTCCTTGCCATCCGAGTCCGAGTCCTTGCCATCCGAGTCCGAGTCCTTGCCATCCGAGTCCGAGTCCTTGCCATCCGAGTCCGAGTCCTTGCTCTCCGAGTCCGAGTCCTTGCCATCCGAGTCCGAGTCCTTGCTCTCCGAGTCCGAGTCCTTGCCATCCGAGTCCGAGTCCTTGCTCTCCGAGTCCGAGTCATTGCCATCCGAGTCCGAGTCCTTGCCATCCGAGTCCGAGTCCTTGCCATCCGAGTCCGAGTCCTTGCTCCCCAAGTCCGAGTCCTTGACATCCGAGTCCGAGTCCTTGACATCCGAGTCAAAGTCCTTGCCATCCGAGTCCGAGTCCTTGCCATCCGAGTCCGAGTCCTTGCCATCCGAGTCCGAGTCCTTGCCATCCGAGTCCGAGTCCGAGTTCTTTTTCAAGAATTTCAAGCAGTGTTCTCGGTGGGACAAGTGCATTTATGATTTTTCACTGAAATCAGAGCTTGATTCTTTTTTAAAATGTGAGTCATGACTCAAGCAGACAGCTGGAGACAACTCATTGGTTGGAGACAATTCATAAAAGGGACCTTGACATCATTTCAGCAGAGTATTTTTTTTTCGCAAAAGCCTCGCCCTGTCTCATTTTGTTTCGTACGCTATGTTGACAGGGTGCACGCGTACATGACTTGTTTAACCTTTATTCAAGCAAGACTTTCACCGCAGAGGAGTTAATTTTTAAATACGATGCCCCTTTTAAAAGTAACCGTCTTGGGAATAATTATCTTAAATACAATGGTGGTTTTTCTTTTTCAAAGTGCCATTTTGGATCCCTTCACTTAATACGGAAGCGAAGGCCCTGCCTAACTATACATGGAGCTGCACCTTTTCAGGCAGTGACCAATGAACGCGGTCGAATGTATTGTATGGAAAACGACACGAAGGATATACTGTGCTGGTATTATACACTGCAACGGAACTGTGTCAATCATGTGAAGAAGGAAGACAACTTGTTTGGGGATCGTGAATAATAACATTTTTTTCACTCTATCAAAGCTGGTGATTTTATAACTCCGCCATTACTGATCTCCGTCTTTTCATGATCAGCGTTAGTGGTCAACGCTGCGCTAGGCCCTATGCGACTGCTTAACTCGCTGACAAAATCCCCCAATTCGTGATTTCGCCAGCAAAGTTAGGCGTATGCGTAGTTTGCTTAAAAGAGCGCTGGTTCCGCAGGATGGATAACTGATGTGGTCCAGTTTGTTACGCCTGGCACTAATTGAATCATGCGTAACCACACTAGTCAGCAATGCAAAGACTGCGAGCACTAGCTCGTCGAAATGTGGCCATGCACCATGGATAACTTCTTTTGGCACTGCATTATGAAACACCCCATGCGCGTGCGCCTAGATTTACATGTACTTTCCGAATAATGGGGCATTCCATACGTTGTGCTTTGCGTAGCGTAAAGCAGAGTTTTAGACTATCTTCATGAAATGCAATTGACTTAAAATAAGGTAAACAATTCGTGAGGGTTTTGGGGGAGGACTTGGGCCGAGTCCTCGATATTAACCGAGTGCAGACTGTCCGGGTCCAGGTCCTTAAAAAAAAAAAACGGGACTCGAGTCTTTCATGTGCGAGGAGTTGACAAACTTTACTGGTAGTAAACTTGAAAGAAAACAAATTGCACACCAAATGTCGAAAACTATACTTACTGACTCGAGCAACCAAACATATATTACGATAAATAGGTTTGCGGAGACACCATGTAAATTCTCTTTTGTGAGTAAGTGTGGTTCTGAAAAGAACCGGAGGAACTTGACGTTTCGAACAGTATGCTCTGCTCGTCTTCAGGAGAAGAGCAGACGAGCAGAGTATACTGTTCAAAACGTCGAGTTCCTCCGGTTCTTTTCAGAACCACACTTACTCACAAAAGAGAATTTACCTGGTGTCTCCGCAAACCTATTTATCCTGATATTCTCACCATGCAAACCTTCAAATCTCAAACAGATATTAAAAACTCTAAACTTAAGAGGTCCTCGCGTTCTGAATCTATGGCAGAGCCCCTTCTAAAGGCATTCTGGCTTTGAGAATGGCCATGGCAGGTTCGAAAGGGCGCACGGTGCCACTAAACTGCTCAACACCCATGTATCTCAACACTTATGTAGGCCTATCTCAAATGAATCATTGTCGATGTATAGCAAACAGCTCAATGGTCTCTGTCGGGAAAAGGGCCTGTAATCTTCTGTGTTTTTTTGGTGGTTTTTTTTTTTCATAACTGATGGGTCCATCGATTTGGGGATGGGTCCAACTGAAACGTGATTTGTGATCGATGGGTCGAGATCAATCCCTAACTATACGTGCACGCTTTGTCATTCAAGTTTGCACGCGCCCAAAACGAAATTCGCCAGGTCCATGAAAGGACGCCGTGGATACTGTTCTGCGAATGGATGGTGATTCGTTCGTGAAAACGGCGACAAAAGGCGTACAATGGTATAGGCAAAGCCGAGCTGACACGCTTTGTTCTTCCACGAGTGCACCCTCTCTCTCCATGTGTACTACTAGTCCCACGGAAAGGTCGTTCATTCAAAGGCTCGTGAGAAGTTGGCCGCCACATTGGCAGCGATCAGAGTTTTTTTCTTCTGCAGCAGTCTCGTGCCGGTCAGTTTGTATCGTTTCATGTAAATCTGTGAACATTTCTGTTTTTCAATCTTACCAATGTTGTGTAAGGGCCTTAAGCAAGGTTTGCCGTATTGGCAAAAAAAAACCCAAAACGTCCAGGCAGCTTGGGCGGGATTTGAACCTACGACCCCTGCTTTCTATAGTGTAAACGTCTTAACAGCTACAAGGCCGAGGGCGGTTGAGGTCGTGTGGTGGATTCGAGTTTGCCCGAGGTGCCTCTAAGGTTTTCAGCAGGCAATCGGGCAAAGCACTGACCTTACTGTACGGTATACAATCTTCGACGAAAAAAACTCTTAAATTAAATCTAAAACCGCTGATTGAAAACAAAACGGGTGCCGGCAATGAACAACCTCTCCAAAGTGTTTGATCGTTTCTACCAATGCTTAATCAATGCTTAATTGAAAGGCTAATTGTATTGACCGGTTTTTAAACGAAGCAGCGTTCTCCCGAAGGTGGACGTGTACATAATCCCATCGGTCCCTAGGTTGGCTTGCCGCCCATCCATTGGACGAAAGTGACCATGAATCGCGATTTGTTTTTCCCCAGAAGCCGCCACCGTGAGAGACGAGGGCGGGTGTACAATTCTGTACAAAAATGAACGAACGGAGCGGGACTTACTCTGCGATGAGACGAGATGCACGCACAGGAGTCCGACCACGAGGACGATCAGCGCCGCTTGGGCCATGTCGTCGCCGGGAAGGGGGCTGGCGAAGGGAGCACGAAGGGACTGCTACGGGACCACCCCCCTCGGCAAAGGAGCCCGGGGCAACGAGACACCCCGCAAAAATATACCGGCCGCACACCCGGCCCAGACGCGGAAACACTCTCTCCGCACGCAGCCCGCCACACGGCAACTTTGCGGTCCGTGTCTCTCTCTCTCTCGATGGCTCGACAAACCAGAACAAGACAGGTCCACGACGGACGGGCGAACTTTCCGAAGTGTGGGGCTCGGCTGGTTGCGCTCTCTTGTCTTCCGCTCTCTAGCTCTCTCTCTCTCTCTCTCTCTCTCTCTCTGCCCCAGCGCTTACCCCAGTTTGTCTCTCTCTCTCTCCCATTGCTTCACTCACGCCGCGCCCACATTTTCAAGAGGCGTTGTAGCGCGAACGAATGAGAGACGGCGGTCCACACAAAAGCAGCCCCCTCCCCCTTCCCCCCCCCCTCCCCTCACAACTCCATCGCCACCGCCACCACCGCCACCAACATCATTTCGGGCACTCCGCGCAAGTTCCACGGCAAGGACAGCGTTCCACTGTACCGACCCCCGCTAACAAAACACGGCCCAGGCATGGGAAACGCACCGCTAATTGTAAGAAAACTTCGGTATGCATTGTCATTCAACAGTGGCAATATAAAAAAAACAAGTTCTCGTCAAACCTGCCATGGCAACTAACCATGACAAAAACACATAATTATATACCGTACCCGGTGCCCCCTCCCCCTTCACTCCACTCCACACACACACACGTAGGCCTACATAACAATATCATGGAAGGTATATACCTATGGCACGGCCCGGTGCCTTGAATCAGCGATTCGACCAAATTATAATCTTGTTAGGGTTGAAAAACAAATGTGTGATCGGACACATATAGGAGTGAGCATCATCCGGCCCGGTCGCGTTTTTTTTTTTCGTAGGAGGGTTAGGGGCAATTTTCATAAATTATCATAGATGGGCGTGTCGAATTATTTTTAAAGAAGATTACCACAGAAGAAGATTACCACACCCCATTTTTATGATAATTGCCCCTAACCCTCCTACGAAAAAAAAAAATTACGCGGCCTGGTCTAAGGCGGAAGAAGGGGGGGGAGGGAGGGGGCGGGGTGAAGGTGGACTCTCACCGTGGCCCCGTTGAAGTCTGCGCCGTGAGCAAGGCTGACGTCACATGGCACCGGAAGTGGGTAGACTCATACGGGTGCACGTGACAGTTCTGACTTGGCCTCGCCCCCAGTGCCAACACCCATTCCATTTTTTCCATGATGTAATTACAAACAAACTGTAGCAGACTACTCACAGACTAAAAATATAATGACCTGCAATACATGAGTCTCAAAAGGTTAGAGGGCCTCACGTTTCCATTCTAGAAGTACCTTTACCTTTGCCTTTGAGAAAGGTACCGCCTGCTATAGGATCAAAACGCCAGGTACTCCCAACGTTTGAGATTCATTTTTTTCCCCAGAGTACACAGTGCTGGCTTCAGTTTTGAGGTAGACAGACATTCCCCTCGCCTGAACAAATCAGAAATCGACCTAAAGTATTAGGTTCAGTGAAAAAAAAACTTGTTTCTCTTCCCCCCTCTTCTCACTTATCCATACCCTACTCCCGGCCCTTTCCTTTGATCTTACCCTATACCAGCTTTCCTCTTTGTCCTTTGTTTGTCATCCGTGTCATATTCACACTCTATACCCCCTTCCTTCTTGTATCTGTTTTGTCCATGTCACTCTGCCTTTGAGAAAGGTCCTGCTAGGATCGAAACGTCAGGCTCACTCAATTTGGAGATTAAGCAGAAATGCAGCAAAAACACAGAACAAAATGAACACTTTCATCGGTTAAAGCAAAACAACACTAAACGACACTGTTCAGTTAACTTGAATAAACTGATCTTTCATTGCAAAAGAGACCTTTGAAATGAAAGAAACTTTGAACACTGGAACACTAACGGTTGCGGTATTTTTTTGTTAAAATGGCAGCCATCTTGAAAACGAATACCAAAAAAAAATCCTCTTCCGCATTTTCAGAAACCCGGACGAGAAACATTTTTTTAAAATTAATTCTGTCTTTTCAGAGTTGAAATAAGGTGAACCGCACTATTATTAGGCCCCTATGTAGAGGGGATGTGCCCCGATGACTTGACTGTGGGAATCTCACGACTGTCCTGGATTTTTGGCAAGCTGGTATCTAAACCTGTGAAAATAACCCGAAAACTGCATCTCCTCAGCTGTTTTGCCAACAGCTGTTTTGTGATGAGAAACACGTAGCCGATGCCGAGGTTGGGGGAGAGGGGGGGGGGCTACGTTTCTTTTGTCATCCTGCCAATTGTCTTTATACAGTCGTGCAGCGAACCAAAGTACATGTTCGTCTATATAATAATGCTGGCAGTATCGATCGATTCACCGCCATGCCTAGCCTCCGCAGCGAAATCACGGGTCGGTCTCAAAACTCAGAACGTCCATGCCATTCGGAGTTAGGCCTACTCTTAATATGCATTCGCTGTAAGAAGGTGATATTTTTGACAGAAAACCCCCGATCATTCCGATCCAGCTAAAACACTCCGCTGTATCATTTCGTCAGACTGGTCTGATTCGTTTGCGCAGCGTCCATATAACTCTTGCCGTGGGCAATTCGTACCCCCCCGGCGCATTTTTGGATCGGTCTATATACCCTAGCGGATAGCACGCGGAAGTAGTGCAAACAAAATATGAGGACAAAGGTATTCGAAAATAAAAGGGGGAGCCAAATTGTATGGGTTTTTTTTTCAGATCGGAAAAGTTCAAGTAGATTTGATCTTCAAATTAGACTTTTAAGAAAATAACAGAACGCCGAGGTGCATGGTGGTAGATGACCTGATACAAAAGGAGGACCAGGCTGAACACTTGTAGGCAAGTTTCTCCCGTTTTGGTAACAAACTTGATTCTTGTCTCAACTCCAGGATATTTTTTTTTTCACAGCGGCCAATGAGATCTATCGCTCTTTGTCCGACGTCTGAAAGTACAAAAGTAGCTGTAAAAATGGTTCCATGCAATGGTCCGTACAAAATTCGTACGTGTATGTATTATATATTTTCAGTCAAGCGAAAGCCACCCCCCCCAAAAAAAAGAGGAAAAAATTAAAAGATAAAGAATACTGCACTCTTGTACTTGTACTGTTATGAATAGTGTTTGCATGCTCTATGGGTTGTACATGTATATACACATGTTCCTATTAATAGGTATTTTTGTTCAAGGGCTAGGGAAACTCTTCTTTTTGCTTAGTGCACAAATGCCTTGATAATTCTTAACCAAAGCAGACAGGCGATGATACGCCGATGATCTCGTAAAGTTCACCAACAAAAATCGTTGTCGTCGGGGGGGGGGGGCAAACTAAACCGTGTCCAGGCCTACATAATCGAAAACGGATCTGAGAGGGCCCAATTGTGACACTGAGCGATGGTGAGCTTTGTGAGTTGATCTCTTTCGAGAAGCAATTCTGCGGTGGAAGCGGCCCGTCTCGATGCCACACTCTTCCACGAAAGAGATGAACTCATACGGCGTTATCACCAAAGTTCCCACATTCTGAGCTCACCATGGCGTGCAAACCTTAATCACTCATTTGGGGGGCTAATCCGTTGAATCTACCAGGCGAGCAGACCTACTACCGGCCAATGTGATTCGAGAAAACTGTCAAAAAATGGAGTAGGGCAATTCTAAGATGACTCGTGACTCAAGACTCAAAATTCGACCATTGTGACTTGTGACTCGGACATGACCTTTGTGACTCGCTCTCAGACAGACTCGACAGATGTGACTCGTACTCAGTCAGACTCGACAGATGTGACTCGCACTCAGACAGACTCGACAGATGTGACTCATACTCAGTCAGACTCGACAGATGTGACTCGCACTCAGACAGACTCGACAGATGTGACTCACACTCAGACTCGACAGATGTGACTCGCACTCAGACAGACTCGACAGATGTGACTCGTACTCAGACAGACTCGACAGATGTGACTCGCACTCAGACAGACTCAACAGATGTGACTCGTACTCAGACAGACTCGACAGATGTGACTCATACTCAGACTCGACAGATGTGACTTGCACTCAGACAGACTCAACAGAAGTGACTCGTACTCAGACTCGACAGATGTGACTCGCACTCAGTCAGACTCGACAGATGTGACTCGGACTCAGACAGACTCAACAGATGTGACTCGTACTCAGACAGACTCGACAGATGTGACTCGCACTCAGACAGACTCAACAGATGTGACTCGTACTCAGACTCGACAGATGTGACTCGCACTCAGTCAGACTCGACAGATGTGACTCGTACTCAGACAGACTCAACAGATGTCACTCGCACTCAGACAGACTCGACAGATGTGACTCGCACTAAGATTCGATATTTTGTGACTCAAATGCAAGTGTGCGCCGTACATGGGCCAGGAACAGCATAGTTTCCATATAACAGTTTTATATACCGTAGTCGTAATCCCTTCTACCCAGGAATATTATTATAAGCATATTATAATCATGTTTAGTTTAGTTTAGTTTAGTTTATTTCTTTTCCACAGCACAGATCACAGAATGCGCATGAACAGCTACCAAACTACCAATGTAAACATTGTTCCGAGTACAGACATTCCCAAGTAGAATTGCGTTGGCGTATTTTAGGGCTTATTTAGGAGAACAAGAAGCTTTGACGTACTTCAAGTTGAACCCAATCGCCTCCTCGTTTCGAAGAAAAGTACATTGGAATGTGTCTCAATTCTAATGTCGGTCTCCTGCCCCACCTTGTTCGTTGTTCCGAGCACTTGCACTGGTAATCTGAAAGAAACCTCGATTCACACAGTCGTGTTGGGATAATTATTTAGCATTGTTGGGGTCAAACGTTCAGCACGGCGCGATATTCAAGTTTGCGGAAGGTTGCTCGCGCAAACTTAGGGTTGGGTTAGGGGTAGTTTGAGGGGTAGGGTAAGGTTAGGATAGGGTTAATTAAGGGTAGTTTGAGGGATAGGGTAAGATAAGGATAGGGTTAATTAAGGGTAGTTTGAGGGGTAGGGTAAGGTTAGGACAAGGTTAAGGGTAGTTTGAGGGTAGGTGTCACAAGCAGGGTTGAATTAATCACTTTAAGTTGACTGTTGCATAATGTTAGGGGCTGCGCTAAGCAGCTGACAATACATTTTTTTTAAATACATTCCTTGATAATTGGTCTGAGTGAGCTGGCACAAGGGTCCGGCTTGCGACAGTAGGGTAAGATTATTGTATGGTTAATTAAGGGTAGTTTGAGGGGTAGGGTAAGGTTAGGGTAGGGTTAATTAAGGGTAGTTTGAGGGGTAGTTTGAGGGGTATAGGGTAAGGTTACGGCAGGGTTAAGGGTAGTTTGAGGGGTAGGGTAAGGTTAGGGGTAGGAGTAAAGTTATGAGTAGGGTGGGGGTAGAGGTAGATGTAGATGTAGTCTGAGGGGTAGGGTTAGGGGTAGGGTGGGGGTGAAAGGTAGAGGAGGCCGTAGGGATGTGGTTATGGTTAGGGAGTAGGGTAAGGGTACTCCAGTCTAACCCCAACCCTAACCCCAAGCTTAACCCTAAGTTTGAAGTTTGCGCGTGGGACAGTTGCGCAAACTTAAAGATCAGGCAAGGTTTGGAGGTTGCGTCCGATAGCATTAAATGTATTCTGACTGACATAACGAGTTCATAATAACTCATCCGAAACTGCCAGACCTAAAAAAATTGTTTTTCCTTTCTGGTGGCGCATAAGTCACGACTGAGTAATTTTTCTTTTAGTTGAAATTCAATCCGATCCAGACTCGGCGAAAACAGAAGCATGCCAACCCTCAATCATGAATGGCGGGGCCGCAATGTCTGCAACTGAACATAATTGTCTGACGGGTTCAACATTGAATTGCTGCCATCCGAAACGGTTAAACCTGAAGCGTTCATTTGGTAGTTTGTTCACTCTTCAAAACTATAGCGTGGTGCCATGTTAGCCAAACCGTGCCCGCTGCGTGTGGGGTTCTCTTTTATTAGTCGGGCCTTGAATTTGCCGCAGCTCATGGCCCGTGCACGAGGCGGCCCCCTTCCCGGCACTGAACGTGACACCGGGTCCGGGGCGCCCATTCGGGCGTGAGAAATGGCGACGTCCCCACCGGCTCGGCTTCGACAACAATCGCGACCTTGCCGTGCGTACCTGCGTCCTTTGACGCGGACCACCTTGAACTACCGCCTCTTATCAATGCTGGGGCTGCAACCACCTGGCCGTGGGCGCATCGGAATATGATGGTAGTAACAGTTAGTCAACGACTAGCCCCCCCCAAAAAAAAAAAAAAAAAAAAAAAAAAAATTGGCCGAAATTTAGTTTGTGAGCTCACCGTGACTCGTTTTGACTCACAGCGTCAGTCCTCCGTGAGAAATGTTTCTCGGTATACAGGCAGCTGTCATCTTCCAACATGAAAAACAAACAAACCGAAGTTATCTATTTTGGGAGTATAGGGAGCCTCCTATATATGCGGCTGCGGAGATATCTTTGGAATGCGGGGCAATTATTCATCCTTGCTGAATGTGCGTGAGTCAACAGTCGGACGAGATTGATTATAAGGGCTGTATACGGCTTGAGAGCAGTACGAAAACATGCTGCAAACTGTTACGTATACAGACTTACGTGACCACTACGCGCAAATGATAACACTAAAGCAGCTGAGGGCCCGACGTTTCGACCCTAGCAGGACATAGCCGTTCGCCTCGTTTTACAGCCATGCTAGGTGGCCCTAGGTGTCTAGGTGGTCCTAGGTGGCCCTAGGTGGCTAGGTGGCCCTAGGTGGCTAGGTGGCCCTAGATGGCTAGGTGGCCCTAGATGGCTAGGTGGCCCTAGGTGGCTAGGTGGCCCTAGGTGGCTAGGTGGCCCTAGGTGGCTAGGTGGCCCTAGGTGGCTAGGTGGCCCTAGGTGGCTAGGTGGCCCTAGGTGGCTAGGTGGCCTATAGGCGGCTAGGTGGCCCTAGGTGGCTAGGTGGCTAGGTGGCCCTAGGCGGCTAGGTGGCTAGGTGGCCCTAGGTGTCTAGGTGGTCCTAGGTGGCCCTAGGTGGCCCTAGGTGGCTAGGTGGCCCTAGGTGGCTAGGTGGTCCTAGGTGGCCCTAGGTGGCTAGGTGGCCCTAGGTGGCTAGGTGGTCCTAGGTGGCTAGGTGGCCCTAGGTGGCTAGGTGGCCCTAGGTGGCTAGGTGGCCCTAGGTGGCTAGGTGGCCCTAGGTGGCTAGGTGGTCCTAGGTGGCTAGGTGGTCCTAGGTGGCTAGGTGGCCCTAGGTGGCTAGGTGGCCCTAGATGGCCACATAAGGTGGCCCTGTGTCCTTAGCATCTCGGTGGGGGGGGGGGGGGTCAACGCGTCGTCGGTCTCCACTGTACTTGCGAGTTGTCTGGCCGCCATCTTATTTCCAGAAGGTCGGCTGGATATGGTTGAAAGGGGCAAGTCCACGGACCGTGGAGCGACCAGTGATTCTATTCTGGTCAGTTCAACGCCGATGGAGCTATGTGTGGAGCCATTTACGACTGCAGTCGTTTGCAAGACTATAGGCTATAGGTTCCTCCGCCAGGGATGTTGTGCGGTTTTTTTTGCCGACGTCCGTGTGCTTGTTGGGCTGTGTGTTTGTTTGTTGGGGTGTTGGGGTGTTTGTTTGTTTGTTTGTTTGTCTGTTAGCAAAACGGCTCAACATTCTACGAATGCTTTGTTCTGAAATGTTTGCAGCAGGCCTATACTGGTATTCTCACTGGCTCAAGGTGATTCGTTTTTCGGTGGTGATCCGGATCAAATGCTGGATTCTGGACCACTTTGAAATGCTCGTTAATATTCTCGGTAAATGGTGCTTGGCGGAGGTTTGCGCTCTACGGGTGTTTTTCTATAGTTGTTTGTATTTCTAGTCTTTCTTTCTTTCTTTCTTTCTTCCTTTCTTTTTATATGCGCATAATATTCAATTGTCATTTCCAGACATAACCGAGCAAAAGGTGTACGGGCTCACGTGTATAGTGTTCCTGTATGCTGAGGGGATAAAGTGTAGACGGTGAAACAGAATTGCGCACCACCGCGGGCAGGCTGACAACGTAGCATGACCCATTGTCTGAGCTCACCTGAATCCTAATTCCCCCATTGCTCTCCCAGCCCACCGCCGGCCACCGCCCCCACCACCACTACTGCCCCCAGAAAGTGCCAGGATTTTTCTTTTTGTCTAGCGGCGCCTTTCCCCTACGGATATCTCTTTGTGTTTCCTTTTTTTATGTGCGTGACGTGTTGTGAGTATATTGAAACGTGTCATGCGGGATACGGATTGTTCAGCCGTTTACACGCGCACACATTCTGGTACTGGCTGGCATTGAACCCAGGAGAGACTCGTTGTGGGAACAATTGACTGGTCCCGTATGAATTTGGCTGTCTGGCTGCTGCACGGTATTGTCACCCTATAATGTTAGCCCCCCCCCTCTCTCTCTCTCTCTCTCCCTCTCTCTCTCTCTCTCTCTCTCTCTTTCTCCCCCCCCCTCTCTCTCTCCTTACCCATCTTGCTCCACCTCTCTCCCTCCCTCTCGCCCTTCCCTCTCTTTCTCCCCTCTCTCTCTTCCCCTCTCACTCTCTCTCTTCTCTCTCTCTCTCCTTACCCCTCTTGCTCCACCTCTCTCCCTCCCTCTGTCTCCCTCCCTCTCGCCCTTCCATCTCTTTCTCCCCCTCTCTCCTCTCTCTCTCTCTTCCCCCATCTCTCTCTCCCTCTCTGTCTCCCTCTGTCCCGTCTTTCTTTCTCTCCCCTCTATCCCTCTCTCTCTCGTCCTCTCTCCCCGTATTTCTCCCTCTCTTTCCCTCCACCGCCCCCTCTCTCTCTCTCTCCCTCTCAGTCTCTTGCCCCTCCCTCTCCGTCTATCTCCCCCTCTCTCCTCCTAATTTCCGTATCTTACCCTGGTCCATTCTGATACCTTCCAATCTACCTTTTTTGGAAACGTGGGGGCGTTTGGGCTCAGCTCGACGTCACGGCTTCGATCCTGTTCTCATAAAACAAGCCGAGATCACACCAACGAGTCTGAGTGAGTGCGAGTCACATCCAAGTCATGAGTCAGTATAGGTATAAGAAGTTCGAGTCACATCTGTCGAGTCTGAGTGAGTGCGAGTCACATCCAAGTCATGAGTCAGTATAGGTATAAGGAGTTCGAGTCACATCTGTCGAGTCTGAGTGAGTGCGAGTCACATCCAAGTCATGAGTCAGTATAGGTATAAGGAGTTCGAGTCACATATGTCGAGTCTGAGTGAGTGCGAGTCACATCCAAGTCATGAGTCAGTATAGGTATAAAGAGTTCGAGTCACATCTGTCTAGTCTGAGTGAGTGCGAGTCACATCCAAGTCATGAGTCAGTATAGGTATAAGGAGTGCGAGTCATTTGCTATCCTGATTTAAGAGTCCGAGCCTTGAGTCGTGGACAGTGAGATCGTTTTGTTTGTTTGTTAGGGTGTTTATTTATTTGTTTGTTTGATATACAAAAATGTTGCAAACTGCTTACTGACTAAAATTACCAAAATGCAAATCTCAAAATTTAGTGGGCCTGACGTTTCGACCATGAATGTTTGTTTAATCAGTAGAAGTGTTTGTTCTCACGCTGATTCCGGTCACTATGCGGCCCTGCGCAAGGAGAGGATCTAGACGGTAGGTCTTAGCCTCGTCTGACAGACTCTTTGATTTTGATACTCAGACTACGAGAGACTGCATGCCACAATAACGCCCGCTGGTGCGCTTTTGAACGGCGGATTCCCATTCTTACTCCGTGTGAGACTGACACACACATACACACGCACGAACAGGCTGCCACTAGAAGGGCAGCCAAGGATTCACAGCTCGGATGCACTCTGGTACAGAATGGAAAATTATTTAATTTTTTTTTTTTTTTTTTTTTTTGGGGGGGAGATGGAGTTGGTTGTGCGTTCCTGTGTCCCACCTGCAGGCATTCACTACTATAGTTACTCTATAGCTACATCCGTATCGCGGATGTGCGTTACCTGTTGCACTGTGCTTCGTGGAGCGTGTTATTAAAGTGTTTTGTCAGATTTAGTGTCGACGCAGAACAACAAACGGACGAACAAACACACAAACAAGTAAACAACTTTCCCCCAGATGATCCCTCAAAGTTCAGATAGGAAAACTGGTAACCTTCCCCGTGATTAGTCTCTGCTCAAGGCGCCCGTGGCACCGTTCCCGCGTCTATAGTGAAAACTCGAGAGAGCCTGTATCTCTCACAGTCTCACACCACCAGACACCTATAATATGGGTTGCACACCTGGGGACAACCGTGCAGAAGCAATGAGAACCCTCAACAGAAATGTCGCGTGGGTGTGTTTTTCTTTAAGCGCAGCAACAATTGGGCTTATCTCTCATTAGTCACGTAGCCTCCGGTCAAGGCGTTATGTTTAACCAGCGGCAAATCTCGCACAATGACTTGCTCAATTCAACATTCCTGCTCGGGTTTATTTTAATTTTTTTTTTTTTTTGGGGGGGGGGAGGGGATGGGGGATAAAACAGTTACATTCCTGGCGTATATACATAATCAGGGTGCCCGAAAAAACAGCAGCAACAACAATAGCAACAAATCACCAGTTAAACAGAGTTCTGGGCCTCAAGGCGCCCTTAATTGGTGCAACTTCTCCCGCTTTATAACCGACCCGTGGCGCCCTCTTGGGGGATCCACTTAAAGGCCCAATACAGCATCGGTTTAAGTCAAAAGATTGCCACAATAGAAATCCTGCGAAGGTTTTAGCTCAAATGGTAATCTGAGAAAGTAAAAAAAAAGGCCAAAAAAAAAACCGTCATGGTTTTCGTACCGTTCTGCAGTGTAAGAAATAGTTTATTACTCGCAAGTAATTAAACTAATTGTCAATGTTTGAGTGAACATTTCTCGAAAAGTACAGCATCCTAGACCGTAAGATTTCAACATGAGGATTCCATCATGACCATCTACAAACTGTGTAAAATGAGAGAAATCTGTGGACATCGATGTTTCCCGATCTTCCCAATGTTGTATTGGGCCTTTGAGAGTAAAGTCGCACTTTCTGATTTGCCGCCAAGCTTCGCTCACATAATCTCCCCATAACTATAATAGGGACGACCCCCCCAAAAAAACAAATTGTGCGGCACGACTCATGTATTTTGTTTCCCCCCTCACTCCCACTCCCTCCCTCTCCCAAGAGTTATAGGGTCATTAAAAACGAGGCTTAACCCCCCCCCCATATCCCTATTAATTCGGGCCATTTTTTTTTAGAGGTGGGCTTGGAATAGTAACACCCCTCCCCTGGCGGTTTCAAAAAAATCGTGTCGCGAAGCCACAGAAACCGCAAGCGTCTCACTCGAACCTGCTGAAACTATAATAACTATATCCCCGGTACAGACACACTGCAGAGTGTGATTCAACTATGAAAACAAGAATTGGAGTGATAAATTATGACAGTGGCGGGGGGGGGGGACATCAATGTCTCATAATAATATGACTATTGTTTTCAATTCACGTATACGGAGGCCCACCCAGTTCAATGTCAGTGGCGTTGCAAGTCATTTTGTGGGTGAAAATCGAGCTCATCGTTTACGCAGCCACTTGGAAGGGGAGGAGGAAAAGCCTTTATTTATTATTCTTTTTTTTTTTTTACGAAACTAAGGGTTGGGCTCGGGCATAGGCTTCGGTCGCATTTCTCTTAATACCCGGTATAAGATATGAGTGTACTGGGCATAGAATCACTTGGTCACCGTAGTAATGCTGTCCGTCTTAGCCGTGAGAAAATGTTGATGAAGCGTCTTCGGACTATTCAACCACATGGTCTCAACATCCAGGAGGGTAATGACTAACACCATGCAGCTTTTAAAATGTAGTGGGCCTGACGTTTCGATCCTAGCAGGACCTTTCTCAAAGGCAGGGGAAGATCCTGCTAGGATCGAAACGTCAGGCCCACTAAATTTTAAGATTTGCATTTTGGTAATTTTAGTCAGTAAGCAGTTTGCAACATTTTTGTATATCCCGTAATAATGTCACATGTTTCTATAGAAATAAACGTTTGGCCCCAATTTCTCGGGGTGATAATTCTGTTATTATTACCAAGCCCCCCAAACTCAGGTTGTCGTGGTTTAAACCAAAATATTATTTACATGTATTTCATTTTCTGGGATATCACAGACAATGAATCACAATTGTTGGGTAAACTAACCGAGCAAATGGGTAACTTGACCATTTTAAGTCCAGTGCGGACAGCCCAGGAAGTTCCTCCCAGGTAACTTGCCCGGCTCGAATGGGTAAGGTCTCTTGTCAAAAAGATCATCGGTTGAGTGCCGGTTGAATTCATCCGACCGATACAATTTCCCCCGGTAGAAAGCCGATTGTACTTGACTCTGGGGTGAAAAATACACGATGGCTATCCGGTGGAAACGACATCGGACGGGTCAAAATCATCTGATACCCAACCGATGATCTTTTTGACAAGAGGCCTAAGTTAACCGACTGACTTCTGCGCGGTTCAATTGACCGGGGGTGGATTTCACAAAGCCTAACGATGCATCGTAACTCTAATTGCGATGGATAACCCATTGTAAGGTGACGCACGGTATACGGTTTCTCTGCATCGCTCGCCGTCTTGCGATCAGTCGTAGGTTTATACGATGAGTTTGGTGAAATCAACGCCCGGTCAGTGAAACCGAGTCGGAAAGTCCAGTGCGGACGCGACGTCTCATGCGTCTGTGTTTTAGTCAGCCCGGTTAAGTTTTACCCCGTCGCTACGGTTATCTAGGCATACCCACGACGATAATCCAAGTGCGGACGCCGGTAAGATTCACCCGTTGGAATGTTACCCACGATCTCGGTCAAAGAAAAAGGCCAGTGCGTACACGGCTGAAGACGGAAGGTCAAGTTAAAAAAGGGTCTGACAGAGGATGATACTCGACACGGAGACTCTAGCGAAGCCTATAGCGAGCCCGTACAGAAATGGGACCAAGATCCATGTGAAGAAGCGGAGAATATACTGATTGCGTTCGTCATTGGTTTTGTGCCAACGAATAACATGCAGACATCAGTAAAAAAGGTCCACTCCACTCTCCCCTAGAAATTACTACACTGTACTTGGTTGGCCGTAAACCCTAAGCACGCCGTGGTTTTAAAGGTCGAACTATTATACAATACTCGTATTACCTGGACTGGTTATTTATTGCTTTCAGTCTTCATGGAGTGGATATTCAGCGTTTTATTGCCTCCATCGAAATTAAATAACTATTGGAGTCATTCAGTGTTTACCATTTTGATTGTGATGGATGGAGAGAAGGTTAACGTCTTCGGGTGTTTAATTGTAGTTTTCCCTCGAGGACGTCACTTTGCAGACGGCGCAAAAGGTTTAAACTTAATTCGTGTTTATTTTTCCGGTGGTGCATAACGGTTCGCGATTCGCGAGACAGACACTAAACAAATAAGCCAAGTTCTGCTTTTATGACGGCGGCCGTGAGTCACGTAACCACTGCCAACCAAATGATTCACTATTACTCATCAGTTGGTGAGAATTTCCCCGTTTTATTTGAACCCACATTTTTTTGGAGGGGGGGGGGGTATCTTGATCCATACAATACCGACTTCACTTATGTGTTGTTGCTCTGAATACCGTACGCCACACGGTATAGGCCAAGTTATTTATACGCTTTATTATCTTAACCTATTTGGACCTGTAGTGTACGGCCAGGGCTAGAGATGGCGGCCACACGGAGCCTCGGCAGTGGGCGGCGGCCAAGGGAACCCGTGTCTCCACGCCGATTGGACGGTCGGGCGTGACGCTGACCTCCTTTGAACCAATCGCCGTTGGAGGCGCGGGGCGGGACGCTGTCCTGATTGGCGATAAAAGCACACGGTGTGGTTCGTCCGTCATACATGTATAATATTGCATGCGTTAGGCTCGGTGGGTATCGTACAATAGTAGGCCTATGATCAGTTTATGGCAGAAAGATCCTGCTATAGGATCGAAACGTCAGGCCCACTAACTTTTTGCATTTTGGTAATTTTAGTCAGTAAGCAGTTTGCAACATTTTTGTATATCACAGAAATGATACAATGTAAACCTGCTAAAGATTCAAGTCTACGTGTACCTTAGAAAACAAGTCCCGCTAGCATGTGAATACTTAAAAGAAGTCACCAGACTCCTGGATGGTTTCGTGTTCAAAAGGGACAGCACGCAAAATGCGGTGCACCTTCTCCATCATTTTGATATCTGAATTATTATTTTCACCCGGAAAATGCCACGCAATAGGCCAACATTATATTGCCCATGGAGGATATTGCAGCCGCCGTAGGTGTGACAGTCGCTGGGGCGGATTTCTTCCTCTTCTTGGGAGGGTCCGGTGCCTGCTGGAACTCATCATCTTCCTTCTCCAGAAGCTTTTCCAGGCTGAGGTCGTTTAGGTCCGCGTCGGAGAGCATGGTTGTGGTGGTATTCCGGCTACACAAATCTACACTGGGGTTTTCTCGTCCAAGCCTCTGGCTTTTATAGACCGTACCTTCACTCATTTGCATTTCTATTCAGACTTTTGAGTCTGTAAAGTATTTGTGGTATTTCGGCCGCAACTGATGTGCGTCCATACTGACTCCTCACATTGTGCTTCTACTCGTAGAATCACAGTTAAACTTCGCTTTAAATTTCATTTAAATCTCGTTTAATTATTAGATTATTATTTTCACCTGGAAAATGTCACGCAATAGGCCAACATTATATTGCCCATGGCCACCCGCCGGTCTTATGAACAATTCGAGTTTGTCCTCGTATGTCGGAAGCACCCAATGTGACCGAACAGCTCTTTTTTAAAATAAACCAAATTCTCCGAGTTGATTCAGTCTAAAACGTGTTTTCCCCGCCTTTTATATAGACAAACTAGAATAAGGACATTGTTCGAGTAACAATGGATGTGAAGTGGATAGGCCTACTCGGACAGAACCTATCTCCTTAATGCCATTTGGCTATCAGAATGTCCAAAGCAAGAATCGATCCCGTGATCTCACGTGAGCTTGTCGAGTCCACGCGGATTTCCAGCCGGAGGGGAGATCACCTTTTCTTTTCTTTTTGATCTAGCGGCCTGCGTGGTGCTGCACGATCCCTCAGTGAATCACCCCCTACCGCCGGAATGGGAACTCTATATCTAGCGGTAAACCAAAAAACGAGTGTTCTTTCGGGATGAACGCCCAAGTCTTCTTGACTATCTCTTGAATCATTTCGTCGGCAGTCAGTGTGTCGGGGAAACTCTACACGCTCAGTACTTAAAACATATTAATTTTCTCTTAAAAAACAAACAAACCCAAATCATCCGTATCGCTACGTTCCACTGACACTTGAATGATTCGGTCCTGTGAATTGTGACTTTTGCTGGTGCTGTGAGGAATGGCGAATGGCGATGCCCTAGGTCAAACGATTGCCAAAGTTTGTGTGTTAAACCCTTAAACATTCCAAAAAAGAAAACCTGCGAAGGTTTTAGCTCCAATGGTAATCTGAGAAAGTAGAAAAAGGCAAAAAACCGCCACGGTTTTCGCATCGTTCTGTAGTGTAAGCAATAGTTTATTGCTCGCGAGTAATAAAACTATTTGTCGATGTTTGAGTGAAGATTTCTCGAGAAACACAGCATTCCAGACCGTAAGATTTCAACATTAGGACTCTATCATGACCATCTACAAACTGTGTAAATTGGAAGGAAATCTGTGGACATCGATGTTTTCAGATCTTCCCAATGTTGTATTGGGCCTTTAAAGGGACCTTACCGTTGTTCCTAAGATAACGTTCGGTTTTGTTCAAGAATATGTCAAGAAAAGATAAAAAATGCAGGGGGAACAACAATCAATCTAGGAAATCTAGCGGCCATAGCCTCGCTTTCAGTTCGATGCATACAATTTGCATAGCTTATTAAGAACGCAGTGGCTATTGTTACGGCAGTCGTCTGTGTGGTTCCCGCACTTGAAAGCATTCGTCAGCATTGCAGGCTGGTGGAACCAGACTATTCGTCGATAGTCTGGTTTCAAGAGCTAAACATCCAGACAAATAGTGTTCAGTACGTCAGGGAACCATATGGACGACTGCCGTAAACACAGCCACTCCGTATTAAGAAAGGCCTACAGCTAGCAACCCATCTTCGACCATAGCACATAACGCACGAACATGAATGCAATCAATGGCCTATATGTGACCCGGCACAACGACATGAGGAATATCCCACCCAAACACTTTTTGAGTAAACAACGCCTGAAGTTAAAGTATCTTTACAATTCGATTACAAATCAATATTTTGTTTTGTATTTTTGGAAATTTTAAGTATTAGAGGATAATATATTTTGATATCATTTGAAATCTAATGGTATACGCTTTCACATCATTAGAAAATCTCAAAATCTCAAAAGTGGGGTTATTCCTCTTTATGCTGTGCCGGGTCACATATTATGAATGTGAATTTATATTAGTCAGAAACGCAATGCGCGTCTTCACGAGGACCGACGCCCACGCAGCCCTTTCCGACTCTGCTTGAGTTTCACAAGACTCACGTGACGGAATGTGCGCCGATGCGCTTTGGTGACACACGTCTTGTGCGGGCGCGCTTTGTTTTTTGAACGCAGCATGCAGCGCAACAGGTCAGAGATATCGAGGTATGGGGCAGGGCGGCGTATCGGAGCGGTAATGTGGCGGGAGATGGAGAGAAAACGGTGCGGGGAAAACTGTGGCGAAAGGTCGCCGAGAGATTTGCAGAGGATCCTCTTCGAGAAAGTACCTGCCTCGATAAATCTGCGTCGAAATCAGGACAGTCCTTTTTTTGCACGCATTTTGATCAATATGCAAACCTAAGAAAAAGAAGAAAAATAGTAGAGGGCCTATCGTGAAGATTGGACGAGCTATTAAAGAACATACACCCACGCTGAATCCGGCTGTCAAGCCTGTAAATGGGGGCGTTGAGCCTGACCCATATAAGCGTCACGACGTATGACACTTAACCACCGTGGCTAAGCTATAAGTGCGCATGCGTGAAGCCAGGTTTTGCTGAGGCCTCCCGCATTCATTCATTCATTCATTCATGCATTTCTCGGGTAGTTACAGGCACAAGCACGAATCAACCCTAACCCTTATCCTAATCCTAACCCTAACAACCCTAATCCTGAACCTAACCCTAATCCTAATCCTAATCCTAACTCTATCAGTAACGCTAACCCAACTCGAACTCTAACTCTATCCCTAACGCTAACCCAACCCGAACTCTAACTCTATCCGTAACCATAACCCTAACTGTAGCGCCGTAAGCCTAACCTACGCTGGTTTACAAAACGCGTCCTTGTATTGTCCCCACACAATTTACGGGGTACCAGCATGGCTGAACGACGGTGGTTAAGCGTCATATGTCGGTCCTCTTATATATCTCCTCCTCATTCTCCAACCGTGGTCCCGAAGTAACTAAAACAGTGTTCACGCTTTCAGTTGACGAGCCGGACGCGACCACGACGCCCTCTCCCGCCTAAAACCGTCGATCGAGCGGCCAAGCCAAGCGTTAAAAAAAACGCAGTGACTGTTGTTACGGCAGTCGTCCGTGTGGTTCCCTGACTTGATTGTATTTCGTCAGCATTGCAGGCTGCATGGTTGAACCAGTCTATTAGCTGATAGTCTGGTTCCAAGAGCTTAACATCCTGACAAATACTGTGAAGTCAGGGAACCACACGGACGACTGCCGTAACAACAGCCACTGCGTAAAAAAAAAAACCGATCAGCGGGGTGCCTTTTGTCGTGCGCGAAGCCCGACAGAACTATAACCTGGTCTATTCAGTGTCGGGTAGTATAATCCATCGATTTCCCCTCTGTCCGCGTGTTGTTGACGTGGGAGACATCTTTGGCTTCAAAGTCGACACAAAGCCGTCTATTCGTGTGAATGATGTGTGACTAACAGTCCTGAATAGACAACCGACTGGCTGTTTGTATACATCACCGGCTCTGTGCCCTAATCGCAGTCGCCCATTGAAACTCAAATTCACTTCCCCCCAAACATAAATCAATTTGCCAAGTCGCAGTAATCGCGGGGGTGGGGTTGGCGACTGGACAACACAATCTAACGCCTGCTACCTCTGGTGATATACAAAACATGTTGCAAACTGTTTGCCAGCTAAAATTACCAAAATGCAAATCTCAAAGTTTAGTGGGCCTCAATGTTTCGATCCTAGCACTTCGCAGGACCTTTCTCAAAGGCAGAGTGACTCTGCCGTCACTCTGCCTTGGGAAAGGTCCTGCTAGGATCGAAACGCCAGGCCCATTAAATTTTGAGGCCTGCTACTTTTGTCTTCTGGCAGACGCAATGTAGCTAGTTGATTATAGTGAAACGAGTTAAACTGGCAACCAGTCCCGTGGCGTCGTGGATGCAGGAGCATCACGCTTTGCAATGGCGAGCAACGCGCGGGAGGGTGGTTGGGGAGGACTCAATGTGAAGTCCACGGATCACTCGATGCGTGCACTCGGCATTCGTGTCACGCTATTTAAGCTGTACATGCATATACCCCTCCTCCCCCTCCAATCAACGCGAATTTGTACTTGATTAATGCAGGTGTTGGCCTATATAGACGAGCCACTTTGCTTTTAGGAAGCTCGTCGGGACAGATGTACCAGTCGACAGAGGACCAAGACGTCGGTCGCGATTTTTTTCTTTACACCGCAGCCATGGGTTTTTCGCTGTGGCGGTGCAAATCCGAGCTTGAAAAGAGACTAGCCCGGCTGCGTTACCGTAGATCAGCCAGTGCACTCAGCTGGACACCATTAACATCAGCTAGAGATTTTTAATAAATAAGACACCTTACATGTTTGTGTTAAACTACAACTACAGCAACAAGGGTCAGTCACATTCCGCCCATCCACAAGAAATCCCAACCGGCTGATCTCACAACGGAGCACTTCAATGTGGTCTCTTTCCAAGCGCGGATTTGCACTAACACAGCGACAAAATCCACTCATGGCTGCGGTGTAAAAATACGCCTCCCTGTCGTCATCGAAGTCACCACCGTCACCACATGCATACACCCCCCCCCCAATGTTGCCCCCCCCCTCATATCATGACCACGAGCGTGTTGGTACATATACAAACCAATAATTCCACAGTGACGTGTGCCTCTGCAATGGCAAAGCGATTAGGCTAAAAAGAAATTAGCAATCCAAAGAAGCCAGCGCATCACTGCTTTCGGTTGGCACTCGGACAAGGTTATCGGCGCTGTACGGGAAACCAGGGGAGGTTCATCACCCCACCGTCACGCTTTCGTGCTCAGCATCGCTAGCTGCAGACAACAACAAAAGGAATACAAACACGGATACACATTAATAACGTTTCCAAATAAAAATAGAAGTATACAAGGAGGCCTATACGGACTGATTTCCTAACAGATCAGCAACAGATAAGCCTATATACACGATTCAGAGACAAACCTGTCATTGGTAAAAACCCTCGCTATGGACGTTTTTCATTACATTTCGATGCTAATGCCATTCATGGTACGTATTTGCAAGCTTTGTTTCGTTCACTTTGATTTACTCTTTTAAACAAAGGATTTTCTGTCTCAGAGTTCATTCGCTAGTGGTTATATATAGGGCAATATGCTGAATCCATAGACCGATTGCGAGACCACTGTTTACATGCCACCAAGCACGGGCCACTTATACTGTTACATTGGGTATTTTGTTTCGTCTCATTCGGCACAGAGCAGAAATGGAAATGTACAGAGAAGAATGCGGACAATGTGATAGTCTTCTTTTGTTTCCACTCCTGTTCTGCACCAGATGGGATGAACAAAAAAATTACCCATTATAGGTCTCGCGATGGCATGTATAGACATTGGTCGCGCAACGTGTCTATTATGTGATCCAACTTCTGTCGGGATTCTTTCTATAGGTGGAAATCAAAAAAGTTGACTACTAGGGAAGGCCACCATCTACGGGCTGGATAGCTCAGATGGAAGAGCACTGGTACGTTAATCCAGAGGTCTAGGGTTCAAGTCCCGGTGCAGTCAAAGTTTTCTTTGCCAATTCTTTTTTTTTTTCAATTTCTTTAATTAAGGAGTAACATTTGAAAATGTTGCAAACTGCTTACCGAGTAAAAAAACAAATGAGCAAAATGCAAGTACAGTACCAACAATTAGGAGGGCAGGTCCTTTCTCAAAGGCAGAAGTATGTCTTCGACAGTGTCTTCCTTTGAGAAAGGACCTGCAAGGATCGATACGTGGAGCAGGCCTAATTTCGGATATTTGCTAAGGCATCATTACAGTTTGTCTTATACTCTTGCACCTCAGGCCTATATACTTTGGCGGGAAATGTGTATGCCAAGAACCTTTCGAAGAAACGAAGGCTAATTGATTTCCATTTATGATGAGATCGATGGGGAGTCCGGTGGGATGTTTGTCGGCCCATTCAGGCAGATAGCCACTTGACAGTCGCGGCCGCCTATAGCTTTGCCTTTTTTCCCTCCGACCACAAGACGACCATCATTATTATGGAGGTGTTTGTCCCGAGGAGTGTTTGTTGGAGAGGGGAGTCCGTGTCTGTATTGTGCTGAGAGGCACTTGAAGACGCGGAGAAGTGGAGGAAGAGCGGTCCTTATCAGGCACAAACAATTCTCTCTTGCCCGTCTTGTCTCTCTCATTCTCTCTCTCTCTCTCCCTATTTCTGTCTCCCTCCCCCATCTTTCTCTTTTCTCTATCCCCCTTTCTCTCTCCCTCTTCCCCTCTCTCCCTTTCTCTCCCTCTCTCTCCCTCTCTATCTGTTTCCCCCATCTCTCTTTATTTTTCCCTCTCTCTCTATCTGTCTATATATATCTCACTCTCTCTCCTTCCCTCTATCCCTCTCTCCTCTCCCCCCCCCCCCTCTCTCTCGGTCTCTCTCCCATCTCTCTATTTTCCCACTCTCTCTATCTGTCTTTTCCACTCTCTCTATATATCTGTCTTTCTCCCTCTCTCCCCCTTCTCTCTGCCTCTCTCTATCTGTCTATCTCCCTCTCCCCCTCTCTCACCCTCTCTCTCTCTTTCTCCCCCTCTCCCTGTCTCCCAAGTCAGTCTCCTCTCTTTGTCTCCCTCTCTCTATATCTCTCTCCCTTCCTCTCTCTGTCTCCCTCTCTCACCCTCTCTCTCTCCCTCCCTTTCTCTCCCTTTCCCTCTCTCTCACCACGTGTCTCTTGCTACGTCTTCGCCTCTCTCCGCTATACACCGGGGGCTCCGATCCACAGTGTACTCGATACCGTTACCCGGTCCTCGACTCGTCGATCCGATATTCGATCGTGGGGAGGGATTAGAGGAGGCTACACCGGAAATCGATAAGCGCCGTGACCGGTAGGGTAACCAGACTACCTGCACGGTGTCGAGGATGGCATGGGAAATAATGGCCGGGCTCATCAGCACTCTCCGTGCCTGCCTTCCTTCCTGCATACATGCATGGGCTGTGCGCGGCCCTTGGTATAACATAATAATGATGTAACCGAGGTGATGTATGTACGCGTACGCGGATGACATCTGTACCGCGCGCAGCGCACCGGTGCAACCAAAAAATATGCCGCGAACGATTAGACTCATCCGTGAATTACGATGCAGCGGGCGTGCTGGTTGACTCGGACGCGCCGGGGGAACGGCAGTCGGCGATGAACGTCGCCCGGTGGTGACTGGTGCGCGCACGGGCATCGGTGGTTGTAAGGGGGGAGAGGGACGCCCTGTACGGTATAGGGCGCTGGTTGGGGGACAGCTCGGGACACGGACACCACGGAGACACGCGGTGACCCGTCATCTGCCACTACGGTCACAGCCGGCAGCACAGAATGTAACGGGTGAGGTGACAGTACCACTCAACCCCCACGGATCGTCGGTACTGGAGCCCCATTCCGCCTGAGCTGCCGACCGGAGACCGACACGCGGGACTTCAACCCACAAGAAAAAAAAAACGAGGTTAGGATATACATTTTCTTCTGCCTTCGAATATAACTCGCCGCCATTAAGATAATTCGTGTGGTTTATTTTCATTGTTTCCTCTGCATATACGCGTGGTGCGGTTTTTTTTTTTTAGCCACAGTCGTACCGGGGGTACCTGTATCTTTCTCCCCTAAGTCATAAAACCGCTACACCGTTTTGTTAGAATAACAAAACTGAAATTGATTAGAATTATGCCCGTGTCGGTAGAGCTTAAAGGGAGCGTGTGAGGGGGGGGGGGGTTGGTGGGTACATCGTAAACTGTGACGGAAATTCCGCCACTCCCAACATCTGTTAATGCTACGCGCGGATTCCTTCCCCCCACTCTGTCAGATTCCAGCAATAGCTGAGCTGGCTCTGTCGTGCCCCCGACTCGGCTCCGTCCTAAGTCGTGGATCAGCGTCGATGCACACACACTCTCTCCTCTCTCTCCCTCCATCTCTCGCTCTCCACCTGTCTCCACCTCTCTCCATCTCTATATCCACCTCTCTCTCTCTCTCCATCTCTCTATTCACCTCTCTCTCCATCTCTCTCTCCCCCCTCTCTCTCTCCATTTCTCTCTCCATCTCTCTATCCACCTATCTCTCCATCTCTTTCTCCCTCTATCTCTCCATTTCTCTCTCTACCTCTCTCCACCTCTCTCCCTCTCTCTATCCACCTCTCTCTATTCACCCCTCTCTCTCCATATCTTTCTCCTTCTCTCTCTCCATCTCTCTCCATCTCTCTCCATCTCTCTCCACTCTCTATCCATCTCTCTCCATCTCTCTCTCAATCTCTCTCTCCATCTTTCTCCACCTCTCACTCCATCTCTTTCTCTCAATCTCTCTCTCCATCTCTCTCCATCTCTCACTCCATCTCTTTCTCTCCATCTCTCTCCATCTATCTCTTTCTCCACCTCTCTCCATCTCTCTCTTCATCTCTCTACATATCTCTCTCTCCATCTCTCTCTTTTCATCTTTCCCCCTGTATCTTCCCCTCTCCCCATCTCTCACCCCCTCTCTCCCTCTCTCCATCTCTCTCTCTCAATCTCTCTCTCCTTCTCTCTCCATCTCTCTCCATCTCTCTCTCCATCTCTCTCTTCATCTCTCTCCACCTCTCTCCATCTCTCTCCATCTCTCTCTCCATCTCTCTCTCCGTCTCTCTCCACCTCTCTCTATCTCTCTCTCCATCTCTCTCTTCATCTCTCTTCATCTCTCTCCATCTATCTCTCTCCATCTCTCTCTCTCCATCTCTTTCTTGATCTATCTTCATCTCTCTCCATCTCTCTCTCCATCTCTCTCTTCATCTCTCTTTATCTCTCTCCATCTCTCTCTTCATCTCTCACTCTCTCTCCCCATCTCATCCCATCTCTCTCCCCTCTCGCTCTCCCCATCTCTTTCCTATCTCTCCTCTCTCCTCCCTCTCTATCTAGGAAAGAGACAGTTCTTCACGCGTTTGTGTTTTGCTTTATACCTCCCTTTAGTATACCCGCTAAGGACGAGTAACGTCGGTAACAGCTGCATTCGCGGCATGAGCGCAGCTCCCTCTCCCTTGGAGGCATCCACACATGCACTGAGGCAGTGGGGCGGACTGCGTCATCTTCCTTATACGCTATACTAGCTCGCTGGCTCTCTACCCCCCCCCCCCCTCCACCTCATCACATCCCATCCCCACACCCACAGCCCTTCTACGCGTCCCGGCCGCTCCGTCTCTATCAGTCAGTCAGCCGACGGCAGAGACGCAGTCGTATACCAAACCCGCCGCGATCACGGACGACTCGGACAAACCAAACCATAGTAATGTAGTATACACCCACTCGTGCACCTATACAGTTACACAAACACACACACACACACACACGGCCCCCGAAGTCTAATCAAGACAAAGCCGGCCAGCGCTGATTGATCTGAGCACATGCAGGGGTCCAGTCTGTCCAATCGTGTGTCGGGGTGTGTGTGTGGGGGTGTGTGTGGCTGTGTGTGTGTGTTTCTCAAGTCCGGCCGACGTACTCCCTCCAGTCTAATTTACTAAACCCCTATCAAAAATGTCAGCGTCCGATTATGTAGGCTGATTTGGAGAGGATATAATATACCGGATGTTTCTGAGGATTTTTTTTATTTTATTTTAGGACAAGAGCCCGACGTGCTTCAGTCCTTTGCACTCGGGTAATTGGGCAACGCTTCGGTTCATGCTCGCTGAACGAAACCCCGAGCTGTTTTTTCCTTCTTCTTCTTCGTCTTATATCTTCTTCTCCTCGATCTTCCTGTGCAAAGCTTAGGAACGTGTGGATGATCCTCAGCCGACTGAAGCATACACGATCCGTGCGCTGCTGGTCTTCCGAATAGTGTTTTACGGCGAGGCACTCAATGCTAAATGGTGCATCGCTGTGTTGTTGTTTTTTTTCTATCGGTGTTCATCCCCACCCCACACTACGACCCCCGACGGCCGTGGGGCTCAGCTCAGCTCAGCTATAGCTGACGGCACGCAAGCCTCCCGTGCTGGCTGAATCCCCCGCCCGGCGTACTGACCGGAAAGCGACCGAGTCATAACAGCCGGGCAGACGGAGGGGGGGTTGCGGGACTCGAGGCGGATCAAGCCGGAGATCGAGACGGCGGCCCCGCCACAAGAACTCGGCTACACACGGTGCGGAGGGCCAGGGAGGAAGGAAGGGGGATTATGTTGTTTTGCCATCCGATTCCAGCACTGCCTCCTCGCTGTCCTATTTCTCCTCCTCCTCCTCCTTCTCGTCCCGATCTTGCGACCGTCCCGTGTGTGACCCGCTCTCCTGCCTGCCTCTTGCCCTCCAGGACTTTGCGATGTCGGCACCGCGTCTACGCCAGCTGCGTAGGCCGGCTCGCGTCCCCGACGCCACGGCCGCCCCGTCCGCTGGGATTTCGGGATCCGGGGCACACGGTGGGGTTCGACTCTACTCCTCCACTTCCACTGCAGCCTGCCTAGGTAAGCCGCTGACTTCCTTTTTTTGGGGGGGGGGGGTGTTCCCGCATACAAATTGGCTGCACGTATATACAGGCGGGACATCCCTTTAGCGATTCCGCTAAACCTATACACACTGGATCTTTGAACACCTCCTGAATCCCTTCAGAAACGCACGTGGAAAGAGAAATGGGCCTTGCTCAAGACGACCGTATAAATCCCCAATGCCGACTCCCATCTGAAAAATACACATCACTAATGGATTTCGGCCAAGCGGTTGTTGGTCACCTTGCGTACAAAAACACCCCAAACAAACCTAGGCCCTCTGTAGGGTCTCATTATTGCATATTCAATCTCACCATAATACTCACAGAATGAAAACAGCATTGTGAAAGTGCATAATATGGTATAGGCCTAATGGATGTTTAGGGTAGAAAAAAAACCCACACAACTCTCTGTTCTCTTTAGGTAACGATGGAAGGGCTATATTTATAAGATGCACTGCGTGATTGAACAGCTCAGACACTATATATTATCCCTCGTTAAGTGACAGGGGATCAACTGGTCTGGGTCGCCCGGCGGTTTGAACCCTTCCGGGTTGGCATTTTTTTCCCTTTCCCATTTTTTTTTTCGGGGGGGGGGATTTTTTTAAAGGCACGCTAAAATATTATACGTAATGACAGCAGCGATCCTATCTCAAATTTGAGACTTCATCCCGGGACAATTCGTGGTATGTCCGTTAAGACCCAATGTCCCCAATGAACAATCCCATGAAATGGTCATTAAGAGAAAAGCCATCGACAAAATGTGTTGCTCAACACTCCGCCTAAACTGTGTAGAAGCGAGCAAGCTGTCTTGATTATCGCGATCACTCGACAGTCTGGCATTCGCACATGCAGTGTGCTGCAATAGTATCTCCGTAATTTCTAGGGGAACAGATCAGCAGTAACCGAACGTTCCAAAAATTTTACACCGTAACCTTGTTGGTATGACGTGAATCAGGCTGTCTGCAAAAAAATGCAAAAAGAACAAAAAACGTTGGCGAGCCGATGTCAAGGCGCGTGCGCCTTTAAAAAGCGCGATATGCCGCGCGCGCACGATGGCGGTACAGGGCAGTTCTAACTACACAGTAGCACACCACGCCGGCACATTACGAAGCCGGGTGTGAACATAGATTGCAACAAACAAGCGTCCCTGACTCGATTGGACTCCCCTCCCCTTGAGGGGGGGGCAGGGGCTATAAGACAGGACGGCGAGGGAAAGAGGGAGAAGAGGGGGGGGGTGAAGCCTCCATAGATATAAGTGACCGATCCGTCCGTATTTTGTTATATTCAACGTCACGGCTGCGGACAGCTGGGCAACTTCGCCGCCGGATACCGCGGACTGTGTAGCGCTGGTAATCGGACGCATATCGCGTTGTTACGTAAACACGGGGACCCGCAGGGGGGGGGGGACCGGTATGGGGGACGTATACGCTTTGATGCTGACATGGGTCGTTGACGACCGCGCGACAAAATAGCTCCGGCATTCCACGGCCCCCCCTCATCTGACGGGCAGCAACGTCGACAGCTATTCCCGCCGGGCACGTCGGCGTGCGATCGGCCGACCATCCGATGCAACAGACAGACGCACCGGCCAGTTCAACACGTACGGTATATTACGGCGTAAATTATATGCATACACAATGTATGTATGACATGCAAAAAACATTGCCAAGTCAATCGTGGGGTTGGGGGGTTGGTGTTCGTTACTGCCGATGCGGTAAACGATGCATTTTAATCGACAGTCATGCCGCTGGTCTCTATAGTCATAAAGTTGTGATAAATATTCATTGCTTGCGATCGTTGCTCGCTATTCATTGCATACCCCGGTCGTCTATATAACCAAGCTCCATCCGCTCTGATCAATACTCGTCCAGTGTTATATATAATTCTTCTTCTTTTTTTCTTTTTTTTAAATTGAGTGCAAAGCTTGGATTTGGAAGCGTAAAGTGGGAAAGGAAGCGATTTGTAAAACCGTGTGTCGTGTGTGTAATCAGCGCGCATTCTTTTAACCACGTTGATGTATGGCGCGTCTCACACCATTGCCGATATACGCCGTGGTCGTTTATTTCCATAAACGATAACGTGCACGGCATCGCAAGTGAACGCCGCTGATGGGAATAAATCACTCGTGCAAAGTTTTTGAGGATCCAGACATGACGCCGACCCTCCTCTAGGCGGAAGGTTCAATTCCGACGACCAAAGCGAGAGAGAGAGTATTAACTTCTATCGAAAGAAGCACAGAACGAAGACGTTGATATAAATCTCTCGCGGTCGAATTGAATTTCGAAGAGGTGGACTTGGGCACTTTGCGTTGATGCGAAATGAATATTTGCAATGACATTTATGGCGTCGGTGAACCTGGGATACCTCAATTCGATATTCATTTCGACAATATAGCTGACGGGCCTGTAAATCTCCTCCTCCCCCTTCTCCTCCATTTCCTCCTCGTTCTCGTCCTCCTCGTTTTCGTCCTCCTCCTCATCCTCCCCCCGCTTCCTCTATACCTCTTTCCCTCCCCTCTCTCTCTCTCCCTCCTCTTCGTCTTCTTCTTCTTCTTCTTCTTCTTCTTCGTCTTCTTCTTCGTCTTCTTCTTCTTCTTTTTTTTTTCCTTCTTTGTTCTTGTTCTTGTTCTTCTTCTTATTATTCTTCCTCTTCTTCTCGTTCTCGTATACTTCTCCTTCTCCTTCTTCTCCCCTCCCCTTCCTCTCCCCTACCCGCCCCTCTCTCCCCTTGATCTTGCCCCCTCCTCCTCTTCTTCTTCTTCTTCTTCTTCTTCTTCTTCTTCTCGTTCTTCTCCTTCTCCTTCCCTTCCCCCGTCCACTCCCCCTAACCTCCCCTCTCCCCTCCCTCTCTTGCTAATGCTCCCTCTCCTTCTTCCTGCCCTTCCTTCGTCCTAATTAAACTCACCTTGATTCAATCGATCCAAACGGATGGCGCCATGCCATATGTGTAACTAGGCACACTGATTTAGTTTACACATTGTTTTTCAATCTGACGGTGCGCGCACATACCTGCATCTCCCAGCGACCGCATTGAACGACAATGTCTGAAGGCGACCTCCCGCACAAACTAATATACGAGTTGGGAGATGCCGTCTAACAACTGGCGTTGCCAGTGCAACCGATCCCCACTGCCCACTCCGACAATCTTCCATAACAATCAGTGACGGTGTGTGTTTGCGCGAACCTAGTGTCTTGTGGAGACCTAAGACAATAAGTTGAAATGGGGAAAATGTATAGGCTAGGTGTATAGGTCTCCACAACATGGTTTTCACTAAACTGATATTTGGAAATAACTTAAAAACGGGAAATTTGTGATGGTAAAAATCCGTCGCAAATTAAAGTGTTATATAATAAGGGACATACGGTCCAAATTTCTAACCAGGAAAGTGAATGTGGTTGAAATGGCAGCATTTTGGAAAAAAAGTTTCTCACTCGGCTGTATAGGCCTACTGCACGATAATAAAGCAATGTCTGCACAAGGACACACAAATCGGTGTGTGTGCGTGTGTATGTATGTTTAGCGCCGACTTAACTGTCTGAGCGCAGCCAAGATACCAGGGCTTATGCCAAGTCCATCACGCGCTTGCCATTGGCCTTGACCCCCCCCCACCCGATGACAAGATCACAGATCAACAAACCGAGTCCTTCAGACCGAAATAAGTGAGCTTTCTTATCTTACTGTGTTCAGCACTATGCGGAAGGGATATGTAAGACCAGTATGCTGGTGGCATCCCATACGGACATCCAGGAGTCGGGCGCATTAAATTGTATGCACATACAGATACAATCATTATAATAGGCCATTCATTTGTGTTCGTATTTCTGCATAGCATGAATAAATTGTCAAAGCATACCGTATGGAAATCACATGCATCGTTGCATGTGTACCTTCATTTTGTGCGCATTATTGCAACGTGGCATACAAATTATCCTTTGAGAGCGAGGGGATGGGTAGGATTCAACCAACCACTCTGCGATATAATGCTACCAAACAACGTATAGGGCAATATTTAAAGGCCCAATACAACATTGAGTAGATCGGAAAACATCGATGTCCACAGTTTTCCTGCTAATTTACAGAGATTGTAGATGGTCATGATAGAATCCTCATGTTGAAATCTTACAGTCTGGGATGCTGTACGTCTTTAGAAATCGTCACTCAAACAGCGACAAATATAGTTGATTACTCGCGAGTAATAAACTATTTCTAACACTACAGAACGGTTCGAAAACCTTTTGCCTTTTTCTACTTTCTCAGATTACCATTTGAGCTAAAACCTTCGCAGGATTTCTATTTTGGAATGTTTAATGGTTTAACACACAAACTGTGGCAATATTTTGACTTTTAACGATGTAGTTTATAGGCCTATGGGGCCTTTAGGCACCATGTTGAGCAACCTTTGTCAAGATACAAATAGCATAATACTGTCCTATACTCCCGGGTGGCGTTGGACAGGAAAATCTTTCAACATTGTCGGTGAAACCAGTGAGCGGTTTCGCCCAACAATTTTTGATCAGGGCTCTTCGCTGCGTGTATTCGCGCGTGTCTGTTACAGGCGTATCGTATAGCGCAAGAGGCCGGTGCTTTAAAGGTATCGCACGTGCTCGGACGCGGTCTGTACTGATCTCACACAGTGGCGGTATATTGGAAAGCGATGCTATAGGAGCCGAGGAGCTCTACTGGCCTAAGGCTTCACTATGGAGACTTGATTGAAGCGCAGTGCGTTTGCGACGGAGGTCGTGGTGTCTGGCTAAATAAGGCCATAGATATAATACGATGTTTGCATCAAGGAGAATGTAATTCAATGAGGGTTTGCTGTACTCGTAATAAGCATGCACTGTGTTCAGTCCTTTGCTTTTTATCTAGTGCATTATTAGGCCTGTATATACACATAAAACTATGATGTACGCGGTACCCGCCGCTATATATTCGAATCTAACACGCTACCTTGACCAGCTCGGTGGCCACGGAGGTTAAGATATCTGGGCCCAATTTCATAGAGCCGCTAAAATCTGCTAAGCAGGAAAAGTCTTCCTCGTGTAAGCAGGCAGTTACAAACTGCACTGCGATGTGATGTCCATTGCTTTTGACTTGTATTCAACTCTTCTTTACTTAGCGTGAAAACAAAAGTGAAGTTTGGGTTGGCAAGGGGATCCTGTGGCTCATGAGTTTTTGCGCTTAAGCACATTTTGGCGTATAAGCGGCTCAATGGAATTGCCCCTGCACTATAGAAAGCAGGAGCCGCGGGTTCGATTCCCGCCACGACCTGCTTTTGTCCCCCCCCCCATGCATCGGGCAATCGGGCAAAGCATTAAGCACGCGAGTGCTTATCAAGGGGAATATGGGGTAATTGGACGGCATTAGAGATAACGCCCACTGGGCCTGGGCCACGGAGAAACCACCAAGGAGAGAGGAATGTTACGCGGTATAACGTAGCCTCGTCCAAGGCGGTCTCTCCGGTACGGCTCCGTGCAGAGATCCGGGCCAAACGCACGCAAACCTCGGCACAACGGCATCATACCACGCCGGTTGCATGCAAGCTGGACGCGGCTCGCAGACCGCACCGATGCCATACCGCACACAACGATATGTGTGCGTACATGTGTACGAGCCTGTACGCACCTGTCCTGGCTGCCCTCGAATAGACCAAGACAAGACGCGCATATTATTATACGATATATACGAACGCAAGTTTCGGGCGGGGTATGGCGCACAGCGTGCGTAAGCTATGAGCGGATCAATGGGGCTGCATTTCGCAAAGATGTTGCGCAGAACACCATACTAGTACTAGGCCGGATTTTGATTTCTAAATCGGCGACCAACGCCTTGGTCAAGGCTAGGTATAACGGCGGGATGTCGCCGGCTTTTGGCGTCTCTCGCCCGCACGCACCTTTTGCCACCTCTGGAAACGACCGATCCTAAGCCTGTACTTTTGGGTGTTTCTTTCACGGGTTACGTAAACGTGCAGTTAGTGGCTGAATTTGACCGATTACAAAAACTGTCACCAAAGAAATTAAATTCTCATAAAAACATGCATGTGGACACACATTTAGACAAAATAAGAATCATTAATAAAAAACACACACTGCGCACTAAACAATTTCCCAGGAATTTAGTAACAAATCATTCATTCCAAATCTGAGTTAACGCGGGAACGGTGGATCTCCTGTACCTAGTAGGTACGACATTTAGAAAGTTGGAGACCAGCAGTGGTAGAGCTCCGAAGATCCCTACTGCGAACACTACCTCTGCCAGGTGGAAGCATGCTCCTATTATTAGATCCTAGTCGTTTCTCACCAAACCTAAACAGTAGTTCTCAAGTAGTTTCCAATGATGGGAGATTCAATGAATTGAGAGCAGAAGTATGGCAGTCATAACTCTGAAGCTGTAATGATTCGAACAGCACGCTTCTGAACTCTCAATGGCCCTAAAGGTAACGTCTGCTCTTGTTTCGCAAGTCTTGTGCGCATGCGCGCAATGCCACGACCTGCCTTAACTGAGCCATCAGCACTTTGAGACCCCCCCCCCCCACAACATGTCTGTTCTCTTCGGGAGATGAAATTGGAACTAATCACCTCACGATGGATTCAATCCGATGAATGATGGGGAGCTCTTCGCGGCTTAATTTAAGGCGAGGGGAACAAACAAAATATACCTCATAGTTGTGGAGATGCCGGCATTTCTGGAATGTCATTAGGAATGTGGAGGGCCAAGAGAGACAGAGAGAAAGGGACAGACAGGTGACACGTTATGTGATTTATACACCGGGTAGCAAATTGGTATTTGTCTCACGAGAGTCCGGCTTCCATCGGGACCCCATCAAGAATGCCTCCTTTTGGAAATGGACAACTATAAAGTATGACGCCCGGATGGAGAGAACGCCGGCATTGACATCGTGTGAACGCGACTTTTTTTTATATAAATTGGTATTTGTCTCGTGAGAGTCTAGCTTCCATGGATACCCCATCAAAGAATGTCTCCTTCTGAAAATGGACGAGCTATCAAGTATGATGCCCAGACAGTATATAGATGTATGTATATACAGAGAACGCTGGCATTGACATCGTGTGAACGAGACCTTGACCTGTCCCCGTTCAGCCGTGATGGTGCCTTCTTCTTCTTTTTTCCTTCAAACGCGAGCAGGGGAACGAACTCGACGTCCCAAGCAGTTCCCATAATACCAGCTGTGCATGCAATCGCGGCTGACGGATGATACGGACTTCCACGGGGGCTATACGTACAGGCACGTATTATCCCAAACCTCCCTCGGCCCGTCCCCGCGTGAACGGATGCAGCTGACCCACTTTCCACGGCGTTTCCGTCACGTATGGAGGGGGAGAGGAGGTTGGGGGGGGGGAGAGAGAGATGCCACGTGCTGCCCTGCCCCTGGACATGCTACATCGATGAACACTAGTGACCCAAATCTTTCATCCGGACTAGTGGAGGTGTCACCCCGACTAACGGAGCCCGGATTTGCATTTTTTTTTTTCCTTCCCTTTTTTTTCCCGTTGGAAGAACGCCTGGATACAATCGTACATGTTGCCCCGCAAAACGGAAATTGCAGCGGAGTCAAGGGCTGGCCCAGACCAATTCGACCTGGCGTCTGTATGGGGGCTGCCATACCTGGAGGGCCTTGAGCTTATCGAGTATCGAGTCATCCGAGTCGATGGTCGGCGTGTCACGCCCCTCAGCTATGGCGTCCTTTTGGGAATATTTTAAGATAACATGGTGGGGTTTTAAAGTACCGGTATTCATTTTCGAGTTCTTCGTCTCGACTTGAAGACAGCCGTTCCGAGGCGGTCTCGGGCGCCGTTGGAGCAAGGGTCACCGCAGGTCGAGGTGATGCTCACCGATTGGTCAGCTTGATGGACATTGCTCGAGGTACAGACGCATATAAAAATCACCTATGTGGACATTCTGGAGCGTGATACGGGTCTGGATGACACTCCAACGCGCTAAAATATGCTAGGCCGGGCCGGGCTAGTTGGTAGTCTTGGTTCAAGACGCTGTTGGTGGAGATACTGTGAGACCCGACCATTGATGTCCGTAATACAGAGGCCTGGGCACGATGAACGCGGTATCCAAAATGATCCGCAAACACACGTATACGCATCTACACAGATGGTCCACGTTGCAGCTTAGTTCAACGCGTACGTACGTACGTACATGTACGTGTGTGCGGATCTCTGTGCGAGTTCGTAAGCGTCGGTGTACACTGCGGGTCGCGGTCGGCAATCCAAACCAGCGACGTCTTGAAGCAAGACTAGTTGGGAGAAGGTGGACATTCGCAGAGACCGAGTCGGCGTTGGTTAGATGTCCCTTGAATTTGTATTACAGCAGGAGCATGGAGAAGAGTGAACCGTGACCCGTGGCATAGGCAAGGGAAGCCTTTTGGAACGGGTACCAGCGTGCAGGACCTTGTTGAGCGTGTCAGGGTCAACAGACTTTTGGGGGTGTTTTGATGGACTGCGGATGAGCTCGAGTTTGAGTCTCCTGTTACCTATATGTTAATGTATAGGGTTCGCACGGAGAGACGGGGGGGGGGGTCCTCGGACCAGACGAAATGGACTTTCTTCCAGTTCGGACGCGTCCTCGTTCCAGTCTAAACCCCCTTTGTAACGATAAAAGGGAAACTGATTACAGACTTCTCGAAGAGAGAGAGATGGGGAGAGAGAGGGGTGGAGAGAGGGAGAAAGATGGAGGGAGAGGTGGAGAGAGAGAATGGAAAGAAAGGGGAGAGAGAGTGGGAGAGAGAGAGATGGAGAGGTGGAGGTATGGAGAGAGGTGAAGAGAGAGGGGAGAGAGAGGGAGAGGTGGAGAGAGAGGAGGAGAGATGTGGGGGAGAGAGGTGGATAGAGAGAGATGGATAGAGAGAGATGGAGAGAGAGAGATGAAGAGAGATGGAGAGACAGAGAGAGACAGAGAGAGAGACAGAGGGAGAGAGAGAGTGAGAGAGAGAGACAGACAGAGATAGAGAGAGAGAGCTGGGGGCTAACCTTGTATGGTGACAATACCGTATAGCCGCTAGACAACCGATTTCATACGGGACCCGTCGTGTTTTGTTTCCCACAATGGGTCTCTTCTGGATTCAATACCGGCCTCAACAAGTACCAGTATGTGTAAACGGCTATACAATCCGCGTTCCGCATCACGCCAACGTCACACACGTAAATAAAAAAAAGAAAACAAAAAGGGAGATCCGTAGGGCCAGGGAAAGGCGCCGCAAGACCACAAAAAACGGCACTTTCTGGTGGCAGTATAGTGGTGGTGGGAGAGCAATGGGGGAATGAGGATTCGGGTGAGCTCAGACAATGGTCATGTTACGTTGTCAGCCTTCCCGCCAAGAATGTTTCTTTATGGAACATTCTGGGATGCCCGCGGTGGTGCGCAATTCTGTTTCACCGTAATCTCGCGTCTACACTTTATCCCCTCAGCATACAGGAACACTATACACGTGAGCCCGTACACCTTTTGCTCGGTTATGTCTGGAAATGACAATCGAATATTATGCGCGGATAAAAAAAGAGACATTCTCAAAATACAAACAAACCCGGAGAGCGCAGACCTCCGTCAAGCACCATTTACCGACAAGAGAGAGAGAGAGAGAGAGGTGGACCATTTAGAGAGAGAGATGGGGAGAGATAAAGAGATGGAGAGAGAGAGACTGAGAGAGAGAGAGATGGAGAGAGATATGGAGAGACAGAGACTGAGAGAGAGATGGAGAGTGAGAGATGGAGAGAGATGGAGGAGAGAGACTGAGTGAGATGGAGAGAGAGATATGGAGAGAGAGAGAGAGAGAGAGACTGAGAGAGAGAGAGATGGAGAGCGAGAGACTGAGAGAGATATGGAGAGAGAGAGAGACTGAGAGAAAGATGGAGAGCGAGAGATGGAGAGAGAGAGAGAGAGACTGAGAGAGAGATGGAAAGCGAGAGATGGAGAGAGGAGAGAGACTGAGTGAGATGAAGAGAGAGAGAGTGACTGAGAGAGAGAGATGGAGAGAGACTGAGAGAGATGGGGAGAGACTGAGAGAGATGGAGAGAGAGATGGAGAAAGATGGGGAGAGAGACGGAGAGAGATGGAAAGAGATGGAGAGAGATGGAGAGAGAGGGGGAGAGAGATAGAGAGAGATAGAGAGAGATGGAGAGAGAGATGGAGAGAAATAGAGAGGAGGAGAGAAAGATGGAGAGAGATGTAGAGAGAGAGGGGGAGAGAGAGAAGAGAGAGGGGAGCGAGAGAGAGAAAGAGATGGAGAGAGAGAGCAAGAGAGAGAAAGAGATGGAGAGAGATGGGAGGGCAAGAGAGAGAAAGAGATGGAAAGAGATGTAGAGAGAGAGAGAGAGGGGGGCGAGAGAGAGAAAGAGATGGAGAGAGAGGGCGAGAGAGAGAGAGAGATGGAGAGAGAGATGGCGAGAGAGAGAAAGAGACCCACCGCTGTTCTAGTTAGAGCTTCATCCTTTTAAGAGCCACCGGATTGGGCATTATTGGATCACGTGGACTGATGTGTTTACACGCATGCCTGACCACGCGAGGGAGCCGACTCGCACGGGCTGCAAGGATGGACATGTATAGTCTGGTTCCTGACTGTAGGAGGAGATTCGTTCTGGTTGCAAACGGCGCCATCTACCAGGCTCGAGATATCTGATCGCGCGAGCTTAAAGGGGGAACGAAACCCAGAGAAAAAAAGATGGCTTATCTGATTGGGTGTTAAAAACAGCCTATACAATTACCTATGTGCTACTCACCTACGAGTTTCATAAAGAGGGGGAAAATCACGGAATTCAGTGGCCTAATCTGCGTTCCCGCAAACGGCCATCTTTTCGAAGGGGACCGTGCCGGCCACTCGTCACGGCGGCGACGGAGTCGGCCGGGCCCGTAAACCCAGACTCCGCCGGTGACTGCTCGGCACCGCATGGAGCCTGCGCCGAGTAAGATACCAATACCGTATACCTCCCGCCACCCCCCCCCCTCCCCCCCTCCTCATCATCTCGTGGATCTCAATTATACCCGTATTAACGGTGGTCAAGTTGCCGGGAACTTGTAAGTGTCATTTACCCTCAGTGCAACTGCCTGAATCGCAACTCCGACGTACGGCTATTGAAACAAAAAAGGTCACGGCAATTGCAACTGAGATGCACTTGTTGCTTAGATTATCGATTCTGCTGACCCCGAGACAAATCGGGGTTCTTTTTTTTTTGACGAACACCTTTTCCTCCCTTAAGCTTTAATGAATAATAATCACGAAATTTTCCACGTGAAATGACTTTTTTTGTCGAAGAATTAGAGGCATTCAAGCCCCTCTCTCCCTCCCACTCCTTCTGTCTCTCCCATTCTCATCTGTATCTCTCTTCCCACTCCCTCTCATTCTTCCCCTCTCCCTGTCTCCTCCTCTCCGTTCTTTCGCCCCCTCTCTACCTCCCCCTTCATACTCTCTCTCTCTCCCCCACCCTCCCTTCACTTGTCCACCTCTCTCTCGCCCTCTTTTCCCCTACCTCTCCCTCGATCCACTATGAACATCTAAACCGTGAGAAGGGGGTGAAAATGTCATTTTGCCGTGAAACTAAAAAGTCACTTTGATTTCACGGTGCATTTTACAGTGAATTCACCGTGAAAATAATCGCCTCTCTGACTTGAAATGGACATCTTCAGTTCACTAAATAGACCGTGAAAAAACGTAAATATCTAGGGTGGCAAGCTCCAGCCTTGAGGAATGGCAAATTCAATTACCAGTAGGGACCCTCAGCCCCCATAGAGGTACTGTATGATGTCCTTGTAACTGTAACTACCCAATACTTCTAAATTGCCTCTATAGCCATTTCCACCAGAAATTTCTTTTAACGGCTAAATGACATTTTCACCCCATTTTCACGGTTTAGATGTTCATAGTCATGCTCACTCCCTGTCCGTCTCTCTCCCATTCTCATCTGTATATCTCTCCCTCTCACTCCCGCTCTTGTTTTCCCTCTCTCAACCTCTCTCTCTCTATCTATCTATCTCCCTATCTCTCTCTCTCGCTCTCTCCCTATCTCTCTCCGCCCCTCTCTCTCTCCCTATCTCTCTCTTTCCCTCTCTTTCTCTCCCTCCCTATCTCTCTCTTTCCCTCTCTCTCTCTATCGCTCTCTCCCTCTCTCTTCTTATCCCTATCTCCTTCTCTCCGCTCTGTCGCCCCTCTCTCCCTCCCCTCCCCTTTCCACCTGTCCACCTCTCTTTCCTCCCTCCTTTCCCCCACCGCCTCATTCTCCCTCTCCTCCCCCTCTCTCTCTCTCTCTCTCTCTCTCTCTCTCTCTCTCTCTCTAACACTCTCTTCTCTCTATCTACCTCTGCTCAGATCGAGACAAACCGACCACTCTTTAAACAAGGGGGGGAAGGGGAAAGTGGTCACACTAATGCCTGTCTGTCCGTTCCTCACTCAATAGGAAACGAACACGGAAACGCTGTATTTTCGGGGGCGAGCGGGACGGGATACCTTTCTTTGCATCCTTCTTCGACAATGACAGCATACCTTCGTGAGGATAATTGCATTTAAAGGGAGGGGTACACCACTTACAAAGTCCACAATTTCCGGACTTTCCAATATTTGAGAATTCACTTATATTCATGAGGAAGTTTGTAAAGATACCAAACATACCGTTCACATTTAGCGCGCGAAAACCTGCCGTTTTCGAGAAAAAGAAGAATTGCGTTGAGTACCTTTTGCAAATAGACCGTGTAAGTTGGCCTCGAGAATGTACGTGTTACCGCGAGATTCCTGACTTCCGGGCTCCTCGGATAGGAGGTAAAGCGTGGAGCGTCGAACGTTTTTGTTAAAATATTTTGTATCGCGCCGATTGAAGCAGTTTAAACTATTAGGAATAATAGAAATAAACTATTAAAATACAATGTGTAAAGTACGTGATTTTGCACGTTTCTACGTTTGTGTTTTGATTTTGTATTTTTTTGTTTACATGTACGGTATCCACATATACAGTACAGTACAAGGCGCTTTTCTTGCCCGAATGCGAACCACACCAACTTCGGCGCGATACAAGTAGTAATGCTCACGTCGCGTACCACAGTCGGGCCGTATTCGCAATACTGTACTTACAACCGGAAGATGAAGGTCGGGTTCTATTTTTTGTTTTCTCTGGCGTATTTTCATTTTTTGTAGTTTTGTTTTTGCTCATTCTTATATTTGTAATATACTTAATCCATAAACCTGGATTTTTAGTTGGAAAGAGGCTTTCTTCATTATGTAATAATGCATTCAAAATTGGGCACGCGTTAATCTCCTATAGCAGGCGGCGCGGAGGTGCCCGGAAGTGTACGGTGACCTTTTTCACCACGAGACTTACGTACACGGTCTATAGCAACCTCTTTGTCTGCAAAAGGGTAGCACTATTATTTCGTTTACAATTTTGTTCATGACATGGTTGACGGATTGTGCCGAAATATCTTACGCATTGGTGTTCTTTTATGTATACACGTTGAGTTTGACGAAGCATGGAATCAGTTCTTTGCCTTTTGCAAAATGATGCACTCTTTAAAGCCCCTACACAACATTGGTAAGTTCGAAAAACAGAAATGTTCACAAATTTACATGAAACGTATACAGTTTGAAGATGGTTATATAGTAGAAACCTCGCCCTGAAATATATCTGCCTAAAATGTTGTATTTTGGGAGAAAAGAGTAAAAAGAAATCGTTTACGTCTCACCGAGATCTAAACTATTTTTCGGAACAGTACGGCGTTGAATGCTGCATTTTCACGAAACAAATGAAACGGTTTTCACGATTTTCCCGATACTCGGTTGGCGGATTGAGCTGAAATTTTCACAGGTGTGCTATTTCATGCATATGTTGGATCAGACAAACGTATGGATGCTATTCGTTGACCTCGACTAATGACGTGTAGGGGCTTTAGAGGGAGTTAGTCGGTGCTGGTTGGCGCAGCGTGCTACATCACGTCTGGCACCTGTGTGACCGGGTTTCAATCTCGTCCACTGCCGACCAATAATAATTGCTGTTACTGAGGCCGTTTACCAAATGAAGGCTTAGGCTCGGGCTTAGGCTTCGGTCATAACTCTCTTACCAATCATAATATCACACGGGCATCTGATAGAAAGAAGCGTTTGGTCCCGCCCACAGTTTCTTGATACTCAGTAAGCCTCACTTGTCACGCCGAGTGCCAACAAACCTTCACATTCGGCAACTAACCACAGCATGGGTTGTCAGGCTGTTTGTCAGACGGAGACGAAGCCTGTGATCGAAGCAATGCGAACCAAAATCAGATGATTGATTGGTACATGTACTTTTTCTCACCCCTCGCAACATTCAATAGCGTGCGTGGGAACGTGGCTATTGCAAGAAGCGTATACTCGTTCTGGCAGAGTGAGAATCATTTTCACAAAGAACCTTTGGCATTGCACCGCCGGTAGTGATCGCATTTTTTGTTGCATCTATACTGCCGAGACCGTGTGCTGGAAATACCACACACACAAAAAAAACATCGTAGGTCCTTGGGCCACAGTATATACTGTCGATAAAAAAAGAAAAGAAAAAGTTGGCGCAGAATTTCCCCATTGGCCTGCCACTCAGTTTGCCGACTAATCGAATGTTATTGTCGAACTTCGTAGCGATTGTTGCAAACTGAAAATCGGGATTGGGGGAGGGAGGGGGGGTGGCTCCCCGGGAAAGATCGGCAAGGAGCTCACAAAAACCCGGCACCCTATACCGAGGCGTTTCCAAATTGTAATTTTGCGAGCTGAAATTGAAACTTATTATGTTGCGTCAGGCCTTTGATGGCACCGCGTTAATGCCATTATATTGCACGCCCTTACAAGTGCACGCGTTTAGCTTTAAAAAGCAACGGCAAAAAAAAAACCTTCCATCAAAGCCTCCTGTATGAAACGTATATTGTATAGCGGCTTCGATTGGTCTCACCGCGGGCACTCCGCCCGCAGTGCGATGAGATTGCCTTGGATCGTATACGCTGTATTATTAAACAGCTATATGTATAGTGCGGAATTATATCTCGATATGGCCACGGGTACCTGTACATGATACAGGTGCGATGTAGCGGCTCGCTCGAGGACCGTGCTATCGTCCCCCTCCCCACTCCCCTAGCTCCCCACCCTGCCCAGACGTACGGGAGAGAAGGCCGCCCGACGGGCTCCGGGGAACTCACGGCCGGCTGTGGGTTCGTCCGAAAGGTGAGGTACGTGTTTGCCGGTGCTATCATTTACCTTCCGGCCACCTCGGGGTGCACCAAAAAAGAAAGAAATAAAAGTCACCGGAGACTGGGGGAGGGGAGGGGGAAGGGGGAAGGGGAGGGGGAGGGGAGGTGAGGGGAAGGGGAAAGGGGAGGGAAAGGGGAGGGGTAAGGGGAGGAGGAGGGGGAGAAATGAGCTTCGACGAGGAGAGAGGGAGGGGCGGGATGGATGGAGTAAGGACAAGCGCGTTCTTCAGCCCGAGGGAGCCCGAGACCTAATTCAGAGAGGGTCTTTTTTTTCAGAAGGAGGCGGCGAGGGAGGGGGGGGGGGGAAACCGTTTTCATACTTTAGCTCATTGCAAACAACGCTAAATGGATGGGTCCGACGCCGGTAAACAAGAACGCGCTACGGGGAACGCTCGGTGCCCTGCGATACCAACCCCACCACTCTCTTGATTGGGGACACGAGTTTAAAGAGCGCCACCTCGCGTCCAATTGAGAATAATTACTGCCCCCCCCCCCACCCGCGCCCCGCGATCGGAGAGCGTCTTTTTTTTTTGCCGGCCTGGCACTCGGAAACTACCGTGCACATTACTTACAAAACGTTACTGGAGGGGGGAGTGTGTGGGGGTGTGCACGCGATCGTATGGGCCTACGTGGAGCAAAATGCTCGTGAAATCAAATCAGGAGATCTAGCCACCTGCCAATCTCGTGGAGATGAGGACGAAGGGGTGAACCAAAAAAAAAAGGGAGACCCTCGCTACAAGGGTGCATAATATTGTGCGCGAATCAATCGTAATTAAATTCAGCGGATGGTGTGTGTGTGTCTGTGTGTGGGGGGGGGGAGGGGGGAGGGGGGATGGGACGGTCGCACCAAGCGGTAGCATTTCGTCTCGTCATCGCGCCTGGATTCACGGCGGTTACGCCGGTCGGGTAGCCGGCCATGTTCGGCGCATGGCTCGACATCGCCCGGTCTTTTCATGCCATGCCATTAGGGCGACTGGCGAAGGGGAGAGGGGTGGGTGGGAGGATAATAATAATCATAAAAAATAATAGGATTTTGGAGAGCGCCAGTCCACAGTAGATTTGCGCTAAGCAACACACCATGACCAGAAACATAGACACATCAAAGGGGAACAGGAGATAGAAGTACGTTTTCATGTGCGTTTTAAAACCTCACAAGTTAGAGGGCCTGACGTTTCGAACCTAGCAGGACCTTTCTCATAGGCAGAGGGCAGCCAGTAGACAGTTTTTGTATGAAAGATGCAGTAACGCGCGGACGTGCTCTCGCGTGATACTCGGCAGCAGCGGCGGGGAACCCAAGTGCTTATAAGCGCGCCGACTCGTCGGATAATGCTAGGAGTGCCGGCATTGTGACGGCCTCTTGTATATACACGGTCATGCATCGTCGGGGGTTGTGGCGGGCGGGGGGGATTGTTCTGTCTGTTCTGTCTGGCCTCGGCTACGGGACGAATCGACCGAGCACGGGGAATGTGACGAGGGCACCGGGGCTCTTAATAATGGATCCGTGGAAGGGTGAGGTCTGTGAGTATCGGGAAGGGGGGAAGGGAGGTAGGGCGGGTGCAGTGTGAGGGGGTTACTGCCGAAAAAAAGGAGAAAATACCAAATAAAAACTGTTGCAAACTGCTCACTGATTAAAATGACGTGCGATACATCAGTCTCAAAGGTTAGAGGGGCCTGACGTTTCGATCCTAGCAGGACCTTTCTCGAAGGTCCTGCTGGGATCGAAGCGTCGGGCCCTCTAGCTTTTTAGGAAGGGAGAATTTCTAAAATCTCGAAAAAGGGGGGCAGACACCGGGTGACATTATTACCACTCTGACGGACGCCGCTGCGATGTGAATCCAACCGAGAACGAACGCGGCGTAGATACCACGTGCACCGCGCATGAGCCGCGCATGTCGCCGCCTGACGTCACGTGACGTCACCGTCGCGGGATCAGGGTATGGGCCGCGGGTGACGCGAAGAAGGGAGGAATCTCGCAAAGCCTTGCGACGCATCGCAGTACGGTAGCCCATCGTATTACAGTTGTGTTCGGCCGCATAGTTTCCGCAGACCTATACGAGTGATGATATCATTCATCCATCCGTTACATCTTCGGGAGGGGAGGGGAGGGGGTGATTTCAAGACTTGCTGGCGAGTGACCGACGACGAGTGACCTCTCGCCCCAATGGTGAGAGTAGACCTCCTGCCTCGGTTTGCATCCCCTGTTGAGGGCGCCCTGCTCTACGGGTCAACTGAGAGGGGCGGCACAGTGCGCAATCAGTGGTTGGCTGCAATGCCCCCCCCCCGCATTGCAACCATTACCAACCACGGACCGGCCCGGACAGCGCGGGGGCTGGATTCGAACCCAGGCCGAGACTACAGCCTGGACGGGGTGAGAGCTATAGGGGCGTCACGCTCTGTACTCGCAACACTCCAGCAAATGAAAGCCCACCGGGATTTTTTACGGCGCATGCAACGTCGAAGATTGCAGGGCGGGGGAGTTGTTGGGACTGTCATAATTACACCGAGTGATTGATATAAGGTATAATGCGCTGTATCACCTTCGCGAAGCAAACAGTGGCCAGTGTGGCGAGTCATTGGCGGGCAAGCTTGCATACACACACATGTACACACGCGCGCGTAGAGTGACTTCCCGTCTGCATCGCCGGCTGATGGGCTATGTCGAAACATGAGCCAAGTGGATGGATCGCTGTCCCCCATCTTGAGCGAATTCAAGCGTGAGGTGGAGGTGGAGAGGGGGAGAGAGAGAGAAAAAAATCGATATTGCTTGCTCGGCGTATACGTTCTCTCGCCGTCGAGTGTCTGTTGGCCTTAGGGGGAAGAGGGAGAGAGGATGGGAAGTTGGGGAGAGAGGGGGGGGGGGGGGAGGAGGGGGAGAAGAGGGGAAGGCGAGGAGTTACGAGCGAGGAGTTGGAGTGGTGATTGTACCATCGCGGTCGGCCGAGGAAACCGATACGGGCCGGGGCGGCGTGAAGACCCACTAAACTCTCGCGGTGACATCGGGCGACGAAGCGATTCCTTCCTCCTATGATATACCCGTGTCCCGCCAATCTGTCATGGAGGCTCGGCTGTGAGAAATTGGAATAGCGTTGCCACCCCCTCCCTCCTCCCTCCCCACCCCCTCTGTTGTTGGCACTGCTTTTCGTCCACGTGTACGCTTCGGGTGACTGGATTCCTCCGTGGAAACGCTGGGGAGAAACTCTAAAACTTTAAAGGCCCAATACGACATTGGGAAGATCGGGAAACATCGACGTCCACAGATTTCCTTCTAATTTACACAGTTTGTAGATAGTCATGATAGAATCCTCATGTTGAAATCTTACTGTCTGGGATGCTGTACTTCTCGCTCAAACATCGACAAATAGTTTACTACTTGCGAGTAATAAACTATTTCTTACACTATAGGCCGATGCGTAAACCGTGACGGTTGTTTTTTTACCCTTTTCTACCTTCTCAGATTACAGTTTGAGCTAAAACCTTCGCAGGATTGCTTTTTTGGAATGTGTAATGGTTTAACACACAAACCGTTTGACTTTAACCAATGTTGTATAGAGCCTTGAAGCTGCGCTCTTCTGCGATTGGCGCCAACCCTTGTTGGATTGAGCAAAGCGTTTCACATTCTCAAGCGAAATTCGATGCTTAAAGCCCCTACACAACATTGGTCGAGGTAAAAGAATAGCATCCATACGTTGTCTGATCCAACATATGCATGGAATAGAACACCTGTGAAAATTTCAGCTCAATCCGCCAACCGAGTCTCGAGAAAATCGTGAAAACCGCTTCATTTGTTTCGCGAAAATGCAGCATTCAACGCCGTACTGTTCCGAAAAATAGTTTAGATCTCGGTGAGACCTTAACCTTTTTTTTTACTCATTTCTCCCAAAATACTGTTTAAGTTTCATGTAAATCTGTGAACATTTCTGTTTTTCGATCTTACCAATGTTGTATAGCGCTTTAATGTGTAATGGTTTAACAACCAAACTGTGGCAATCTTTCGACATTTTTACCGATGTAGTGTAGGACCTTCAAGTGCATTCTATAGCCTCGGCCGAGAGCTCACCCGTGTCGTGTAAGAGCAGAAACCGATTTTGTTTTCCGTCCTCTGATGAAATAGTCTCGGAGTCGTCTGTGTGTGTGATGGGGAAGGGGGATGGCGGAGAGGGGCGGGGCGGGGGGGGGGGGGGGGTTGGAGTCCCGCCACCGTTATCGATAATATGCATTATGCACGGCGCGTACACGACGGCCGTTTCATGATTATAGGCCGGCATTATCGAGGCACTATACACAGCGGCAGTCGAGTACCCCGTTTACAATAAAAAAAAATATGTACGGGTCTTTTCAAGGACGGAGGAAACCAAAGCTCGACATTTTGCCGAGTGGCGGCGGACCGAGGTTGGGTCGGCCCGGCCAATATATACTGCCTGTAATATGCAGGAGGGAAGGGGGAGGGGAGTGTTTATCCGGTAACCCTTCATAGAACAGAACACCGATGACGGCACACTACTTAGCATAATTATTCAAGTTAATTAAAATTACCAGGCAATCCCATAATTACCACCAATCGACCCTCGGTCCATTTACAGCATTGTTTCCGTTTTAACGTCTGAATGACGCATGCGGATTTTTTTTTTTTTTTTTTTTTTTTGGGGGGGGCCGGTTGGAAAGTGATGGGGGAGGAGCGAACAGGAGACTTTAACCGGTGTGGCGAAGAGTCTAATGAAAAATCAATTGCATATTTGCGCCGGCTGCTCGTCCCTATTCCCAACCCCCAACCTCCGCCCTTGCCGCACAACCAGCATTTCCACATGCATAATACACCTGTCTATCGGCTATTGCGTGATGTAGAGAGCATGGGCGAAGTGTCCTCGCCCCCTCTATCTCTCTCTCTCTCTCTCTCTCTCTCTCTCTCTCTCTCTCTCTCTCTCTCTCTCTGTCTCTCTCTCTCTCTGCCTCTCTCTCTCCTTTCTGTAGCCCGGCTTTTCATCTCGCTACACACAGAGACACTCGCCGGCTTCCATCCTGAACGCAGTGGCGGCGTTCCTAGTATAGTAATCACCAGCCGATCTATTTTCTCCCGCGTGACAACTGGCCGTCACTCCTCTCTTCCCTCCCATCAGTTCACCGGCGGGCCAGGCTGGCATTGTTTCCGGGGGGGATTTGTATACCGGGGTACCGGTAGTCCACAGCATGTGCGGCAGTGCAGTGCAGTGCAGTGATTTAAAAAAAAAAAAAAGCAACTTCATTCCGCAATCGACAGACTGCAGCCCAGGAGTGAACACGCTGAAACATCAATTGATCGTGAATCGTTTCTGTTTTTCCCCGCGGGGGTTCAACGCCACAGAATCGAGTTTTCGATGGAATTTCTGACTTTCTGGCGATCGGGTCTCTAGGCTGCGCTGGACCGCAGAGTGTTCATTTCCCCCTACCCGTCCTTTTCTTTGTTTCGTCGGAGAGGGCAATTCCTGTTGAACCTTGTATTGACCGTGTTGCAGACGCGGACGTGACCGAGGGCTGCCCGTGTAACCGCGGCGCGGGTTGCGGGAGGAGGCGGCACCCTAGTGCCTCCCACCGTGTCCCGTTCCCTCTCCAATCCCCCCTCCTTCCTTTCCCTCTCATCACCAACCGGAGCTCATCTATCTATCGGGAGACTGCGCTCCTCTTATGTCCCTTCCGCCGTCGGACGCCGACCGCTGCCAACGAAAAAAAAAACCTCGGACGCGTACACGGGACCAGCGCTATATGCGCACGGCGGCCTAGGCGAAACCCCCCCGTACACCCTCCGACTCAGAGAGAGAGACTCCATACACCCCGGCTGCCCATTGTTTTATCGGAGGCTGGTGGGAGCGCAGTGCGGTGCGGCCGCTGCCGGGCAAGAGTCGATCGAGGGACTCGGTGGCTCTCCAAGTCGGGCGATGGCGGCGGGCGAAGAGTCGCTTTCCACGGGACTCGCGGGTCGAGCCGTCAGGGGTGAGTACATTTCGGTCGGTCGATCGCTCTGAGAGAGTACGTGCTTTGGAGAGAGAGAGAGGGGGAGGAGGTAGGGAGAGAGAGAAGGGGAGAGGGAGAGGGAGAGTGAGAGACAGAGGGGAGCCTGGGGGAGAGGGAGAGATAGAGAGGTAGGGGGAGAGAGTGAGGGAGAGGGGGAGAGGGAGAGAGGAAAGAGGAGAGAGGAGAGAGAGGAGAGAGAGGAGAGAAGAGAGAGGTGGGTCAGAAAGAGAGATATAGAAAGAGAGAGGGGGAGAGAGAGAAAGAGAGGGGAAATATATGGACAGAGAGAGGGAGAGAGAGGAAGAGAGGAGCGACAGAGAGGGAGAGAGAGAGGATGAAAGGAGAGATAGAGCGGGAGAGAGAGAGAGGGGACAGAGAGAGAGAGAGTGGACCGGTGCGCCGCGGAAATGCAATGGAATGAAGCCAAAGTGCCATGCAGAGTTCACTCTGTGTAAGGATCGGCTTTTAGGAAGGCTTCCCTACCACTTGGCTGATTCTCATCTCTTAAATGATGCTCTTCGCGACGCGGCTGGGGTGGGGGGGGATGGTTTCCCAGGTCGTCGATTTTGAAGGGAAAAAATGCGGCAAGGGGAGTGTGGTTCACTTCCCCCCGATTCGTCAAATGGACACCGACCGGCACTCTTACGGGAGAAGGCGGTTTGGACACGCCGTGCAGGAATTCGGGGACTGCTTGCTCGGCGACTTCCCTCGCCAGTCCGGGTGGAGGAAGAGTCTACAGCTTTAAAGCGCTCCGATGGCCCCCGCGTGTGATTTTCGCGCCGGGATGGCTGCGTTGGGAGCACATCGATAGATAGTACTAGTAGACACCTGGGTTCTTCCTAGCGCTATAACACCCGTAGGCTGCATATATATAATAGATATAATTATTCCCCCAGCACTGAAGCGTTATTTCGTCCAGATATCCAATGATATGTCACCCCCCCCCCTCCTCTTTCAACCCCTTCTCAAATTTCCTGGTCATCGTGCGAGCGGAAAATGTCAGAAAGGTGACGGTTTGGTCAGTGAGGATGTAGTCTGATATAGCAGATGCCGTGCTTTGCCTGTAGGTATGAGCAGGAGGGGTGGGGGACGTCACATTATTATCACCGAGATTCGGGTTACCAATTCCACAGTTATTGCTCGACCAACGACCATTGGAACGCAAAGGCGCGCGCACCGTACCCGACATACCAATTAACCTCGTGTTTCGTGTTCCATGCTGTACGCGTGTCATATCCGAAAGGGTATAATATCGTCTCTTCGGCGGACGCTGGTATACCCCATTGGGGGAGAGGGTTTTTCAATTCCCGCCAAAGACGCTGCCGCGTCAAACGCTAACTGAATGGGACATTTTAATCAGGACTCTGATCGCTGAACATTTTTTTTATGACCCGAAAGGGCTATAAACAACTGCAAGCGTGCGACTGAAATCTGAGAGATGTCGTCTACTAAGAGTGAGTGTATCCGGTGAGCTTTAGCGAAAAAAAAGACCCGACATGTGTTATCGCCCGCATATCATTCAAATCTGAATAACGTGTTCACGCCGTCTCTGCATAGACTCCTCTCAGAACTGATGAGGATGTGGAAACTTGGACGGTTTTTTTGTAATGACTTCTGGCGCTCTAAGCTCTAAACATCTGACGGAAGTAATATCACAGTCGCGTGACGCCGTATTTTCATCGAAAACTATAGACGCGCCACCGAAACCTGTCTGTGTTACTATATATTCAATCGCTGAGCTTAAAGTGATTGTCACTGACAGCGTTTAAAAGGAGCTCTGCGTTCATGTTAAAGACCCTATACAACATTGGTATAGGTCAACAGATTGCCACAGTGTTAAACCATTCAACATTCCAAAAGAGAAATTCTGCGAAGGTTTTAGCTCCAATGGTAATCTGAGAAAAGTAGAAAAATGCCAAAAAAACACGTCACGGGTTTTGCACCGTTCTGTATAGTGTAATAAATTACTTTAATTAGTTTATTACTCGCGAGTAATAAGCTATTTGTCAATGTTAGGGTGAAGATTTCTCAAGAAGTACAGCATCCCAGACCGTACGATTTCAACATGGGGATTCTATCATGACCATCTACAAACTGTGTAAATTAGGACGACATCCGAGGACATCGATGTTTACCGATCTTCCCAATGTTGCATTGGGCCTTTAAGCTTCGATTCTGTTCAGTAACGAGCTCCAGACCTGGTATAGAAGCTGATTTTTGTTGTCCCCAGACAAACACGTGATTGTAGACAACAATTACATTTTCTGTCTGCCCTGAACAGAAGTATATACGGCTCCCTATTAATGAGCAAAGAGAGGACGGCTGGCCAATTTGTGATATGCATTCATCTCCCTGGCTGTGAGTAATGTTTCACTCCATTCAGCCAGAGCCAAAACGGGGAGCATTTGTCATTCGGGGTTTCGGCGACGCTCTGGCTTCGAAGGCAACGGACACTGAATCACAAATGAGAGAGAGAAAGAGAGAGAAGGGGGAAGGTGAGGGAGAGAGAGGGGGGGGAGAGAGGAAGAGAGAGGGAGAGAGAAGAGAGAGAGAAAGAGGAGGGGGAGGGAGAGAGAAAGAGAGAGAAAGAGAGAGAAAGAGAGGGGAGAGGGAGAGAGAAAGAGAGGGGAGAGGGAGAGAGAAGGGAGAGAGAGGGGAGAGGGAGAGAGAGAAAGAGAGAGGGGGAGAGGGAGAGGGAGAGGGAGAGAGAAAGAGAGGGAGAGAGAAAGAGAGGGGGAGAGGGAGAGAGAAGGGAGAGGGGGAGAGGGAGAGAGAGATACAGTTTGAAGATAGTTATGGTAGAAACCTCGCACTGAAATATTTCTGCCTAAAATGTTGTCTTATGGGAGAAATGAGTAAAAGAAATAGTTTACGCCTCACCGAGATCTAAACTATTTTTCGGAACAGTTTCTCGCGAAACAAATGAAGCGGTTTTCACGATTTTCTCGAGACTCGGTTGGCAGATTGAGCTGAAATTTTCACAGGTGTGCTATTCCATTCATATGTTGGATCAGACAACGTATGGATGCTATTCTTCGACCTGGACCAATGTTGTGTAGGGGCTTTAAGTGACAATTGGCGTTGCGTGGTAGGTACGCGGTGACACAATGCATGTCATCTATTTCGAGATGGAGGGCATGGCTCTGTATAGATATATAAAATAATGAGAGGTCCTGAAACGAGTCGGTAACTCAACGTTTCGGGCAGTGCGTGTATAGGCCTGTATACTCTGCCCGTAGTCATCACGGGAGGCGTTTTGTGCATCCACCATGCGACGCCGTCAAAATCTCGTCTATAACTTCAAATAAGCCACAGAGATTCATTTCGTGGTCATTATTCGTCGGGGTATTACTCAGAGAGGGAGGCGAGACACTGCGGCGTTGTGGGAATTGAGTCAGGCGTCCGAATGGCCGAGTGTAAAATGCTTGGGTGTCTCTCGTGTACTCGACGGTCAGTACTATAGACCGCCGTCAATTAACTCGAGTTTTTGTTAGACCGAGGCAGAGAGGGGGGAGGGGGAGGGGGAGGGGGGAGCTGGGGCAGTCTGGTTGCCTCCAACCATGCCGTCTGATACTAGGTGCAAGCACTGTGCCAGCCAGCATGTCGGGCCGCGTCGAGTGACCCGGCCGGCATTTGTTTGGGGGGTTTTACACCGCAGCCAGTGGTATTTCGCTGTTTGAAAATTCGCGGCTTGAAAAGAGACTATATGTGACCCAGCACGGCATAATGAGGAATAACCCCCACTTTTGAGATTTTGAGATTTTCTAATGATGTTAAGGAGTATACCATTAGCTTTCAAATGATATCAAAATTATTTCCGTGTGAACTTTGTTGTAAATAGTACAAGGGGACTTTGCTCGTTCATTTGGTACCAGACAAAATATAGCTGCACCATTCTAACTCCTCAAAAGCGGCCATTCATAAAGGCAGGAACTTTACATTTTCATGAAAACAGTACACAAATACTCCCCCGAAATCCTTGGGTTTTTTTCTCAATATTTAGAGACGGATATCGGAAAAATCTTTTGGACATAATATCCTCCAATACATTAACTTTCCGAAAATACAAAAAAAACAAAAAAAATTGTTTTTATCGAATTGAGAAGATACTTTGACTTCAGGCGTTGTTTACTCGAAAAGTGTTTTGGTGGGATATTCCTCATGTCGCTGTGCCGGGTCACATATATACGTGAAGCGTGTGTTACGTTATCACCCAGTTGAGACTCCTTGCGTTTGGTTGTTGTTGATGAGGAGGTTGTTGTTGATGACGGTAGGTAATTTGCCACAAAAATGAGAGATGCCTTGTGAATAATTGTGTTTTCACGAAATTAGAAAATGAATTTAATCCAAAAACTGTTCCAAACTGCTCACTGATGATGGCCTGCAATACATATATCTGAAAAGTTAGAGAGCCCGACGTTTCGATCCTAGCGGGACCTTTCTTTGCCTTTCAGAAAGGTCCCGCTAGGATGGAAACGTCAGACCCTCTAACTCAATTTTTGAGAAATCAAAAGATAGGCCTATCTTATTTCGAGCGCCCTCCCCCAAAACGCAGTGGTAGTCTCTTTTCAAGCCCGAATTTACACTGTTATAGCGAAAAACCAGTGGCTGTGGTGCAAAGTAGCCAAGAAGAAGAGAATACGCCGGACGACTCGCAGCCAGCCAGCTATATACACGTCGGAGAGCGATTGTTTGTCCACGGTTGTCGGTTCGTGGACGGCACGCTGCGAGCCATTGGCGGAGTGCCGTGGGGGGAGAGCCGACGACAAGCTCGGTGGCCGCGATGCGTGCCGTACATCCCACGGCATCTTTTTTGCCGCCCCCGACCGCCTCTATTTGTCCTGTGTCTGCTACGGTGTTGACGCAGCCCCGATAATGGCGCGCATTTCACTTGGCAGTTGAAAGTCGAGCCCTCGCGCCTCACCGCGTGCAGATGTTTTATTGTTTTATTGCAGAGGTTTATTCCGGGGATGAAGGATTTGCACTTTTCCCGACAGACCGTGGCTGGTCGCAGGCCAACCCCCAAAAATAATGCTGGTATATACTGATCAGCCGGGGACACCGAGGTGACCTCAGCTCTGCCGGCACCTGCATCTGACCCTCAGGATGCCACAAAGGTGACATCGGTCCGATCTTTGGCCGCGCTGCACGCACACCTTTATAGCTTTCCTGCAGCATAACCCAGATCTGCTCTGTTGCACTCAGTGTGCACTTCTAATATACACAAAGCTTACTGTAAAGGCCCTATACAACAGTGATAAAGGTCAAACGATTGCCACAGTTTATGTTAAACCATTAAACATTCCAAACAAAAGCAATACTGCGAAGGTTTTAGCTCAAAAGGTAATCTGAGAAAGTAGAAACATTCAAAAACCGTCACGGTTTACGCACCGTTCTGTGGTGCAAGAAATAGTTCATTACTCGCGAGTAATAAACTATTTGTCGATGTTTGAGTGAAGATTTTGGAGGAGTACAGACCGTAAGATTTCAACATGAGTAGTCTATCATGACCATCTACAAACTGTGTGAATTAGAAGGAAATCTGCGGACGTCGATGTTTCCCGATCTTCCCAATGTTGTATTGGGCTCAATATGAAAACGAAAAATGTCTGAGACATAGGCCTACAACACGCTAGAACGACGGGCTTGGGCAGACGGTATATACGCAGTTCCGTATGTTGCTTGCAGCCACGCTCCCGTACGTGTAGATCAGCCCAACCGATCACCATTGGGAAAAGGGGAGGCCGGTTTATCTCTCATAGGTGGGATGGCGTCACGAAGGGGGTGTTGAACAGAATTGAACTAATCAATCAAGCCACTTCAAGCGAGAGTCGGACCTCAAGTTATTTCGACCGGCTACGGACAAGACCATACATAATCAATAGTCACAAGTCTGAATAACACACAGAACTTAGATTAAATGCAAAATGCAAATGAGATTTGCATTGCATAGTCATTTCTTGGTGTAGGTATACGCAGTTTGCAACATTTTTTAAGATATAGGCCTATGCATCGTTTTTAGTTGACGGGTTAAGTGACTAAATAAGACTTAAGGCTTTGCATGGCGGGTGAATCAATATAGGAAGGTTTGCGGTGACACCATGTATCAGGGTGATACATGATGTCACCGCAAACCTTTCTATCACATTGTTCCCTCTTTTGGAAAAGATGTCGTCCTCGACATCTCAACATTTCTCAAAGTATTTACACAACAAATGAACGATATTAATGATAACCACTGTGAATTCTATATTCTGTCGTGATAAATATATACACTAAATCTTCAACTAAACACATGACCGTCACATTGGGTTAAGTGACATTTCTGCAAAGGCCATACCGCTTACGCTGTTGATGGGCATCAACAGATCTCCGAATATGCCGCTTTCTAGTCACGTTCCAAGGATAATCAGGGTGCATCCTGCGTGCCCGAGACATCTGCTCCAGAACCCGCGCGAGTCGTGACTGATATTTGCCAGGCGATTTATTTCCAGCGCGAGTTACGTCAAATTATTGAAGTGGAGGAGGAGGAGGGGACGGGGGAGATGGGGGAGGAGGAGAGGAGAGGAGAGGGGGAGGGGTGGGGAGAGGCAGAGGGAGAGGGAGAGAGAGAGAGGAGGAGAGGGAGAGACAGGGGAGAGGGAGAGAGGAGGAGAGGGAGAGAGAGGGGAGAGGGAGAGGGAGAGGGAGAGAGAGAGAGGGAGATAGAGAGAGAGAGAGAGAGGGAGAGAGAGAGGGGGAGGGAGAGGGGAGGGGGAGGGGAGGGGGAAGGGAAGGTGAATGGGAGGAGGTGGAGGAGAAAGAGTAGGAGGAGAGAGAGGAGAAAGAGTAGGAGGAGAGAGAGGAGAAAGAGGAGAGGGGAGGAAGAAAGGGGGAAGGGAAGGCGTAGTAAGAGAGAGGGGTAGAGGAGGAGGGGAGGATACAAAAATGGGAGCAAAATGTATCACTGTGAAGAAACGGGAAGGCGGATGAGGAAGATGTGGATGCGGAGAAGGAGGAAGACAGGGGAAGGGAAATATATTCCGGTTATCGAGACCGCTTCTCCCACACAGTAAAGAAAAAACCAGCCAAGCAACTAACAACAGATACGTATATCAATCTGCAATCTCATGCATGTGTATTAAAGCTAGATCGTCTGGAGGGTGAGCGGAAATTGAAGGAGTCGTATGGAGCCTGGTGAAATGAAGAGTGGGTCGGGAGGACGAGCGGGCTAGTCGGTGTAAGGTATCATTCGGTTCAGCTCCTTGCCAAGGGAATCAAATGATTAAAATGCATGCCCCGTTCAGCCTTCCGTAAATGACCACTATCTAGTTTAGGCAGTAGCTAAGTCATCCCTCCCCCTCCCTCTCTCTCTCTCTCTCTCTCCCTCTCTCTCTCTCTCTCTCTCTCTCTCTCTCTCTCTCTCCCCCAGTGTGTGTCTTTATCTCTGTTTCTCTGTCTCTCTTTCTTCCCCATCTCTATCAATTTCTTTCTCTCTATCTCTCTCCCTTCCTCTCTCTTTCCCTCTCTCTTTTCCTCTCTCTCTCTCCCTGTCTCTTTCTCCCTCTCTCTCTTTCTCTCTCTCTCTCTTTCTCTCTCTATCTCCCTCTCCCTCACTCTCACTTTCTCTCTGTCTCTCTCTCTACCATCTCTCTCTATATATATCTCTCTCTGTCTCTCCACTCTCTCTCATCTTTTTTCTGTCTCTCTCTCCCCCATCTCCCTCTCTCTTTTTTCTCTCTCCACTCTCTCTCCTCATCTTTCCCTGTCTCTCTCTCTACCATCTCTCTCCCCCATCTCTCTTTCTCTCTCTCTTTCTCTCTCTGTCTCTCCACTCTCTCTCCTCATCTTTCTATGTCTCTCTCTCTCTCCACCATCTCCCTCTCTCTTCTTTCTCTCTCCACTCTCTCATCTCATCTTTCACTGTCTCTCTCCGCCCCAACCCCCTTCAAGCGGGTGGCGTGCGTGTAATTAAAGCCCCATCATTTATCCCCGTTATACACTTCATTAATATTCAATCTGGTTTTCCTGATTAATTCCCTCCATCCCTCACTCCCTCCCTCTCTCCCTCGCCTGCGATGCTCTCTCTTTTTGTTTAGGAGGAGGCTTTTACAGTCGAATGACGCTTTGTGAGTCACGAGAAACCACTTTGTTTTCTTTGTCTCGGTGAGGTTTTCGTCTGTGTGAAAAAACAAATAATCCTCTCTTTTCTTTTTAAATTCAATCGGCCAAAGTCTATTTCAGGGTTTACTTGCATGTGTGGTTGTTGGCACGACACAGACTTCTTTACTCAACTAATGAATGCTTGCTCGGGAAATTACAACGAAAAAAAAACCCATAGACTTGTCCCAGTTACCCCAGTGACCTGGTTACCCGCATTCTACCCTGTAGGCCATTCCAGCCGTACTAACGACGACATCTTTGGGCATTCACTTCAATGGTCGATACCAATCAGTGTACTAAACATGGACATGTGGAAACTTTGAAAATATTGGGGAACTTTTAAAAGACCAATCCTGTTTTGATTATTGGGGAAAAGACCTTAAGAATATGTGACCCGGCACATCATAATGAGAATTAACCCCCACTTTTGAGATTTTGAGATTTTCTAATGATGTGAAAGAGGGTACCATTAACTTTCAAATGATATCAAAATTTCCTCCAATACATTAACTTTCCGAGAAAAAAAAAAAATTAAATCGAATTGAGAAGATACTTTGACTTTAGGCGTTGTTTACTCGAAAAGTGTTTTGGTGGGATATTCCTCATGTCGCTGTGCCGGGTCACATATGAAAACGGTTCCTGTTTTAAACTTTTTGGTACCGCCCTCCACGGTATACCAGGCAGCAAATTAAAAAGCAGCACCGTGCCTTTAATGAACCTGATGTCAGAGCCCGCACGACGAGTGTGTAACAACAAACTTCAAGTGTGTGGGTCTGATTTTTTCTTTCAAGACGGGGGTTGGGTGGGGAGCCTCAGTGTGTAGACGTAGAGTATTAGTTAACGGACGGCAACGGCTCCGCTGAGAATATACCGCGCTCGGAAATGGCTTCAAGTTTCCTGAAGTGCGACGGGGAATGGTATAAGCAGCGTGCAGTTGGTCCAACGGCTGCCGGGCCCAGGGCCCCCGCGGGCTCGCCGTTGCACCATCTACACGTTCGGGTTTCATGCGCCGCGTGGACGTAATTCTCGCGGGCACCGTCGCTCGATGGATTCTTGCGAGCGAGAGAGGAACAAGTTAGCGATGGACGGAGACGAATTCAGAGTTTCCTCGGCAGCGCGTTCGGCCCCTAGGTAGATGGTGGGGGCGGGGGGACCGTCACAAATTGGGCCTATGCGCCAAACGCCGTTGACTTTCTGTTAAAGGTTTCGGCTCCGGCTTCGTCTCTGTTATCCACAAACTGAAAACACAGGTTGGGAGTTCTTTGTTGAAGTTGAAGCTTTGGATTCTTATTCAAAACGCGGTGTGAAACCAAAGCCAAAGGCCTCCCGCTTTCATGGCTGGTATACTTTGAAATGGACGAAAGAAGTGGATACAAAGCCGGAGCCTGAGCCATGAGCCTGAGCCTGAGCCTGAGCCAGAGCCTGAGCCTGAGCCTGAGCCTGAGCCTTAGCCTGAGCCTGAGCCTGAGCCAGAGCCAGAGCCAGAGCCAGAGCCTGAGCCAGAGCCTGAGCCTGAGCCTGAGCCTGAGCCAGAGCCTGAGCCTGAGCCTGAGCCTTAGCCTTAGCCTGAGCCTGAGCCAGAGCCTGAGCCAGAGCCTGAGCCTGAGCCTGAGCCAGAGCCAGAGCCAGAGCCAGAGCCTGAGCCAGAGCCAGAGCCAGAGCCAGAGCCTGAGCCAGAGCCAGAGCCAGAGCCTGAGCCTGAGCCTGAGCCTGAGCCTGAGCCTGAGCCTGAACCTGAGCATGAGCCAGAGCCTGAGCCTGAGCCTGAGCCTGAGCCTGAGCCTGAGCCTGAGCCTGAGCCGGGTTTTGGAAAAGGGTCCTATATTCCTATATTCCACCCCACTCATTATTTTGTGCGCCAGCGAAACCATCGCACCAATACGCAAAACGTACGTTCTACAGCACATCCAATCGGAGGCTCAATTACTCGGTCAACGTATTCTAGGACTGCACTATAAATTTGCCACAAAATACATACCGTCGGCATTTTAATTTGTAGCCAACGACATTATTCTCATTTGCATCGCGCAGGGAGTTCGTTACGCTTTCTAGCGGGCTTACAACCCGAGTTTGAACCGTAGTGCATATATCATTAGAGTGATGTAAAAGCAGTTTCACGGCCAACTGGTCCCCTCATGCATAAATCTACTAGCGTACTTTCCTGGTTGACCTTGGGGTTAATTATAAGCTCGATACATGCACGAAAAGCTACACGGCAATATCAGTATGCGCGTATGGCCTATAGCAATCGTCTTGCCGCCAAAACACACGCTTTAAAGTTACAAACTGTGACCCGGCACATCATAATGAGAAATAACCCCCAATTTTGAGATTTTGAGATTTTCTAATGAAGGAGTGTACCATTAACTGTCAAATGATATCAAAATTTCCTCCAATACATTAACTTTCCGAAAATTAAAAAAAATTAAAAAATTAAAAAATCATCGAATTGAAAAGATACTTTGAATTTAGGCGTTGTTTACTCGAAAAAGTGTTTTGGTGGGATATTCCTCAAGTCGCTGTGCCGGGTCACAAATATTCAGCCTTCCAACTCCGTGGTAAAAAAACCCCAAAGATATCAGCTAATAATGGGTGTTCTCTGTAGTCATTCTCAGCATACGTATTTTGTGTTTCCTGTGATTGCAATCATAACCAGATCGAATTCGTCAAAAAGGTGCTGCACTTAACACGATGTCAACCTTCTGGCGAAGACGAATGACCGTCAATATAAACTCGATTAGATATAAGACTTGAAGGTTCGCTTGATGGCAGTATATACCAAGTGGAAGGTTTGCGGCGACACCACGTAACGCGTCTCTTTTGCAAAGGAGTGTTTGGTGTGACTCTGAAAAAAAAGTAACTCAACGTTTCGGGCAGTGTGTACTCTGCCCGTCGTCAGGAGACTGCCCGAAACGGTGGGGCCCAGGCTATTTTCAGAGTCACACACTCCTTCTCTAAAGAGATGTGTTACCTGGTGCCGCCGCAAACTTTCCACTTAATTAAGAAAAAAATAAAACCTCTCTTTTCAATATAGACTATACTTCAAGTTGGATATAACCCATATGGTAGACACAATTATCATCAATATTCAAAGACTCGAGGGGAAAGTGTGGGTACCAAGCAGTGTGTCACAAGTTGAAGTCTTACTACCCCCCGTAAGATTTTGGTTTAACCCATTATAGCGCGTTCACTCGAACGGACGTTCCTTTTTAGTTAATGCAAAGTAGCACTATTTGTATGTTTATAGAATGTTTTTCTTATTTGAATTACCCAACGGCCTGATCCAATAGGAGCGAGCCGTTGGTGGCGGGAACCCCTCCCTGTACAAGAATTCCTAGTCAGACACGTACGCGAGAGAACCGGGTCAGACCTAAGATTGGATTCGAAGAGGCAGATAAATAAAACCGAGTCCCACCGTGAGTGTAGTTGCACTTCCTTACCTCCTTTTTTATGACTCTCTTTAAGTAAACCATCCCAAAGAAGGGTCACATATAGGCCTACGTGTATATGCGAGTTTAAGTCACTTGGAGGATTGGCAATCAAAAATCGTTTCGACATTGGAAATACAAAAGAAAACCCAGTACTTCATTATAAGGCGATTATTTGGTACTGTGTACTTTGTACTCTAAGACAGGCATTCCGTCGCTGCGTGCCTTTTACGGGCCACCTCTTCCTCGAGAACGAGTCCACGGGGACTTGCCATTATTATCCCAGCGCCGCTGCACCTCCGCTCCTCTTAAACACTTCTTCTTAAACGCTTCTCTTTAAGATTTCAGGCGCAACGAAAATATCTGATGTAATTTTCCTGCAGGGCTGGCACGGGGACTAAGTCTGTCAGCGATCCGCCGTCGCATTGGTGTGGGTTTATGTAGGCGGGGGGAGGGGGATGGGGGAGGGGGACGGGGGACGGGGGAGGGGAGGGGGGAGGGGACGGGGGACGGGGGAGGGGATGGGTGGACGGACTATGTAAGGGGGTCTCCAGAGGACACCATCGATCCTCCATTTGGAAGTTGGAAATAGATATGGTCGTATAGCTTATAGCTTGCCCGCGCTGATTTGTATACAGGCTTGCATTCTCGGGTAGTCATGCAGTCTATTTGAGATGGGTGCATGCTTCAGCCCAACGGCTGAAAACTTCAAACTAGAACAAGCTTCGCACTCTATCATTCCCATGCACTGTGTGTGTGTGTGTGTGTGAGGTTGGCTGTTACTGTATACGCCCATTGCTGTGTGCATGCGAGGGTGTTGCATTGCGCGCCAATCGGGTCCGAAATTCGCCCCGGCCGAGTCTGGCGACAACGTAATGAGGAGATCGTTTGGCGGGTTCGTGCGGGTCCATTACCGACTCCAATCGCCTCGGCCGGCCGGTTGGACACGGACGGGTGTCGAGTCGATTGGACCACCTCCCGTCTCCCCCATCCCCTCCTCTCCCCCGGTCAGGATTCCGCTGATGGACGACAGTCCGCGGCAAGAAGGGCATGTACATAGGCATGCATACACGCTGCTTTACCTTCGCGAGCTTTACCTTCGCGCCCTATATACAGATATAAACACAATGATGAGGTCCACCCGACGACAACCAAATTATAAGGCAGAGGTAAGCCACACCAATTGAGGGTTTAAGACGTCGGGGTGCAAGTCAACTTTAGGCTGAAACCACCTCAATCATTTTCAACGTAAAGAGACACACATCTTCTTCACATTCTATCCAACATGTTTGGACTGTTGCAGTTTCACACGGGCCGAAATGCCAATATGGGTGCCACATTTTCCCTTGGACGTCCAGAATCACGAAAGCGTCCACCATGTATACAGTCATGTATAGATGTATGCCATTGTAAGATTTATGCACTTCTCAAAACTGACATCTAAATGTATGCACTTCTCAAAGAAAACAAACAGACCTATCAGAACAACAAATAAGCAAACTTGCTAGCATGATGTTCGCAAGCACTCTTGTGACAGTAATTTTAGTACGGACATCGCGACTGACATACGAAGCACACGTGCAATGATGGAAATCAAATTGTTAAAACCCAGGAACAGACGGGCACCCGCACGCTGCTGGTGGCCGCGGGCATTTGTATATCCAGGGACCTTGGCATTTTCATCGTTGGGATTCGATCGCAAAAGCTGCATGGGCACCGACACACTAAAACAGCCATGAGCACAGCCGTTTCGAATCGATCGGTTAAAGGAACCATGCATGAGTGTTTTTCACATCGTACCTCATCTAAATTATGAATTTATCGGTGTGTTTTAAATGTAATATTCAATCATTACTGGTAAGGTAAGGCGGTAATTTACCGTCCAAAATTTATCCTCATTTGTTTTTTTTTATTTAACGGCAACTGGAGGCAAATGAGGACGCTGTTCATGACGTAACTAAAGGCAGATAAATCCAGAAAAACCTCTCGATTATAGTCGGGTCCCCGCACATGACGTCTAGGTACGAGCTAGACGGATTCGCTCACGGTATGGCCGCGCCGCATTATTGTGGCATAATGAAGTTATTATGTGGTATAAAACAGTTATTATGTGGTATAAAACAGTTATTATGTGGTATAAAACAGTTATTATGTGGTATAATAAAGCTATCATTCTCTGGCATAATATGCCTACAGTTTTTATGTGGCATAATAAGGCTATCATGTGGCATTATAAAGTTGCTGTACAAACCAGCGTCAAAGCATGACGCGACGACTCGAAGTGGTCACTATACAGAGGGCCGAAAACTCACAGGGCCCAGACCACTTTGCTCTGGTAACATCGCTCCTTGATTTACGTCAGACCCCCCGCGAAGTTTTATGTTAATGAAGCTTCCCTTCGTTGGGCGGAGTCGTTAATTCCAGTAAATTTATTCCAGTAAATAACACAACCACACATATAATATTGTTCAGAACATCAGAACAATTTATGAACAAAAAAAATGCAATCGAATTTTGACTTTATGTTCCCTTTAAGGGCAGCCTACCGTGTCTTTTTGGGAAACGCTACTAGGCTGCGCTGCGATGATACATAATGGACTATACAAATGGATATCAGATCATCCAGAAACGATGCTTTACACAGCATGAGTGGGTGCAATTAGCGGTGGTACTGCGATGTGGTACACCACGAGCAGCCCAGGCCGCTAACAATGAACATTTTAGTGAGCACTCTGTCACGAAATCTATACAAAAATCAAATCGGAGCATGTGATGCTGAATAGTCGCGACTAGTTCCCTCTGTCAGCACCTCCAGCTTTCGATACGATACGGTACCTTCAAAATATTATAGGCCCTATCATAAACGAAGCGCGACCCGTTGCTGAAACACCCAGTATATACGCCATCAAAGACGGCCTTCGCTCGATAAACGTTTCTAATTAGGAAACAAAATTGAAAAAAAAAACCACCAGCTTTTAAATTAAAGCCAAAAGATGAAATATATACGTATACGCACTCGAGAATATTATTATGCAAGCAAGCGATGCGCGTGCCCTCGTGTTTTTGTGGCAATATACGATGGCGGAGTGCTCTCCACCGGTAGAGACCGGCTAGGGTTTCATTTACGTCGCATCGTTTGAAGGCACTTCACCTCACTTCATTCGCCGACCGGTGTCCCTTACCTCACATAAATTTTCAATTTGAGGTACGGCGAGTGGACGCAGTGCATGCTCGACGCCCGTGATTTGGTTGTCTTCAATCTCCACCTCCTCCTCCTCGTTCGTTCTCGCTCGTTTGGATGGCCTCCCACGCCAATGTGGAGCAACAGACCCGTCGGAGTTGCCTTGAGGATGAAATGGACGCTGTTGTTTTTCAATTAAGGGCGGGGCGAGGACATATTTTTTTGTTGGGGGGAGGGAGGGAGGGAGGGACGGAGGGAGGGAGGGAGGGAGGGACGGAGGGAGGGACGGAGGGAGGGACGGAGGGAGGGACGGAGGGACGGACGGAGGGAGGGACGGAGGGAGGGAGGGACGGAGGGAGGGAGGGACAGAGGGACGGAGGGACGGAGGAAGGGAGGGAGGGAGGGAGGGACGGGGAAGGGAGGGAGGGAGGGAGAGGGGAGGGAGGGTGAGAGGGAGGGAGGGAGGGAGGGGGAGGGAGGGAGGGAGGGAGGGAGGAAGGGAGGGAGGGTGAGAGGGAGGGAGGGAGGGGTTGGAGACGGATCGATCCCACGGCGGGATATAATAACGCGAGAAGGCAACATCTTCCCGTCCTGCTATGCCCGGCGTTCGACGCGCGCTAAAGCCATGTTTCCGCTGTAAACAACATCCCGGCAACTTCTTCACTTTGTTTTGGTGGGTCGGGTCTGTCGGGTGGGTCGGGTGGGTCGGGTGGGGAGAGGAGAGGTTCTTAAAAAGGAAAAAAGAGGGGTGAAAATGGATACCCCATTAACAGCCGTCACTGTATAACGGAGGCAAGAAAGGACCGGCCGAAGGGCCACGATTTATACTAGATGGCGTCGTGACTTGTATAGTCAATAGGGCTGGACTGGCCGTGTACTGCACATGCATGCAATGCATTGCAATGCAGCTGGCTTTTCTATTAAATCTTGCGGGAGGGAGAGAGGGAGGGAGGGAGAGGAGGGGAGAGGGGAGAGGGGAGAGGGAGGGAAGGGGTGGGAGAGATAGGAGACTGAGAGAGGTGGGGAACTGAGGGAGAGAGAGTGAGAGAGAGAGAGAGAGAGAGAGAGAGAGAGAGAGAGAGAGGGGGGAGGGAGAGAGGGAGAGAGAGAGAGAGGGGGAACTGGTGGATGGGGGAGAGAGAGAGGGAGAGAGAGAGAGAGAGAGAGAGAGAGACGAGAGTGAGTGATAGGATAGAGAGCCTAAAGGGGGAGAGGGAGAGAGGGGGAAAATATAGAGGGGGAGAGAGAGAGAATAGGGAGGGAGAGGGAGGGAGGGAGGAACGGAGCCGAGAGAGAGTGGAGTGAGGGAAGGTGGAGGGAAGGAGGGAGGATCGAGAGGGAGGGGAGGGAGGGAGGGAGGATCGAGAGGGGGGAGGGAGGGAGGGATAAAGAGGGGAGGAAGGGAGGGAGGGATAGAGGGAGGGGGACGGGTTCAAGTGCACCTGGCGATTTTCAGGTGTTGCACCGTCGCCGCGCAGTCTGGACGGAAAACGCCGATCCCTGAGCAAGCGACCAGCTGGTGTGTTTTTGTCCTTCAGTCCTGGGCATGGCTATACAGTTACCAGAATGTGGGGTCGGTGAGTCCATGATCATTATTGCGGCGATCTTAATTTGCTATACAAAATCTGCACGGGATTCAGTCATTCGACATACCGTACCGAAGAGACAGTGTCATTGGATGTCTATGTTTGCCATTGTGTGGTGCTGTCGGGACGTTTCACGATATCACGTGTGCTGGCTGTATAAATCATGGCTCCGCATTGCTTGTCTGTGGAAGCATAGCGCCAACTGTCGTGATATGCCAGATGACTATTCGGAAATATTCCAATAATGCTGTCTGGAGACACGGCAATCCATTGCAATCCCGAAACGTCAATGCGGGAAAGTACACGAATCGGACGCCGTGTGATTCTATAGGCTGTGATGCGTGGTTATTTTGAACGGGTCGCCCGTGGCCTCGTTGGAAATATTATTATTATGCACAGCCTCCATGCGCCCTGATAGATCTCACCAACCTGTTGTGGGTCGGATAATTTATGTAGTCAATCTAAACGGGCACTATTATGATAATGGTTATCGATCGATCAATCAAAGTGCATTTGCTGCAGGGTCGACCGCGGCCATAAGGGCGCGCACGTGGTCGGAGCCTGACCTTCCAACTGGGCAAGATTGTATCATTCTTTTACATGCGTATAATTATATGTGACCCGGCACAACGACATGAAGAATATCCCACCAAAACACTTTTTGAGTAAACAACGCCTGAAGTTAAAGTATCTTCACAATTCGATTACAAATCAATTTTCTTTTTTGTGTATTTTCGGAAATTTTAAGTATTAGAGGATATTATATTTTGATATAATTTGAAAGCTAATGGTATACTCTTTCACATCATTAGAAAATCTCAAAATCTCAAAAGTGGGGTTATCCTCATTATGCTGTGCCGGGTCACATATTGTTGCCGGAAACACATTTAAAGGCCCTATACAACATTGGGAAGATCGGAAAACATCGATGTCAACAGATTTCCTTCTAATTTACACAGTTTGTAGATGGTTATGATAGAATCCTCATGTTGAAATCTTACGGTCTGGGATGCAGTAGTTTTTGAGAAATCGTCACTCAAACACCGAAATTATTTTTGATATCAATAAGTCAATAAATCCGTTTTCGGGCGATTCGTTGAATGCGTGCCATACAGTACTAATTCTGAGTGAGGAAGATTTGATTTTTTTTCCCGGGGGATCATTTTTAGGCTATTGACCCTAACTCTAACTTCAAAAGTACAAGAGATGAAAACACATCTAAGCAATCATACGGATACTGAAAAATCTTGATGTTTGTTTTCGAATAGACGTGTAAATGCGGCAATTTCGACGCAAATGAATTGATAATGAAAAATCCTCGAATTTTTGCATCGTTCGCACGTGAATCTCAATCCCATTCAATCGTGTTGCCATAGTTTCAGGATGGCTCGATGTTTATCGGCTGTGGGGTTCGTGACTTCGTTGCGGACCTTCGCATTGTGGCTCGATTTCATCAAACTCGCCGTGGCTCCCTATGCCCATGCATCGCAAGACGGTGAGCACTGCACAGCAACCATGATACGATCTGTCATAACCTCACGATGGGTTGTCCATCGTGAGGTGAGTTTCGTTGCACCGTAAGGCCTTGTGATCCCCGCCCCTGTATATTCAAGGTCGTTCAGTACAGCCAGCAAAATAGTTTTGCATATTGCTTCATTACCACGCTTGTCGACTGCAATAGACTATAGTTTGACACCCTCAGTTTGTAAACTCCCCGAGCTGCCATAGCCAGGTTTACAACTATTACATGTTTGCATCTGAATGAAAGCGGGGTGTGATGATCTGTGATCCCTGGAGATATACGGAAGTTAATGGTTGAATTGCTTCTGACTGGCGCCCCCACCCCGGCAAAGACTATAGTTGACTATTTGGGATGCCACTATCTAAGGGCTGGATGGCTCAGATTGAAGAGCACTGGTACGTTAATCCAGAGGTCTCGGGTTCAAGTCCAGTCAAGGTTTTCTTTGCTAATTGTTTTAATTTCTTTCAACATTGTCCGTCCATTTTCTATAGACCCGGGTTTGCATGATTGATTCCTCGCGCTTGCGGAGGCCTAACGGTGCCGGTACGTCATTGCGAAATGAGCAGGGCTCCCCATCACCCTTGACACACGAACTCCATCGGCAGATTGGGTTCGCCACACGGCCGCCCCACTCGCAAGGGCTACTCCGTCATCGGCCGAACCAACCATCTCCTCCTCCTCCTCCTTCCCGGCTCCTCCTCTCTCCCCCATCTCTCCCCCTCCCCTCGTCCCCGTCTCGAGCTATACGGTCAGAGCAATCCCCACACAGTTCGACAAAACTCCGCCTCGGATCATTCAGCTTCCAGTGTGTACACACGCAAAGGCCTTCGAGGCTCAATGACAAAGGGAAACATCCCTTCTTCCCCAGTATTATCAATAAGCTCTCACCCGCGAGAGAGAGAAAGACAGAGAGAGAGAGAGAGAGAGAGAGAGGGAGACAGAGAGACAGAGAGAGACAGAGAGACAGAGAGAGACAGAGAGACAGAGAGACAGAGAGGTAGAGGGGAATGGCAGCTATAGGAGATACTACTATAGGGGATCAGGATGAACTTTATAATCAAGACGTGGCAGCGTGTGGGCTGATGACAAGCCGAGGTGAGGTTCTTCTGTCTGCTGGCGTGTGTATCCAAGGGGATGGTGCCAGATTGATGACGGACCGTTTACACAAGGCGAGCATCTCCGTGAGAGAGCCGAGGGACGTTCGGGGGATCGGGGAGGGAGGGAGCTAGGAGGTAGGTGGCGATGGGGTTTCTTGCAGAAAAAAAAGGCGGCGGGTGGCGGGGGTGGATGGAGGGCTTCGCCACAGTGCCCGCGGTAGACCGCGTAGATCCAGCCCAGACCCCATAAATCAGTGAAAATATCGAACCCCCTGCAAAAAGAACCCCCCCCCCATCGCCGCACACTGGAGAGCCTTAAAAGTATGCAGATCGGCAATAAAACACAAATATGAACGCATAAATCTTCTATATTGAAGCTTGTGACTTCACCGAATTGATAAAAAATCTGTATCATCTGGAAGAGAGACCTCGTTATACTGTGATGGGGGTGACATCACCGTGGACCATTTTCGTTTCGAAATCGAATCTGACAGCACCCATGTCGTTGGCGATGACGTCATGGTGTCACCACGAGCCGCTCTGGACTTCTTCCAATGGCGAGCCACGCCGCCAACTGCGCCGAGTATCCCGCAGGTATGCATGCATGTGCGCAAGTCATGTACTGCATAGACCTGTGCACGATCCCCAAACCCGTCGAATTTCATGTCACAATATTTGTTCTTTTATAAAAAAAAAAGATCGCCAAACACAGGACCCGATAAGGCCACTCGAGGTGATGGCTACAGGAAAAAATAGAAGAGGAATAGACAGCAGACAGAGTCAAAGGGAAGGAAGGTATCTATTCACGTTCCTCTTGAACAGATCCAATTTGTACGAAGATGGAAAACAGGATGTACATGTAGGTAGAGAGTTCCAAAGCGTATAGCATGCAGTACTGGGGAAGAAGCTATTGGAACATTTCACAGCACTGCACCTCGGAACAGAAACACTATAATATTCATACAGACCCTTAAAAATCTCGACGGTGTCGGGGTGACAGCTGATGATAAGGACGGGCAGTAATGAGGAGTATGCCTGGTATGATAATGGACGGTTCAGAAAGTCCACGTTTGTTCGCGCGTCACCGATCTGATTATAGCTTAGGCTTAAAGAGCCCTGACTGCTGGGCCAAACAGCAACACCGGAAAACCGGGTTACCAGACGTGGCATGGCGACTCTTTAATTATACACACTGCAGTGTAATCACCACGGAACGGTTGGGGGTGGGGGGGGCTACATATAAGGGGAAGTTGGGGGAGGGCAGTGGTTATGATAATGGTGTGTCCCCAGTGCTGGGCGGGCAGTTGACGGGAGAGTGAAGGGTGAAGGCTAGTGGGGACTCTGACGGGATTCGGCAACTCACCATCCTCCCTTCTATAGCTTTTTGTGTGTGTCTGTAGCTAAACAATACCGGTCAGACTTTGCTTGGCATGTCATCTGCATGGCTGAACACCGACTTGTATTTGAGTTTAAACTGCCCAGTATTGAGGATGTGTCTAGATATAGCCGTACATTTATTAGTCTTACTGGTAAGTGGGGACAACTTCAAGGGTAGCATTAAATAAAGGGAAGGTATACAGGTTTTGCAAAGTGCCCAATTTCCGGACATTCCAAAATATAAAATTTACACGGTAAATTTACAAGAACACGGTAAAATTTAAGTCCAATAAATTTATATTAGTATTGTATGGATTTCCAACGATCGCCCGCGGGCGATTGTTGCAACAAAAGTGCCCTTTTTTACAAATACAACCCTGTAGGCCCCTATGTCTGAAAAAGGGGTAGCATAGAATACCGTTTCCACTGTAAATCATGACATGATTGACAGATTGAGCCGAAACTTACGCAAATAATATATTACTGCATGCATAATTATTTGACCTTCGCAAATGGCGCAGCCAATCTGCAAAGACTAACGGGTTGGAAAGGGTGCATGAGGATTCGTATACAGGAGCAGCATGCAGTGGGTGAATCCTCGGCAGAATGAGAGCACAGAAGTGAATGCGAGCTAGTGCCTGATAAACATTCCATAAGGATGCACAGAGCACACCCGCCTTTCGAGTGCTTTCGGTTGGAGCACTTAGCCAAAAAGGTGGAGGTTTATTTTGTCCCCACTCCGACCGTCGAGTGCTGTTCTTTTCCCGCCAAAAATGGAAGAAGAAAAAATGAAGGAGGAGGTGGATGGGTGAGTGGGGGCGTAGATCAGGTCATGTAGTCTTCTTCTTCTCTTCACCACGGGTGTGAAATCACGTCTGCTTCCCCTCCCCTCCCATTCTCCTCCCCCTCTCCTCCCCCTCTCCTCCCCCTCCCCCTGTATGCAGAATGTGCAAATCAGTGGGTCGAGGTACGTGACTTGTGCAATAACGAGACGAAGAGGATTGCCTTGCACGTAGCTATAATGCAGAGAGAGGGGAGGGAGAGGGGAGAGATGGGGAGTCACATGGAAGAGAGAGAGAGAAGAGAGGAGAACGAGAGGAGGGGGAAAGAGGGGGAAAGAGGGGAGAGAAGAGAGAAGAGAGAGAGAGGGGAGAGAAGGAAGGAGGGTGTGAAATCACGTCTGCCCGCCCTTCCCCTCCCCTCCCTCACAGATCGAGTGAATGTCATCTTGTCATGGCGGTCTGTGTGCAGAATGTGCCAATCAGTGGGTCGGGGTGCGTGACTTGTGCAATAACGAGACGAAGAGGATTGCCTTGCATGTAGTTGATGCAATGAGAGGAGGAAGAGGGGGAGGTGGGGGAGAGACAGAGATGGAGAGAGAGAGAGAAGAGAGAGCAGAACGAAGAGAGAGCAGGAAGGAGAGAGGAGGGAGGAGAGAGGATGGAGGAGGGAGGAGAATGGGTGGAGGAGGGAGGAGAGAGGAGAGAGGAGGGAGGAGATAGGAGAGAGGAGGGAGGAGGGATGAGAGAGGGAGGGAGAAGGGAGGCTTACGTGGGACGGACAGTCACTTTGGTGGAGATCGTATTGCCTCACCGAAAAGACAAGGCGGTTGTCATCGGTCAATGCCCCGATGACCAAACAAGAGCGGCAAATGGGGAGTTAATGTACCACGGGACGCTAGAGATTATAGACCCAGTCCCCTTTTCGGCTCATCCTTTTGAAACCGATTTTTTTTCTTTAAAGGTCTTCCCATCTGAACCCCTTAATTGGTAAAATATGTATTTGATGAACGATGTTGTGCTGTCGGTGTGTTCGTTCATTTCTCTGTTTTCGAACGGTGCAACCGCGCACTCGTATACATTGTACGTCACGACATTCATACGCAACAGCTGGCATCAAATAAAATGTCCAATTTGAGGTTGTAAACTCACGGTCGACTAGCATTGGCTGATCATGAATGCACTCCGTGAAGTAATACCGTAATGGAGGCCATTTGAAAATTCACCGACGTCTCTTTAAAATACATTATGCAGCTGTGACAACAGTGCAGCCTAGAAAATGCTCGTCTGGGCGAGGGTATGTTCTGATATACCGTTAAAGCGAAAAAAGAAATAAACCATCTAAGTGGTGTCCGGCTCGATAGTTCATCAAAGAAATGGAGATAGAGTGGCGGTTTACTACCGGACAGCGTGACGGGTTTCTGTATTATACGTCCTGTTACTCGCGTTTGAAACTCAAGCGGGCATTTTTCACATTGGCAATGGTGCATTATCGGCATTCTGACTGGACTCCAAACTTTGACAGGCTCGTCCGCTCGCGGTAATCATGGGCAGTGAAGATGAATCACCTAGCAGAGGCCGAATCGAAATCGGTCTCTCTTTTTTTTTTGGGGGGGGGTCTACAGGTAGAACGCGTGTATCGACTTAGAGCGTGACACCATCGCTACTGACATGATATGGACGCACAAAACGTCTGCAATGAAGTGAAAAGCCGCTCAGTATCATTAAAAAAAAAATCAAAAAGCTTAAAGGTGCTTCTCCTTTGGAGATGATATGGGGTCGTTTTAATCCACGTGATTTATTATTTTTTGGTCTTGGTCGACGACCCATTAGGAATCGGTGCTTTCAGTGATCCATCCCACAGTGGAGGGTTTGTTTTGACAGATTAGCGCACCCAGCACGCCGACTAATAGAAGGCATGACTTCCGCATGTACCCCCCCCCCCTTCTTCCTCCATGCTCCCACCATCACCCCGTCAACAGTACAGCAGGCGGGTTGGCAAATCAGTCACACGTGATTTGACTATCTATATAGGCCATCATATTAATGTCATCGTTGGAGCCTAGCCCCAAACCCCAACCCCCCCCCCTCCCCCGCGTACAGCACTCCGACCGCGGCCACGCTTGGGTGAGATTTGTCTTGAAGTTCAGTGCGTGGATGGAGGCAGAGGGAGGGAGGGGTTGTGCTGTCGTTTTCGCACGTGCTTTGCGGGTCTTGGTGTGAGAGGCAATTTGTCGTGGGGGAGGGAGGGATGTTGTGCAAAGAGGAAAACCGGGACGGCCTTGCACATTGTACTTGCAGTATGTCCGGCACCTTCTTGGGAGATACTTGAAGGGATGCTGCTACCAGACTAAATTGCATCTCTGACCCAAGACCGTAGCAGTTGGAGAAAGTCCGCAGCCGAATGATGATGAATGATGGTGATGATGGGGATGATGGGGATGGTGATGACGTTGGGGATGATGGTGATGGGGATGGTGATGATGGTGATGAGGATGAGGGGTGGTGATGATGGGGATAGTGATGATGGTGATGGGGATGAGGATGAGGATGATGAACGATGATGATGGTGATGGTGATGGTGGTGATGGTGATGAATGATGGTGGTGATGATGGTGATGAATGATGGTGGTGATGGTGATGAATTATGGTGGGGATGATGGTGGTGATGATAGTGATGATGGTGGTGATGATGGTGATGGTGGCGGTGATGGGGATGATGAACGATGACGATGGTGATGGTGGTGATGGTGGTGATGATGATGATGGTGATGAATGACGGTGGTGATGATGGTGATGAATGACGGTGGTGATGATGGTGGTGATGATGATGATGATGGGGATGATGGCGGTGATGATGGTGATGATGGGGATGATGGCGGTGATGGGGATGATGAACGATGATGATGGTGATGAATGATGGTGGTGATGATGGTGATGATAGTGATGATGATGGTGGTGATGGTGGTGATGATGATGATAGTGATGATGATGGTGATGAATGATGGTGGTGATGATGGTGATGATAGCGATGATGATGGTGATGAATGATGGTGGTGATGGTGGTGATGAATGATGGTGGTGATGAATGATTGTGGTGATGATGGTAATGATGGTGATGATGATGGTGATGAATGATGGTGGTGATGATGGTGATGATAGTGGTGATGATGGTGATGATGGCGGTGATGGGGATGATGACGATGATGGTGTGACTGATGGTGGTGATGGTGGTGTTGGTGATGGTGATGATGATGGTGGTGACGATAATGACGATGGTGATGATGTGACTGACGACTGCAAATTACGTTCAAAAGAATGTCCGTATAGAACGGCCCGCTTCTTTAGATGCACATTAGACTCGAAATCCGTGTCGCAATAATATTATAGTGATAGGCCTAAATCAGTTTAGTGTGGATTTCAATTCATTGCAGTAATAATGTTTCCCATACAAAATTGGATGGGGTGGGGTGGGGTGCAATATTTCACTCTTGGTTCTCCGAATAACCGTTACAACGGTTGGTGTGGCATTCCTTCCGTTCCTCCCCTGGACGGAGCGAAGGCAGTTAAATCATTGTGGTCTGCATGCAATTGATTATTATCCAGTTATTTTGGTCTAGAGGGGACCCGTATCAGCTACATAATTCAATTCTTCCTCCCCCCCCCCATTTCAAACCGAAAAGAAAAACGAAGCTTGCCCAAACCAAACTCGAATGCATGCGCTATGATAATACAATTACAACCGCCTCTAATGTGCACGCCTCCCGTTCCTGTACAAACAGTTTATGTGAACGGGTAATGCGATTACCCACATTGTACCGTCGACAGAGAGAGGGGGGAGAGAGAGAGAGAGAGAGAGAGAGAGAGAGAGAGAGAGAGAGAGAGAGAGAGAGAGGGAGAGAGAGAGAGAGAGAGAGAGAGAGAGAAGGGAGAGAGAGAGGGGGGAGAGAGAGACGATGGAGGGAGAGTGAGAAAGATAGAGATGGAAGGAGAGTGAGAGAGAGGGAGGGAGGGAGAGAGAGAGGTGGAGGAGAGAGAGAGGCAGGGAGATGGAGGGATAGAGGGGGGTGGAGGGATAGTGAGAGAGAGAAGGGGAGAGAGAGAAGGGAGAGCTAGAAGGGGAGGGAGAGAATGGGAGTGGATGGGGAAGCGTGAGAGAGGGAGAGAGAGAGCTGGGCTGCTAATCTTTGGTAGAATTATCATAAGTTCCTCGACGGTTCGTAATTGTGCACCCGTCGATGGACGAAGTCCGTAACGCTGGAATCAGCTAACAGGACGAGTGAGTGAGTGAGTGGAGACACGAGGTCCACTGGATTCCACCGTGTTGCCTTCAACGCGGCGGCTCTCTAAGCTGTCATTGTATACACATATCATAAGCCACAAGCACCGCATTGGACGAAACGCGAGGCGGGTTTTTGTTTGTCCGCACGGAAATAACGGGGAGCAGAAATGGAAATTGTAGCCTCATTGGGTGACTCCACTTCACGACGAAAAGGTAACGAACGGCCCCCTTCTCGTAATATTCCGTAGGCCTATATTCAATTCCATATGACTGCTATTTCCCTATTGCTTAAAATACGGGAGGAAGGTAACAAATTAAAGAACAAATATTTAAATCAAGGGTATTTAAGAGCTCCTTGTAATATAAATGAAGGCATAATGAAATTTTGAAACAAAACAATGAAGACCTAAAAAAATGAAAAATGATAAGTGCGGATTTCCCATAATGGGAATTTCGGCAGTGCAGCGTTTATAGGACTTTCCATTAAAACAATTACCAATCTTTTCCCCCTTAGTATTTAGCAGGATACGAGCATTACAAACAGCAAGCTGCTGCAATACAGAGAGGAGGGGGGGGCTACCCTCCCTTTATCCTTGCCCGTGCTGTATTATAAATTCGCTTCCATCATTAAAACCAAACATCTTCTATTAAGGACGATGCGAAATCCAGTAATCTGTATGCTAATGCAATCTATTCAATGAGCCCCTCCCCTCTCCCCTCCTCCATTGGCACACAGGTATTAATTAGCGAGGGCATATTTTGCAGGCCGGTGTACAGCGGTAAATAGCCTTCTAATCTGCCTATAGATGAACCAAGGCTGCGCAAAGATCAGTGACGATTTGGTTTTTAAACAAGGGCAATACGAAAAATGCGATGAATATAATATTATCACATCATTATCCATTTTTCAAGAGAGCACGGGTTGTTTATTTTAGACAACTTTAAAACCCAGTTGAATACCAATATCTTTCCCCTTCTTTGTGGACCCGTTAATTAATTACACCACCATTGTTATTATGATCAGCGAAAATCTAGATAAGCTTTTTTTGTCTAGCCATGCCAATCTAGTGATTATCTGTGTTCTTTGTAAGACAAATAGACCAAACCAAACAGCTCTAAACCAATCTAAACCGATCGAGTCTAACAAAACCAGCATAAACCAGATCAAACCTGATCAAACCGATGACTAAACCCAACCAAACTGTTCCAAACCAAATCAAACCGGACCGAACCTGACAAAACCATCAGAAACTAGATCAGACCTGATCGAACCGAACCAACCCGAGCCACACCGTTGTATACTGAATTCAACCGGACCCGACCCAATCCCAGCTACACCGTTCTGTCCCGAACTCAACTGGATCCGAACCAATCCCAGCAACACCGTTCTGTACCGAACTCAACCGGATCCGACCCAATCCCAGCTACACCGTTCTGTACCGAATTCAACCGGATCCGACCCAATCCCAGCCACATCGTTCTGTACCGAACTCAACTGGATCCGACCCAATCCCAGCTACACCGTTCTGTACCGAATTCAACCGGATCCGAACCAATCCCAGCCACACCGTTCTGTACCGACCACTGTCTGTCCCACTGGCGAAGGAGCAGCGATTTTTATATACTCACAGCGGTCAGTGAACCGCCTCGCATCTATATAATATTGGCTGTAAGAGCGCAGATAAATCTGCATTTGGTGTCAGCCGCCTAGAGCGATATATCACTCGCTGGATGGGGTCCATCTCATCCCGTCATAACTGTGATAGTGCTCCTTATAACAAGGCATATCAATGGACAGCTATCGGAAACTGAGCCATCAACGCCAGAAATGTCAACACTAGTAAAAGAGCTCCTTTTTTCGTAATACAACTCTATATGCTCTCACGACAATGGTTCCCGGCACAGTCCTAAGGGTAAATAATCCCCGTTGACAGTAAAGCGCTTCCAAGCAGTTGCCTCATATCGTCCGAATTGCAGTATTGGATTCGAGATATTTTGTTGCACAGAGATGGATAAGGGTTAATTTGCACCCGCCGCTCCCAACACCGCATATCATGAATACCTAAGAGTGAAAGACGTGAAGATCCCCCCGCCGCCGACCCACGCTCATTTACCTAGTATATACCCGTAACAAAACCCTTACGCGGCTCTGGATATATTACGCCATTCTAGGTAGGCCCTAGTTCCAAATTACACAGAAAAAAAATGGTTATTGTTGTTGTTGTTTTTTCCCGCCGGCAATACAATCCACGATGCCGACGGGCCCCGACGTCCGCAGCTGCCCGTAACGAGCAAAGGGGCAGACTCGGTGTTCCCAGCAACCCCCCAAATGTAATCTATTCACGAAAAAAAGTGCAATCAAATCTAATTCAGCCAGGCAAGAAGAGAGTTTCCTTGAAAGGGAGAAAGGAAGAACAAAAAAAAACAGGAAGCAGCTGAAAGTAATGAGCTGCCTTGCCCAGCAACCCCCCTCTCATCCTCCAACTCCTGGAGTAGAAAAAAAAATCGACACTCACTGACACCTCCACTGCCTTTCGATTGCGATCCGACTGCTTAAACCGACTTTGTAATTCTGTATGAGAGATGGGGTTTGTTGCCCGGCTGAGGACGTTGGTTGGTATACCGGGTGACAGCCATGCATCTTTCGGCGTGTCGTCCCCCACTCGACGGGCCGGAGCCGGCAGACGCCAGGGTAATAATACTGCCGGCCCGCTGCACCGCTCCAAAGAAAACACAGACAGGTAGACACGAAACCGTACACTTGTAATATAAAGACAACCGATCACTCGACAACCCCCGCCTCCCACACTGACAGAGTTATATACACCGCGTATCACCATGTACTCCTATTTTACTGCACATATATAAATGCAGATGTAAGTGGCATCCACGTCGTAATCAGTAGTTCGTCCGAGCCGGGGTTGATCGTTCTGCCAAGACACAAACCCAATCTGAGTTCATTTTTTTTTCTCTCCGTGCGTGGGGGTACGGGTACGGGTGGAGGGGGTTGGAGAAAAAAAAAATCCGATAGCACACGGCGTGCGTTAATGCCACGGAATCAGTTTCGTTGAAATCGAGACGTATACCACGGGGTCGGGCGGCGTATAGCGCTGCACGCGCATCGCACGAAACGGCCGTGCGTCGGTCGTTACACCTACACCGGCCTTATTGGTATGTGACGAGCAATCTTGTCATTGGTAATAAAAGACGTTTGCGAACGACACGCTGCTGTTGTTGATGTTTTCTGGAAACAAACTGACGTACAATTCGGTTTCGTATAGTGCGGACTGTGGATACATCAAACCTATACTGGAAATAACCACGTATTATATCGACGCCCATGCGATCTCGTATAATTTATAGGTATTTTTGAAGTGGTGATATTTTTTTGTAATGGCTCGCCTGTTTCCACTTCATTTTTATGCACACTTTTGAAGAAGATATATTGACAATGACACTTAAAAACCCAGCTGTGACATTATGAAGCTCCGGGAACTTTATGACAGGCAATGGCGAGAGTAGACTCTTGTCGGGTGTGTTATCTTGACAGACATTCAGCCACGCAGCAGCGCTGAGGATAATTACATGTATAATTATATATACTGTTGTTTTGCTCGTCAGGTATTGCCCGATAGTCAGGAAGGAGATACGGGAGGAACTAATTAAGCCCGGAGATAGGAATTGACATTCCTCTTAAAAAGGGCGAGACGAGGGCTGGAAACCTGAACACGCGGGAGGGAATTCCAGAGAGAGGCAGACCATGGGAAGAAAAATGCTGCAATCGATCGACGGCCAACATGACATACAGTTGCATCAATGCATCTACTTATGCATTTCCACCGATACAAAGTCGACTAAGTAGGGGCCTATATACGGCTTTGGCCACGTTGGAACTAAACAAAAATCACAGAAGTGTGTAAAAATCGTTTTGTCTTTTTTTCTCATCATTCTTGCAGTCTTCTTGCTCGTGATCGTGCTCACGTGTCGGGGCCAGGATGGAGGTAAGTGAAACTCTGTTTATCTTATTCAATAATTGATTCAATTAATTTCTAATCAATTTAATTAAAATTTAGATTATCCGCATTGCTGCTATCAAAGAAGGCGTGAAATCTTCTTACCACGCCGCGACTGCAGGTAAGGGGGAAAAAACCAAGGCTTCCTGTTAAAGACACCCCTTAGTCATGACGTCACAGGCACATATAGCAAAGAGCGCCCTCAGCGACATATTGCAGAGAGCCAAGATCTCCCAGTTGACTTGCGCATGTTGACCTAATGGCTGGTGACAACCCAAAGAGCGAGTTCGAGTGTGCAATAGTTCGGTCGATTCGGGCGTTACCACCGATAACAGACGCAGATTGCATTGTAACGCACACACTCGAGCGACTGAAGGGCTATCGGTATACCAAGGAACTCGGGAACAATTGGCCCGAAGGCTGGTGCCAAAATGGCCTCCCACATCGGCACACCAACGGAGGCCCATGCAGCCTGGGTTCGGGCCAAGAGAAATAAATATGTTCGCATGGTTTCAATACAACGTTTCAATACCGACCGCTTAAATAACTGGGTAGAATTTGACCGTGTTCAGTAATGTGTGGGTTTTTTTCTCTCTCATATACCGGGCAGTTCTAGGAACATATTTCAAATTTGCATGCGGTAATATGTTTAACAAACAAAGGAAAAACTGACTGCGAACTTTTTGAACAAATTTAAAAACACTGGTAAAGAAAACTTTGACAGGACCGGGACTTACACCCGAGACCTGGGGATGAACGTACCAGCACTCTCCCCATCCAGCATAGATGGTGACCTTCCCAAATAGTCAACTATTATAGTCTTTGCCGGGTAATTTGTGCCGGTATAATTTGCTTGGTACGTGTGCGAATGCGTGTTGGGACTGTGGATTCAACTCGTCGTTTCATTTTCCAGTGCTTGGTTAACGAGATAGATAGCCGCGCTAGCTTTAAAAAGTATACCCGTGTCTCTATCGGTGTCGGTGTTCTGTACTGTTTGCTGTTTGCAGCGGACGACGGTCCCAGGGTGGTGTTCCCCGATCCCGGCGTCTACGACTCGGCCACGGAGTGCGAGTGGATCTTCGACTCCACCTTCGAGTACGGCAACGTCTTCTACAGCTGGTACTACCCGCTCAGCTACACGCCCAACATCCAGTGCCTCTTCTTCTTCGAAGGTAGGGCCTATACACACCGCGTGCAGCGCGGTCCGAGGGCGGCGCGCGAATTGTTGCCAGTCTCGTCTGCGTGCGTGTCGACGGAGTGGTCCCGTCTCGAAGCACGCACCTATAGCTAGCTATACACGGCCGTGGTGCCAAAAGTTGGGTTAAATGCAGACGTGTGAAACTAAGACGCAGTCCCCTGACTGCAAGGCTTTATAGGAATAATCGGACACTCTTATATAGTCAGAGAAGTCGGCTTCTAACACGGTGGTAGACTAATATCCACACACCCATAGCCAGCACCAACTATACACTAAGATTCAGGGTATAGGGCGCAAAACCCCCATCATCTTAGAGGGCCTGAAGTTTCGATCCGAGAGGCGGGACCCTTCTCAAAGGTGCATCTTCGAGTTCAGCTTCGACCTTTCTCACCTCGGGTAAAGACTAAAGAGCTGTAACTAATCCAGGCGAACATTTCTCCTGTCAGGTGATATATACTGAAACATGACCAATCGCCACATGACAAACAGTATATAGAATTTAGTTAATAGGTTGTCGTAAAAATGAAGATGAGCGACCTTTGAAGATGAGTTTCCCTTTCTGAAAGGCTCTCTAGTCTTTACGTCAGTAAACACTGTCTTTCCTCGGAAGGAAACTGCACTTCAACTGAGGTAAACGAACTCCTCCCCTTTACTCGTGACCGACTCGAATGCATTCTCATTATACCGTCGGCAGCGGGGGAGAACGAGGTGGTGGAGGTGACCTTCAACCCGGAGTTCTACATCGAGAACAGCGACGGCTGCCGGTACGACTACCTGGAAATCCGGGACGGCCGCTACGGGTTCTCGCCGCTGATCCAGCGGGTGTGCGGCGACGTGGCCCCGGGCAACATCACCTCCAGCGGCCGCTATCTGTGGATCCTCTTCGTGACCGACGTGGATCTCGAGTACACGGGCTTCGAGGCCTACTTCCGCTTCGTCCCAGGTGAGGCTTGTATTTCCCTCTCCCTCTCTGTCTCCCTTCCCCCTCCCTCTCTCTCTCTCCACATATCTCTTCCGGGAAAGTTCCCCACTCCTCTCTGTCCCCTCTCTCTCTCCCTCTCCCTCTCTCCATCTTTCTCCCCCTCTCTCTAGTTCGATATATCTACGTGCCACATCTCTTGACGTTGACGATCATGTTATGCCACCATTCTCCGTTAGAAGCTTTCTGTATAGCAGATCTGTGGACTGATCATCAGTGCCTTGCCCGACTACTACCCAACTGGACAATCAAACTTCCTCTTCCTCTCTATATATAATCCCTTTCCCTGTATAAAATATCTTTCCTCTGAAAGCCACGCTTTCCAGCTCCCTCTTCCTCGTTACACGATCCAGAAATCTGCCTGATCTTCATCTCACAAATCAGCTTCCTGTTCACCCCCAGCTCTCCTTAAGACTAGCTCGGTTGTAACAACTACGTTAGCTTGTATAAGAGTAGGATTTCGACGGACTGGACTGACATACATCGGGTTTCCACTGGTCCACAGCAGATCGACTGACACCAAGGAAGAAACATTCACTCATTGTATAATACCGAGTTATATGAGTTCAACAAATAAACGGAATGATTGAATTGTGTAGAACTGACACATAACGTTCGAAATTCGTGGGATTTGACAATTTCTCATTCTGATTCTTCCCTTCCATTAGCTCCCGAGAAATCCCTTCCGCAACTCGAGGGTGAGTAATCTCCTATTTGTAGAGTGGACATATTTTCGCATCTCTCGCAATGGTCAGGGAAGAGCCTCATCCATCTCCAACTGAACAGTACTGCTTCCCAAGGCCTTCCGGGTTGCATGGACGAAACGGGCCTTGTCGATTGATTGAAAGAGTATACTTTAATTTTTTAAGCCGTTCGCAACAGTATAGGTGACGCTTCTCATGATTTGCTTCCGTTCATATAGTGGCTCAGCCCCCTTTCTTCGGGGCTGATGGAATAGTAGTCGAGTACATATTTGAAGGGTTCTGAGGCTGTTGGACTGATATTGAGTTGGCTTCTTGTGTCGGCTAATTGCTTCGATTGTCAGGAAGCCTCGACTTCCCATCCAAGGGGGGATCCGAGGGACCGCAAAAATCCCATCACAGGAAAGATGAAAATAATGGACGGAAGGTGAAATCTACCTTTCCTTGTTCACTCTATGGTGGATCCACTGGAGAGATGGAAGCCCGTTATTATGTGGACAGTTTGCAATCTGAACCATCATAGGTCATCTCTTTTGAAGAAACAAAAAAGGAGTATGGCTCTGAGAAGAGCCGGCAACTTATCACGTTGTACCGGCTCCTCTCAGAGCCACCCCCTCCTATAATAGGAAGAGATGACTTTAATACACGGCGTCGCCGCAGTGGTTCCACACTGTGATTCCACCATGCAAACCTTGCAAGTCGCATCGTTGTCCCTATACCACCTTCGATTCACTGCTGTACATATACAAGCAGGGCCAGGGAAGTGGCCTCGCATGAACGCCCCCCGATGTGTTTTCCCTCACTGTCCCGATGCAGAGTGCTTTTTCCATATGTCCGGCTCGTACGACGGCGCCTTCTCCATCAAGCCGGGTGTGGACCTGATGAGGGCCCTGGATCCGCACGCCCCCGTCGACTGCGTGTGGCAGATTGACATGCCCGAGGTGAACAAGGTGAGTGGACCGCTCATCGTCGTCCCCGAGGGGACTACCCGCAGTATATGCCATGGTCCTAGATAGCATCGGCCCTCAAGTTGCAATGACTATCTATACAACTGCATATTAATAGTCACGAACAGAAGTCTACGAGTCTCGTATTAGTGAGACTGCCAAATCTCGGGAAGCAATCAAATTGTAAACCATCTAACACATTTAAGTACCTTTTTTCGGGATCATCTAGATCAGAGGATAATGTAGCGATGATAAAAGCATGTCGCTCACAAGGGACACGCTATCTGATGCCCTTCTCAAGAGATACTTCCAATAAAGTCAAGGGAACCTGACTGGGACATTTTTTTTTTTTCAACCAATTTGAAAAATGGCGAAGTAAATTTCACTAGACCGGGACTTGAGCGCCAAACCTGTAGCAGAATGTATCAGCGCTCTTACTGCTTGAGCTATCCGGCCGAAAACAGTCAATCATCTCAGTTCATGAGGGGTGAAAATAACACACTCCGCTTTGAGTTTCCACCTGTCCCCTCGAGATGTTTGGGTTACAGAACACTAGAGCTGGGAGTGCAACACTGAATAAGCGGATCGTCTTTTGTTGTAGTCAATTCCAGCTCGAGATACAAATAGCCACCGGCTGAATCCAGTACATACAATTTAATGGCTCCGAAAGACTCTATAGTATAAGGTCCATCATTTGCACAGAAAGGCAGACAGCCAGACATACTCAATAGAAGGGAAACCATATTTGCTGTTCGAGTTGGGATTCAAAGTTCTCTTTCTCCGCCCCCCCCCTCTCTCTCTCTCTCTCTCTCTCTCTCTCTCTCTCTCTCTCTCTCTCTCTCTCTCTCTCTCTCTCTCTCACTTTCTCCCCACTCTCTCTCCCTTCCTTCCTTCTATGTGTCTCTCTCACTCCCCTATTTCTCTAACCTTCTGTCGCTGTGCATACATCTTTCTGTTCCCTCTCCCCTTTCTTCCTCTCTCTCTCTCTCTCTCTCTTTCACTCCCTCCCCTCCACATCTCTCTTTCTCTCTCCATCTCCTGATCATCCTCTGTCTTTCTCACTCACCCCTTTTCTCTGTATATACCTCTCTGTCTCAATTCGTCTCTCTCCCTCCCTCTATCTCCATCTCTTTCTCTGTCTCTGTCTGTCTCTATCTATCTATCTCTCGCTCTCTCTCCCTCTCTCTCCCTCTCTCTCTCTCTCTCTCTCTCTCTCTCCCTCTCTCCCTCTCTCTCTCTACCTCTCTCTTTCTCTATCTATCTCTCTCTCTCCCTCTCGTTCTCTATCTATCTCTCTCTCTCCCTCCCTCTCTCTATCTATCTATCTCTCTCTCCCTCTCTCTCTCTATCTATATCTCTCTATCCCGTTGCTCCGTAGATTCTACTGGAGTTCATCACTTTCGAGATGGACCGCAAGAACAAGTGCCACGAGAACCGGGTGCAGATCTACGACAAGTACACCACTCACGAGTGGATGATCCGGGACTACTGCAGCACCACAGCACCGGCCGCCATGACTGTCAGCAACCGGATGTTCGTCCGCTTCATCGCCTCCAATCGCAGCGCTTACAGCGAGGTCAACATGTCCTACACGGCCTACCTAGACAGTGAGTGTGAGAGGAACGTGGTCGCTTTAGACCGATTTGATCCCGTCTACGTGGACGCGGCCATGTCTGGGGGGCTCTTAGTCTCACATACCAGCCCCTTAGTGTGTACTAAATGTATCAGTCACCTGATAGGCACAAACAAAGGGTTGTCGTGCGGTGGCATCAGCTATAGCGGCTTCGGGAGGATTCCCCGTACATTACTGGCATCCATGCCTGATACTATATCTACAATACCATCCTCGTCATCCTCAATCATTGCTGCACTGTCAGACAGCTGTTCAAATCGGTTTGGACACCAAAATCTATATGCAATTCAAAGAGGGTTTGCACTGCTCGACGTGATAGACACGGAGTGCTCAGTGCTCTGCCCGATGCCTGATGACACAAATCCAGGCAGCTCGGGCAGGATTCGAACCCGCCACTCTCGCTTTGTAGTGCAGACGTCTTAACCACCGAGCTGGTCGAGGCCGTGTGGCGGATTCGAAAGCAATGGTCCCAAGAACTGACCTGGGGAACGCACTCAATCCTCGTCCGAGCCGTCTGGCTCTGTAGGCGACACAAAGGGTCTCCAACTGGTTCTGTTCGCGGCCGTTCTGATGGGGGCTGTCTCTTGGCTCAAGTCCCGTGCTCTTCGGCTCTTTCTCGATAGTTCTTCGCCACGTTTCTCGTGGCCTCCCACGGGTCCTCCCTCGATCTTGCGAGGTCCATGCAGCGATCGAGAGTTCTTATTGGGTGTGATGTTGTTGGCACGCCGGAATGTACACTTAAATGCGACCGCGAGATCGTCAAAGTAAGGCACCGAGTATATAGTCTCCTCATTATTACACAGAAGTGGATTTCACACATCAGCCTGACGATGCAGGAAACTCAACTTACGTTGGATAACCCATCGTACGTTCTACGGTGCCCGCACACCGCCTATTGGTCGATATGGACTGCAGTGCATATGATCCTTCCTGATGTTTCCCCGTGCCGTGGATTCCGTCACTCATTCACGTCTGAGGTCGCTGACACTACTCTCTCTCTCTCCCACAGGACCCTGTCTTGACGAAACCACGTTCCCGTGCGGACCCTTCATGTGCATCAATACCTCACTGGTGTGCAACGGCAGACGCAACTGCTGGAGTTATGCCTTCGACGAAAAACCAGAAATGTGTGGTAAGTTCCACTGTGCCATGCATCTTCGAGATGCGTGGACAGAGGATCGGCCTCGCCGAGAATGACGGTGTGTCCTTCCTGTGTCAACGGATCATCACCAAGGACAGTCATGGAAAGCAAGCCTTTGCAACAGCATGCTAAAGGGTCATGTCAAAGTTCAAGCGTGTGGATCGGACTCGAAATGAGACCATCTATAATCTTACCCAACGCCAAAGTCAAGGCACGCCAACTCAAATGTTTGGCTCATATACTCCGTCTCGAAGATGACGAGCTTGTGAAAGAAGTTGCTATATTGTGTTCCGCCACATGGTAAGAGGAAACCAGGAGGGCCTTGCACATTGTACTTGCAGTATGGGGAGGTACTGAAGGGATGCTGCTACCAGACAAAGTTGCTTCTCTGGCATAAGACCGTAGCAGTTGGGCAAAGTTTGTAGTCGCCTGCTCTGCAGCCGAATGATGATGATGTTAACGGATCATTTATTGGCATGGCCGCCTTGCCTTCGATCATACCACCGACATCCTATAGTATAGGGCATATAGGCCTAGACTCGCTCAAGATATAAGGAACCGTTGAATCCCTCTGACAATTGACAATCCTGGGTTTCGTGACAATTGGCAGACTCCCGCCTATACGACACAGCATGTATAAAGATGCTACTTCAAACAAAACTTCGGACCGTCGTCGGATTGTACACGGTGGGCTTTTGTCACGAGTCAACGGCTTTTGATTTCGATTAGCCGTTACCGTACTTGAAATCTGATTTGACTTATGGGTAACGAAGATCCACCTATTTTTCGTTTTGTTTTCATCCCCCTCTGCCTTTCAGAAGTGGAAGACAAGTCCGGTCTGCTCGAGGGACGCGTGGACGTGGCCCTCGCCGTGACCATGGGCATCATCCTGACGGTGACCGTCGTCACCATCATCATGACGTGCCGGCACTCGTGCCTGCGGACCCGCGAGAAGGCGCGCACCATGGCCGACCGCCGGCTGCACCTCAACCAGCAGGTGCAGATCCTGATGGACGGCGAGAACGCCGAGTCGCACGAGATGAACTCGCTGGCCGGCAAGTACGAGGCCAAGTACCCGGCGGTCACCACCGCCAACACCGCCGCCATCACCACCACGGCCGCCGGCGGCGGCGGCGGCGGGGCTGCCGGGGCCGCCCCCGGCAACAACAACATCACCGCCGGCGTTCTGGGCGGGCCGGGCGGGCAGGGCGGCCGCCGCTCGCCCAGCTGCAGCCACGACTTCCCCATGACCGCCTCGCAGCTCAAGGACTACGAGCGGCTCATGGACAGCGAGCTGGGCTTCGAGCCCCGCCAGACCCGGACTAGCCTGATGGAGCCCGACTCGCCCTGGGTGCGGGCCAACCAGTACAACGAGTCCTTCCGGCGGAGCGCCAACAACCCGCTCACGCCCGGGCAGGACGGCCCCGTCGCCATCAAATTTTGACGACGGTAGCCGCTGCACGGTCAAGGAGGTGGAGGCCGAGGAGGAGGAGGCGAAGAGAGGAGGAGGAGGAGGAGGACTGGAGGACACGACGCCAAATATTTTCTAACCAGCTGAGGAGGAGTGAATTCATGCTGCGGACAAGCAAACCGAGGAATGCGTCAGTGTGTGTCTTTACTTTTTTGGGATGGTTTTTAAAGACTATAAGAGGACCTATACCGCTATTGGTACGGCCATTAAATCGTAACCCGACTTATACAGTCGCTGCTGCAAAAGGGTAAGAGTATCAGGCATCGACACGGACCACGTGCCTTGACGCAGTGCTCACCATCTGCTCGGCTCAAATTGAAATTCGATACTGCCAGAAGAGAGCCGCATCAACAACCGCGGGCTTGTTTATCGCGGACGGCGCCCCTTGCCGTTCCGGCAAGGAGTTTGAACGCTGCGGCCGGGATAAATATGGGCTGCGAGCCGTGCACCTGTTTGCGCGCGTAACGGCCGCGGGCCACGCGGCAGTTGTGGCCCCCCTCATCACGCCACTTGAGGAAGACAGAGTCGATCGGATCGAGATTGAAAAGATTCGGATCGACAGCCGCGGCGTCTAGACGCGATTCAAGGCTGCATTTTTGTTTTTGGGGTGGTCACGCCGCATCCCACACGGGAATGCGCGTTGAGCACGCGAAGCATTTTGCACATAGATTATAGATCTTGCGCTCCGCGGATACGTCATCACCTACGCGGGAAAGACAAGGGCCGGCAACTGTGGATGCCCAAACCGTCCTCGCTCTACCTTGAAGGCGCACCAAGAATGTTTGAATTACCCGAACATCCCGAAACCACGCAAGCCCGTGTCCAGACTAACTTTACAGCGACACCATCCGATGATCGATGATCTGGGTTTTTTTTTTCCCTGGAGTACCCGGTACAGACGGCGTTGCGTAGTTCTACTTGGCGCGTTCCATCCATCGCAGTGCCAAGTCGAGTGACGTCATTGCCCGTACACGACGCAGTGTGCGTATGTATCACACACTCATTTCGAAAGGCGGTGCGTCAAAGAAAATAATATTATAATACGCAGCGTGGGTTGAGCTGCGCTGACAATACGGTTGCAGGCAGCTCCCCGAATTTAAATTGATATTCCACAGGCTATGGAAGTACCGTCCCAGTGTGGCCAGCTGTACGTGGCAAATTTCTCGGGCTTTCTGTTTCCAGTGTTGCCAAATGAAAACGCAAAGGTGTTTTTTTTTCAGGCACAATACACTGTATAGAGGCATACACGAGGGTCCTGGGGAGAGTCTGGCGGTAAATAATGGAAACATTTCTTTCGGGAATTGATTTTTGCATCGGCTTTCTAAGCGATCACAGCGTCAGCTCAGAGCTGAACAGAAAAGACCTTTGGTCTGAAAAAAAAGGAGAGAGACCGCGACTGTGTTGTACCTTTAAAGCTGTAGTCGTGACTTGCTGTCCATCCAACCCCCTATACCCAAACTACTACAACTACATACACGACGCACCCACATCATGCTTTCTATATACCGTGGATGCAATGATAGGTTGTTTTATTTGTAATTCCGTGGTGTGTACTTATATGGAGGATCAGTGGATTAATATAATGGATTTTTCAGGCAGGTTGTTGACAGACGCTTGATGCTGTGCCCTGATCACATTATAAGGCTAGGGGTTGGGTCGGAGTGGGGGGGGGGGAGCTGGTTTGATGGGCCATGCGTGGACACGCTGTCCTGAATTATGAAGCGGATGAGAAGCAGAAGAAGTCTCGTCACATGGACGGTCCACATTTTTTGGGGTCAATCCTGCACCACCCGATGCCGCATTGCAAATTGCATATTGAGTGATGTAGGCCTTTAAACCGGACGTCCATTTTCACATTCAAAATAATGTCCAAACGCTTAGGGGCAATTTCGTTAATGCCTCATACATCGGATGCATGCTGGAAAAACGCATATAATTTGCAGCGGGATTGATTTTTATTACCTAAAAGGGATATTGTTTTTAACTGTAACTGGGGTTGAAAAAGTACAGTCCTGAAGGTGACCTAGGCCTATTCAAAATAGGTAAAGTCCGGGTATACTGAAATAACAGGTGATTTTTTATTTTTTTTTAGTTTATACATAGGCTGATTCCTACATAATCATTTCTTTGTGGGTGATTGGCTTCGCATCCGCTTTCGTAAAGAATCAGGTGAGAAAGTGTACATAAGATAGGGGCTGGATATATAGGCCTATACAAGGTGGGTTTGTTTTCTACAGAAACCACAGAACTGAAGGATTCGGGGAAGATTTTGCATCAAGGAGAAAAGGAAAGCAAACATCGGCCCGAGTCTGTGATTACTGGGCGGGGGCTTTGGTGGGGATCTCAAGGGTACTTTATAAACATGTCCGCAGTGTGTGTAATATATACAGAGAGCCTCGGACAGCATGCTCCACGTATTGTCGCAACACTGCTTTCATCTTGAGTCTAGACTTCAGGAGATGTATCGGTACGACGAGACTAGGGGGCCTATGGGTGTATACACACTCTGCAATCTGCCATTCAAACCCCTCTTGATATCTTAGACATTTTCGATGAGGTCTGCCTATAATGGGCCCGGAGACCGCCAGGAAGAATGATGCATCCCCAATGAGACCGGCTGTGTTGTGTGCTTGGAGCAAGTAGGATCAGGAAGGAGGAAGAATTTCACGGGAAGCATAAATAAGCATGGGTAATGGGAAAAACAACGGTAAAAAAAAATGAAGAAAAAAAAGTGGTGGCGACTGTATCATTTGGCGCTTTTATTATTTGAATCTATGCTGTCTGGATGCCATGCCTATATATAACCCGGGACTAAATGTAAAGGATGGAATTTGCTTGGTCAAGATTATCATTATTTTTGTTTCTAGTGCCAAAGTCGTAGGGTATACCTTTAATGTATGATGAGCAAACCATAGCGGGGTGTTAGCAAGCAAAATTTCGCTTCATGAACGATGGGTGAATGTTATAATTGCGTCGGTTCGACAAAATGATGTGAGCTCGTCTCGTTATGATTATGTATGCTTTTTCTAAATAATGTTGGAGATAAAAAAATGAAAGTGTTTTTTTTCTTAATAAATGAGGTGGCCGCGGATAGTTGAGTATTCTCTAGTGGTGTAATGGATATTAACTAACGATTAATTACTGGTAACCACCCTGATAATTACCCTCTTTCGAGGGACATTTTTAATGGAAGGAAATATTTGTCTAATGATAAATGGGTGAATTGTTATGCGAATGCGGAAAATAATACTGTAAAGTGTTTTAATTGTACAGCATTTGTATACTAACACACAAGCCCTAAGAATATACATGTACATTCAAACTATAACTTGAAATGATTTATGGTGATGGGAGAAGTGTATATCTAAACTAAGCGTGGATACTGTTGTATGACGGATCCGGCTTGTCCATAGATTTGCGTGTAACGCTACACGTTGGTACATGGTAACCAAGAGCAAACAATGAGGATGGTGCTTCCGTGCATTCAAGGACAAAGTATTATTAACTTAACCGTAAAATACCATATGCTCCGGGATTTCATAATACCAAATAACAGCCAGAAATATTTCAACCCACCCCTGAGAGCTTCCGTAATAGATATTCATTCATTCATATAACCATAGAGGACGATATCGCGAATATTGCCCGATGAATTGAAATTGATAAAGTGCACGTATAGGGGCGACACAATGCGATATATATATTTTTTGATTTTCGAAACCTCGAACAAGGACGCGTGGTGTGATGACGATTATGGTAAAAAAAAAATGAAATCCATAATTCAATATCGATGTCACCGAGGTTGAAAAACAGGAATTTGGTGCATTTCCAACATCATTTAGGTAATTAGCATACTCCGCGTATCCCCGAAACAAAAATTTGTACATTTTTATTAGAGAGTCTGGCCAATAAAAAAAATGGTGTAATAAAAAAAGGCACAGACAGAATAGATTCATTGGTGTCAGTGTGTAAAGCCTACCAGCACAATAATGTGATATCAAATGATAACTCAAAGGCAAGGACTGTAAACTTTAAGCAACTTGGGGGTTGTTATTTACTGAATTCTAGAAACGGACATGCAAACGAAGGGATCTATAGCGTGCAGTAGCGTATCATATACCTTGCAAATAAAATTTTAGATGGAAACCATTTCGTGGATTTTGGACTGGTTGTCTTGATATTATCAGAATGGAAATTGCAATATTATGAAGGTTTGCAATACTATAGGCTATGTGTGCCACCATGAAGTGAAAACACACACATTCTCTTGCACCGTGTGCCAAGCTCAATCTGGAGATAAGGGCCATGAATTTGTATCACGGCTTCCAAATTTACTCGTGCAACATGCGAAAGGGAACAGCCATGTATATCATTTAATTTATGTAATCAAAGTGTGTGAACGCATTGGGTCATGATATCACCACTGCAGACAAGGGTTTGACATACGGCAGCGTTAATCTGGTAATTAACTCTTTCTATCCCATAGTATGTATACAGCTATTTATATTTCATATAGCTACCCTATGTAATAATCAATGATGCCATAGCAATCAGAGTCCCCCCCCCGCCGCCCAAATGAAGAACTACAGGTTACATCATAGCTAAATCGTGTGATATTAAGTCACTTCGACCGAAGAGGGCGCTGTTGCTAGTGGACGCCATCTTTTGAGACCGGGTATAGAAGTAACATGCCCATTGGTTGACTGTTTAACACTTGACGGGATCAATAAAGTGACGCAGATCTAAGTGACTGCGAATTACAAAGTTATGAATTAGCCTATTAATTTTGTGACATGTTTGCAAAATGAGCACACACCTTTGTACTTAATACATACACCACTTACCCCGGCAAAAGACTGAAAATAAATTAATGTTGACAATGTCCATACTCCTGAGTTCATCTTTGTCATAAAACAAAGGGAAAAAACAGTGATTCCTTTTTCATATTCTTACCAAATTGTTTGGACACCCAGAATTAAGGCATACTGTTTCACCCCAGGAGTGATTCGGTCCAGAGTCATCCGGGGTGCAACAAAACTTTTTAGTTGAATTAGCGTTAATCACGATATCGCCCTGCCAATTCAAAAAACAGGCGTTTTGGGCAAAAACGTAAATCCTTCCATAATGCTTAATATAATTATATAGATCACTTTTCACATTTGCCCCCTGCTATGAATTTGTCTACGATATTTCCGTGATATTTTTTAGGGCATCGTAGGTGGCTGTAAAGGGGCTGTAGCAGCTGCCGTGCAGCCTCCGCACCAAAACCGTACGGAGCTCACGAGGCCTAGCGCTCCGGGCCGGTAGAGAGGCTGTTCGGATATAATGGTGCGGACCACAGAGCCGATCATCTGCGAAAAGCCCGTGCGAGGCCTATAGGCAAAGCCACATAGCTCCGGAAATAACGTCTACGGGCGCTGCGCGCTACTTGCTCGCAAAGAAAATCGTACAGGGCATGGAGCCCGTAGATCCATACGGAAATCGTACATTCGCCTCCGGCCTTCGCACTGAGGACGCACGGAACGCGGGACACAGGGATCGAGCCCCGCCCACTGCCTTGCCCACTTTGTAGAAACACATGCTTTTACCATGCTTTCATCAACCGTGCTGCTCCCCGGGAAGAGCTTTGAACTCCGTGACCTTTTCAATCTGATAACTAGTAATAAAAGACCGAAAAGCCATGGAATTATATAATGTATACATGTATCGTGGGAACCCCCGTTTTCGACGCTACACGATATCGACGCTTAGCCTTCTAACTCACATCGCACTATGAAAACAACTCCGTATAACGATCTCAGACTTCGTATCTTACAGTTGGTTTCCTGCTCTTGTCCGTCGCCGAAAATGTGGAAATTTAAGGCTTTTCCAGTAGGCCAAACTCGTGTTATTCAAAAAGTTGCTCTTTTGGGGTCTATTTTCCTAGGTACAAAATTGGCAGTTGCTTCGAAGCTCCAGTTTTCTTTATTGTTGGTCCTAAAAAAAATCTGAGTGTACCATAACAAACCCCAACATCCGTAGAAAAAAAATATATCACGCAGCTTGAGGCAGTCCGTTCAGGTTAAAAGCTATGGAGCCTTCTATAGGGCGTCTCGCTTATATATTTTTTTAAATTTATTTTTTATTATTATTTAAAGACAAAAAGTAACATGGCCCAATAGGCTTTTTTTTTAAATGAAAAAAATAAAAGGGCAGCTAGAGAAAGTACCAAGAAGGAGGAAATGTGTCTCTGGAGTGACATTGGGAAAGGTCATAACTGAAAAAGCAGCGAGAAAGAGGATTGTGGAGTTTTTTTTAAACGTCACAAAAGAAGACATCAACCAGACCAATACGTTTTAAGCATAAATTATGAATGATTTGAGGAAAGTGTTAGAAGCAGTGTGGAAAAACAAAAACAAAGATGAACACAAAAAAACATACAGGGAAGAATTTTACAGTGCCACACAGCATTTAGAGTTATTTTAAGAATTTATTTTGCGTTTGGCTGCACTGGGACACCTTACTAAACACCACTGACGAAAATAGGTGACGATGCTTACTGCGCGGTGCGCCGCGGACGTCAACAAAACCAGGTAATCTTACGGAAGTGACAGGCTTGATCAACCTTCTCTATGATTATTCTAATAGTCTGTGGTGTGGAGAAAGTGAGTGGGACCTCTTTTAGTGTGAAACTTTCGTCCACATTGTTCAGTTTGAAGAAAAGTCCTTATATCGTCGAAAACCGGTTATTGGAGGATACATGTACATAACATACGCTCTACCTCCATATGCCGCGCTGAGCAAGGAACGTACTGTGCACAGCACAGAAGCTATGAGTAGAAGCATCATTTACATAACAAAAAGACATTGCCATGACAGTTGATCGGTACATTGCTCGATGTTACACTGGTTCCCGCGGTGAGCCGTTATGGATGTGCGTGTTTTCGAAGTTGGGACCAGTCAATTATGTCGGGCTGTTGTGTACATACACACCGCAATGCTTCATACTAATAGACTTCATGCGCACGGTTTGCGATACTGGCGCCGTACCAGGAAGAATGCTATGAACTTTGTTTGGGGCACGGAATTTATTTGCAACCTCCGTGGAAAAGGCTATTTTATGTAATTTGTCCTTGTCTATCTACCATCAACAAGGTAAGACGAGGAATGATCCCCATAGTAGTGACTTTTACAGAGAAATACTACATTAACAGTGTCAATAAATGAAAAATAACTTCGCTCTTCCGAGTCATCGTAACTCGTATTGTCGTAAGGTAAACTTTCGTTTCATACTCTCGTGCCTCGTGAGGCCATTTTTATTTTACCATCCTACCTCCAGCCAAGAACCAAAGATTGAGAAGTGATATGAACGATGAACAGATATCAGACAGCCTTCGATTCATTTGGATACAGCATTGATTCAGGTGTCCAGCCGAGGTCAAACATTAATTATTCAGGAAAAAGGGGCCCGAATTTACATTAGTCATTACATCATGATCACATCCACTTGACGAAAAACATGAATAAATCATGTAACTGCAAAAAAAAAAATCCAAAGACGTGGCCTGGGAAAGAAAAGATGTTAATCATTCATTATGTGTACAGATTCAATTACATCCCAACCTTTTAAAAAGGTGTTTCATAATGACTGGAGATTCATTCACAAACTGGTGTAAGGCAGTAAGGTGCCTGTTGATAAGGAATGCCTGCGACAATTATATTTCCACTTACTTAACCATCAGTTGGGTTGAATGCTGTGTTGTTTATTCCACAGGTGTTGGCCAAAATGGGCCCGCCACACAGTTTACAGTGAGAGGTGTCAGCATCATCAGTGCGGCCATGGTTTCTGGAGAGGTTGGGCAAGCTCTTCAAGATGGCCATAAACCGGGACCCGTCAGTCCCTCAGCGAGATCACCGGGACGATGTCCCAGAGGAAGAAGGGCGGGACCCTGGTGAGGAGTCTGCGAACGATGCCAAGAAGCACTTTGTCTCGCAGAGCCAGGAGAATGAGTGGGTGGACACACTCTGGGACTGCAGTCGCTACGAGGAGAAGTTTGACGCCGCCGTCAACAGCCTTAGTTGGGGAGAGGTGTCCGTCGGTTGGAGACCCACCCGCCCAAATGCCACCTACATCACCAAGGTACCGGAGCCCGTCTCCAAGAAAGATGCGGACAGGGAGAGGGACAGGGACATTGCCAAGCACAAGAGCTCGCAAAAGCTCATCGCCTTTGAGAGGGACCTCTCGTGGAAGCACTGTGTTGAGCCAGGGACCTATAGGTACATCCCCAAGACCTTATACGCCGGCATCCCGAGGAGGCAGCCCTTCAATAAGGGTCCGGTGAAGCGGCCCATCGACGAAAACCTCAAGGAGCACATCAGGAAGGTCAAGGAGCACCTGGAGAAGGTCCTAGTCCAGCAGGCCTCTCCAAAGTCATCTCAGAGGCCGCTGGGCACCGTCCACCACCATCAGGACTACGTGGCCTCGCTGATCAGGGAAGCCAACCCAACGAGACAGAGACATCACCCAGAGGCGGCCTGCTCGCCAAGGCCAGGTGAGGTGGCCGCCGCCGCCAGCAAGGATTCGCCAACTCAAACCAAAGTGCCCGACGTCGGCCTGACCTACACCGTCAAGCAGCCCAGTCCTCCCCGAAAGAGCCCAGTCGCACCTCGCCATCAGCCGCCGCCGCCGGCCCGCCCGGAGAACAAGACACCGAGTGACCTGATCACGGCTCTCGGGTCCAAGCTGAACGAGCTCATCCAGCAGGACCAGTTCAGAGGCCGGCTCAGGACGACCAAGAATGCCAGGCACAAAGCGGGCGAGAAGCTCGCCGCCAACTACGAGAAGTTCACCGTGCCCGCCCCGGTCGAGTCGCCCACGCTCAACCCCCTGATCAAGGTGACGCCGGGCCAGCGCCAAATCTCCGACGACAACGAGCTCATCGGCGCCGTGGCCAAGATGAACAGGCAAGCCGGCGCCGGACTCACAAGCGGCAACTCGTCCCCGACTCCGACCGGAAGGAACCCCGTTGCAACTCACCAGAGGGCAGCGGCGAAAGACGACTGCCAGAACCCGGGGCGGGAACGCTACGATCCGGTCAACGGCAATTTTTTCGCCAGCGGAGTCTCGGGCAAAGCCGTCAGCCCGACGGAGGTGGAGGTGCGCCTCCGGGACATTGCCAGCAGCGTGCCCGGCCTCCTGGGCACCGGTCCCAACAAGGTGAGGAAGCGGGGGACCCTGTTCCCCTCGCAGAGGCAGGCCGGCAGGCCCGTGCCCGCCGTGTCCAACAGGGGCGACCGTCGCCTGGCCGTGTCCAACAAGCTCGGGGAGCCGCTGCACCGCGGCGTGGTGGACCGGGAGGTGGCGGGCGCCATTGCCTCCGAACTCCTGCCCGGCGTCAGCGGTCACAAGATTCGCTTCCCATTGCAGCAGGCATATCACATTGTATGAAACGCTCTCACTGAATGGGTTTTTTGAAAAACACTGCTAACTTCTATTGGTCTAAGTGATGAATAATAACATAGGGGTAAAACACTAACCAGATTGCATATTGCTTTTGTAGCAACAACTACTTCATCAGCTACAACCAATTGGTCAATGTTCAACAAGCAAGAGTGCATCATTTGATAACTATTTCCCAACTGTTTATAATAATCATGTCAACCTTACGGGGGAAAAGGTTTCACTCTATCACTTATACATGATGCACCCCAGTACCTTTCATAACTCATAACTTATGCATAACTTAAAGTGATATACAAAAATGTTGCAAACTGCTTACTGACTAAAATTACCAAAATGCAAATCTTAAAATTTAGTGGGCCTGACGTTTCGATCCTAGCAGGTCCTGCTAGGATCGAAACGTCAGGCCCACTAAATTTTAAGTTATGCATAACTTATGCAATGTTCTTACTTTTCTTAATTATTGTTACTAAAATGTCTAGCAGATCCTGACAGCCCTTGAAAAAATATTTGGATTTAATCACAAACAAATGCTAGAAGAACAGTATTTAGGCTAATTTGGCTGTGTGCCTTTGAGAAAGGTCCTGCTAGGATCGAAACGTCACTCACCAGGCCCTCTAACTTTTGAGATCTAATTTGGCTGTGATAAATAACCTTGTTTGATGCTTCCTGAAAAGGGTACTGCCCCCATGAGGGAAGGCAAAAGTAGACCTGTGTTGATTGTTTACAGGTGATTACTGTGTAGGACAAGTATGATTCTTTCCTCAACAAATCTACATTCTCGTTTTACCATTCTGCTGGATCGAACCGCCTCAGATTTTACTCATTGTGAGACATGCAAATCGATTCTTATTGTGCTCCACACTCATTGTTGGACAACCTCTAACAAAGTCCCAGTCCTCCCCCACATATTGGATAGTCACCGTCTAAATTCCACCCAGAGGTAATTCCTCTTTAGAAATGAGGATGAAAGGGCTGTAGCTTAGCTGTAGCCCTTATTCACATAGCCTGAGTGGAGCCTTGTATAAACGAAATATGTAAATCGTTTTTTGGGGGGCAGCTTACGCTGAGTCAACATAAGTCTTGAAGAGACTTTTTGTGTTCCAGCCTTCCAGGACATGTTTGCTCACTGTCAGCCACAGAACAACTCCCCAGCCCACAGTGGGCACAGTGGCAGTCTGTTCATGTGGACCGTGCCCACAGTTCTGCACCCATGCTTGACACATGTTGCCCTTTACCACAGGCGTGATGCCTGGCAACAGAAACTACCGACGCATAACCGAGAGAGACTTTGTCTGAGTGTGAATGACAGCGATAAGGTTGGGAGGCTATGGGAGCGCAGCACGTTTTACACTTGGCACGACCAATTTGCTGGAAGGCAAATTGTTTTTGAACAAGAATAATGGTCCTTGTGATAAAGGCACTGTGCCAGGTCTGTTTGCAATCAAATGAGGCTCATGTGCAAGCCGACAAAGGGGCTGTGCTTGTATCCGAATAGCAACAACAACAAAAGCACAACAGAATGAATGGTTTGGTTAAGTGACAACTGACAGCGTAGGATAATGGACAGCTCAGATTCCGCAGGATGGTGCTTTTCTTCGGCGATTGCTGCAGGCTCAGCCATTCAGTACGTTACTAAGTGGAGGCGGGCTCTGTCATTTCACATCAGGCAATTGCACAGAGCCCTGGTCCCGACACTACTCCAAGCCTCCAAGGCAATAAGATATTGTAACAGTGTCAATTTGGAATCTGTGCAGTGAGTGGCATTGTGCATAATGTCAGCGTTAAAAGCCTCACAACTTTTGACGGTCTCTCGGCCAGAATAGCGACGCTTTGGTTTTTGGGGCATGTCATCTGTCTTGCAATGTGAGCCGACACAGTGACTGTACTTTGAGTCCCCTCCCAGGTCAAAGGTTCTTTTTGCGCGTGAGGAACAAGAATGGTGCTTGTCCCACGTCTGGAAAAGAAGCATTGTCTTGACTTTGAGTCTTTCTCTCTGTGCCCTGCCGTCTGTGGATAATACACATTTGATGTATGTCAGCCCCTCAGGGTGGCAAGATTCATACCGTAACTAATAGTATGTGATGTGGAATGACCTTCTAGACCTTTTTAAACATGTTCATGCAGCTATTTTGCCCCAAGTGTATAGCAGTATTTTGCCTTCTGCGTGTAGCAGTATAGAGTCGTAAATGGTGTTCCAAATTGGCAGCTGATGGAATGATTTTATGGGGGAATGATTTTGATATGGGAATGATTTTTATGAGCGTCTCTCCCCTCTTTAAACAGATTGGAAATCCGGGTAGCAAGCAGTTACTCATTAATTAAGACGTAGAGATAACAATATGTTCTATGGAGTCATGGCCATGGCTGTTCACCTACAAAAGGTTGTGACAACACGGAGACAGTCGGAGCAGTTTGCCAGACAAGCAGAGTCACACTGCCACTGGTGTCACAGTTGTCACTCCATGTTTGCAGATACATTTTATACAGGCTTCTTCTTTTTTCATTAACTCTGATGAATCTGCCTTGACTATAAGGGCTGCGTACCATTCAGATAACTAAGACTGAATGCAGTGAATTTCTGTTATATTTTAGACAACTTCCACAGAAATACATGTCTGGAAACCTTTTTTATGATCCGTCCATGCAATGCCTCAGCTCATCTTGTGCTCTTAAATCTTAAGTTTTTGTAATTTTTCGTCTAAATTATATCTCCTTCCGTCCATTTGGAATGTGTATAAAAGTACCAATTTTTCTAAAAAATACATTTTACAGTAAAGTTTACACTAGGTGTATTTTGTCAAATTTGTATGCTCTTAAATTAATGCACCTATACAAATATAATGGAAATTTGACATTTCTAGTAAAGAATTTGTAATAAAACATCTTCATTTACCTCAAATGTGTTTGAGTTGTTTATTGTTTGAAAACTAAAACTAAAATTTCCCTTTTTTCAAATAGAAATACTAGTAAGGACTTGCCTTCTTGTGCTGAGCTGCATAAGTTTATTTTCCAAGTTTGCATCTAGGCAATTGAAGAGAAAAATACTGACCTGTACTGCTGTAGTGAAGTGCGTGAAGTGAAGTGTATTGCTTGGACTCTGAAGAGCTATTCCCTTTGTAGCTTCATGGTGATTGTTGACTGGGATCCCTTTGTCCAAACAAGGAATAGCGCTATAATTCAAACACAAAAATTAATTCATTGGTTATTTGAGAAAAAAAATATGCATCAGTCGTCGGCTTATAAATTACCCGACATAGAACAGTCGTCAACATTGGCCAGGAAATAAATAGACGGAGCCCTGACGGGCGTTGTTGAGCGTATACGGATATACATAGAGAGTCAGGGAAACATTTACATTTTGTGATGAGTACCAATGAATGCCACCGTGCATTTACTACTCGCAGGTGCAGGTGACCAGCGAAACAAATTCCAAATGACTCCGTGATACGAGAAAACCGTCGGCACTTTTCGAAGAGAATTCTACTGCGTATTGGATCAAAAGAGCCACGATCGCAATGACAGATGAGTCCGCCCAGCAGAAAATGATTCAGGTAATTTATATACGCCAAAATGAAACATATGTAGTCGATTTGTTAAGTGAAGATTTGACGCCGAAAATTCGTCGATGTCGTAAATAAGTACACGGCGGTGTTGTTGACATTGACGACCAATGCTTAGTGCATGGGCGCCTGCTGAGTGCTGTACTGCAAACCATCACTTATCGGTAAACACTAGCGAGATGTAGACACTTCATTCAATAAACTTATTGCTATGGCTTCCTTCCCAACAGGGTGACGACAATCACAGCACGGATGAGGTCAAACAGCCAGTTAAAACACAACCAAAACCCAGGCCCAAAAAAGGTAAACATTGATTAATAAAAAAAATAAAAAATTAGGCCTACATCTAATCTATCTAGTCCGAGTAACTTGAACCCGACAAGTCACCTTTTTTTATCGAATTTTGAAATTTTGAGGGATGGGTGAGTGTAGGGTCCAACTCCAAGGATCATGGCTATGCATATGCTGCTGCATCGTCTGAAATCTCTGTAATGTCATCTTTGAAAAATACCCCCGACTGAAATCCCCAGATTTACCCCCCAAAACACCCGTGAAACCGTCCCACGCACCCATTCTGTGAGAATTACAGATTCCAATACTGGTCATTTTGTTTTACTCACGTTTGGGAAAAGGGAGAAAATTCCCCTCAGTTGACCGAGAACGGGTCAACGAGCCGAGTTGGGGTGGCCATCTTGCATTTGAAAACTGGATGACGTCACCAGGTCCGGGTGCGGAGTGGTCTGCGGAAGTGTGCACGCGCGCTTGCACGCGTTGAGCCCTACGACTGTTTCCTGAACAGCAGTGCAAAGCAATGTCCGGGACAGCGCACCGCGCGTGCACACACTTCCGCAGACCCTACAGTCACCCGTCCTTCAAAATTTCAAAATTCGATAAAAAAATGGTGACTTGTCGGGTCCAAGTTACTCGGACTAGCCTACATCATACTTAGTTAGTGAATTACTACTGTAAATTGTAAATACAAATACATTTACATGTAACTCAACTGATTGAATATTTATCTAAACAGTGTACCTATGTTTTGCTGGCACCGGCATTCTCCTTGCAAATGCTATTTTGGCTAATTTTCATTATGGCATGCCGGCCTTTTTGCTAAACGTTATTTTGACAGGTCGTTCCTGCTGATCTTCACGTCGGCACCAGCCGGCATGACATAATGAAAATTGGCCTATCAGAGTAAGGGAATGCCAAACTAGCATATGCAAGAAGAATTCTGGTTCCGGCACAATATCCACTTTCTGTAAACCGTATCATTTATGAAATCACCTCACATTAGTCAACATCCAGACTATGCTTGGTGGAAAGTTTTCTTTAAAGTGGCTTTTGTCTTTGTGCCACACAGCCCCGGATTTGCCAATCTTTGAGAGGCGCAACTGGCTGATCCATTTGCACTATGTGAGGAAGGACTACGATACTTGCAAGGTAATGTGTGCACTCTGTGCAGCCAATAATAGTACTCCCTGCTGACTGCATGGTGTTCTTTACCCTCCATGTTTGAAGCCTGGAGAGTGGAGTATGTTTTGGTGCTCAAAACCACAAAATCTGTCTATGTTTGGCTTATTAATATTATCATTAATAGTTATTGCTATAAAATGTGTGCACTGCATAAAAGTTCATCGCCAAATGTAACTCCAACCTACATTGTAACTAAGAACCCAGAGGAAAACCTAAGCGGAACAATGGCCGAGCCCATGCCCACTCATGGTGTTACCACAAACCTCTACTTAAACCCATATCCGCCTGAGTGAGTGGTCACAGCACATAAACAGTGTTTCTGCCTAAACACTAAAAAAAAAACATGCATTACAAGAGAAAATTGTCAATGACAGCTTTTCCAAAATATAAAACCCTTACCCAAACAAACTATACACCAGTGGAAAGAGTATGAAATTAACTTCATTATGATACAAGAAAATCTAAAATCTAATAAACCATATCAGCAGAACAGTGAATGGGATAACACCATCATTTTCACAAACCTAGAAATAGACCACAATTTCACATAGTCCGGCATTTGTAGCTTTTCTGCGTCCTACGGGAAATCCCTTAACTCAGCAGATATGGGTTAAGAGCAGGTCTTGGACTAATTCCCCACACAATGACACAAGTTTGTCTACTTGATGCAGGCGCTGATCAAGGAGCAAGTGGCCGAGACCAGTGGCATGTGTGAGTACCCGCTGTACGTGCAGGCCCTGATCCTCCGCCAGATGGGACGTATTCAGGAGTCGCTGGAGTGCTTCCAGACCTGCTCCCTCATCAACGCCCAGAACCCTGACAACCTCAAGCAGGTGGCCAGGTCCCTGTAAGTCTCCGTGGGGCCGGGGGGGGGGGGGGGCAGCGGGCGATCAGGACGGAACAAATAGGCTGCCATCAGATCTATCACACTCACAGTCAAGAACCTTTCACCACTTTGCGACGGGCCACTTCCCAGTCCCCATGACCGCCATGCGGGGAATTTGGAAATAATGACTTCCAAAACTCGCTGAAAAAAATAGATCTCTGTGAAGTCAATCAAACCTGACACAATTATGACATCTTTGTGGTGTTTGTTATGGGACTATCCACCTGATAAAAGGGACTAGCCCAAAGCAGTGTAGAAAGGTCCTGCTAGAACTGACACACTATGCCATCCTATTTTTTGTTTATTTGAAAAATGACACAAAATGTGACTTGACCGGGATTTGAACGCAAGACATCTGGCTTAACGTACCAAGCAAGACCTGTAGACCAGTAGCCCATCAGCATTGAGAGCTTCTGCAAGGCCACCGTTCATTTGCTGTGGGAACACCTCTTTGCAGGTTCCTTCTGGGTCGGCACAAGGCAGCCATTGATGTGTACTCAGAGGCTGCCCGGATGAGCAGCCGTGACTGGGAGATCAGCCACAACCAGGGCGTCTGCTACATGTACCTGAAGGAGTATCTCAAGGTGAGCCTACGGCTGCTTATGTGGGTGGACTTGCGTGGGATTAGGGCAGCTTTCAAGCAGCGTATGAGGGCGGCCACGTTGCAAAGGAACCAGATATTGGTTCAAGCGATATGCCGCTGCGATAATGATGGCCTGCGATGATGATTCTCACAAGCTTAAGTTCAGCGAAGGATCAGGCTTCATCAGCTAACTTATCCTCGGAGCAATCAAGCCCAAATGGCAAGGCAAGCTACCCCCAAGGTTATCAGTGTCAGTCCCTCAATAACTGCAAAGGGGGTCCTTGTGAAGGACCAGATTACCCAGAGGGTAGCCCAACCCGGGGCACCTAAAGGACAAGGGGCACACCAAGGGGCACACCAAGGGGCACACCAATGGGCACACCAAGGGGCCACGGCCTCAGTGAGGCTGATGAGTGATGAGGCTGTCTGGTGACCAGTTGAGATCTCTCCCGTTCGTCCCCCAAAAAGGCCAAGGAGATGTTGAAGCAGGCCATCCAGTTCAACCGCCATGACCTGTCCTACATCATGCTGGCCAAGATCTATCTGATGGAGGGCGATGTCCACATGGCCATCGATGTCTACAAGAGGGCCATAGAGTGAGTAAAAAAAAAACCCGATTGTCGAGCCCGGGGCGGAAGGGATCGGAGGGATTTCGATGGCGACAGCTCTTCTGGAAACTGGGGATGAAGTCGGGCCTGTTGATGGGATGCCGTAAACCACTCTTAACAAAATGCGTCAGATTCTTTAAGGAGGAATACAATCAAGGCCAGGGGTCAAATTGCTGCAGCACAAACCCCAAGAACCTCTTATGTCAACCTCAACATTGATTTTTTTTTTTTTTGCAGTGCCCTGTGTCCTGTTTTGTCACCGGAAGGTGGTCTGTTGCTATTTGTATAAAATTTGCGGGGGAAAAAAAAATTTGGTGGTTTTGTTTTTACGTTTTGTTCCCTGACATCCATTGGATGATTTTTATTTATTTCTCATTTCACAGATTCTCTCCCGAGAATCCTGAACTTCTGACAACACTGGGCTTGCTATATTTGCAGGTAAGAACAGATGTCACTTCTCTCGCCTTCTTCTATCAAGCACTATCTTCTTTTCCAGGTTTGCTCCATGTCTTTGTTGTTCCTATAACCAGCACACTCCCTTTAATATAGTAATAATTGACCTCCATTCCGCTCTTGGTCTTGCCTTCCCCCCCCCCCCCAGGTGAATCAGAACCAGCGAGCCTTTGAGCACCTGGGCAACGCTTTGACCTACGATCCCAGCAACGTGAAGGTGAGCAGAGCAGAGAAGGCTGGCTTGTTGGTCAGCACTGTGCTACAGTATTGGAGCATCAATTATAGACGAGTCTGAGATGAATCATGCACTGGCAGGTCTGCATGAGAGGTTGCCAGACCAGTTTGACGCAAGATTTGATGGAAGGCATAAAACGAGTGAGGTTGATAGAATGCGTGAAGGTTAGCAGAAAAGGCTGGCTTGTTGGTCAGCACTGTGCTCAATTATTGGAGCATCAAATGTAGACGAGTCTGAGATGCACTGGCAGGTCTGCATGAGTGGTTGCCGTACTGCAGTTTGACACAAGGTTGACGGAAGGCATCAAACAAGTGAGGTTGATAGAATGCGATGCAGTTTGGGGGTGGTGTTCGTGTAGTTTTTCATGGGTTGGTGACTCGAGATACGTTGATGGTGGGCCCCTCGTTGTGAGAGTGGATGACCCGTGAGTGGCCCTTACTTCTCTGTCTGCAGGCCATCCTAGCAGCGGGCAGTATGATGCAGCAGCACAACGACTACGACGTGGCGCTCACCAAGTACCGCATCGCAGCCGCTGCGGTTCCCGAGAGCGCTCCGCTATGGAACAACATCGGCATGTGCTTCTTTGGCAAGAAGAAATACGTGGCTGTAAGTCTACAAACTTTTTTTTTTGATCCTGTGACAAATCGTTACGATTTGAAGCATGGGATTCTGAATTGGTCTCCTCTCTCCTACGGTTTTTTTTTTTTAAAGGCTATAAGCTGCCTCAAGAGGGCGTCCTATCTGGCGTCGTTTGACTGGCGCATCGTGTACAACCTGGGCTTGGTGCACCTGACCATGCAGCAGTACGCCTCAGCTTTCCGCTTCCTGAGCGCCGCCATCAGCCTCCGGCCCAAGATGGGCCAACTCTTCATGCTCCTGGCTGGTGAGATATGGGGGTGCGGGACCAGACACTGTTGGCATTGATATCTGAAGCAGAATACCGTGCTGCACAGAATGGGTGGGGGGGGGCATGCACTCGCACTGTGTTTGAAGGAATGCCTCAGCAGTTTCGGGGAACAGCTTGGGACAAGATTGTATCTTAAATGCTATAATAACAGTCTGCGTAAATTATTCTTTGAGACCCTGAAGCGAGGATGGATCTGTAATGGCAGACTGGCAGTTTCTGCAGAATCCTGTCGGGGGATATCAGGACGGATCAAAATTTACGGCTACGACTATGGATTCAGCTGTTGCTATGGGTTGTAGCAGCTCTGGCTGCATGGAAATATAGGCCATGAATTGAAATGAATTTGGATCCTGCCCTACCTCAGTGTCTCCTACTGACACCGACTCTGCTTGAGTTGCAGTTAATGACGGCGATTCGACCAGCTGTTTCACTGTACAATACAATGGGCTCTCGGCCGATCAATACAGATAGAAATGACCACAGTTTTCTTTTGACAATCCACTACAGTTGCCCTCACCCATCTAGACGACATGGACAATGCCAAGCAAGCATATGAGCAGGCTGTACAGCTTGATCCGTAAGTGGATAGATTTGATACCTTGAGCACAGCTCACCCCAGTGAATGACATCAATTTGTAAGAGTGAATTGAGTAGAAAGTGACACATTTCATCAAACACACTGCTACCTTCTACCAATCTCAAGACGATGAGTGATGCCCAGAAACCATTGACCAATCATGCTTTACGGTGGGTTATCCGGCACAAGTTGAGAAACGGTGGATCACAAGGCTTTATGAAATTCCAACCCAAGTCCACTGCTTCAAGAGTAAAAAAAACAAAATAATAATCTTGATATCTGTTTTGGCCTTTTGCAGGAAAGATGCCAGCACCTTTCTGAACTACACCCTGTTCCTGTACAACGCCGGCGACCGCAAGACTGCCGCCAAGCAGTTCGGCATCTTTGAGCAGCTGATGCAGAAGGCCAAAGATGCGGGGAGCTCGGACATCGACCCAGAGGTAACTGTGCCCAGCCACGTCAAGGGACAACCTTTTCTTGAGTTAACATAAATTATTGTTGGTACCAGTTTTGGGGCAAGTTGGCTCGTAGCGGCCATCTTGGTCAACTTCCCTGCATGCCCAGTGATAAAACAACGTAGCCAACTTCAAGGGAAAGGGCACCAGACTAATTTGCCTCTCCTCAGTGACATCAGTTTTCCAAGGAAGGAAAACAACATTAAGATTCCCTCCAAGTGTTCATGATTTACAAGATTCTAGAACAGAGGGCAAGTGATCTGTTTGATTGCCACTGGATTACACTGGTGTCAGGCCTTAAAAAGTTCTGTTAGGTTAGCATGTGCCTCTTCACTGAGATTTCAATGCTAATCATGGCAAGTCACCATAGATGGAAATCACCTTTGTTAGTTCGTGTGTTTCTGTTAAGAGCTGATGGACTCGACATTTCGAAAGAGTCTACTCTGTCCACCATCACCATACAAGTCCTGCTAACCACCCTTGGCTTGATAGGCATTTTTCATTGAAGGCAATCGCCCACCAAACCACTCATTGAGCATCAACTGCCTTGCCTGCTTGATGTTTTTATACGCACTTCCTCATAGCTGCCAAGTGCCAACCCATCTTGAAGGAAATTAGGAATACTTCTGCTAAAAAGGGGGAATCACAGAGCAAACTACTTAGGAATACATGTGTATTTCCAAACCAAAAATCGGAGTCTGTTGTCAGGAGCTTGTAAAAAAGTGATACACTTTTACCCCAAAAAGGGGGAAATGATTCCTCCAAAATGGGAATGGTTGGCAGCTTTGCTTCCTCCGTCTGGAACACTTGCTGGCTTTTTTTTTTGCTTTTCTGGCATTCGAATCTATCGGTAGTCCGGCCCAACAGCAACTGTTTGTTTCACCTCACTCCCCCGGCTCGTTTAGCTTGTGGACACGGCCAGCAAGCTGGGGGCAGCCTTACAGGTTGGCGAGAGCCACCTGTGGAAGGACAAGGCGGGCCAGTCCTCCTCCGCCCCCGCCCCCGCGGCCAATGCCGCACCCCTGCCTGCCCCGCCCGCCTACGCCGACATCACCGCGGGGGCCCTGGACGGCGCCCCCTCACCCCCGACCTTTGACCCGGCCGAGAGGAACAGCAACAACACCAGGAGTGAGGGAGTGCCTCTCCCCTCCTAACAGCCGACCCTGCATTTGCATGCTTTGATATATTGAGCCTTGGAGGAGGTCAAACCAAGAGGGGATTTTTAAGAGTCACTGAATGACTGAAGCTTCTTAGCAGTTATTTTTATGTTCAAAGTGAATGCGACTTTTGCACATTGTATGGAAAGATAGGCCACGCATTCTTAACTCGTATTGCATGCACAAGAGGTTGTGTTCGGTGAAGCGATCATTGGCTATGGCTATGTCCTACAGTCCGCAGGCTCCTGCAATTAGTCTCAAGGGTTAGGGTGAGGGTTGGTGAAGTCTAGATTTGTAATGTCATTCTTTCCAATGTTTTTGGTTTGTACAGCTCAGCAGTTGTATTGGAGCTGAAATGACGCAATTTTAGGGGGGGGAGGTGTTGCAGAAGGAATTTCTTCCCAGCATGCACCAGGATTTCTTCAAGCAGTTAACAGAGTTCCGTTGGTGTTCATATTTTCAGTTGGTAACCATCAGTGTCTAGTCCGTAAATGCGTGGTCCAATGTCAAGATTGAGTGGGACTCAAAAACGTGATCTGGGAAGTGTGAACTGGGCTAGCTACAATATCTTAGTTGTGGTAAACGTAACCCTCATCCTCCCTCAGGTCTCCGACCCTTGGGAGGATGAGGGTCACAGTGACCCGCATCCCCTCTCAGATCTGTGACGCTCAGAGGATGAGGGTTATGGTTGCCGCAACTATACACTATCAGTTTTCTGAGTCTTATTTGATTGTTGCTTGATGCATTAGAATACTTTTCACAATTACATGGTTCCTTCTTTGTTTCCATCAAGGGGTACACTTCATCTTGTCCCAATGGGTAATACACAACTTGAAAATGCAAAAACCAGAAAGTTGACCATCTGTTGTGTGCACTACAATAGTCTGTACTTTGTTTCCTGAGAGAAGAACTTGTACAATTGTATTAACTTGTTTGACTATGTTTCAGTACCTCTGCGGCACCTTATTACTATTAGGGCAGCGATTGCAGAGTGCCTTGATATCTATTCACCCTGTGTCCTTGTTATGGAAGCTATGCAAGAACAAAGGGGATGCATTTGAGAAGATTTGAGGCTGGTCAGGAATACCGGCTGCAGCTACTGCTACTTCTACTACTACTACAACTACTGTTCATCAGTAGAGTTCTGGGTTCTGTTGACTCCTGTGCAACAATTGATTGGTTGCTTCTGAATAAAAGAGGGGGGCATGATCCATCTAAGGGCTGGGTAGCTTAGATGGTAAGAGCACCGATACGCAACACAAGAGGTCTCAGGTTCAAGCCCTGGTCCAGTCAAAGTTTTCTTTGCCATTTTTCAAAATTGTTCCCCAATCAGTTTTTCCATTATTTTTGTTTGACTGAAAACGATTCCCAGTAAGTTTTCTTTCACTTTTGTTGATTGAATTTTTGTCTTTCAAATCTCAAAAAGTGGAGGATGAAGTTGGGATCCTAGCAGGACCTTTCTCAACCCTCAGGCCCTCTCCTTTTCTTTTTTTTTGTGAAATTTTTTTGGCAACATTTTCAAAGTTCCCAGTCATATTCCCTTGATTTGTTGGACTCCTGTGCAAGTTGAAGCTGTAGCCAACGAATAAAGGCAGAGCCATACTCACAACAGTTAGCAGGGTCCCCTGTTGTGTGATTACCGGTACACTAAAGCTTAGTTGTCTGCTCAGATTTGGCCGGTGTGCAAGGTGTAAAATGGTGTGTACTTGTGTGTTTAGAGAATGGTATCTAATCTATGTAAATAAACAAAATCAAGAAGTATTGTTAAAAAGGGCTCATATCTTCTGTTTACTACCCTCTTTATTGAATGTCCCTAGAAGGGAATTGGTTAAGAGCAAGTCAAAGAATTTAAATAGAACTTCTATAAGTATAAAATGTCAAAATGTGGACTTACTTTTCACGAAGGCCCGAGTTGTCCAGGGCCACTGGTCATTTCTTGGAAAGAAAACTTCTTTTGAAAAGTCCTCGCATCCACCAGGTTTCCGACGAAAAGAAAGCAGAATATCCAAGCTACACAATAGCGACGTATCTTGTCCACTTCGGGGAGTTTGAGAACTTTTTTTTTTACCCCCAAGTAAATTTGGCTCGGTTTGGGAAAACGTCAATTTTACCATGTGCCCGGCGCACGGTAAGCTTGAACAGCGCCCTCTGTAGTCGAATCTGGGACAGCGGAAAAGCCGGTGGCGGTTCCCAGACTCCAGACTGCTGAATTCCTGCGAATACCATCAAAGGGGACCAGACTCATTGAAGATAGCGGAACGATTGTCCGATTGTCCGTCATCCGCAACAACAATCACTGTCCAAAACAATAGTTAATATCTGCCCGTATGAAGCGTATCCGTTCGAATTGCATCAGTGTATCCGTTTGATGTAACTGGACTTCAATATTATACGACTTAAGAGCTCGGTTGCAGTTCTGTAGCGTTCAGATTTTGGCAGTGATGTCAAGTGAATGGCCTATTGACATTTACGGATGCGACGTACAACTGAGTGATGTCTGATGATGTGATGACAAAAACTATCTTTTTGTGAAACACAAGTTCAAGTTGATCGCGATCTTCTTTTACTTCACCTTTGCCTGTGCCTGTGCCTGTGCCTGTGGTATACCAGCGTGCGCCATGGGGAATAATTTCCCAAGTTTCAGCAGGGTCATCAGCTTGGACACCAATCCCCTGACTAACTGGATCCGTAATGATAATACTCAACCTTTGTTTAGTTTGATTTTAATTTTTATACCAATTAAATAACTGAATAACTAAGTAACAAAGTCAACAACTTTGTATCCAAATATTTAATTGGAGGGCCTGACATTTAGATCCTGGCAGAACATTTCTCAAAGGCAGAATGACGAGGACAAAAATCTAAACAGTTTTAATGATTATTCAGAAAAGACTTAGACTAGAGTTAGAGTGATATAGGATCAAAACGTCAGGCCCACTCAATTTTAAGATTTGCATTTTGGTAATTTTAGTCAGTAAGCAGTTTGCAACATTTTTGTATATCACTCTAAAATGGTACTAAATATTAATATAAGTAAGTAGACCAAAAAGTACCAATGAAACTGTATGGTGCACAGAGCTGCAGAAACCACTGTTAGTTGTTTGTTGAAAACAATGACGTCAAGGAACTGTTCTTACACGTTTCTTGGTTTTGTTTTTGTTTTTTGTTTTTCAGAGATGTGGTACACCATCTTCCTGTGGTACCTGTTCTCGTCCTTCCTGCTGCATTCAGGGGCGGCCGTGGTAGCCTTCTGGGCCCTGAGGAGGCACAAGATGGGTCGGCTCTACTCCCTGGTCATCCTGCTCATGGGCTTTGTGGGGCCAATCACGGGAGGCATTGTGACAAGTAAGACCCGGGGTGGACTTCACAAAGCCTTCATACGATCGTTGCATCGTTAACTCAACTTACGATGGATAACCCACGGATGCATTTTTTTTTTTAACGCAGTGGCTGTGTTTACGGCAGTCATCCATGCGGCTCTCTGACGTACCGGAAGGCCCAATACGACATTGGGAAGATCGGAAAACATCCATGTCCACAGATTGCCTTCTAATTTACACCGTTTGTAGATGGTCATGATAGAATCCTCATGTTGAAATCTTACCGTCTGGGATGCTGTACTTCCCTAGAAATCTTCACTCAAACATCGACAAATTGTTTATTACTCGCAAGCAGTGAACTATTCCTTACACTACAGAATGGTGCAAAAACCGTGACGTTTTTTTTACCAGTTTCTACTTTCTCAGATCACCATTTGAGCTAAAACCTTCGCAGGATTGCTTTTTGGGATGATTAACGGTTTAAAACACAAACCGTGGCAATCTTTTGACCTTTACCAATGTTGTATAGGGCCTTTAACAATATTTGTCAGGATGTTTAGCTGTTGGAACCAGACTATCAACGAATAGTCTGGTTCCACCATGGAGGCTCCCTCTACCGCCATGCTTCAACCAGCCTGCAATGCTGACGAATACTGAGGGAACCACACGGACGACTGCCGTAACGATAGCCCTGGTTTTTTTTTTTTTTTTCTTGTTAAAGAAATCAACTGTGTTGTGCGTTTTTTTGTTTTGTTTTTTTTGCAGGTGCCATCATCGCGGGGCTGTTCAAGACATCCGAGCTGACCATGTATCCGCTGTACGCCATGGCCTGCGGCTCGGGACAGACTGCCTTGGTGACCGTCATCTCGTTCTCGCGGATTTTGGCCACGCTCTGACTGCCCTCTCTCTGCCCCCGTGACCCTTTGAGCCTGCTCCCCCTCCCCCTCCCCCTCCCAGGGCTTCGAACTTCACGAAAAAAAGGCACTGGACAACGGGTTCTACGTAGTAACTGAAGAATCTCACTGGACCTGAACAATTTTTACAATATCTGAATGGCATTTTTGTTCATGGTGCCAAAAAAAAAAAAGGACGCTAGACGGTCACACGACTCGGCACTTGACCGACGCCCAAATCACTAGACTCGGTACACGGTCCAGCGGACATCTTCGAGCCCGGCCTCAAACATTGCCCAGCTGCAGCGGCTACTTCTACATCGGCGGGCAAAGGGCCAGGTGGGATCGTCGGTTGAAGGTGGCGGCCTTGCCCCTCGGAGAGCCTGCCCTACATCGTTGGCCCTTGCCCGCGTTCCCTGCTTGATGACAGAACGGCCACAGCGCAGGCGGCACAGACGGGATGGAAACCCGTCGCTCCTGCTGTCTGGTGGAGACGTCTTAAAGGCTACACTCAAGGGACTTCTTAGCGGCCCTGCTAAGTTACCGTGGCTGAGCGGAAGTCTTCCTCGACTCCTTTCACCACTGTTAGTTTAACATCACGGTAGCGGCAACTTGACAGGGACATCAGTTTACCGAGCGTCCCCACTGGACTTAATTTTTGTCATTCTTCCGCTCAGCCTCGGTCGTCTGACAACATTAGGCCCAGCGGGAACACGGCTTTAACCACTCGAGAACACCGAGCTAGACGAGTTCTTGCGATGGATTCGTATTCTTACAGCGGCGTCATGCTGTGCCCTGTCCTACCTGCTTTGCTTTGGTTGGATTTTCATTCAAACGATGTATTAAGGGAAACCTCACGGGGATTCTTTGGTACAATTTTGATTTGGTCATGGCTGTAACTCTCCTGAAGTTCGCTCAGTGCTTGGGAGGAAGGCGAAGGAAACTCGGTTGGGATTCGAACCCATGTCTCCTGCTTTAGGTACTCCTGCTAGAAAGTTGGAAAGGGATCCTTACTAGAAATTCTGGCAGGACTAGTAGGGGGGGGTGGCAATGTAATATATGTTTGTAAAGTTGATCAGGTACTTATTATAAAGAATATATTTGGAGATTATGATTGGGAAATAAAGTAAAGACAAACTAATGAATATGCATGAGGTGTCATCATTCATAGCCTTCAGAAGCAAGTTCAAGGCTCTATCACTGAGGACATGGAAGAAGTACAGCAACTACCCTGGGGTCAGTGAGTTCAACTGAATATACCTGGATATGTGTAAAAATCTGTCTGTCTGTTTGGGCACTTGTGATGCCACAGACTGAAGTGCCCAATAAGCAAGAGTGTTGTGGCTCGGATGTTTTGATCCTAGCAAGAGCTTTCTCAAAGGCAGAATGTTTCAGAAAAGTCCAGAAATATTTGCATTTTGATCATGCAAGTCAGGGTGCAGTTTGCCAGACTTCTGAAAACGGCAATTTTGTGATTTCACGATAGCACTGTAGGACCTTTTTCGTGGGCAGAACTCTGGGAGGGCAGAAAGTTCCTGCTGGGACCCAAATGTCAGGTCATCGACATGTTGTAATTTGATTTAGCTGAAAAGCACACACAGGCTGTAGGTCCTGTTTGTCTAGACGTCGGCAGGATTAACTCTTGGGGCGCTAGTCTGGGGCCTGCCCTGGTTCAGCGTTCACATCCAGCACTAACTCCAGCCCGGGTACCCAACATAATTATGTTATGATGTTTACGTCGGGGAGAGTGCAATTCAATGAGGCTTTGCCCTGCTCGAAGTCTTTGCCAAGAGAGCAGGAGTCGCGAGTTCAAATCCCCTCCAAGCTGCCTGGGTTTTTTTCACCAGGCAACCGGGCAAAGCAATGAGTGCACAGTGCTTGTCACGTCGAGAGGGGCAAACACTCGACTATGTGGAAGGCTTGCGGTGACACCATGTAGCTCTTCTCTTTCAAAAAGGAGTGTGGCTTTGAAAAGTACTCCGGCTCTTTTCAGAGCCTCACTCCTTCTTGAGAGAGAAGTGCTACATGGTGTCACCGCAAACCTTCCACTCTGTATTTCCACCATGCAAACCTTCAAGTCTATATATCTAACCCTCAACTGTAAGGCAACATGTCTCTCTCCCCAACCTTTCCAACGCATAAGCAGGCCCCCCTTTGTTCAGTCGAGGAAACGGTACGAAATGGGCCTTGTCGTCCCCCACCGTCAATTAAAGTAAATATCCGCTTGATGGATGGCTTCCTCCATCGGACGCAGAGAGGAGACGTCGGTCGGCTGCTGGTGGCGCCAGAACTCCGCTCCCCGGCGCTAAGGGTCCAGCACACGAAATCCATCCAAGATGGCTCCGCCGAGCTGATTATCATCAAGTGTGTACCCACAACTTTTTTTTAATAAGGTGTCTTTCGAGGCTAATTAACTGATACATTGTAGAACAAGTGAAGCTTGAGACAACCTGGGGGTTCACTCTTCAATTTGGTTTGTAATTTTGACCATATCTGGCTTTAAATGTGGCCCTATTTGGCTGTGGAAGTGGAGGGGTCCATCCCAAAATCCTTGCAGAAATTCGGTTTGGACGGCTACACATTTTGGGGGTGTTTTTTTCTGGGGGTAATTAGCAAAAAATCTAATCGGATAAGAGCACTAAAATTGAAAAGAATCTGAGAGATGAAGGTCCAAACTACAATTTTAAGTATAGCTACAAGAACTGAGAGACTTCTGGGCATGGGATAATTGGCTTTGAAAGTGAGTGTTTTTGTACAGTGTTCAATGAGAGCTCTATTTAGTGTTCTGCACCCGTCAATTTTGATAGAGGGCGCTATTTAGAAAAAAAGCCAAACCATTTATCAAAAGAGGGCGCTGTTTTACAAATACATAAACCATTTGTCAAAAGAGGGCGCTATTTATGATCACCTCAAAAATAATAAATATTTTGTTTCTCTCAATAGAGGGCGCTGTTCATGATAACCTGTGAAAATGGCAACAGCAAAGAAGACTGTCGAGGCAGAGGAACGCGTCAAAGAAGCCGAAAAATGGTATGAAACGATCGATTTTTGAGAAATGAAGAAGTCTGTTCAAAGTGGTAATGTTGATTGTTTTATCTAATGTGAAAAGCGAGTGTAAGACAGAGGCTTTTTCTTCAATTGGCCATCTGAATTTCTAATGTTTATCGTGGGAACCCCCGTTTTCGACGGTACACGTTTTCGACGCTTGGCCTTCTAATAAAATTTAATTACTAAAAAAGTAATAGGGTGGTCGGCACTTTTGTTTTTTTTTAATCAGAATATATTAAATTTGGTATCACTGGAAAAAACTTGGACCCTACTAGTACTAGTACTTTTAGTAGTACTATCGCCCAACTTCCTCAAAATGTTTTAAAAAGGGCGATTGTAAGGGTCCAAGTTACTCGGACTAATCCTTGGCCTATTCTCAAACATGACATCATCATGCCTTTCACTCAGTTTCATGGCAATTCAAGTTGATTGGGAACACGACTGCATTTTATTAATTGTATTCTACTACTACCACAGTACCAGAAATAGCTTTCAGTAAACTCAATGTTGTACTTGTAGGCCTAGCAGTACTACTACTACTAGTAGTAGTACTTTAGTAGTACTTACTTGTACTCTGACTCACTGTGTCTGTGGTACACTACACAACTGCTTCATTTTATTGTGAAATAATTTGATTGAATGACTGGTTGTTTGTCTGTTTGTTTTTATTTATATTTGTTTTATTTATGTTTGTTTTTATTTATTCTATCATCCATACTCTATTCTTGTTAACAAACTTTTGTTTACACTTTGTATTTTTTTCTTTCTGATGGTACACCGCACTACAAAATTTAGCTGTATACATTAACCCTTGGCATCTGAACTTGTTTACTCTTTAGACTTACTTATATACTAGTATTATTATTAGTCTTTAATTGAGGGTAAGCCCAGGCCAATTAGAAAGGGCTAATCATTTTTGGAGGAAGTCTTACACTGTCATTTGATTCTTCCACTACTCGTCTACAATCCCACAGAAAGACATCTTCTATTCCTGAATACATACATTTCATTGTTGATCTTTGTTCTCTGGCAGTTTGAAGACATCTTGGACAAAGTGGAAAATTGACTTTGATGGAGCTGCTCATGCGTATGAAAAAGCAGGTCAGAAAAGACGAGAGTCAGATACGTGTGCTAATCAATGTAGCTTCTGGAAATCTAATTCTGGAACTAGTGAAAAGGCTTCACCAGTAGCTGTATACACACAGTGCACAGGATGCATCAGTGGGCACTGGGCAAACTGCAATGCATTTTGGAATTATTTTTTTATTATTTCAAATGATTTTTTGGTGTCAGTAAAATACTTCCAAGCATCTTTTTCAAATTTTAATCTTTGGGAAGGAGTCTAGACAAATCATTTGGGAGGGGGAGCAGCCACGCCCCCATGGAGGCCGTCCTTGGTGACGTCATGGGTTGAAGACTCGGTCCATTACTCTTGTCGGGGAAGTGTTACATTGTATGTTCGTATATATATACAAACAGTCAGTGCACGTTTCGGAGAACGGAGAACCGATTTCAGGGGTAAATATTAACAAATTCGACAGATTCGTTGTTGAAGATTGCAGCAGTGGCGTAAATGTATATATACATATTCTGTGACGATCCCAGAATTAGCCTTATTTGGACGTCCAAAATCAGGCTGACACGACCGAAAAGCGTGCATTGTCCATTTCAAAGCTTCAATGTTTTCACAGACACCATTCATACAGCTTAGAAGGGGTAGGTCTTGGTGTCTCCCAGAAGACTGCATTGTAGAGTTCAATGCCTGCACCACTTGTTGCAGTGCTTTAAATCAGACCGGATTGTTCTTCACACAGGTCTGTGCTACCGGCACGCCAAGTCTTTTCAGAAAGCCAAGGAGATGTACCTGAAAGCTGCCGACTGCCACAAAGAGTGCAAGGCGTATCCTTAAGTTACAACTGTAGCAGCACATACATAGGGATCACAGTAGCTTAGACTCTAGCATTCCGGTGAAAATGACGGCTCTGGCTCTTGATTAGGCTCTGGCTCGGGCTCGGGCTCATTCTCAGGCTTAGTCTCTGGCTCTGACTCGGGCAGTGTGTCTGGCTCTGGCTCCGGCTGTGGGTCAGGCTGTAGGTCCCACAAAGGCTGTTGCTGTAGCTCAGGCTCAGTCTTTGAGTCTGGCTGCGGCTGTGGGACTGGCTTAGGCTATGGTTCAGAATCTGGCTTAGGCTATGGTTCAGACTCTGGCTCAGGCTATGGGTTTCGCACAGGCTGTTGCACTCTCTCAGTCTCTATGTTAAGGGTTAAAATCTGACATCTCTCTGTGACTAGCTGAAAATGATGACCCAGGTTTGGGGTCAGGCTTTGGCCAAAATCTGGGATCTACGTATTTCAAAAGCCATAGATAACTGTACACACAGCTTTGGCTGCAGCTTTTTTTGCTGTTTTGATCCAGAAGCAGAACCGCAACTCAAGTATTTTTCTGCAGTTGGATCGTGAAAAGTGCTGAGGGCCTGAGCAGCTGAGCTCAAGCCAGACCCCAATCCCAGCAGTCTGAAGATGGAGCATTGAATCACGGCCTCTGGGGAGTGAGAGATAATCAATTCCATTGGTTGACTTAACGTTGCTTCTCAGATTCTTCCATGCGGCCAAAGCGTACGAGCAAGCTGCACAGGTCTTGAAGGTAACCCTAAAAAAAAAAACCTTTGTGAAATCCCTGTAGTTGGGCAAATCAACAAGTGTTGCAGGGATGTAAGACTTCCGGAGATTTCAAGATTTCCGGAAATGATTATTTTTGGGGGTTGGTTTGTCAAACTGGTATCTCAAACTGCAAATTTTATCTGTTAAAACCCTAAAAACTGAAGGGCGTCTGCACCCCTGCCGTGAATCTTGCAATCGCATTTCTCGGTCGCGTAAGCGCTCACTCGCAGTCGGACAATATATTGGCCTTCGGTCATTTTCAGGAAATGACTTATATCCCTGGTGTTGGATGAAATCCTCAATGAAGCATTAGATCATACACACCCTACTTAAGGCCAGTCGGCAGGCCACCGAGGCCAACAGTGAACTCTCCGAGGGCCGGATGCGAATGCCATGCCCAGATGTTTACCCGTGTGTGCTAATTACCCTGGTAATTAGAGGCCTGTTTGGTTTTTGAGACAAAATAATTTCCAAAATAGTCAATGACAGCTTTTCCAAAAAAAATAAAACCCAAACAAACTGTATACCAGTGGAAAGAGAATGAAAGTTGCTTTATTGTGACACAAGAAAATCTAAAATATCAGAAACCATATCATCAGAACAGTGAATGGGATAACACCATCATGTTCACAAACCTAAAGATAGACCGCGGAATTTCACGTTCATGTAGTTCGGTACAGCTTTTCTGCATCCTACGGGAAATCCCGTAACTCGGCGGATATGGGGTATTTCTTATTTTGAGTTTACTGGAGCTGTTTCTCTCGTGACTGTGCTCTCTTCTTATTTTGTTTCCTAGGAGTTGAAGGAGTATGATGAGGCTGTGCATTGGATTAAACGAGCTTCCAGCCTGTACAGAGAATACGGAACTGGAGACACTGCAGCCATTTCCTTAGAGAAAGCCGCCAAGTAAGGACTGCCCAGGCATGGGGCAAGAGAAGCACCTGGGCCTTACCACTCCAATGTTTGCTCAATTGGACTGGTAGCCTTATTGAACAAGCTTAACCAATGTGTGTGCGTTCAGTGTGTCTTTTCTGTACTGTACTGTACCCTAACTGTATCACGTACGTACTGCACTGCAATGTCGACGTCGAGTTGTTATCCGGTAATGTTACATGTATGTTATGCAAGTGGCTTGCGCTAAATACTGGCTAAATTCTTACTGTATACCGGGCCACAATGCACAGCCCGTTAGAATGATACAGTAGTTGAGAATGAATTTGCTGGGATTTACCATGGAGGTAAAAATAAACCAGGGTAGATCAAAGCCGTTGAATTAGTGCAAGGAATCATAATGTACATGTACATATAGGCAATACATGTGTACGTGTAAGTCAGCAAAATGACGACTTACAGCACAAGTCGGCATTCGCATGAGTCATCATAATCCGACTAGAGCCGACATAGCCAGAGTTTGCTGTAGTACAAATTTGCCATTGTCAAGAAATACACTAGACCATCCCTCCAAATTAGGGTGGGATTTTCACAATCTACAGGTGATACACCCTGTAGGAAAGTGACTGGTTTCCTCAAATGTTAACACAGCTCACACAGTTGACTTGCAATTTGGTGGACCCACAAATGTGCATGCACGGCTTGACCCTTCGTAATTTTGTGCGTCCGTGAGCCCCGATTTCTATGCTTACAATAAGCAAAGCCATGAAATCGGGCACAGAGCCTCCGTAAATATAGATTGAAGTAAAACGTGATGGGATATAGTTCCAAGTAGTTCCAAGATGGCGAGTCTGCCTTGTGCTTGAGATGCATAGATGTATTAAGAAACACTGGACTTTATTTGTGAATGGACCGTAGAATACTCTCCTCTCTCATCGGGCAAAAGAATGGCAAATAACGGGTCAACTCTCACAAATGGACTGTAGTCTCATCATCTTTGTCCTTTAACCTCTGTTCATCGCTCCTGAGGGCAGAAGAGATTCCGAACATCTTCCACCGAGCTGGCTCCAACCTTTTGTCCTACTTTTTCTCACCCCGTTCCAGGATGATGGAATCGGTCAATGAGCGGGAGGCAGTCGGACTGTACCTGTCCGCAGCAGAAATAGTCGAGGTAAGTCCCACAACCACCAGAGTTGCACCAGTGCTTATCCAGAACACAGCTGACGGTGTGGTTTTATCATATTGTGGGAAATTCTGAAAATGGCTACACTTTCAACAACAACAAAATTCAAAATCTGTGTGGCAAACATGGACACTGGAAAGTGGCCTGTTGCAAAGCGGTTAAGAGATAAGTTGTCATGATATTCCAGCATTGCTTTTCCCTCCGCAGAATGAGGACAGGATACGCCAGGCGGTGGACTCGGTGGGCAAGGCTGCCCGCCTCTGCGTCCGTCTCCGCGACTTTGACCAGGCCCTGGAGCTGCTAGAGAAGGCCCGTAACATGTACGACGTGGTTGAGAACCTGGGCTATGTGTTCAAGGTGAGGGAGTGATCTCAAGTGGTTGAACGCTACTTCACCTGGAGGCATTGCATCCGGTAAAGTAGTGAAGCTTTCGTAGCCACAATTTTGTGAAGCCACACCTTTCGTGAAGCTTTCGTGAACCTTTTGTAGCCACAACTGCTTCACCGGATGCAATGCAATCCGGTGAAGCAGTTGTGGATACCAAAGCTTATACATTCTTTCCAACCGTTTTTTTTTTTGTTTTTTTTTTAACTGTCCAAAAAAGTTCTCAGTCATTTGTTTTCCTTTACTCTATGTGATTCCTGAGCTGCTGTAGCCAGGTTTACAACAACTTGTTGTTTGCATCTGAATGAAAGCAGGGACGTGATCCCTAGAGATATACAGAAATTAATGATTTATTTGCTTCTGACCAGCAAAGACTCGTTTCATGAGTGTGCCACCTCACTGTCCTCAGGGCTCAAAACCAGGCAAGGAAAAAGAAACCCACGTCAGTACGTGAAATGCGATGTACGAAGTGTTTCTCTTGTCACCTAGTAGTTTCCACATGCGTGTGATACCATTGCTGAGGTCAAGCTCAGCTTGGAGTGAACGTACGGCAGCGGTAACATTCTGAAAACTGACGTCATCTCTCGTTGCGTTCTTTCTTCCTGCAGTTGGTAGCAGTGACGGTTCTTGTTCATCTGCATCAAGGGGACTTTGTAGCTGCCAGCAAAGTCTGCAATGCTGCCATGAGGTAGGCATTTTTCTGCCAGGCTCCACAGTCAAACAGGACAGCCATTCATTCCTCAAAAAAGTGCTTTCATAGATTTTACAAACCAATGATAAAAAAAACTCCCAACTGCGATACAATTTTTGACCAAAATGACCAAAATGCAAATCTAGAAAAAAATGTACCTGACATTACGATCCAACAGAAAGGTCCTGTAAGGTCATGTACAGAACATAGTAAGCACTGAGTGTCCAGTGCTTTGCCCGATTGCGTTGCATAACAAAAACTACTGGCATCTCGGGCTGGATTCGAACCCGCGACTCCTGCTTTCTTGTAGAGATGCTTAACCAGTTGACCACCGCCGAGGTGCAAGGTTGTGGTACCACTGTTCATTCGCCGCTGCCACTTGTCGCCTCTCGCACCCAGGTACGACGGCTACGCCATGGACGAGGTCTCGTCGATTCTGGAGCAACTCCTGGAGGCCTACGACCAGCAGGACCAAGAGGGCGCCAGTCGGGTCCTCTTCCTGCCCTACTTCACCTACCTGGACAATGACGTAAGATATCTCTCCAATATATATATATTTCTCTGCAGATATCTCTCCAATTCATACCATTTCTTTCTCAAAAGTTAGAGGGCCTGACGGTTTCGCTCCTAGCAGGACCTTTCTCAAAGGACCTTTGAGATAGGACCTTTGAGAATTTTTTTCTAAATTTGGGGGTTCTTTTTGAAGAGGGTTGAAGATCTTGTAATGGCAGTTTGTTTTTTGTTTTTTCCTTTCCCCCGCAGTACGTCAAACTTGCCAGGACGTTGCGCGTGCCCGGCGGTGGTGGAGGCGGGGGCAGGTCAGGGGCTGCCAAGCCGGACGGTGAAGGGGCCTCGGGAGGACAGGAGGAGGAGGACAACGACGACGAGTATGCCGGAGGACTGTGCTGAGACCAAGACGCAAAACCACACCGGTGGCTTCCCCTATCGTGCCCGCATCTGTCTCTCCTCCTTTTCAGTCCCTTTTCTCCTACTGCCGGCCCTTCCCCCCGTGATCTCACCCTAGTCTGTGAACTTGCTTTCCTTCTCTTGTCCGCCGTCTTTCATCCGTGTGAGTCGCCATACGTCCATACAGACCACCCTGGTCCGTCCACCAGCTTTTTCCTCGTTGGTCCACCCTCTGTCATCTGTATCTTACCAGGGGTGGATTTCACAAAACCTTACGATGCATCGTAACTCAACGTACGATGGATAACCCATCACAAGTTGTGATACACAGTATGGTTTCTGTGCATCGCTCATCGTCTTGCGATTGATCGTAAGTTACGATGAGTTTGATGAAATCGACTGCAGGTCTCCCTCCAAAGGGAAGAGTCCCCTTTGTGTGGGTCCTTGTCATTCCGCCTTTGAGAAAGGTCCCACTAGGATTGAAACATCCGGCTCTCTAAATATTCAAGTTGTTCCTATCTGTGTAAAATAACCTTGGAACAATCTTAACTTGAAACTGCCCAGTCAGACTGAGAAAACCTCACTTCTCAGACAAGGGAGAGCTAGGGCTAGATTTCACAGAACGCTCAAGATCAGTCTTAAATTAAATTGACAATGTCATCGTAATACTCTATTATAGATTATTCTCTAAATTATTCAGCAACTCGTATAATGCCCATTGTTTTAAAGTTATGTTTTGTACTTTTATGCCCGGTTGTCAGCCAGTACAAATATACTTAATGGTGAAATTTGTGCATCTAACCCCGAATCTTGTATGTAATCTCATATTCCTTTCTGAAGTTAGTCATGGCAACAGGCCACAAGTTTGTCATGGCAACAGGCTGCAAGTTTGTCATGGCAACGCTTGGCAGAAAGTTGCTTTTTCTTGTCGCTTTGCCTGTGCCCATCTGATCTTTCTGAAACAGCCCAGAGATTGATTTTCTCTGCCATTTTTCTTCTTTTGCTGCACAAATCCAAACCTTTAGTCTATGTATAAAACATCAAGACTTTCCCAATTTGCATTATGCTATTTTCCCACTCATCTGTTATATACTGTACAATGTAGATTCAGAAATAATTATATGTACTATTGAATTTGTAGACTGATAAAACAGGGGATAGTTTTACTTGGTGTTATTGGCATTTGCTGTATGCAAATTGCATCTGTAACCTTTGCTTTATAGTTGTCAGAAGGACACCACATGAGCAGCCAGTCACAGACCATTTTGAGAAGGTCTCTACAAATGTAAACAAACTCAGTGTCACCGCCGTCACCAGTTAGGGTCCAGTAGTCTTGAATGCTCTACCAATCATAGAATGGCGGAAAGCTGCGATCGGATATCAATTCCATTTCTTTCCAAGTGGGCTGGTGGCTGGAAAATGTGATTCCCGCTCCACACAGGACAGGGGTGTGTTTGTGTGCAGCATATATTATGCATTTATCAGTCGACGTTTTAAGTCCAAACAGATTTGAAATCATTGCTGCCCTGACTGAATAACGTACCGACGGCATTGTGCAATATCATGGTCAGAGTTGTTGTTAAATGTCTGTAGCCATTTTACAATGTTTCGGGGGGGGGGGGCTTTTCAAGTGGGATTTTGTTTTTTGCAAAGCATTTTGGGAGGAGATATTGCAAATGAAAAGCAGAATTTCATTCACTGATATTGATTTTGAAATAGAAATTTCCTTCAGATCATTGTTGCCGTCTGTAAATAAATAGATTTCAATGTTCATTAAAATAATCATCGTACCAAATTAAACATTGGAAATGAAGAAAGTTTTGCATGGAGTTTCATTTGTACTCATTGAATAGTCTACTTTTGAGATTCTCTTCAAGGAAATACGACACAAAAAGAAAGAATGGAATATTTTAATGCAGAAACAACCGCAAGAAATATCAAATAAAGAGTACACCGGCAGATTGCGCTTGACCACAGAAGTTCTATGGGACCAAAAGTCTATACAGTATTTCTTTCTGTCGCTGAGGGCGCTGTGAATCAATGGAAACAAAATGGCAGCGTACAGGGGAGTCCGAAGTTTCGGGAGGTTACCGACAAACTTGTTGTTTTATCTCAAACCGAAGGTCCCTTCCCAGTTTAAAGGTATGCAACAGCTAGGAGTTATGAATGCGCTTTTGTGAATAAAATGTTTTTTATCAAAGAAGGAATAGATCAATCAATTTTGTAGCATTAATGAATAATGTCAGTTAATTGAGTTAATAAAAGTTATTACATAACTTTTCTTATTTCGATTTCGTTTTCTGGAGACGAAATTCGGAACTTTATCTCGACGCTGTTTGTGTTTGCTAGTACTACATGTACTAGTCTAGTGGAAGAAGTGGTAGTACTATCACTTGGCCAGAAAAAGGACAAATAATTTGTGCCACTGTTGCAATTTTTGTACCTTCCAAGGTCAACCAGTTACGTAAGTTAGACTAGAAAAAGTGGAAATGATAATTGATATGACTTTGAACAGTTCGAGAATCTTGTTGTATTTACTCAGTACTGGCAGAAACTGGAAAGCTTTCTTACACAGTAACAATCATGCACCGTGCTTATAATTGGTTATGTCTTTAATTGGTTATGTCTTCAATGACTGGTCTGTCATCTGTGCCCAGGTACACAACTTTTAAGATGCCAATTTCCACGGCCAAATGTGCGGTGGTGTTCAACACACGATGGAAGGTCATCTGACAATAGCAAGTGAGTCTAGATGTTGTCACGTCTAATTTTAGTACAATTTTTTGAATTGTCTTTAAAGAAATAAAAAATAAAATCTTAAAAAAGGTGGCAGGCTATATTCATCCAGCAATGGCATTTTTCCTGCAAATGCTATTCAGCCATTCCCTTACTTTGATTGGCCAATTGTCATCACATGTTGCGGACTCTCTTGCCTGAATGGTTATTCTGCCAGAGGTCATTCCTGAATAACCTTTCGGGCAAGAGAGCCGGCAGGACGTAAATGACAGTTTGCCAATCAGAGTAAGGGGCCGCCAGAATTTGCATTTGCAGGAAGGATGCCACTGCCGGGTCAATATACACTGTTTTAGTAGATTTGTCCAAATTTTAATTTAAAATGCTTCTCTTTCAATCAAGTCAATCTGGTGAGAAGGAGAGAATCTTTGGAGATGCTCGGGAACAGAGCTCCGAGGGCGGAGCAGGTCGGGAGGAAGGGGACCAGGAGGCGTCGGTCAAGCGCAGCATCCTGGACTCTGCCCTGGACTTTGTCCCCGCCCTGGGCTGGTCAGCCGAGGCACTGGCCCAGGGTGCCAAGGCCCAGGGGTTGCCGGGCGTCGCCCACGGGATGTTCCCCCGCGGCGGTGGGGACCTGGTGCATCACTTTGTCCGGGAGTGCAACGCCCAGCTGGCCGAGACGCTAGCCAAGGAGGTGCAGGAGGAGGAGGAGGAGGAGGCCAGGGAAGGAGGAAGGAGGTCAGTTGAAAGTCAAGTGGAGATCAGTACAAACACCTTAACAAAACAGCAGCTATAGCTAAGGTGTGGACAGTTTGCAGTGACACCATTCAAGTCATCTTATTGGAGAAGGAGTGCAGCCTTTGATTCTTGCCTACAGACTAAAATGACCTGCAGTACATAAATCTCAAAAGTTAGAGGGCTTGATGTTTGGATCCTAGCAGGACCTTTCTTAAAGGGAAAAAGTGTTTCCCCATTACCTTTGAAAAAGATCAAAACATCAGGCCCTCTAACTTTGAATTTTGAGTTCAACCCATAGAGCAGAGTACGTAGATTGTCTGTGATCAGGGGCCTAGCTGTGTCAATGCCACCAAAGGAGATTTTAAGGTTTGCATGGTGGACACACAAGTGGAAAGTTTGCGGTGACACTGGGTAAGTCATCTCTTTTGAGATGGCACTTGGCACTGAAAAGGCGTGGGTTCGAATCCCATCCTCATCGCCATATGTGTATGTTGTAATGGAGGGTGGGGTCAAGAACTGCACTCAGAGTTTCAAACTGAACTGCGCCTGACTGCAACACAATACATACCGGTAAACATGTACTTAACTCCCATGCCCATAATACATAAAGGATTCAGTGTGTGTGGAACCATGCACTGGAGAGGGCATCTTAAGTAGAAATGAGCACAGCATAAGGTTGAAGTAAATGCAAAAAACTGTTGCAAACTGCAGTACATAATTCTCTGCCTTTGATTGAGGAAAGTCCTGCTAGGATCAAAGCGTCGAGCCCTCTAACTTTTGATATAACAAAAGGTTAAGCAACTAGGGGAGGGAGGAGGAATTCCATCGCAATCCATTACGACAGCCGATAACTCAATGTTCAGTTGACTTGATTGACATCTGCCCCTCGCTCCCCAGAAGACGGAAGACCACCCCCTTCATCCGAGATGCCCTGGAGGCTCGGCTGCGCATGATCCTGCCCTTCCTGGAGGTGTGGCCCCAAGCCATGGCCCTGACCGCCGTCCCGGCCAACACCAGGGACCACTTCAGCAACCTGCTGCAGCTGATGGACGACATCTGGTACCATGCCGGAGACAGATCCGCAGACGTGAGTGTCTCCCGCATGCAACTTTCAACCCCCCCTCCCGTCCCTTTGATCCTCCCATACCCTTTTCTTTATTTTCCTTTAATCTCTCCGCCCCTCCCTTAGTGTACATCTTCATCCCAATCCCTTCCCTTTTGTCCTAGCTTCCTGTGTCATGTGTGCCAGGGCTTTCCTTCCCCCCGACTGTCTGTGTATGTCCTTGTCATTTTGCCTTTGAGAAAGGTCCTTCTAGGATCGAAACGTCAGGCCCTCTAACTTTTGAGATCTATGAAGTACTATATTGCAGGTCATTTTAGTCAGTGAGCAGTTTGCAATAGTTTTTGTATTAACTTTGACAAATGGGACTTGGACTTGAAGGCCATTGGTTTCATGTACCGGACAATGGATTTCCTTGGCCTGAGGTGGGCCTGTCCTGGGCCATCAATACACGGACAGACACATATAATATGCGCTACATTCTGAAGAGACGGTACTAAACAGCAGTGTTTATTAAACACATGTAGTGACATAGAAGCTGATTTTTGTATCCTTGTGGAGACATTGCTTTGTTATCGTGCAGCCGAGAGAGAAACAATATTAAAAAAAATGCTCCCATTTCAACCAAATTCACTTTCATCGGTAGAAATTTGGACCATTATGTCCCTTATATATATAACAGTTCAATTTGTGACAGATTCCTACCCGTCACAGTTTTCCCGTTTTGGGGGTTATTTCCAAATACCAGTTTCGTGAAAACCTTGTGGAGACATTACACCTTTACAATTTCCCTGTGGAGACCTTTTCAGCCTAGTATTGGGCTAGGTCTCCACAAGGCACTAGATTTGTGCCTACTTTTTTTGAAAGAAATAAACCATCCAAAAGCACCAAATCTAATATAGTGAACTATCTTTGATGGATCATGTTTTCATTTCGGCTCTTGTGCTTATCCTCTACCATTCATTTCTGAACGAAAGCGCAGTCTAACTTAACTGCTTTGCCTGTTTTGTGTGATGGTCCCTTCTCTATAAAGTTGATACTTAGACTGTCCCCTCTGCAGTCATCTGGGGCCAATTTCATAGAGCTGCTTAAAATTCAGCGCCAAAATTTGCTTAAGCACAAAATGTCATCATTCATGGGATCACCTAGATAACCCAAACTTCGCGTTTGTTTCATGCTAAAGTAAAGAAGAGTGGAATACAAGTCAAAAGCAGTTGGCATCACATCGCAGTGGGGTTTCTAATCCTGTTTAGATCAGGAGGACTTTTCCTGCTCAGCAGATTTTCACGCTTAAGCGGCTCTATGAAATTGTGCCCTGATAAAAAAAGTTGTTGCTAGAAAGCTTATGCACTCTTCCCAACTGGTCAGTCTTCAAATCAGATGTATCTGATGTTGTTGCAGGGAAAGCTTATGCACTCTTTCCAACTGGTCAGTCTTCAAATCAGATGTATCTGATGTTGTTGCAGGGAAAGCTTATGCACTCTTCCCAACTGGTCAGTCTTCAAATCAGATGTATCTGATGTTGTTGCAGGGAAAGCTTATGCACTCTTCCCAACTGGTCAGTCTTCAAATCAGATGTATCTGATGTTGTTGCAGGGAAAGCTTATGCACTCTTCCCAACTGGCCAGTCTTCAAATCAGATGTATCTGATGAAGTAGTTGTTGCTATGTAAGCTCATGCACTCTTCCAATTGTTGGTCTCCAAGTGCTATTCTTAACTGTGTTGCCATCTCTGGCCCTGTAGTTCAACTGGTACACCAAGAGGTTATCGCTGGCCGCCATCTACAAGAGTGCAGAGCTGTGTCTGGTGCAGGACAAGTCCACCGACTTCCAGGACACCTGGATGTTCATTGACCGCAGGCTGGAGGACTTTGGCAAGGTGTACAAGATGCGATCCAATGTAAGCCTTATCCGGCGGTTAAATCCTTGTGGGAAAAAAAGGACCGGACAACGGATCTCGTCACTGAGGAATCTCTCTAGATTCTGAACCTTATTCCCAATCCTGGTCTGTAGTAGTAATATGCAAATGTTGCAAAATGTTTACTTACTAAGGGGCCACTCAAAATTTTAAATTTTTAAATTTTTAAATTTTGACCTTTTTTTTTCTTCGAAATAGTGGGTGGGTGAGTCAAGGAAATGAATTGAAAATCAAAATTCACTTTTCATGTTAAAATCCGGACCAAAATTATCGTTCTGACTTGCCTTTGTACATATCTTGCGCGCCGCGCCATCTTTTTCAAAAATCAATACTTCAATATCAGCCATCATCTAGTCATACTGTGTTGCATTTTAATGTGCCATGAAAATGGGCATTTTAAAAGTTAGCATGAATCTTTTTGTTTTCTGTCAGTCAGTCGGCCAAACCATAAACTGACCAAACTTTGCCGGTGATAATCGTGACGCCTGTACGAATGTGTGTGCATTTTTTGTTTGAATGTTCATTGTTTATGACACCATCATCTGTCTCTCTTCTTGTGCTCAGATTGATCAAGCAGTCTCGGGTGTTTCATCGTTACTGGCTGCCGCTTTCACCGTGGTGAGTAGAAAGGTGCACTTACGGTAATAGGAGTAAAAGGTTTGCGGTGACACCATGTACTGTAATTCTCTCTTTTGTGAGTATGTGTGGTTCTGAAAAGAACCGGAGGAACTCTACGTTTCGAACAGTATACTCTGTTTGTCTTCAGGAGACCACACATACTCACAAAAGAGAGAATTGTACATGGTGTCACCGCAAACCTATTACTCCTGCTATTCTCACCATAAAAACCTTCAAATCTCATGTGCACTTAATAATAACCATGATGCTACTTCTACTAATAAAGGGTTTTTATACGGTGACTTTAAGAAGGGCAAAGCGCAGTACAATAAGCAAACAAAATCTAGCAACAAAATGTTGCTACAAAAGTTGCTATAAAGGCAACGAAAAGTCTTGAGAATTCGATGAGGGTTTGCCCTGATGTAACAAGCACTGAGTATTCAGTGCTCTGCCCAATGCCTGATGAAGAAATTTCAGGCATTTCAGGTGGGATTCGAACCTGCGACTTCTGCTTTCTAGTGCAGATGTCTTAACCAAAGGTTCTGCTAGGATCGAGACGTCTGCCCTTCTTCTTCTTTTTAATCACATTTTGGTAATTTAGGTCATTGAGGAGTTTTTAACATTGTTGTATGTCACTCTAAAATCAAAATGAAATTCTGAAAAATCTAGAGGGACTGACATTTCAATTCTATTAATATGTCCCATTCACAGACTAGTTCCAAAGATGGCCTCTTGGCCTTATAGCTAGGATGAAGCTGATATCCGTATGACAGTGCTTACTCAATCAACAATTGGTACCCGCCGCTATACAATATTCAAATCTACCACACGACCTCGACCAGCTCGGTGGTCAAGTGGTTAAGACGTCTGCACTAGAAAGTAGAAGTTGCGGGTTTAAATCCCGCCCGAGCTGCCTGAAATATTTTCATCAGGCATCGTGCAAAGCACTGAGCCCTCAGTGTTTATCACGTCGAGCAGGGCAAACGCTCATTGAATTACATTCTCCTTGATGGGAACATAACGTTATATCTATCAATCAACAATCAAATCAACAGGCCTTAAGTTTCTTGTTATGGAAAGAAAACTTTCACTCCTCTGTTGTTTCTCACCCACACAATCTTGGGGGATTATTATTTCAGAGGGATGTGATATTTGTGGCCTTGATTTGTGCGTGCTCTGGTTTTGTTTCAGGGAAGGAACATGGCCGGAGTGAATGACAGGAACCGATGAGGATTGGAAAGGCAGGGAACTTTATGCTAACGTTTGTTGAAAGTCTCTACGAAGCTTGCATCAAAAGCCACAAATCCACTTGCAGGTCCATTTGACGTGCCACCTCTAGTCAGAGAAACATTGTGCAATGGGAGAACACCACATTGACAAACTGCATGGTTTGATAACATTGGAGCCTTAAGAATACAATTTGGATAAGACTGCGCTTTTTCAAATTTCCCATGTTGGTAGCTAATGCCCTTGTTTGGGTAAGGCCGATTAAAGAAATGAATTCTCGTCCAGGGTTTTTGAAAAGATGGAGGAAGTCGTTTTTCAAAATGGCCGCCATTTTAAAATTTCCTGCAACCATTCATTTTTAAAATGAAAGGCAAGTTGGACAAAGGAACTGAACATGTTTACAGTGTCATTATGTGTTGTATTGCTTTGGCCGATGAATTTGTGGCTTGACTTCATTGACAAAAATAACAATGATCCAGTGGCCCCTCAAAAGGAAGTGGGCGGGGACTAGAAGCATGTTTTGTTTTTCTTTGTTTATGGCCTCGCAGTTTGAATTTGTAAAATTTGATTTAATCTGGAAGCCATTGGCAACTGCTAGAGAAAATCTCCCAGTCCTCTTGTCAAACTCCTGATTAAAATCCATTCACCATTAATGCCACAAGGACAGTTGGCGTGTCCCCTCTTACAAACCCTGTTATTCAAATAAGCAAGGACATGTCAGCTTTTTTGCAATTTAAAAACCCGGCTTTGACTTGCAGGACTTACCAGGATTTGGGCAAAGATAAACCAAAAAGCATATGTTGTTCATATTTGTTTTCTTCTATTCTTGTCTTGTTCTTCATGTAGGCTCCAAAACCACTCGCTTAGTTCCATAAAAAATAAAAATTCTGTAAAAAACTCATTTCACAGGAAATAAACACCTGTAAAAAGTAGTTCACTCCATGGGCCAAACTCAATTGTGAATTTATCAAATGGACAGATTTATTTGCTTTACTAAAATGCTAAAATGTCTTTGTGGCAAGATGGGGGGTTCAATTTCATCGAGCTGCTTAAGCGTGAACATTTGCTAAGCAAGGAATGTCCTTTCCTGGTTAAATTGAGATTGCCAACCCTAGTTCACTTGATGCTAGTTGTACTTGACTAGTATTCTTCTATCGGTTGCTTCGCATTTAATACAAGTGGAACTTTGGCTGGCAACCTGATTCTTCTGAGGAGGATTTTTCTTGCTTCAGCAAAGTTTGGTACCCAAGCATCCAGATCTGTGAAATTGGCCCAGCACATATGCTGTTACTTTAAGTAATATATAACAAAAAACGTTGCAAACTGCTTACTGACTAAAATGACCACAATACAAATCTGCGTCCTCTACAAGTTATTTGAGTTGAACCCAAATAATCTGTAGATTAGAGTAATATACAAAAGTGGTGCAAACTGCTTACTGATTAAAACAGCCAAAATGAAAACTTTCAGGACCTCTACTATTTTGGGAGTTACTTTAAGCACTATTTTTAAATAGCCAAGAAAACTTTGACTGGATCAAGACTTCAACTTGAGACCTCTGGTTTTGTGTACCAGCGCTCTTATCCAGCCCTTAAATGATGGCCTCCTCAAATAGTCAACTTGTCTTTCCCTGGTGGGTGAGTGCTCTATTTTTTTTAAAAGTCCCAAAATAATTATACTCCTTCCGATACTCTCTGCAAACACTCTCCTGATTTAGTAAGGTCCTGCAGGTTTGTTTGTTTTTTGCCTAGGAATTGGAGATTTCCTTCACCCTCACTCTTTTTTCGACTAGGCCTTCCAAACGAAAAAGGGCAAATACAGACACCAAAAGGAATTACTTTCATTACATTTACACAATGAATCATGTTTTCAAAGAGAAAGATTAGAATTGGTTCCATTGTTTGAGATGGACTTGGTGTTATCTCATGTGTCAGTTTCGTACTGGAATTGTCCCCCTCAAAATAAAACACTGAAGTCGCCACGTATCCAAATCAGGTGATTGTTGCTGTTCATAGAAAGGCTTCCTCCAGTGACCTTTTAGTCTAGCCTTTATATTAGAGACAATCCTCACAGGCCCCCTCATTAAAGTGAGTCACAGTCATTTTACACTGCCCTGGGAAGATAGTAACCCCACCCCCACCCCTTGTCCCTCTCCCTCTCTCTCTCTCTCTCCCCCCCTCTCTCTCTCTCTCTCTCTCTCTCTCTCTCTCTCTCTCTCTCTCCCTCTCTCTCTCTCTCTCTCTCTCTCTCTCCCTCCCTCTCTCTCTGTCCCTCTCACTCTCCCTCTGTCTCTTTGTTTCTCTCTCTGTCTCTCTCCCCACCTCTCCCTGTCTCTCTCCCTCTTTCCTTCTGTCTCTCTCTTTCTTTCTTTCTCTCTCTCTCCCCTCCCCCCCTCTCTCTCTCTCCCCACCTCTCTCTCTCTCTCACTCTCTCTCATCCTCTCTCTCTCCCCACCTCTCTCTCTCCTACTCTCTCTCTCCCCACCTCTCTCTCTCTCTCTATCTCTCTCTCTCCCTCCCTCTCTCTCTATCTCTCTCTCTCTCTCTCTCTCCCTCCCTCTCTCTCTGTCCCTCTCACTCTCCCTCTGTCTCTTTGTTTCTCTCTGTCTCTCTCCCCACCTCTCCCTGTCTCTCTCTCCTACTCTCTGTTAACCTGGAAGACAATCAAATGCCCCTACACACACATACACATAGTTGAATGTCTCTTTAATGTCATGGGCTCAGCTCAGCTCAGCCTGAGCAATGAAGGCCGTATTTCCTGATGCCCCGGTGCCTGGAGAACCCACAGGAAACATGGGGACGGTATCTGCTGTGCACCACCACTCCACTCACCTGTCCGCCCCCCCCTCCCTCCCTCCCCCTCCATGACATTTATTGCCGAGGCTCCCCCTGCCCTCACCACCTATTACCACCAACCCCCTTACACAACACCACAGGGACATATGATAATATTTTTGACTCATGTACCGGCTGCACTATATTAACTTGATAAAAGTTTGGGTTGGGAAATAATGGGCCGACCGCAGCTCGAATGTATGCAGAATATAGACACTGAAAATAGGTTGCCATTTCTTATCAAGGAAGTTCCAGCATCAGAGACTGTATTTAGAATGGCAGTCTGTGGTAAGGCAACATGACCGTGCAATTTGGTGGACTTGGGAAATATTTCTCTGGGGTGATCTAGTGTACTGTGTATATTCTCTGATTCTTCCATTCAGGCTTTGCTGTGCTTTCCCAGACCCCAAGACAGAAACATTGATTTCTTGTGGGATACTCAAAGTCTGAGCTCATGTTATTGTATATAGAGTTCCATTTGTTACAGAAAAGTTGTCCTGGTTTGCAAAGTTATTCCAAGCCCCAAGATGTTTTCAGAAGCACTTTGGCTTTTTTTTCTTAAATTGTGGCTGGTTTCCATATGCCTATGCCTTGTTTGTAATACCTAACAGCTTAAAATACTGATCAAGGTTGTTGGTTGAGTGTAAAGCATTGGTTTCATTGTCAAGAAAATGGAATAATTTGCTCGAAACTGCAGCCAGATGTCTGTAATTTCGGAGGTTTGGCAAAACATAATTTCTGATTCCAGCAGATTTTTTGGGGGGACACAAGTTTGGGGCCAAAACCGATCGCATTTCTGAGTCCTCGATGATATTAGACTCAGGCCCTGGGAACCTTCACCTGTTGCAGAAAAACAAGCCGTGAATTGGGAAAGCATATTAGGCGGCATCCTGCCTCTAATATGATCAAGGGCAGGGCACAGCCTGTCCAAGTCGGGTCAATATTATGTACGTGTACTTTGTGTGTGTATTTCCTGTTCAAACATATCTTTACATGCAGGATAAAATTGTGGGATATTTCTCTCTCTCCCTGGCGGACTCATGGTGCTACATGGCGCCACCGCAATAGTTACATGGAGTAAATACAGAAAACTGTTGCAAACTGCTCACTGACTAAAATGACCTGCAACACATAAGTTAGAGGGTCTGATGTTGATCCTAGCAGGAGCTTTGAGAAAGGTCCTGCTAGGATCGAAACGTCAGGCCCTCTAAGTTTTGAGAATAGTTACATGGTATCAAAAAATTGTAGGGTCTTGCAATTTCATCTGTGCAGGACCTTTCTTCGGGCCAGGAAGGATCATAATATCAGGTCCGACTATTCTTTGTTTTGATATTTGCATTTGGATCATTTTAGTCAGTAAGCAGTCATTTGTGCATATTTACTCTAGTCAGTTGCCACATGAATGATTTTGCACTGTTCTTAGGCCAAGCTTGTACAACCCAGACAAGATTTCAGTCATTTTAGCTTTGATTCTACCTTTGAGGAAGGTCCTGCTAGGAATCCAAACCTCAGGCCCTCGACATTTTGAGAGTTGCATTTTGGTCATTTAAGTCAGTAAGCAGTTTGCAACAGTATTGTGTAATTCTCTCTGCTTGTGTGGTTTGGTTTTTTTTAACTTCGCCTTTAATATGGCCTTGCAGTTTGAAATTGTACATCGTTTTAATCAGTGAGCCATTGGCAACTGCTACAGAAAATCTCCCAGTCCTCTTGTCAAACTCCTGCTTAAAAATCTATTCACTGTTAATCCCACAAAGAGAGTTGGTACATGTCCCCCTCTTACAAACCCTGTTATTCAAATGAACAAGGACATGTCAGCTTGTTACAATATTTATTTTTTTAAATGGCTTTGACTTGCAGGACTAACCAGGATTTGTTGTTCATGTAGGCCCCAAAACCACTCCCATACATAGTTCCATAAAAAAATATTTATTTAAAAAATCAAATGATTTTTCTCTGAAAGCTCATTTCTCAGGAAACAAAGACCTGTACAAAGTAGGCCACTCTATGGTAGAACACTCCAGTCTTGTATAATACTCTCTTATTGCTGTGTTTCTATCCCCTAGATTTAAAGCTCTGTTCTGAATCAAAAGAACCATCCGCATGAAAATGCACCATCCCCTGTGATTGAGTGCCAAGAAAGCTTGGGTGAAACGTGAAGCTATGACTTAGTTAGACTAACCAATTGCCATGGTACTGTAATATCTACACAGGGTACTGCAACAAACCAGGAATTTGGTGACAAAATAATGTCCATTTGCCGACAAGGAAGTAAATCTTGCAATGGATTTGTTTGTTCCTCTATTTTAATTTATACTGTTCGTTCATTCAGCCACCTCAATATACATCCAAAAACAAAATAATGAAAATGTAAAATGTGAAATTGAAAGTGTAACAAAAAACTGGTACAAAATTTCATACTTGCATGTTTGTTTTGAAAAAAAATCCTCTAAAACAACATCATTTGTTGTTCAGTGTCTGCCTTGACTTTGAAAATATACTTTTTCTACATCAAGGAAAAAAATGTGCATATGTGATAGTTAATAGGTTATCAGTCAACACCATAATAATCATATCTTCAGTTGTTTTGTGGGCGTCTTATGAAACAGAAAATAGAGAGGAAAGTCGAAAGTGTGAAAACCTTTCAAATTGCATCGACCTTGTTGGCTTGGTTCTGCACTGTTTTCAACAATGAGTCAATTTGAAGAAAATGGAGACCATTATATAAACATGTACAAACCACCAAATGCCATCCATATAATACAGGCAGACCTGAATGACTGGCTACAGCTATGGCTATGGATACTGCAGATTATTTCCCATGATAACAGACATAGCCGTAGCCATTCATTCACATCATTTTGTGTCAGCCTCAAAAAGCTACAGGCTTCAACAATCAACATGGTAGCATGCATTACAGTATAGAGCTCATTCTTTTGCACAAACTGTAACCATTCAGATCTTTTACAGTATGAAATGTACAGCATCGGTGTATAGCCTCAACCTCTGCAATGGTGTTTATCTGTTTCCAGTAAACAAATCAGTAAAGCCCAACAGTAAGGAGGTTACATATTGAAAGATGAGAACAAGTTTATTTTATCAATCGGCAAGGGCCATTTAGAAGCCATGCTAAGGTTCAGGCTGTGTGTCCATCGTCAAAATGACGCCCAAATGCAAGTCTTTCTATCCATTTTACTTGACAATGAATGTCAGAAATGGAGATGGCGACTTGAGACACCATTTTGAAGACAACAGAGATACAACTTGTACAATTTAGGCGTAATATTTACGATTTAAAGACATGTACATGTAACTTTATGACTATTTCTTTTCAGAACAATTCCTTGTGTTGGCCTGGATATAATTATTATATCAGTTTGAATCCAGGCAACTCATGCACACTGGTCAGAACATCATGTAATGCTGCTGTAGAATATGAGTGATTTGCATTTATTAGTAATAAACTGACAAGATATTGTGTCATTCAATTGTCTATGATTCAGTTTCGGTGTGTAAAGAAAATAACGCCCCCACCCACACAAACACACACACCCAAAGAAAAAGCAAGACTCCGAAGTGGGAAGAGTAAAACTGAAACCTGACAAGGAAGTTCCAGGGGAAATCCAACAGTGCAAACTTACATGCCGACTCAAATTACAATGGATTTGTTTAGTTGCATGCACACGCATACATGTACATGTACGTACATGCGCATGTACATGTACAATGTACATTGTACAGTACCTAGTACATGTCCATAGAATGCATGAGGGCAGCCTGTACCGCACTACCGGATTAGTGGCCATGAGGGCTCATGGCCAGTCAGTGTTGGCCAATATGGCCACTTGAAACTGTTGGCTCAGTGGCCTATAGTTGGCCACAAAAAACGTGGCTGGGGAAAACCTTCCAAGGCAACCATTTGGCAACTAAAAGATCAAACCCAGTTTTAAGCCAGACTGGCTGATAGTCACTCAGGAAGAGAGGGTCAAGCACTGGACCTACACGTACTGCACTGATTTCAAGAAAGGTCATGCCTTGATAGCATTCAACTCTAGTTCACTATCTGAACCACTACGCACCAGGCCGCAATTCAATGCCCATGATTGCCACATGGGTTTTTGTTCTAATAATGTGTCATATTCAAATTAGCATGCTAAACAATCAGGAACAATACAATCTGTGATTTAAATCTATAAGTTTTTTACACTTTGTGTGCAATGTAGTCAAACTTGGTTCAAGTTGACGTCTGTGTGGCTTTTCCCATACTACATCATGAACACTTGCATGTACATGTACATACCGTACCCGGTACTTGTTGTGGTTGGCTGAAAAGAGTCTTTGTTTTTAAAACTTGTAACAAAAGTGGTGCCTGGCCCAGCGCATAGCAACACCACCAGCGCTCCAAATTAGGAGGTCCTGGTGCAATGTGGGTAATCAAAAGGGAAAAGACACAAGTACCGTAATTAGCCTCTCATCATGAAGTGCATGGAGTTCCCATGAACCTACTCCAGCACAGGTATACAACAAACAGTCACTTGCTGGATACAACTGAAAGTGCCAGGTCTCTGTTGAAATCCGCTGTGCTGTAGAGTGCGCTTTCTTTCTTTCTTTCTTTCTTTTTCCCTTGCGGCACAACGAATGGGACTGTCCCTATTCTGGTTGATGGTGAAAGCACAGACAGTGCGTTAACTCTCAATTTCACAAGAGCAAATGGCACACTGTCAGCTGATTGTTATATGGATTCCGTTTCACTGGAATGTGGGCAGAAGGAAAGTTGAGGAATCTTGGGTTCAACTCACTTCCAGGTTTGCCTTGCTGTAAGTGTAATTCAACACAGTTCCGAGCAAATCCTGTACATTTCTGGCGCGCACGATATGCCATTGTATTCAGGCTTAAGACTGTGGTTACTAAGTATGAATGATTGTTTACGATTTTGGCTGTGATGCATGTGTTACCATCCCTTTTCCTCCATGTTTGCCAGCATTTCCGTACAAAAAGACACAATAGCACATTAGCACTGATTATGAATTTTGTGGTGACACCATGTACATCATCTCTTATGAGAAGGACACGGTAACTCTACATTTCAGGTAGTGTGTACTAGCTCTGCCCGTCGTCAGGAGACAGGCAGACAGCACTGTGCAGTATGTTGAAAGCCATTTGTATTACGGTATACAGTATGCCCTTGTACCGGTATTCAAGGAATCATACTATTGAGAGAAAAAAACCTGAATTTTATCAGATTATGGTTTCCAATGGCTTTTGTGAGATTTAATCTGCTGACATGCATGATCTAGCGCATACAATACAAGCGCATTGCAAAGTGCATTCATTTCAACTACCGGGGGGGGGGGGGGGGGGGGTACATGTAAGCTGGCTTTCAATGAGGGTTTGCCCTGCTTGATGTGATAAGCACTGAACTTTAGCTGGCTTTCACAAATACATCAGATAAATCTCCAAGAAGTGTTGTCAATATAGGCAATGGGCAATATTGTTAATATTCGTGCATTTTACCGTATTGTGGTATACAGTAATTACACTTTGCTATTGATCCAAGCTGGTATATATGTACGCCTTAAAGACAAAGTTTTTTTTGTGAAACTGGGGCCGAGACATTTTGCAGACAGATGGAAGCATATTGCATTGTATTTGCTGTTGTTTTTAATTATTTTTTTATTAATCCATTCTCTGTGGTCTACACTGAAGTCTGGTCAACAAAACCATTTCACAAAATGCAAAACACGTCTCATCCATTGGCCAGACTACTTTATGCACCTTATGCAGAGCCCAGAGTTTGTGGCCAACAGTACACAATCGCACACAATCACGTCTCACAAACTTCTCACGGTCATTCACGTTATAATAGCCAGATTTTTATTTGTTGGGGTTGTAATTTTGGTAAATGTTTCCCACTCACGTCACGACTTTTTGGGGACATTAGCAAGGGATGAAAATGAATGCTGGTCATTCTAATGGGCCTGCATTGTACAGCACCGGTCCATTGGCCTGTAACTCAATAGTGGGCAAACACAGTCTCGCATTCATTAGGGTCACAGGACTGTTCAGGAGTTTCTTTCAGTCTTTAAGAGCAAGTCGTTCACAGCAAACACTTTCATATGCACACAAAGACGAACAGGCCCAAACTACTGTCAAAAGGTCATCATTGACAATAAATATGACAAAGGATCTTTTTTTCTTCTCTTCCCCTCCACCAAAGCCCATTTTGGTTGCATTGTTTAGTTGGAGGGAGGATATGAGAGGTCTCTGTTAATCTGTGCAGTGCATACAGTGACCTTGCATTGTTCCAAAATGTCCAAAGTCCTTGTGTACAGATGTACACTGTACCAACTACAACTACAATGTCAATTTCTGCTTGCCCACCATTTGATTACAACCCTTCATTGTACACATACTGAAATGTCTCCCCGTGACGTCTGAGTATAAAGAAATGAAAAAGCACAACTTGTTCATAGCATGGCAACAATATGCCCATGTTGATGAATAGGTTTGGGACCCTTTTTTTCCTTTGGATTTCTCCCCTTATTCTCACACAAAACATTCAAACTCAATCATGCTCTGAAGATTATGATACAAAGTTCACATTTCAAACACATAAAAACACAATAACTGCATGGTATTTCAAGAGTTACAATGTAGGTATAGTGTTTGGGTTAAAATTTCAACTAATTAAAACTAAAAAATAACCAAGAAGTATCTATATATATTATATAGTTTAACTGAATGACAAATAACTAATGGTATATCAGACTTTAAAGTCATCTTGGTAAAAAATTACAAATAATATATTTTTTCATTATTATGGGAATTCCCACTTCTATAAATGTCAAGGTGACTACATTATCATATGAATGGGGCTTAGGTTTGTGGTGTACAGTTATTTGATAACTTTCAGATTCCAAGAAGTAATCCAAATTTCCATAAAAGGGGAGCAAACAAACTATATTACAACATTTACTGACATTCTTTTCAGTAACTTAAAAACCCAGCAGAGGTTGGATGGGTTTTATTTTTATTTTTTTCTCAACATAATGTCTTATGATGGACCTGATTAAGCCCACAAAAGTAAAGGGTAAAAACCAGTATCCCTTTGGTTAAATCTGTGTCCCTTACATTAGTGACTTCTTTTTTCAGTTTATAGTGAAAATAACCAAGAATATTTGGCTGGACCCAGACTTGAAGCCAAGACTTCAAGTTCAGGGCTTCAGGCTGTACGTTTACTACATTTAGCCATTGGGTTCAAGTCCATTTCCAATCAATCTTTCTTTAGTATTTTACAGCGTTTATAAATTCATCAGAGTTTTCCTTTCCTTTCTTTCTTTGCCAATCTTTAAATTTGTTCCGAAGTTCCCAGTAATTTGTTTCCTTTTGTTTGTTTGATTTTCTTGGAATTTAGAAAATCTGTGTTGCATAGGTCAATCTGTAGAGTATCTGTAGAGTACATGCAATCTATAAGACAACTGTTTCAAGCTAGTTATGCTTCGTGTACACGTAGCTATGCTTCATGTACACATGAAAAAATGGAATGTAGATCTAATGCCGTTTACAATTTATTTGGCAATTGTGGCAAATCATTATGACTTGAAAACAAACTTTAAGACATAGGTGATGAAATTTGAGAGGGAAGATATGTCACTTCCTAGGCTGTAGTGTTAGGGCCGGACTTAAGGAACCTTTTGAGGTGAAAGTAAATCATTCCACAGAAACTGTGAGTCTCTCAAAACAGTAAGTAATACTAATACAAAGTTGTTTTACAAAAGTAGAGCGATACATTTTTTTTTTTTAATGCCGCAGTAGCATTTTTTCGTGTACAATCTATTTACATTTCCGTCCTGTTCTGAACAGTTTGTTTTACTTCTGCCCCGAAGTTCGCACACAAGGCGGGGTGCTTTAGTACTGGTTTTCCAAGATGTACTCTTTGATCTTCTTGGGCAGCGGAAGCATCTGGATGTGGTGGCGGGGGTAGACCTCGCGGATGAGGAAGCGACAGAGGTGCTGCAGGGAGCGCATCTCGGTGAACCTGGAGACCCACTCAGTCAGGCGGGCGGGGAAGGACTGCATGCCCATGGGGTCCCGCATGTAGCCGTAGACGCCGCGGCGCGACTCCTCCACGGCGCAGGCGATCAGCTCCACCACCGACGAGTGACCGTCCGAGTCGTTCAGGCTGAAGAGGTTGTTGCGGTGCTCAATGCGCGAGTGCAGCGTGCGGCCGTGCGAGTTGAAGCTCAGGCTGAGCAGGTAGCGGTCGTCGGAGCTGTCCCGCACCAGGAAGTTGCCGTCGGGCAGCTTGGCCAGCTTCTCCTCGGCCTGGGCCTGGGTCAGCGGCCCCCAGTACCAGGGCTGGCGGGGTAGCTTGCCCAACTCCTTCGCCAGAGAGGCCTCCCGGGGCTCCATGCTGACCGTCTCGTACACTGTGGCCCTGTTGTCGCAGCGGCTATCCCACAGCGACACGGATCCCTGCCCGAGCAGACGGTTCTTGGGACGTGCCGGCGGACGCGGCGGAGCCTCGTCATCTAAATCGTCGCCGCCTGGATCGTTGGAGCTTGCACCGGCTGAATAAAGCGCCCTGTTCCGGAGCGAGGCGGGTTTCGGCGGGATTCTCGGTGGAAGCTCTGGCTCCGAATCAGAACAGGGTGAGGGGAGTTGGGGTGGGGGCCTGCCGGCATTGATTCGTTGCATGTTGTCGTCGTCTTCTTTTGGTGAAGCGTCTAAACTGGTCGCTGCGGACCCAGACCACGGATCCTCGCTCCCGGTCCTGGGTGAGTCATCCTGCTTGCCCGGTCCCCCGTCAGAGTTCGTCCCAGCGGGAACGCCACTCAAGGACTCCTCGCAAGGAATAGGATGCGGGCCCCGTCTCTGGGCTTCATCGTCGGCTTTCTTGGGCAGAGGGTTCTGCTGATGCCGATGTAAGGGCACCACGTAGCCCTCGCCCTTTCTGTGGCCGACGAACTGGTGCTTCAGCGCTAACTCCGCGGCAGGCTCTTTGCCTTGGTTCTCGGATCCTTGGGCGCAGGCCAGTGGGCCGTCCCGTCCCGTATCCCCGCCTTCAACCAAACTTCCGGGTTCACGCTCGTTAGACAATGACGCACCGTCCTCCAGCGACCGGTTGGCGGCCGACTTCACATTCCCGTTGCCATTGTCCTCAGACCGTCGATTTCTGAACGGCCATTTGTACGATTTACCAGTGGTTCCCCTCGATATTATGAAGGGGCTTTTGGAGTCCTTCCCCCGCTCCTTGCTGTCTCTCCTCCGGTGGCCGCTAGAGTTGACAGCACCGTGGTTCTCCTCGGCTATCGGAGAGGCCGTCACCGCCGTCACCGCGCTGTCGTCGTCACTCTCCACAGCTTCCAACTTGGCCGTGGTCTTCTTGCTGGATTTGCGGCCAAAAGTCGACTTCACGCTCCTCCGCAAATTCAGTTTTTTCACGGCCGACATCTGGACGGGTGTTTCATGAACCATCCGGGCAAGTTATCGTCGCCGGTGATCCCGAAATCGCAAAGGAAAGGCAGTTTACTTTAGACGATCCCAGTGAAAAGTTTCACGAACTTACACTTCCCGTTAAAATATTATTTATTAATGACATTATTGACTGCGTTCGTCGCCTATACGGCGCGCGGTGTGCATGTGTAGTGTACATGTAGACTACATGTACGGTGTACATGTACTGTGCAGGCTGTACATGTACAGTGGTACATGTGTACATGTGCATGTACATGTATATGTACTATACCATTGACTTGCACATGTTCCGATTACCAGCGAAAACGTCATACTGACTTTCATTATTTTGTTTTGCGGAGAACCATTGACAACCTCTATGCATAACAAATTATGCATAATGCAATGCTACTTCCGCGAATGAACGGACATCTACAGCCTAGATTTCCATGGTTTTCTTGCGGCCAACCTCCATGCTCCTATCATTCATCAGCCATTTCACGGAAGCGGAATGTGTTCGGCGTGACCATGGCGTGACTCACCGCTCGTATAAAAGACAGGCTAGGGTGCAGAGACAACTGAACCGAGTTTCATTAGAATTGTAACGCAGTACACACCCAAAACACAATTGAGGCGAAAAAATTCACACCAACAATCAACAACATTGTAGTTTGGACATTCATCTCTCAGATTCTTTTAATGTTGGTGTGTTATTCTTAGCCGCTTGGATCCTGCTATATAATTGTCCCCAGAAAAAATAAATATGTATAACCAGCGGTCTTGGTCGATTTTGGGAAGCATATCCCTCCACTTTCCTCCATAGCCAAATAAGGCAGCTTAATTAAAGCCCGAAATCTTCAGTAATTTTCAAATTATGGATTTTACGCTACGACAGTAAAGGCTTTACTGAGGAGATGCATGCAAGCGGTCCCCGATAGAACCTCCATGGTACATATATGTGAGAAGGAAGATCGCCACAACAAAAAAGTACTGGACAACTTTTACTGGTCCACGCTGGGTGTTTGGTATCACCATGGAGGAATAAGGAGAGATCCTCCATGGTATCACTATCATGGCCATTTACGAAATTTTGAAGGCTTATGCTCGAAGATTCGGTCCTTATTTTGTCTTACTCGTTATAATAATATCACAGGTATCTAAAAACAAGCGTTTTGCCCTAGTTTCTTGGCGAATACATGTAGTACTCTGTAGTTTTGTAGGCCCTGTCAAGCCAATTACAAACCTAATTCAAATCGATCGTCGGAATTAAACAAACCACAACTTGGATTTTCAGGTTTTCGTCAGGCGAAGGCGAAGCCTGAGCATGAGCCTAAGCCTTCATTTCGTAAAATTAAATGGCCATGTGAATGTGATGTTTGTTATAAATAATTATATGAAAACGTTTGCTCAATACTACACATGCTTACTGTATGCATAATAATTATTATGGAGGCTTCATGCTGTATGTATCGTATCTGATACATTGCATAGCCCCCTCTTGTGACCATTTGCAACCAATTGGGCATTCCTCATTGTACGTGTGCACGTAGCATTTTCAATATGGCGACCAATAAGTAGCATCCTGATCATTCCATTTCCAGTCGGTAACGTATTTTGGAGCAACCCTCTGCCGAGATTATTATGCACCGATACGATCCGCATCCGTACACTGACCGCACTTTTTGATTGGCTGAAAGTACCCGCCCCGCCAGCGCCATCCGTCGTCGCTTTGTCCGTCGTGCATGTGAAATACTGAAACTGTTAAGTGTTATTGTAAAGTGTACTGTTGTTAAAGTGTTATGCCAATGGAGTCCGACTCAGAGTCAGAGATATCTTTGCCACTCTTCGTGTCCTCCAGGGACGAAGCGCTGACAGTGAAAAAGACTTTTGAACAGAAGACAGGAATTAGCTACACCATATTTCGAAAATATAAAGGTAACCAGGGCTTAGTAAGTCCGAGTAAATTGGACCCGACAAGTCACCCTTTTTTTAATCGAATTTTGAAATTTTGAGGGACGATAAAAAAAAGGGTGTCTTGTCGGGTCCAAGTTACTCTGACTAACCTGGGCTGTTGTCTCATTTTATTATACACTCTAAAAAAATAATCTAATAATATTGTAATAATAATACTAATAATGTTGGAGCCCACCCCGCCGGGTAGCGTATTTTTTTCCCAGGATAGAAAAGGCCACTATTTATTTTTAATATTATTAATTATTATTAATATTGAATTGATATACAAAAATGTTGCAATTAAACTGCTTACTGACTAAAATTACCGTACAAATCTCACAATTTACTGGGCCTGACACGATCCTAGCAGGACCTTTCTCAAAGACCTTTGAGAAAGGTCCTGCTTTCTGCTTTTACCCCACTAGTAGTACTACTGCACTACGACTAGTAGTAGTACTAGTGCAATTGGATAATTTCAATCTGAGCCAAATTTGGAATCAATTTAGGTTGAAATTTTAAGGTTCCTCATTTGTAATTTGTTTACTGTAGGGAAAGAAGAGATCTCCTCAAGGAGCATCCATTTTGTGGATAAAAGTGGTGTTGTGAAGGAAACCGAACATCCCTTCCTAATTGTCAAAACCGATGTCTACGAGTGCATGTATGGCAGAGACCGGCATGTGGCTCGAAAGCTCAAAGAGCAGGCTAAGGATGAGGAACGTTTGATGGTGAGTGGTTTCCAGTATTAGAATTACTTGTTGTGTATTTGTTTATAATATTGGGTCTCTTTAACATGAATCCATTTTTGTGAGGTTTGAGTTTGAAGAATAATTACTAGACCCCATAAAAGTTTGATAGATATTATGAAAACTTACTAAAAGTATGGCTGATACTATTGAGATTTGAAGGTTTTCATGGTGAGAATAGCAGGAGTGAGTAATAGGTTTGCGGTGACACCATGTAAAATTCTCTCTTTTGTGAGTATGTGTGGTTCTGAAAAGAACCGGAGGAACTCGACATTTGGAACAGTATACTCTGTTCATCTTCAGGAGACTGCTGGATTCTAACTGGGAGTGGGGCTTACGTAGTGTAGAGAGGGATCCTGGTGATTAGTCCAGTGAAGGATGAGGGTGGGAACAAGGGATGCTGCACTTGATCCAGATTCAGTTCCTCTGGTTCTTTTCAGAACCACACAAAGAGAGATTTTTACATGGTGTCACCGCAAACCTATTTATGGAAGGTGTTATTATGGAAGGTGTTCCTCAGCTCTTGCCGACCTGGTCCCCCCAGTCAGGACATTTAAGCGAGCAACCAGGCTGTTTGCCTCCTCTCAGTCACACTCTCTATCTATCATGTCTATCCCAAGGTGTAGAACGGTGAGGTTTCGAAATGGCTTCTTCCCTCGTTCTGCCTCCATCTGGAATTCCCTTCCTGATTCTTGCTTTCCCCCTGCCTATGATCTTGTCCTTTTTAAAAGGAATCTTAATTCCTATCTCCGGCCTTCCTTAGTCTCTCTCTATCCTCTTCTTTCACTAGCCCTTAAACTTGAGTGGCTTTTCAATTTCAGCCTTGCTTTGGGCGATCTTGCATAAAAAGGAAAAACAAAATTACTCATGACTGATACTGTTTGTGTCAGACAGCAGTACTCTTCAAACAAGGGGTTAGGAGTTGGGTTGTCGGGGAGATTTTTTTTCCCGCCATAGCCAGTATAAGGAAATGTCTTTAACTGGTCAGTGTGTTACTGTTAGTGCATTTTAAGATGGGTTGCCCCCCCCCCCTCCAAGTAAAAAATAAAAAAATAATCTGGTAGGGGCCTGGGCAGTGACATATAGACACAGCAGGTCTAAGCTGGATACAATTACTTTTTCATCTACTTTATGATTCAATTATCAAATCAACGATCCCTAAATGAATTTGTTTAATGTTCATAATTATGTTCATTTATTCTGATTGTATACAGGAAAACCCCCCTGTGCCATTGAAACGGTCATATCGTAAGAGTAAATCTTCACAAAAGAAGGGATGCCTAGCTTCGATTGTCTTGAAAGAAGTCATTTTGTTTACTGACTACAAGGTTTGTTCAGGTTGCAGCACAACATTTTGAGATTAAACTTTGGTCGTTGTAGTGTCATCTCACCCCCCCCCCCTTCTATACAACTTTTACTTACCATGCCTAAAGTTAGGTAGGGTTGGTTCCTTCTCTGAACTCAGTAGAATGTCATGGTATGAGGGACATTACTGTTCCTGTCAAGCTTTCTAGTCTGGTGTAGCAAGTTGCATTGTAAGGTTGCCATCTCATCTAGCAATCACATGCGGAAGAGAACGCCATAAAAAAATATATTGCTCAGATTTTATTTGCACAGCTTTTGCAGATTTTCTGTCACTGGACAATTATATCATAGGATAAGTAAGCATAGATCGGCTTAAAGAAAGGTGATCTTTCTTGTTCTGTCCTTAAAGTTAAACGCTTAATATCTATTCGTAGCTAGATTGCAATCTCTGATAATTTCCCTGTCAATTACATCCATCATTTTATCTGATTCCTTTTGTGTTGGAACATCTGGTTGTGACAACCATCATATAACACTACAAACATATTATTCAGAATTGATGATTCTGATGAGCTGTAACTGACACATTTCAGATTGTTGATTTTCAAACGATATGTTAACAAAAGAAGCATTGTAATATCTTGCCTGAACTTTGTTTATTCCACATTTGGTCACACATTTCCAATTGTCCATTTTCAGGTGAACAAGCAATCCGAGTGGGAGAGACGGCTGATGAGTAAGACTATCCGCAGTGTCTTGGACAAGGGAGAGGTGCAGCTGACTCAGGAGCACCGAGTCTACATCAAGTACCCCACAGAGGAAGCCCACCGAGCTGCCCATGAATTAGGACCGGTAAGCAATAGTTATCCATCCTTTAAATCTCTAAATTGAGTGGGCCTGACGCTTTGATCCTAGCAGGACTTTTCTCAAAGGCAGGGAAAGGTCCTGCTAGGATTGAAATTCAAAATATCAGGCCCACTAAATTTTGAGATTTGCATTTTGGTAATTTTAGTCAGTAAGCAGTTTGCAGCATTTTTGTATATCACTCTAAGTCATCCTAATAAATAATGGGAAATTGTATAGATTTAAGCCAAATGTGGTCTTTGAGGAGTGAAACTTACTGGAAGAAAACTCAATAGTTTGTCCATCTGTCGGAATTGCAGTTTTAAGTACCCTGGCTTCCCATGACCAGATTTGAAGATCCATAATACTTGAAGACAATAAAGTCTTTGACCTTTGACTTGGAAGCATAGCTATCATACATGTTAATGGCAAGAATAATACATTCTTACACGCTAAATGGACGAAATTAAACATTGAAAGTGAGTATTTTTGCCAAAAATACCTTTTCCATCTGTAAGAGTGGTTCCTAAAGATGAACCTTGCCAAATGTTATGGTGGATTTAGCTTTGATTGTTTATGATTTATGACATTTGAAATCGGTGTATCATATAATTATGATACATTGCGCGCTTGTACTCATTGTACAGTACATGTACATAACCAAGTTTTGTTTACCGGCTACATATAACGGCTATGCATTGTTATGGACAGAATAAGACTCAGACTGGTATTGATTGCTCCCAAGCATCCAAAAATCAATTTAGAGGATAAATTCAAGCTTTTGATAAGGATTTGTATATTTATAATTATTTCAAAACCTGATTTTTTTTATGTTTTACTTTTTTTTTAGGGGGGGTTGGGAAAGAGGGCTAGTGATACAGTTAGGGTTACACAGCAGTGGTAAAATTACTAACTACATGCATGCCTGTGTAGATCTTTTTATTTGCATTTGCAATTGTTTCCAGGCCTACTACAAAACACTTTTCTGTAAATTCATATTTCTATCTTGCTGATCAGCCACCCCCAAGGAAAAAGCCAAAGATGACCATCACCGAAGACATCAGGAAAGACGGCGTCAATCACTTCCCATTATGGAACAACTCTAGGCAGAGATGCAAACTGTGTCCATCGGGGGTCTTCTCGTTCGTCAAGTGCACTAAATGCAACGTGCATCTCTGCCTCAATAAAACCAGGAACTGCTTCCTTGCCTACCACAAATAACTGTGACCACAATCTGGAGCCATTGAGATAATAATTATCCTTTGCCTGCAAGTCAGTAGTTTTGGTTGGAAAAAGAACAGATTCGCATAATACACTTAAACTTGTCATCTGTTTCTGGTATCCAGAATTTTGTTCTTACTGGGATGTATTGAATTATTATTTCGTGGTCAGTTTGTCATTTTATTTGCTATCGGAAGCAATTTTTGTCTTCCTTACATGCAATTTATTGATATCTGTCAGAAGTGGAAAGCTTGTCTCTTTTTACTCTTGTAGTTACAGCAGTCTGGAATCTTGGTTGCTTATAACTTGTTAGCTGTTCAGTTAACAAAATATTGACCCTTCATGATTGAAGATATTTTTTATTGTAGTCTAAGTGTAGGTGTTTGTATGTTGTATACTGTCTGGAGGAATAATGTGTTCTTGTTTATCCATAGTTTCAGAAATAGCAAATTGTCACTTTAGTATCAGCAATTGGCACATGGCACGATCTGTGGCGATATTTAGGAGGTTCTTGTTGAAGATTGGAGCCATTGAGATTATTATTATTTTGTATTTTTCATTTTGTATTGCAAGTCCGCACTTTTGGTTGAAAAAGAACACATTCACATAATACACGTACATGACTTGTATATAGTTAGTCATGTATTCCTGCTATCGGTCCATCCCTGAACTTCTTGTCTTACTGTGTATTGATTTACATGTACATGGATTATTTGGGGCTGAGTTTGTCATTTTCATTTGCTATTGGAAGCGATTTTGCCTATTATGATTGAATGATATTTGTTATTGGCTGTATAATGTATTAGGCTGTATTCTACCAAAAAATATGAAAAGCTCTTGATGAATTCAATATTGAAAACATGTTTACAAAATTGGTGAATATGAAAATAGCTGTACAGATATATAATTCAATAAGAAAAAGGTCTTAATACTGACACCAAAATAAATTCTAAGAAGTTTATTGTCTTTCTTCAATGGTAAATGTTTTCACTCGCCGTCACAGCTGACCGCATGAGGGCGTCCTTTGCAGTGGAAACCAGAGCAGAAACATTATCGTTTGCAGCGCGAGGTGAACATGAGTCCATTATTATGGCGACCCACCATCTCTGCGTCTTGCGGCAATGATAATTACTCGGGTTTGTCTTCGTCCGTGTCTTACAATAACAGCTATAAAGCAACCCATTACCTTAAGTCACAAAGCGTGGCAAATTAATAAAAAGAAAACTATAACAGAAAAGGGTATTCAAATTGTAAATTAGCCATTGACAAAAAATCATCAATGTGCTCAAACTAGCAACAAGTTCAGCAAAGAGCACACGTTATAGGACTAAGTATGAATGAAAAGAGGAAAATAAAAACAATATTAAGAGGGGCCCAATGTGCGCCATAACAATTTTTTAAAGAATTATACTTTACATTCATTTGTAGCAATTGAAGTTTGTTGCCATGGTCCGAAGCCGCTAACCACTAAATCCCCACCAAATCTCAGCAACTTGCATTCGCAACCCGCTGTACCAGCAAGTATAACTCCGGTCATCCAGTCAACCAGCCACCCAGCATTTCAATCACGGACGACCAGCCAGTCGTCATGGTCATAGACATCAGCCAACAACCAAACTTGGAGTCAGCCACCCAGTCAAGCAGTTTGCAATCAATCAGCTATCCAGCCACCCAGTCAGCCTGCTAAGTGCTATCTAGTAATCTATCCGATGTTTCTTTCAATGCAAGTAAGAGGTCTTACGACAAACAGTCAATGTAGATTCTGCGTCATCGAGCGTCGTGTTCTTGCTGAAGCAAAATGCAGCAGTCGATTTCATCAAACTCACGGCAACTTGCTTTCCATATTTTCATATTGTTATTTTATGATTAAAGAGTTTTGAAAAATGTATAAAAAAATTAATGGCCAGAGGACTAATTTATGGCCTTTGTTTTCAAAATAGTTTTCAAAGGTTCCCGATAAGTTTTTCCTTTATTATTTTGTTTGACTTATACATTTTGAGAAAACAAATGCATCCACTTTGTGTGATCCCTGAGCTGCTGTATCGGGGTTTACAACAATAATTGTTTGCATCTGTATGACAGCGGGGTCGTGATCCCTGGAGCTACGGCAGTTTAAAAAATGGTTGAACGCGTCTGGCTAGCGCCCCCACCCCGGCAAAGACTATAGATAAATATTTTTTTAGGGAAAGCTGCATGCAGCATCCAAGGGTTGGATATCTCAAAAATAAATGGTATAATTATACACACAAAAAACCAGATGTTGCGGGTACAAATCCTGGTCCAGTCAACATTTTCTTCTTTATTTGTCCACCTTTTTTTAAAGTTGCAAGTTACCTTTTTCTTTATTTTGTTTGACTACTGTACTTCTACTGTACTACTTTACTTCTCATGTCTCCTGGATGTTGAGACCATGTGGTTGAATAGTCTGAAGACGCTTCATCCACAGTTTTCTCACGGCTAAGACGGACAGTATTACTACGGTGACCAAGGTATTCTATGCCTAGTACATATCTGATATCGAATGATCAGGGAGATTGAAGTGATACCCAACAGTTAGGGTGTCAATTTTACCGGTTTTGATTGTAGACCTATCGCCATAGATACGTTTTTTGAGGTTGTTTTTGGTCTCGCCAACATACTGAACATTACAAACTCTACAAGAGATGAGGTATAATGTTTGAGGTAGTGCACGTGATAGAGCCATGGGTCGTGTAGGTATAGTTCCAGAAGAATGTCCATTGAAAGAGTCTATTTCCTTGACATAATTATGTGTCTTGCAAACAATGCATTTCGAGGTACACTTAAATTAAATATACCATAATAGTGGGAGGTGAAGTGTCCAAATGGGAAACCTCTGCTCGGACAATTTAAGTCACGCAGGTTACGGGGGCGCCTGAAAGCCAAAACAGGCGAATTTGGAATGGCATCAGCCAGACGATCTGAAGTGTGGAGAATATGGTGGTTTTCCTCATAGTTATCTTCCTGAGAAGAGGGAGAGAAGGGTGGTAGGAAATAACTAGGGGAACCTTGGGATTGTCCTTGGGACCTGGTGGCTTTTGTTTGAGTGCCGAACTTCCGGGAATGGAATAGACTTTAGCAATGGAGTTCTTCACTTGGCTATCCATTCACAATACACATTATTATGACGAAATAATAATGTCATTGATATTGAGTTCAGTTACCCTAGTAATTGAAACTTCTTTCAAACAGTAACATCGTTTGAAAAAAATAAATAAGACCGTTTGGTATGCTTCGGCCATAATAAGCCTATTCACTATAAACTTATTTTTTCAATCAAATAATTTGCTGCCGCAGAAAAAAGGAAACGAGTTTGGGCCGGCTTAGTTTTTTTCGGCTGTTCCTATTAATTTTTCCAGTTCAGCCAACAGAGGGCGCAATATCTGGTCTGGTTCCCGCATACAAGAATCATCGTTGCACGCATTTTGACGTAAACGTGGAATTTTCATGTGCGGGCCTTCAAAAGAACCATACTATTGTCGGTCCTTTTAAGCCAACAGGTTTATAACCGACGTAGATGTCGGAGAAACCTGTTTAGGAATCCATCATCATCTAGTCTCCCCTGTAATCCAGACATCAAAAAAACCATGTTGAAGATTTTGCCGAGATTTATCCTCCTCCTGATGCTGGTCTTGCCGGCAACCGTGCTGCTGTCGTCGAATCGTGGTAAGTAAAACATAGTGACCGAGCCCCGGCATATTGAAACAGACGGAGATCGTTTTATCGAAGTGCTACGTGGACAAGTTGGCTTGCATTGTTTTCCGCACAAACTCGACATGTGTAAACGAATTGAGGAGATTTACTGCTTCACTAGATACCCACTTCCAAAATTCTTCACTCTGACTCAAACAACCAATTTTCCTCCATTGTATTACCTAACCTCAAACTTTTGAAATGTACCAAATTATAAATATGCCTTAGAATTTGTCAAGCTTGATTGAACTATTTTGTCCAAGAATTAGAATGACCCCCAATTCAATTCAATTGCCATTAAAAATTACAGCATTTATGAAGTAGGATATTCATTCATTAAGATTTAAAGGGCAATTCCTTTTATAAAACATTCTACATTTCTACATCACCAGGGCTCCTGAATATGAACGTAACGTCTTGCTGTGCATGGGTGGCAGCGGCATGATCAGTATCGAGTGAAGTGGAAAAATATGGTTAAACTTCAAATACACTATTTGTCACTAACCAATAATTGAGTGCACAGTGCACACCCGTAATTGTTTTATTTTCAACTGCCATCAAGATGTAGTGCAGATTTCTTTCAGTTTAAAAATCAATGGCTTTTTAGCTAAATCTAAATCTAGCTGTGAAATTTTATTCATGTCAGCCAAACATTCTTGAAGTGTTGTTATAATTTCTTCTTTTGTTGTTTCACCTCAACATCTTCCAGGAATATCTAAAAACACTCAGAATGCCATTGAGACACTTGACAAAAGAGTATTTTTTAAACATGCATAGATAACACAATGATCTTCCTTTCTTCAATTGTGAAGGCCTAACGTTAGGATTCCTAGCAGTGCCTTTCAGTTTCTGCTTCAGTCAAAAGTCAGCCCCTTTCAAATTTTGAGATTTTATTATTGGTGACATTTGAGTAAGTAAGCAGATTGCAATATGTTTGTATTAATTAATAATCTTCATTGGTGATTGCTAATCACTCAATCTTCTTCATAATTCTCAGCCTCGTCGATAGCCAGGGCCCAGGAGGATGACAAGGTGGAGGACATTCTGGAAGGGGAGGACATGGACGAGGAGGACGATGAGGACGACGAGGATGGCCAGATAGAGACGGAGGAAGAGGGCATCGTCGGGGAGGACAAGACAGCGGCGGCAACCACTGGCGAGGAGGAGGCAGAGGAGGAGGAACAGGAGCAACTCAAAGCCGCCGAGGATGTGGAGACCACCTTGCTGTTCACCAAGAACGCCGAAAAAGGTTCGCGAGGCCTTCTGAAACCTCACCCAGGAAAATTAACAGGCCGTTGCGTCAGACCAAGCCACCGGGACCAACTTACTGCCGGCAAAACAGATGATTTCCTTGTAGCTCTAGGGCCAATTTCATGGGAGCTATTACAGCACCGACTGTTTATGCTGCAGTTGGATCTTAGAATTGCCAAACCATCAACCAACTTCCCCCCCCCCCAAAACTCGGTAGTTTTATTATTATTTTCATTTTTTTGCATATGATTGGCTTACAGTTGATTTTTTTCTTTCATTTGATTTTGTCTCGCAGAGATCCCAGTCAACAGACTGATCCAAATCTTGGTCGGATTCACCAACAATGGCAAGCAGAACTATGTTGTGGAGAACATCCATGCCTCCCTGCGCTACCCACAGGATTTCAACTACTTCATCCAGAATGTAAGAGCCGTAGTCTTGAAGAGATCCTTCCCCATTTGGGAATCAAAGATTTGTTCAAGCCTACCTCCCCTCTGTAGGATGAACATGCATTGTATAAGAGATGGTTGATTTGGGTTTTGGGATTTTTGATTTTTTTTTTACTGTGACTTTGATGCGGAAACTGGGATGAGGGATCTGATCGGAATCGGTGAACTCTATCTTAGATGTTGCCCAATGATGTGCAAGGCAAGGCATTTGGGCTGAGCATTCCCCGCCCCAGGGACACGGAGCATTGTTATCCGCCATGGGCGTCGGGGTGTTGACTGCGGAGGGAGTTTTTCCGTCCCAGTCATCTGCTTCTGATGCACACCGGTCTGGTATAGCATTGGTTCCACTTAGTGGAGTCACTCTGTGGTCTTGGTGGTGGCAGTGCACTGATCTCAAACTAGCCAGTCTGAGGACAATCCAATGTATGTTATCCGCTGTCTAAATGCAGACAACTTGGCTCAGTTGTAAATTTGTTGTCATTTTGTTTCCATCTGACAAAGGTAAAATGAATTTGATCCGAACTCATTCACAACCCTTTTGGTGTATAACAGTTTGTTCAGTTGTATTTTTCTATTTTAATGTCAAACTGCTTTCTATGACAGAATAGCACTCCATCATACTCAGCATTGTACTTATGCCAACCATTACCCTAGTAATGTGTAGCTCTTGTAGTTCATGTGCTTTTCTTGTTTTAAAGTCGGACTGTCTCGGATTTCACTTCATCTTACACCAGCAAGAAGCAATATGCAAAAATGTTGCAAACTGCTTACTGAGTAAAATGACCAAAAAGTGAATATAAACATTTGGGAAGGCTTGACATTCGATCCTAGCAGAACCTTTCTCAAAGGCAGAACCAGCAAGAAGTATTTGATTTTAAGTCATCCACTATCCAGTTGTTTGAACCTCTGCTCTAGTGACCAATGTATCACATCGAAAGTACATATTTGCCTTCATGCGGCTTTTCTTTCCCTCCTGTTTAGTTCACCGCAAGGGAGTACAACACGGTGGTTGAGCCTGGCAAGGAGGCCACCTTGGAGTACATCTTCCAGGCCAGCGAGACGTTGGCACTGCGGCCATTTGGCTTTGTCATGGAGCTCAACTACAAGGACACTGTGAGTATGCCACATCCTCAAACACTCGCATTCTTACTCCACTCCTTAAAGCCCCTACACAGCATTGGTAAGATCGAAAATTTTTCACAGATTTACCTGAAACTTATACAGTTTGAAGATGGTTATAGTAGAAACCTTGCACTGAAGTATTTCTGCTTAAAATGTTGTATTTTGGGAGAAAAGAGTAAAAGAAATTGTTTACGTTTCACCGAGATCTAAACCATTTTTCGGAACAGTACGGCAAATGAAGCGGTTTTCACGATTTTCTCGAGACTCGGTTGGTGGATTGAGCTGAAATTTTCACAGATGTGCTATTTCATGCATAATGTATGGATGCTATTCTTTGACCTCGACCAATGTTGTGTAGGGGCTTTAAGCGGGACTTAACAACCTTTGTTGTTGTAATTCTGTGATGAAATAGAGTAGCGTGGTTGCATTCATTTGTCTGAAGAGAATGTAAAAAAATGATGACTTGTGTAAATAAAATCTCATCGAAATGTAGGATGTAAAGTGTCTTGGAAATGCCCAAGAACTGATCAGTCCCTTGTAGATCATAAACGAAATGCAAACTCAGTCCCCCTTTCATAGTTAATTAATAGTGTCAGTATTTTCTAATGCTGACTATACCCAATTATGATGATTGCTGTATTGATATGAATTGATACATGCCAGTTTTGCACTGACAAACAATAACGAATGTGCTTTCCCCAACAGGAAGGAAATCTCTTTATGGATGCTGTCTTCAACGACACCGTTCAGTTTGTTGAGCAGGATGAGGGGCTTGACACGGAAACGTAAGTACATCTCACTATGCCAGGGTTCCTCTCATACAGAAGAGGACATGTGATATTGTTGCCCAAGGGACGCCTTTAAATCCATAAAGAAAATCTGGACTTTGTCGTGTGGTTTATATGTACGTCATTTGATGGTTGAGATGAATGCCCAGTAGGAAGGTTTTCTGCATATTGAACCATGAGGCAAAATGTGCCACCTCAGGGGTCAGAATCCTGCTTGGAAATCATGTATGCAAAAGGGCTGTGTATCTGATGTTCCCTCGCACTTCATGGACATGCACATTATTACAGTGCTTTTGACTTGTAACCCTATCCAAGTTATAACACATGGAACCTCAAAATAGAGTATCCACAATATACCAAACCACATCCACTGAGCAAATGATCAGTTCCCACCTCCGACTGACAAAAATCTAGGGTAAACCGTGCTCCGTAGCATCTGTGTTTAACAGTGAGAAGTAGGAAACACTTTGAACAGCATTAACAGGGCCACAGATCGGGATGGAAGTCTTTCAGGCGAGTGCCCCATGTTGTGCTTTGCCATTGGATATTCTGGACTTGATAAGTTTGCCAAGTGATCCTTCCCCATTTGGGAATCAAAGATTGTTCAAGCCTACCTCCCCTCTGTAGGATTAACATAACCTTGTATATCTAAGGGATAGCTGATTTTTTTTTTTTTACTGTGACTGATGCGGAAACTTGGATGAGGGATCTGATTGAAATCGGTGAATTCTATCTTAGATGTTGTCCAGTGATGTGCAAGGCAAGGCATTTGGGCTGAGCATTCCCCGCCCCAGGGACACGGAGCATTGTTATCCGCCATGGGCGTCGGGGTGTTGACTGCGGAGGGAGTTTTTCCGTCCCAGTCATCTGCTTCTGATGCACACCGGTCTGGTATAGCATTGGTTCCACCTAGTGGAGTCACTCTGTGGCCTTGGTGGTGGTAGCGCACTGATCTCACACTAGCCAATCTGAGGACAATCCAATTGATGTATGTTATCAGCTGTCTAAATGCAGACAACTTGGCTCAGTTGTAAATTTGTTGTTTCTCATTCAAACTGCTTTCTGCGATAAAATTTTGTTTCCATCTGACAAAGGTAAAATTAATTTGAACCGAACTCATCTACAACCCTTGTGTTGTATAACAGTTTGTTTAGTTTAATTTTTTTATTTTAATGTCAAATTGCTTTCTATGATAGAATAGCACTCCATCAAACTCAGGGGAAAAGCATTGTACTCGTGACAACCATTACCCTAGTAATGTGTAGTTCTGTTCTAGTTCACTCCATCTTACATCAGCAAGTTTGCCAAGTGGAAGGTTTGTGGTGAAACCATGTAGCACTTCTCTTTCAAGAAGGAATGTAGCTCTGAAAAGAACCGATAGTTACCATGGTGACACCATGTAGAACTTCTCTTTCAAGGGGTGTGGCTATGAAAAGAGCCGGTAATTTTCAGAGCCACATTCCTTGAAAGAGAAGTGCTACATGGTGGCATTGCAAACCCTCCACTTAGTATTTCCACCATGCAAACCTTCAAATCTTATCTAAGTTTGCCAAGGATTTCATTCTGCCTTCTTTTCTGGCTGGCATCCCAAACCAAGGTAATTTCGTTGTGATAAAAAATTGTCCATTGAAATAGGAAATCCTATACACATTTGCTTTATATTACTTGTGTGTCCAGATTCTTCTTGTATGTGTTCTTGGTGGCTCTTGTGGTCCTGATGGCTGTTGGTGTACAGCAGCTGGTGGCGTCATTAGGGGTAAGTCTGATTTTTAGCTCAAATTTCCTGTTACACCTTAATGGAAAGTAATTCAGGTTGTCTAAATATGAGACAAGGGGGCTGTTCGCACTGAGTAAATAATTACCATTTGAATTGATATTCAAAAATCGGTGTGTGTCTACATGACTGATGGCCCGTAGGCCAGCCACCCCTGTGTTTATGTGCTTTACTGCTCTTGAAACCCAAATTGAGTATCTTTGCAGCCATGTCTCTGCTAGGGGTACTTTGACATCTGGTTGTAATAGGATTATTGTACCGGAATCCCAAGATAAGACCTTGCAAATTAACCAGCTTACAGTTGCTCCATACAGTTGTGCAGTGAATTGTTCACATTATTTGGCAAAACGGATCAAATACACCATTTAATGCTGTGGGGAGGAAACTTGCCTTCCCATCAGTTCACAGGATTGATGATAAGCACCTGATATCATGCCAAAGCCTTTCTTTGTAAGAGATTAGCAGCGCTTTTCATAGTAAAAAATTGTCTGCCACTGCCCTCTATGGCAAACCACACCAGCCCCATTGCAACTAAATCTGCTACAAAACGCATTAGCCATTGCTGTCCTTTATATTCTTCCAATAAAAATCCTGGAAGATTGTGCAGGGCAGGAGAAGGTAACAGTTGTCTGCAACTAAATATTTTGAATATATTCTTTTACTTATGTTGAATCGCTTTCTTTCTTTGTTAATTCTGCAGAAGAAGCGGAAAGCACCGAAGCCAGTTGTGGAGACAGGAACGCAGAACAATTCTGGCATTGATTACGACTGGATTCCCAAGGAAAACATCGCAGCAAGTAAGTGGCACATTACTTCGCCAAGTGAGACTTGCTCGACAAAGCCGAGCGTGAAATCGTCACTGGGCAGAAATGAACATCAAGGATGCTTAGCTCGCCCTTGTCTGAAACTGTATATGAGGCGAACTAAACAAATATCTTTCTCTCTTTTACTTTTGCAGAGAAGTCCCCGTCACCCCGCAAGTCCCCTCGCCGACGCAACGCAAAGCGAGCCACCGGATCTGGGGACGAGTGACATGCAAGCCTCTCATAGGGGATTGTGCCAAGGGGGATGAAAATATTCTAGAGATTTTTTGGGGGTTCTTATTAATCAGCAGGTGCAGAGCACCGAGGTCGTTGTCAGTCCAGCAATTGAATGTGACGGGTTAACTTGATGAGACTCGATGCCTGCATGTTACTATGCAAGCCAGGTGGAAGCATTGCCCTGGTCCGAGCCAAGCAGTAGGCTATCACTGCTAGAGCCCTCCCATCCCCATGCAAATGTACGTGACGCTTACAGCGTTGTTGGACCCAGACGTACTCCTTTGGATGCCGGAATTTGGCAGTGTTGCAGGTGTGTGTTTTTGGCGCTCACACCCAATAATTGGTTCGACTGTTCCTCTGGGGCTTTCCCTGGCAAATCTTAGTCTGGCTAGAGCTTCACTGGGTGATTAGGTGCACACTTTTATGTTTTCACGGCTTCAAGCCAAACAGTAAACAACCAAACCAATTCTTGGTTTTGACTGCCAAAGCACACCTTAGACCAGGCATGGTGACATAGTCAGACAGACTATCATCATCCACTGTGGCGTTTTGCATTTTGTCTTGTCCTTCAAAGTTATCAACACATTATATTACTGACTGCCAGTGTCGAATTAAACCCACAAAATGCATATGGTACATCCCAACTTTTTATAGGTACATGGGGAGCGCTTTAATTAATCAAATGAAGTTATTTAAAAAGGCTCCGATTCATTCCATTACAAGCAAAAGTAAAACTCAATTTCATACCAAATTTGCTTGTGATGAATCCTTTTGTGCCTGTCATTTTTTTTCTGTCCCAATCTCATTGAAATGATATACATTTATTTACCTTGAAAGAACCGAAGGGAAAAAATAAAAACATCATGAAATTTTATACCTTTGACTTCAGTATCTCTGCTTTTTGATATTTGTGGTCTGCTGTAATTTTTGAAAATTTAAAAATGCACCTTCAGAAAATGTCATCATGCCCAGATGAAAGAATTGAATGTTTGTTCATTGCTAATAATATTTGCCAAGTGTTGCCTTTGAAGCAACCAAGTTTTAAAAAAATGTGACATTCCTATTTTGTTTGAGAAAGAAAGCCAAAGTAACTTGGCGTGATTTCTTCTGAGCTCTAGTGTAGTCTGAAAGTAATTATTTGAAGAGCAGAATGTGGCAATGCATTGGACTCTATTCCAATTGTGTAGGCCTTCTGATGCCTCCAGAATGTTCCACTAGTTGATGTAAATAAACAGATTTCTGTTGTTAAATGGGAGCTGCTTATTGTCAATACCAAGGGGAGACATTTTGGATGATTATGGGTGTTTTTGTACCACACTTAATAAAGTGTTAAAAAATAATGGAGATCTTGTGAATGAGCAGCAGTGTGTGTATTTAAGCAGTGACCCTCTGCGAACAGATCTTATCAATTTTTATACTGAAATTGATTGTAGTGCATGAAGCAATGAATTTTCCCAGAGTATCTTGTCGACTGAGGGGTACCTGAAGGATGTGATTTTATTTAATAATGCAAACTTATTTGAAGAGTTGTGTTTAAGAATGGATACATTGAGGATGGCAGTTCTCTTTTTTCCCCGGTACTAAGCAGACATGAAGTAATTGATCAAAAGTTCCTTGTGTCTCACACTCTCACTTGATTGTCTTGTACCTCAGTTGGATTGAAGATGCAATTTGATGCACTTGCCTTTATAAACGTTAACCTACTTGATTCTACGCTTTAAACTGTTAGATATTTAACTGAATGTACGTCTATAGAGGTCCACAGCTGTAAAGACATGGAGCTGATTAAGTAGATACAGAGTAGACTTTGCTATCTCTATCATGGATGAGTTTGTTTACACAAAATGACACCTATCAATTGGTGTGGCCCTCTTGTTCACCTTCCATTCAAAGCAGTAGCAGGAGTGAAACCGAGGCTGTTTAGGCATAATAGTCTGGTACCTCTTCCTTGGACATGGAAATGAGCATTGTTTGGTATAGGGTATACATGGAACTAAACAAAGATGGCTGCCTAGGGAAAATAGATGATAGCACATCTGTAAGCATGTGGAAATCTCTTCCCATTATTTCACCAATTTGCATACATTGCTGGATTTTTCGTTTTTCATTGTTACATACAAAGCATTCTTGAGAAGAAGAAAAAATTGAAGCATTTTCCCATATGAATTTTGAGGTTATGAATATAGAACTTTCAACACAAAATTATCACTCTGATATGTAATTGTATTTTACTGGTACAGTGTATTGAAATGCAGTCCCTCTATATGTATACAAAAGTGTAACTCACAATCCATTTGTGACAATACAGATACATGAGTTACATGTATCAATAAATTGTTACATGATACATACTACATTTACAAATCATATGGGGTGATTGGTTCTGTGCCGAGAACTAGAAGCTAATACAAAACCAGTACTTCTACTCTAAAGCCGCTACCTTAAAGAGAATTATTCAGGAATGTAAGTCTTCTTTGGGAAGATGCCTAGATTAAGTTAGTGTAGTGTTCTTTCTTTGTTAAGTTCAGTATTCAAAGGGTATCTAAGTTAATTGATTTCCCCTGTTCTTACAACATTTTCATGTTTCTTTCACGGTGGAGGTTTTGTTTTGTGGTGACACCTTAAAATCTTGTCTTTTTTTCTGGATTAAAGAATTTGTTTTGTCAGTGAGGAATCAGTTATTAAAAACCACAGTTTAATGAAGTTTTGGTTCGAACAAAGCCTTCCGTGCTGGTTTTTTTTAATGTCCCACGTTCAGCAAGCCCTAGTAAGTAGTACAAATGTACATAATGCAACATTCAGCCCTACACAAATCCATTATAATTGTACGGTGAAGTATAAACCTACCACACTTGGCATTGGTCTACCTTGGAGGTCGATGACACTACGAACTGCGTGCCATTTAAAGAGGGCGCTCTTCAGCTTGCTTGAAAAAAAGTGGACAGCATAGCATAGCATGTAATTACAGTCTTTTATTTCAATGTGTTTTCTTGTGTGATTTGTTTGTAGTTTCACTATTGTGGAAGTCCAGCCGTCCTATAACTTAGTCTGGATCCTTATTTATAAATATTTATAAATTATTTTCAAAAATAAGTAATTTTACTACAAAGTGGGGAGCGAAAACAATAATATTTCAATATGAAAGATGTTAAGTACATGTATGTTATAAGGGACTAATTATTTTTACGGATTTCAATGCACTGGCGGGTACCACCATAAATGTACTCCATTCTAATGTACAGTATTTCTAGCGCCACGTCCCGCCTGCCACACCTATTTTGAAGGAAAGGGGCCGGGCCTTTAAACTGGCCGAAAATTTGCATCGCTTGCATAACACGTCATGTGATGTCAACGTGGCCATGTGCCAAGATCTGTCAACTTTTCCATGGTCAGTCGATTTACAAAACTGTGGGAAAATTACTCGCAGTATTCGATCCTTATAGCACTAAATTTGCTGTCCAATCTGTATTCTTGCTCAGAAATAAACGATGGGTGTATTTATTGTAGTCAGTGACCTGTGACAGAAGCAGAGATTGTCAAAACATGAAAACATACACCCCTAATTCATTAGAATAGAACATTCTAGTGAATATTCATTGAATCTCTAAACCGTCATCTGATTGGCTAGGCAAATTGTCCTGTCAATCAGTAATAAGAAGAGGTGACGTGATTGGCCCTTCATGACGTCATGTATGTTGACAACTGGCCGAGAACGTGCAGCTGCCCACTGTACTGTGTACAGCGCAGCAGCTGATCGCAAGATACTTCTCGTCCTAGTACTAAGGTCGTATTTCCCGATCGTCAACAATGGCAGAGCAAGAAATGTCTGTCCCCGTTGCTGTAAACCTCATCGAAAATCCCGGCGTTTCGAGCCAGGAAGTCGTCGACTGCCTGGAGCCCCCGCTGAAGAGGGCGAAAAGCGAGATGGTGGTGACAGAAGAGCAGCCAGACGAAGAGGATTTGGAGCAGCGACTGAACGATATCCTTTGCTGCTCCGTCTGTCTTGACTTACCCGTCAATCTAGTTTACCAGGTGAGGGATTGCAAAGAAAAAGCAAGCATCTGTGGGAGCCTCCACCGAGAAGATCCAAACCAAATGAGGGTTATATCATGGAGGGTTATATTAAGTGATTCAGTACAAGTGCGCTTCGTGGAACCAACCCAATGCCGTCTTCTTTGACCTGTACTACCGTAATGGAGCTATTTTGTAATTTTTTTAACAACAGCCGAACATTTTTTGGGGGCTTAAGAATGAAATCCCTTGGCCGATTGCCAAGTTGCTCGAGCAACAGTGCTGTTTGTTTTGTTGACTGCACCCCGATAGACCCTCCCCTCCCCCATCCTCAGCAGGGTCTGTAGTTCTCTACATTCCCCCATGCATAATGTATTCTGCTCTTCATTTATTTTGCTCCGGATGTACATTAAGTGCCAGATTAGTCCTTTTTAATATTTTGTTCACATTTACTTAGTACATGTAGATGTAGCAGTATTGTGTGAAATCCTCACCAAAGGATTCAGAACGAACAAGAAAAATGATTACTTTTTAAAATATTCATCTAGCTAATATTTGCCTAATGTATGTATGTATGCAAGAAACCGCACTTCAGACCATAAAATCTTTATGCAAATGAAGTCATCTGAGTAGGTGATCTTGCCCTTGGCTGGTGGTCAAAAAGTCTGCCCATAGTATGCCATGTGTACACAGCTGTGCATTGCTCTTTGTTTCATCGTCATTTTACCACCAAGATGGCGGCCTGGCAGCATCACTACATCCCGTGCACATGCAAATGACGCAGTGAGTCCCAATGTGGAATCCATTAGGCATTAGCATCCAGTGGTCTTGGTAGGCCTGCACTGCCTTACTCAGTTCCTACGTCAGTCCATTTACATCTCTGCAGGACAAGGAGCTTATTATGGAAACACTGAGTGCAGCCACATAGTTACATGTGTATGCAAACAACATTTAGGAGATCATTTTTATGGCCTATGCACAAAATGGAACACATGCTGAGTTTATTATTGCAAAAGAAGTTTTTGATTGCCATTGTCTCTTATAAAATGCACAATCCAGACGTTCAGCTATGTTCAACCATGGTTCAACATCACTACTTAAGACTGAAGACAAAGTTACAACATGGACAGTTGATGAGGAAAACGTAGAGCAGTGGATATGCATGCAAGGGGTGGGGGAGCCTCTTGCACTTCCTATTCCACTATCCGTCTACATGGAGATTGCAAAATCATTGTCAAAATATCAGACACTGTGATAATCTCCTTAGACTAATCTCATTGACAGACATACCTATTTCACCATGCTCCAATTATTGAGCAGAATGAAGTTGGATCGAATAAGTGGTGTTTTTTTGCATTGGTGGTCCTGTTTTTGTTTTTTTAGGGGGGGGAGCACAAAGAATTTAAGCCAGTGTGGGCTAATGGTCCAGGGTTGGTCCATTCTTGGCAAGACTGGCCCACAGAAATCTTAGCGTGCCTGTTCTGTCATGCGTGAGCACCACAACAAAGGGGAAGACCTCTACTGTGGGTGCTCCACTGGCGCCATAGAGAATAGTGCAGTTGAGGTGAGCAGTGTGAATCCTGGCAGTGTGTACAAGTGGTATGCAGCTGGAGGGTGTGGCATGTGCCACTCAGATCATCCGCCAATTTTCAATCACACACAGTTCTAACCGGAATCCTGCATTGCTTGAATACAGAATGTGCACTTATACCAGTGGAGGTCTGATTCTAGTTTCTGCCTCCGTGGTAATTCCCCAGTGCTTGTTACATACGTGTATATTCACAGACAAAGAGCCGGTTGAACCATGCCAGTGCATAATGATTATGGAACCCTGATGCAATGATCATAAATGCTTGGGAACTAGTTCTATATATTATATTGACGTACTGTACATACTGTACATTATTATTCTTTCCCTTGTAAGTTGTATGTACATGTATACTGCTGCACAGGCCTAGTACCACCATCTTGAAGAGAATGCCAGAGGGCTGCCTGGTGTTGTCATGACCTGCTCTGAACCTATTGATCAACTGTTCCAATATGGTCTTATGGATATTGTTGACATCAAACTTACAGGCTTATGAAAAATAATGATATTGTTTGTACATGTAGACAGCATTGTGTACCACTGAAAGGTTACACTATAGCCTGACCTTGTAATTGTAATTGTATTGGGCCCTCATTAAAAATCTGACTCTCACAGATGCCATTGTTCATGTAATGAAACCATTGTGAACACATCTGTGTATTAATAATATGTACATGTACAGTGTACAGATGTACATGTATGCATGGTCTGTTAGGGGTCAGGCTGAGTGTTGGGACTGGTTGTATGAAATTTGATGTAGGCCTACATACTGTACATGTACATGTACAGTATCTGAATTCACCATCTTTTACAGCCTTACATGTATTTACAATTTGCTCTTTTTTTTGGGGGGGGGGTGGGGTCAAAATGAGCAGGCCGATTAATTGTTGGCTGTGATCCAACAGGAACACTTCCATCTCTGTTTTTGCTTCAAGTTGCCCTTGAGAATTATACCAAAACCCTGGCTAATCTAAACCAATATTGACATAGCCAATTGGCCAAAGGACACAGGGGGTCATTTAATGCACCATGCACTTATTATGCCCTAGTGTACATGTACAGTACATGTACATGTACATCATGTATAATGTACAATGTACAGTATGCAGTGTACATGTACAGCACATACTGTAGGTGTGCACTGTTTCATCATGGAGGAATACATGTACATGTTCCTCCATGGTTTCATGCACAGTGCTGCTTGTTTGTGTGCATAACACTGCTCAGGTCCCTGAACTGTTTTCCCAAATTTCTTATTCTTGATAACACGCATGGGGAAGGGGGAATAAGGCCAGTTCCTATGGGGGAACCGGAAGGCCAACAGGATATCATATTTCACCCAGCCCATCTAAGCATTGACAAAATGGGCTGTCGAATCCAGACAAATCCCCTTTGCTGCAATGACCTACATTTTCCTGTGTGCACATACTCTAACGTAGTACGGTGCTGGTTTATGGCCAAGATCGGCTTCCTGTTATGAGCGCTTGTAGGTTGGGGACTAGATGTGCTAGGCATGATGCAAGACAAATGGGAAATTTTATGTCTGCTCTAGCTGTCCTACATTTACATGTACATGTACAGTTCTGTACACTCAGCTGTGCATAGTACGTTATGTTTTTGCATGTACATGTACATTGTACACAACACCCCTGACCAAAACAAAGGCAATTTCATTCCCAACAAAAGATAGCCTTACTTACAAGTTACATACATGTACATGTACATGCACACAGTACACTGCACTTTTCAATATGCTAAACTACATCCATTAATTCCCCTTAAAAATATGACCTGTGCCTCTCAGCTTAACTTGAATGCAGAGCTGCCACAAAACTCTCATACAATGAATATAATGTATACTACGCAATGAACTGAAAAAGTTGCAAACTGCGTACTGATCGACTAAAATTACCAAAATGCAAATCAGCTCATAACTTAGGCCTGATGTTTTGATCAGGACTAATTGTACATGTGTATGTACACTGTACGATTAAATTGAATTCCTTCCCTGAACCCCCCCCCCAAAAAAAATGTAATGGGACATGTACATGTATGTGTACCATAAACAAATTTACAGAATTTAATGGAACATGTGTACACATGTACAATTATACATGCAGCATATGGTGTAGCCTATGTACATGTAGCATTACTGTGTATTTGTCTTGTCCTGCACACCTGGAATACAGTTAATACCCTCTGATAATTCTCTCTTTTTTCAGTGTCATAGATGGAAAAGGTAGGCCTAAAACTAGAAACAATACAGATCTGTACATGTACATTGAAAACTCCTTATTATTACTGTACCTATTGTCCTACAGTATCATTTTTCAGTAGTGGTTGTACTGTAGTTGAATGTCTTCACGGCCGAATTTGTTTTGGAATTGTAACCTGAATTGTACAGTGTGTATACTCTGAGCCATTAATTATGGAGAGACATTACCAGGTTCTATCATATACAAAGTGCAGTGCCTCCCTGCCTCCTTATAATGCACATATGAGCAGTGTACACACAGACACAGACAGGGAAAGGTTTTGTCCCCCATGGTCCATTTACAATACATGTAGTATAATAATATTCATGTTAATCATGTGCATGGAGTCCATGTGTGCCATGCCGCACCCATCATGTGTTATACATGCATGTATATGCACATGTATACTGTAGTATTGGTGTGGGCATGGTATGCTAAGAATGTCTACATGCGTGTACACTGACTGTACATAATAAACTACTGTACATGTACATTACATGTACAGTACATACGTACACAATGTGCAGTACATATACACAATGTATACATGTACCGGTAGTATACCGGTACACATTTACTGTACATACAGGTACATTATTGTACATATACAGTGTGTTAAAAAAAATTCCTACAATTACAAACTTACTTTAATAGTGTTTTGCATACTGTAATTACTCATTACTTTAGGCCGAAATGCATACCCGGTTTTATCAGCTAGATTGCATTGAATAAGATTGCAATTCAAGTATCACAGACGTGTATAATTATCACTACGTACCCCAGGCTAGCTTGCACATACCAGTACTTCTGCACCCTTGTATTATCTGGTACATGTACAAATGTACAGTGTGTACATTAACCATAAGCTTGCATGGGTCTTTCAGACATATGCATTTAATACTACATGTTCATCAGTACGTATACTGTACATGTACAATTGGTGAATGGATTTGTTATGGTTCAGGTTGAATCAAGCCAAATACATGTACATACAGCATGTAGATAACAGTGGAAACAGGTCCACGAAAGCAATGTCCCTATAATTATGTTATCAGTGCAAATTACCCATTATAAAAGATGCTTAATAATTATTATTTTGTACATGTACTGTACATGTACAGTACAGTACCGCGTGCATGTTGTGTACTGTACACATGTGGGCTCATTTCTGCTTGAATGAAGACTGAAGAGTTACATAATATTGTCTGATATAATTTTATGGTGTTTTCAACACAATTTTGCAAATAAAAATCCTGTCCAATTGAAGGAATGGACCTACATGTATATTGGAGATGTGGTACAGCACAAAACACATACAATAATTGCCCATTTGGCATTTAATAGTGCTCTGAGTCTGACCATGTGAAAAGAAGTTATCAATATCATGTAGTATAGTACATATGATAAATTTACATACATAATATACATACATACATGTACATTTGTGTACGTGTACGTACATGTTCATGTACATGTAGAGTACACATGTTTGTGAATGTAAATGGATTGTACTTGTACAGTATGTACCTGTGCATACAATTATGTAAATTGTACATTATGTACACAATAATGCAGTCATGTATACTGTACAGTACATACAGGTACATGTACATGTACATGTACATACATACAGTGTACATGTACATACATGTATAGGGCCTACATACAGTTTACATGTGTATACACTTTTATGTGTATGTACTGTATGCATACTGTGCAACATACATGTACTGTATGTATGCACCTGTCATATTACAAAACATGTACCGGTACATACATGTACATGTCCTATCCATTTGGAATTATAGGTCTTGAACTCCGACCTTTCACGGAGGCTATGATCTCTCGCAGTCTTGGCCCAACATGTACATGTACGTCACAGTTGGCCTTGTTTGTCAGCCTGGCATGGTGCAACTACAGTGTACAGACAGACATCAAGTACATGTACACGTACATGTACATGCACATGCACATGGGCCCACACAGCTTATTGGCTACTTGGAGCACACTGCCATGATGACTGCATAAATGTATTGATTGTTGATGTTGTTTCTGCCATGTTTCTCTGGCGGCCTGTGGCAGTTGTCTTAGACCTGAACCAGTCACAGACTGGCAGTATTCTCAGCTGGTTTGCAGTATTGCACGGGGTCAGATCCTATGTAGCCAAGGCAAATTATCCCCTCCCTCCCTCCCTCCCTCCCTCCCCCCTCCCTCCCTCCCTCCCTCCCTCCCTCCAACTTAAACCCAGAAGGGAAGAAAAATGTTCCCTTTCAAATACCAGCATCCGCAGACTGAAATTAAATTTAAAACACACAAATGTTGCAAACTCCTCACTGACCTAAACTACCAAAATGAAAATCTCAAAAATGCAGTAGGCCTGAGGATTCAAGACGCTGAAATTTGGATCCGTGGTTGCAGGATCCAAGGGAAAAGGGTCTGCCTGGATCAAAATGTCAGCCTTGTCAGGCCCTCTCTATCATTCTATATTTTTTGTGACACTACAGTACATGATGTAGTATAGAAATTGTATCATGCAGGCAATTTTAGGGCAGCTAGTATTTCAAACGAGCAAAAAAAGAAAAAGGGTGAAAACAATTAAAATACTGACTGTATAGAGAAAGATTGTATAACCACTGATTTGATTTTTAGTGTTTTATTTTTAGTTGAGGACACAACCTTGAACTGTTCTCTGCACAGTCTATACAGCCAAATTGAATACTCAATGGGAATACATGTACTCAGGTTTATAATATGCAGGGCCTTGATGGTAATTAAGACTCACATTTGGGCAGGTGCTAGGCTATTAGCCCATCCTTCTCATTATAATACTTTCTCCTTTTTTCAAATTAGTTCAGTGTGCATGCAAATGATTCAATTACATGTACAGTACATGTACAGTACACATGTGCATACATACATGTACAGTGTACATCATCATGTAGGACCTTGCACCACCATGTGTGGCAGAGAATTGGTGGCAGGGATGAGGAGAAATGAAGGGCTGTTCTATGGGGTGGGTGAAGGGTTGCGTTCAGGTGCTGCCAGGTCTTGTGACTGATTTTGTACAGTATGGCAGGCTGCCATACCGAATGACATTATGTGTATTATGTGTATTGCTGCTGCTGTTTCCTTAGACGTGGGTGTTACACACATTCACCATCGCATTCATGCAGCTGGGACACAGCCATATGAGTACACAGTCTTTTATTTAAGGATCCGTTTTCCCCCCTCCCCTCGGAAATGTTTTTTTTTTTATAGAGTTGGCAATCTGCCAAGGCATATTCTGGCTGCAGTGTCTGGGCGTGAGGCCAGGCAGGTCCTCCCACTTAACCTCACTGTCAGTGTCAGCATTAAAGGGTCAAGGCTTTTACACAGGATGAATATTTCAGTTTCAGATTAGCTGCATGTCTGCCGGCGGCCATGAGGAACAATTGGAGATAAAATAATCTGTGCTTTGTTGTTTTAATTTAATCAATTGGGCCACAGTGGTGTTTTGTCCGATGTGTACATGTACATGTATGTATGTGAACAAAGGGCCTTTTACTACACTACACATGCAGATTTACTACACGCATACGAAAGGGCTTAATTTTTGTCTCTTATTTTTTTAACAGGCTATCCTTATTTTGGCCTAAATTGAGCACAGACAAAGACTCTGTTGAAACAGGGTGCCAGACAGACACAGCTTAAAATAATATCTGCACAATAGGACACATTCATGGAAGATTATAACACCACCATTGAATAGCAATGCCTTGTCCTGGCTTGTCTGCACAATCATGGCAATATGGACTCGTCCACTGCTGGTGCCGTATGCCAACCCAGGTGACGCAAGGCCTCAGTTGTCATCAATTTTCAATTCTAATAATTAATTTGACCGAATTATTTCTCAATGGCATACCTACAGTGTACTGTCTTACAGAAAGGTCCTTTCAGGTTCAAAATGCCGGGCCCTGTAAAATCTTGTTTTAGTTCAGTGTTGTCTGGAAATGACAGTCTATTCAATGGTGTTCTTTGGATTGCCGTGCAGTGCGTCAATGGGCATTTGATGTGTGCGGGCTGCTTCACCCACGTCCTGGCCGACGCCCGTCTGAAGGACGAGCAGTCCACCTGCCCCAACTGCCGCTGCGAGATCGGCAAGAGCCTGTGCAGCCGCAACCTGGCCGTGGAGAAGACCGTCAGCGAGCTGCCCTCGCTCTGCCAGCACTGCGCCTGCAAGCTGCCCCGCAACGTCCTGGAGCACCACCAGCGCTCTGAGTGCCCCCAGAGGTACGGGCGCCCCTCTGCTCCCAACGGGCGGGCGGCCCCCCACCCAGACCGCCCGCGGCTTTCGAAACCGGCCCCTCTCAATCAGGAGGGGCGGTGATGGGTGTAGGCATAACCTATCCTAGGACCAGCTCCCCCCCTTAGTGGTCCCTCCCCCCTTTCTCTCCCTATAGGGCTAGGGTTAGGGCTAATATAGGACTAGCATATATAGGGCCTCAATTAGGGCGTAGAAGCAGGTAGGCCTAACTGTACGAATTCTGCCATTCTTGCTCACCCAACTTTGCTTGACCTCCACACAGGCGATTAGAGCTTTGAGCTTGTTGCTGGTATTGATGGAGAATGTAAAGCCGGTGGGGTACGGTGAGTATAACTTTACAGGAATGGTAAGTCCTCTCCCAGCCCGGCCAGGTCCCATTGGTTGGAGCCGTCTAGCCAGCTTCTAGAACACATGCTGCATGTCAAAATGACAAACTCCCTGCTTTCCTTTGGTTTCACAAAAAGCAGAACTTCAACAAAATACTGACAACACAAAAGATGACTCTTCAAAAGTGATTAATTTGTTCCACTTAGAAGTTCAAAAGGAAAACAATTGAATTATGTACAAGATACATGTAGCAATGAAGATTACAAGATTACAAGATTATCAAGATAGCCGTGAAATGGGGCTTGAATCTATGACCTCCGGGTTTAATGTACCAGCGCTCCTTCTGCCTGATCTATCCATTCCATAGACAGCGGCCCTCCCAGATGATCAACTATGACCACTCTCTAAAAGCTACTCAGGTCATTGAAGTGCTGGTGCATTCACTCAAAGGTTTTGGGTTCAAGTCCCAGTCCAGACCAATTTTCTCTGCTACATGTATTTTGATAGATTGTATATAATTCTCTTGGTTTCCCTTTCCTTTAGTTTTGTTTTAATTTTTCTTTCAAAATTAAAGAAAACACCATAGCACATCCCCCCCAAAAAAGGGGGAAAAATCCAATGCAGTCCATCAAAGACTTCCCTCTAGTTTCTGGTCATGATTCTTCAGATTTTTTGACTGTTTTCCTCTGCTGTCATGGCTCTTGAGAGCTCGATGATCCCCTAATGTCATCCATGGGACCTATTATTACTTTCTTCCTGCCTTGTCCAACCCTCAGACAAAAGAAAACTTATGGATTGGGGTGGGGGACCGGAAAAAGAAATCCTTTCCAAAACAACGGGCAACTGTTGCCCGGGTGCTTATATGAAACACGCAAAAATGGAAACACTCAATTGTTTGTTTCCTTTATGTATTCGTGAAAAGTCTGAAGTGATTATGGAACATTATCATAACAAGGAAGTAAAAACAAATCCTGAACCATTTTTTTTTTGGGGGGGGGGGGAGAAAGCTCAATTTTTCAGGTAGAAAGACGTTGCCGCCATAATCTTCATCCTTCTCACACCACATGAGTGCACATGAACATGTCATTCCAACATAGTGGTGGACTGTTGAAGCTGCTCATCCTTGCCATGTACAGCAGAGGAATGTCATATCTGACCCGCGATATACTTCCACACCAAAGGAATTGCTGAGCAAATTGCCAAGGGAAATGGCACCATTTGTGATTCACTTGAAAGGTACTAGATCCAGTCTGCTTCATATAGATTGAAGTCAATCCTCAAATGCCTCCCAATACACATCTGTCAAGTAATGTCATGTTCCCGAGGAAGTGTGTAGTGCACTTTCCCTTGAGACTGTTGCTTGATTTGTGACTATGGCTGTGTGAAAATTACCAGTTATGGCCATTGCAGATGGCATTTCTTTTTGCAGCCCACACTCAAATGCTGGCAGATTCTTGACTTATTCAGAAATATAGCTACAACTCTTGCCATTTGTTTTATCCCTGGACAATCTCAATTCACATTGTCACATGAAATGACCCCTGAATGACTTGCCACAGTCAAGCAAGATTGACTGTTTCTCATCGAAAAAAGAGCCAAAAAAATAAGGATTATTTAAAAATTATATCTCAAAGAAGAGTGGCATCTCTGTTGCAATTTGGTCAAACACAAATCTGAATTCATTTTGTTAAGCCGAGCTTCAAAATTCCAGAATGACTAATATGCTCCAGAAACTAAAGGGAAAGTCAACTACTCTTGAGTATCGGTTGAGAGTAAATGAAGAGGAAATGAAAGGCCCAGCCAAGAACCACAATGTAAGTCAGTTGAGTGCATATTATGCACGTCACATGCAGCAGACTGTGTTCCAGACTGTTAGATGCTTTACCAATGGGCCGTGGCCAGACTGGTGACTGGTGTACTGTACCTTAAAAACAAATGATAAAAAAAAAAAACGGGAGCAAGACCGTCTCCCAATTTTCCATATTGTCATAATTGTTTGAAACTTTCAGATCAGTACCGGGATTTGAATTCCTGGAATTTGAAATAAATGAAGTTTTGAATTCTGTGTCTTCTATGGAAATATTTGATATAAAAATTGAATCTGAATTGCATGAAAAACTGAATGAATGAGAAAAATGTGCCGTGCGCCATTCAAAATCTCTTCTGATGTTAATGACTTGTCTGAGAGAATATACTTTGGTTCAAAATTCCACACCAAAAATCCATTGTTATTTTCTCTTTATTTTCCAATATTTTTTGGTATTTGTTGGTGTGAGTTTGTACACAACAAAGAAGAAAAAAAAATCTTTAATAAGATCTTGTTCATCATTTTCAAGCAAAAATGGCATTTTTGTTCAAGTAGTAAGACGGTATCTAGTGTGGTATACATGTACTTTGATGCATTGAAATTAAACCTTGACAATATGGAAAATGTTTCACCAAATTTTAGAAGCAAAAAATCCATCACACGTTCATCCTCAATTCAAAGAAAACAGTATGGCTTAATTAACATAAGTACCAAGAAAAAAAACGATGACACTGATGAGGTACAGTACACCAGTCATATTAATTTCATAATGCCTGCTATTTTTGACAACAGACAGCAGTGGCGTCCCGTACACACTACAGATGTTGCAGCCAATTGGAACTCTCTCGTGCCGTACCATTTTAGAGCTCGCATCGTTTTTTTTTTTCTTTCTCTCTTCATAAACACCGCGATTGTACATTGTTTATTGCGCACGATTCAGTAAAACAAGTTGAACTTCAGCAAGCCCAGTCACACTTGGGTTGTTTTTGAAGTGTCATATGGAGGCACACATGTTGACCGAAAGTCAGCAGACTGGAAGTTTTACCAAAATGTGGTTATCACTTGTGTCTCGTGCACCGTGCATCTGAGCCACTCAAAGGTGATTTTCAAATTCAAAGGAAAGCTACATGTAGGTGCCAGTGACATTGCAATGAAATAGTGTGATGCACGCATGCAAAGATTGTATTTTTTGTGGCTTTACTTGTATCCACTTTAATTGACATGAAAGCGCTTCTGCGAGGTGTGCCAGTGAAAGCAACATTGGCAGATTTTCTGTTATTGCTGTTTTTAATGACGATTGGTCGTTTGCAGTCGTTCTAGCACCCAAGTGTAACTGGGCATGGTTTAATCGGAAGGCATTTAATTTTATGTCTTTTCACTGTCTCATATATTTTATTTTGTGTGAAATGATTTCTATAGTTCGAAAGCGTCCGTGGCGAGCCAGGAAACGAATTCGGTGCTGAAAAAAAAATATCTGCTCGAGGCCAGATACTATAACCTCCCTATAAGATATAAGAAAATGCTTCAGGCCTCAAATTGAGTCAGTCAGAGCCATCATTCTGGACTTTAGATCAGCCAACTTGCAGTGTGTGTGCATGCATTGAAGTTCAGGTGACCAGTTCAAGTGAGCTATTTCAATTTGAATAAAAATCAATCTTGGAGCCGTCTGAAAATTCCGCTGAAATCAGCACTCCTTTGCTGAATTTGAGGCCTGAAGCTTTGACATGTATAAAGTGCATGGCTATGTACAGATCTACACAGCCCCACACGCAAGAACGACACCCACCAACAAGACACACCACCTCTCACACAGGAGATGCACAAACCCATCGCATTCAGCAAAAAAAAAAAAACACCCCGATTATATATCTCTGGGTCGCGTGACGATCACTTTCACCTAAACTTCTTTCTCTCTTTATTATTTCATTCCTCCACCGTGACAATCCCCCTGACCCCCTGCCCCCCCCTAAAAAAAAAAACCCCACCCCAAACAACAACAACACACAATCGCAGAATTTCCAAATGTGCATACTCGCCGCTGGGGTGCAAGTGGAAGGGGCCCAACTGTGAGGCCAAGGAGCACGAGAAGGAGTGCGAGTACCCCGGCAAGACTGGGGCCGACATCCTGCCCATCGTGGAGGAGTCAAGCCAGACCTACAGGACGGAGATCCGGACCTACCAGAACATCATCAACCTCCTCTCCTTTGAGAAGCTGGCCTTTAACGGTAAGCCCTAAATTTGGCGGGGGGTCGATGTACATCGATGTTCGATGTCGGGGGGTGGTACGTGATCGATTTCATCAACACTCGTCAAAACTTTACGACCAGTCGCAAGAAGAGGGCAGATCTTGCTGCGGTCGATTTCACCAGACTCATTGTAACTTCAGCGAACACCATACGGCCTTTCACAGCTTGCGATGGGTTGTCCATTGTAAGTTGGGTTACGATGCAACGTAAGGCTTTGTGTAATCCACTGCGGACTATGACAAGAGTTTCCTGTTACCAGTAGCAGTTACTATCTGGAATATTGTTACTCATTCGGGGTGACATAAAATCTTGTTGATGGAAAAGAGCATCGATTTGTTAAGTCAGAGGTGTTTGGTGCAAGTTCCAGTTAAGTCAGTTTTTCTTTGTTATTTTCATTAAGAAAGTTGTTGTTGAATACGCTGGGAAGTGGGGATGAAGGTCAATCATTTGAAATGACTAACTGGAACCTGTGATACTTCCCCGCCTCATCATATTGACTCCTACGCCTGCGTCCGCCATCCACAGATCTGCAGCTGCGGCCGTACCGCACGGACGACTTCATCACTAAGCTGTACTACGAGACCAGCCGGTTCACGGCGCTGGGCCAGCAGTGGCTGATCAAGGCGCGCATCAACGACAGCGAGCGTAACCCGCTGCACATGGCCGAGCGGCACCTGACCTACCAGCTTGTGCTGAAGAGTCGGCTGGGCCACCCCACGGCCTTCCACTACATGCTGCTGGGTGGGCCCTTCACCGACGTCAAGGTCCGGCCCGAGGTCTACCGCTACGAGTTCACCGCCGACAAGACGGAGAGTCCGCTGCAGCTCATGCCGCTGGCCAATACTGCCGACGGCAACAAGCTCCTCTCGGCCAAGACCATCAACATCAGGCTCCTTCTGTTCCAAGTTCAAAAGTAAAAAAAAAAAAATTAAAGCAAAGTACTGAGACCAAAACCAGGTTGTTGATATATTCATAATCCCCTTCTTCATTGAACATCAAGAGAATCTATTGTTTTCAAATACTCCAGGCTGGGAACCATTTTCTTCTCTAAGTATTTTCTGACTTGTTAACAGCAGATTGCTGTTTAGAAAAAACGACAACCCAGATTTGAAATCAGGAATCTTTATCCCTGGTGGTTCATTGCAGAGCTGGCATAGGTTTTGGTTTGCATGCAGTGAATGGCAAATTAACGTAAGTGGACGTGTGGCACGTACATCTCCACAACAGCCGATCAATGCTAGCCTGTGCTTTTACCCATGTCTGACTTTCAGGCCACTCCGCAATGCAAATAGACAACAACCTCACAAAGTTAAAGACATGTAAACTCCTTTAAAAGGGCTCAAAAGTCCATTCACCGCACATGACACAGAATTGACGCTCGGAATGCAATGACTAGGGACGTAAAGGTCCATTGTTTGAATGCGACTTTATAGTCATGAAACACACCCGTGGTCTTTCAGTTGTGTGTTGGTGTTGTGTGGTGGTGTGCTATACCCTATATATGTGTTTAATCAGATCAAACCAGCTGACCACGTAGGAATACTGTGGTCACACTAGACAGAAGCAGACTAGACAATAAACCAGCGCTTGTAAGAAGGTTTAAAAGATTCAGGACTGAGAAATGGATGAATCGTGTAGTTTGCCCTGTCGAAAAATCATGCATGCATGCAAGCCATAAGCAACTTCCTTCTTAAATTTTTTTTTTTTTAAATCCCAGAATAACCCAGGTTTTTAGAGAAACTTGATTAATAAAAGAAAACAAAACAAAGGGGCTATGTCCAGAACTATATTACTCAGGGCTAGACTAGTAAAGTGGAGACTAAAGCATAAAATTAATATGTATAATTTTGGGAGAAGCAAGTTGCATTAACTTCTTTGAGGTATTTTTGTCGTTTTTTTAAAATTTTATTTTCAAAGCAATTATTCCGTCATCCTATAATGGACATATCAAGTAATTGAACTTGTAGACTGTAGCTATGAATATGTAATATATTATAGTCCGATAATATATTGGTTAAATTTTGCGAGCGTAACTGAGCGTGGCTTTCATGCTCCTTATTGTTGTGGTGGTGGACTAATCACTTGTCTTGTCAACATTGGGTGCCTCTCATTTTTTTTAATGTTTTTTTTCTGGTACAAACAACTTTGTCCATCAACCAGATCATCTGATCAGAAAATTATGGTGTCTTTTTAGAGATTTATCAAGCTGTGAATGGTTGTAACTTGGATGTACTCGCCAAGGTTCGCCAAGATGTTATCTCGCTCACCTAGGGCAGATGACAGAAGTCACTGTGAGGAGATTGACGATTCAATTGTAGTAGGTAAAGCATCCTGCTTATTTTGTCCCAAATTGTGTAGGATATGTGGTATTTTGATGGCCACCCACAGGTCTCTCAATGTACCTGTGGCCAAGTTCTACAAACTGGCATAGAACCACCTTGTGTGTGCTCTAATAAATACAGATTGAATCAATAAAAGAAAGAAACAAATTTATCTTTTGACTGAACATGAACTTGAACCTGAGACTGAGATTATATGCCATAGTTACTGACTGGTACCCTGCTCCTCCGGAGTGGATAGATAATGCTAAGGACGCCAACTCAGCCGGATTGCTGGATTTCTCAGGCAGTGAAATATCACCCTATGTGCACTCGTCAAGCAGTCATCAGGTTCTTGGTCCAAATTCTGTCCATTCTTTTCATGGCCATAATAAATTGATTTGAAAACTGCAAGTCAGTTAAATTTTCTTCCTAGAAGTATGCAGGGACTAGTCCATTGCTTTAATGACGCATGTACAGAGGGTTTTATTGTGTATATTCAGTTTTAATGATTATTAATTTTTTTAAATACGCATTTCTACTTTTTTTTGTGCTAAAAAGGAATTCTGTTAACGGTAGTGATTGAATTCTCTGGGAGCTGGTGCCAGATATTTGCTTTTTCCTTCCTCCTCTGTTCTCACTCTTTTCTCACACAAGATTCTTCCATCACCATTTCCCGTTTGGCTTATTAGCGACGATAAAGGCGCTCAGTACTTCAGTATTTCGCACTGAGAAAGGGAAAAATTAACGAACAAAATGTTCCCCCATAATGGTCTAGTGTGGTTTCTGAGTACAGGTCTGTCACAGCACAACAGCAAAAGCGATGATTCTGCATGTAGCCTTTTAGTCATGCCAAAATACTTGGGGTGCTGGCTAACAAAATGCATGAACAAAATTGAAACCGGTATAACATCGGCCAATTATAATGGACATCTGTCCTGCGATATATTTACAGATATGTACATCTGGCATTGATACGGTATTCTGTGGTTTACAATCCACTTTCGACATAAAAAGATGAAATTTGACGTGTGTTCGGTAGGAAACCATGGTTTGCCCTTACAGTTTTAAATGTCAGCGCTCTGGGAGAATTGTATATATTTAGCACCACTGAGAAATTTTATGTAATGTAGACACTATACATACATGTATCTTAAGAAAACATTTTAACAAAAACAAAAATACATTTTTAAGATATATTTTTCTGTGTAAAGCATGTTGTTGTAAACATTTTGAACATTTCAGAAAGAAGGGGGGAAACCATGGGTAGTGAATGTGCAGTATTAAGCAATAATCAGCATATAGAGTCAATGTGTCCGCCATCTTAGTTGAGGCAATGGTAATATATATTGATCGGTGTGTGTTCAAAAGATGGGCTGGTGCCTGCCAGGTTTCAGTGTTAAAACCGTGCCCTCTGGAGACAGGCACCGGACAAAGATGGAGACTGCATCTGGACGTTTTTTTTTTGTAGCGTGATATGATTGAGTGTGGCTTCAAGCCAGGCGTGTCGCAGTGATGCTGACTCTCCGTGACCCTCATGTGCGATTTTGGGGTTGAGAATCACGAGTATGTGCCCATGTTGATCAGGCCTTTGCGATCGGGAACTGACATGTGGGGACTCCTAGTTCATGATGCCATGCACTTGGAGTGCCTGGGTTATAGCCACACTCATCGTCGTCGGCTTCCTTAAATCCACCGATGCGGGACTGGCAAACTCGGCCACAGGTGGTGCAGGTGAAGGGGGCTGTCAGTAGAGGGTAGTCCCTGGCTGTTCTTCCGATGGGCTCGTTTCTCCACTGCAGCCTGGTGTTGTTTTTCCACACTCATAATGAATGAGAATATTACAGAACAATGACTAAAACACAAATAAAGAAGGTCTTGCAAATTGTCCATTTGATCAGATCATTTCAAAGAAATGATGCATAGTCTTGTCAGAGATGCAAAGCCAAGGCTCTGCAGGGTTTGGCCTGACTTAAGGAATAGCCTGGTGGCCAAGTGAAAAGTGGAATTGCCTTAGACCAGTGGAAAGTCATTCCTAACTGGCCCAACTGGCCTGACTTTCCAGTAAAGACTTTTAAGTCAAATGGACTCAGCTTTAAAAAAACAAACCCCAAAACCCACACCAATAAAACAAACAACCCACTGCACAATATAAGCCAGTTCAAAAAGAAACGGTTGATAAGTAAAAAACGTAAGTCTTGTGGACCAGCTCAGGCTGGCTAGTTGAGTAAAAAAAAGGGTCCAAACCCTTGCCATTGGACTTGGACTGTCAGACTGTCTTTGAGTGCTATTGCAAAGAATGGCCGATCTTCTCCTGACCAAATCCTAGAAGTCGTAGGGGTATTTTTTTAGATGCCAGACCACGGTTGGTCTGTACAAGTGTGTGTGGCCTTAGCAGAGGTCCAACTAGACCCTGTGTTGTGGTTGACTGGTGCGCACGTGGCAGTCTTATTAAATCTTTAGCTAGATTGTTGCCAGGTAGTTGCTAAAAAATGAAAGAAAATTAGAGCTCAGTGAGTCACATCAGATGACATTTGACAGGAACAATTTTATTCCTGAAGAATGCATTGCACCACTCTATTATCATAATTTTGCATAAAAACTGAGTAGGTATTCCAATGGCTAAAAATTTCATCAATTTTAGTGAGAAATGGTAAAAAACTTCCCAAGTTGCGATGACAAGTCAATAGGTATGCTTGCTTGATTCTTAACAAGTTTCTGAAGTGGGGACTTCTAAAGAGTTTGAGCAATTTCCAGAGGGAATCCTTGCAGGACAGGTCAACATCTTGGACAGGAGATTCTTTAACATGATCACAATAAGTTACCTGCATTGTCTGTGATTTGACTTCTTACTATCCACAAAATTACTGGCAGGAATTGCCTCTTTGTTCAGATTCTGTTTGAAAAATTGTCTTTGGAATATTAGTTGTTGTTTTTAAATGGTAATCAAAACTGTATTCCTGAAAGAACCTTCATTTCCCTTTGATTTTTGGGAATTATTAAGACGGTTGTAAGAAGGGTTGCTTGATTCAATACCACAGCTTTGGCTCTGCCGTGGGCCCCTTCTTCTTCCTTGCATTTCAGAGACAATAACTCGAAGATTGTGGCTCTTTGCATCCCATATGGGTGCAAAAACAGAACATATGTCTCAATACTGCATTCAAATCCCTGTTTTGGATGCCTGTTTCTTCGGAATCTTTGCTAAGAAGAAAGGCAGGAGTCCAAGTTGTGGTTTCGCCATAGGCAGTTTGTCTTTAAAAATGGGTGGCTGAATGATTCAGTGGTAGAAGCTGTCTGCTAGTCTCAGCACAATCACGCAGAAAAAATAAATTTCATCTGTAGTCTGATTTTATTTATGCACACTATAATGTGAGGCCTTAATCACTCTGATGGCTTATTTGGAAAATAAGCCTCAAGATTTCTGGAAGGTTCTCAAGGCAATCTTCCCTCCAAGATGACAAACGGATTGATCTCAATGATTTCTGAAGGGTTTTGGTTTGCATTAATTTCATAACTAGTAAATTTAACTTCAATAAATAATGATTTGTTTTTTTTGTCATTGCCAGTGATGTATTATACTGCTAACTATATTTATTAAGACAACTAATATAAACATGTACATTTTCTTTGGTTTATTTGAGTTTATTAATTACCAAAAAAGTGGAAGTACAGATTACAATATAGCCAAATGAGACTCTGAAATTGTTAATGGCTGACACGGTTTACATTCATTCCAAGAAAATCTTTGAAGGAAACTCTATTCGACTGTTCTTTTGTTCTATAAGCGATTATTAACACTAAGAACTTAAGAAGCGGTATACTTTTTTGTCAAATGCCCAACAAGTTATACATGTAGATATATTATAGGAACACTTTTAAGTACATCTGTATTAAGGAAACAACCCACAAATTAAGGATGTTCTCAAGATTGATTCAACTTTGAAGTCGGAATTCTAAGACTGTATTCCACTTGAATGTATAGTGACACCATTGTGCATGTTGTAGCCCCAGCAATTTACTAATTGGCAAAATTTACTAATTGACTTTACACTGAACAAAACGAGCATGAAATTACTCGCTGGATCAGCTACATACAAAGTGGGTAACTTTTTTTCTTCAAATATCATCCCATAATGCCATTAAATGCAAAAAAAAGAAAGACTTTCTTGAGGACTAATTTCCATGACCAAGTTTATTTCAGCTAAAAAATTAAAAGATCCCCAAAATAGTGAAAAAGATTTCACAGTATCTGATTTGCTCTTTTGGGAACAATACTGTCTCTTGCACTCAATATTTGCAGCACATGAACATGAAAGCTTTGGGCTGACTTCAGACTCCTTACAATAATGTAACCTTTCAGAGACCTTTACTGAATGGTGGGAGTCGACAGTGAATAAGCAAAATGGTGGCTCCCAATGGGTCCCTGCCTGTGCTGTGCTTTACAGCTGTGTAACACAATAGCACCCATTTCAGCCTTCTTGTAATATCAATTGCAAGTAAGGCATAATGGCCTCATGCACAGACTGATGTAAACTGTGAAAAAATGGTTTGACTTAATTGGGCCCGCATTGCTTCAATCATAGTGCACATTACATATCAGAAATCGATGTTCGTAGCTAGTTTCAGGCACCATAGTTTCTTCTTTTTATCTTTTGGGTAGGCTTCTTTTTGGTTTACTTTGCCTAGAGTGGCTTGTGATTGGCTATAATTTAGACGCTAGAAATGGAGAACGTTTGCAATGTCTTGTTCAGTAATTGCTGTGTACAGGGCTTCCTAGAACTGATTCTTTCAGTATTAAACTTCAATGCCAGTAAAAGATTATTGAGGCCTGCCTGATTTGTGTGTGGACGTATCCGTGTCTTCGAATTTCTGTAGCATTCATCATTTATTAAAGAATTTGAAAAAAATATATCTTAATCAAATGTTTCATTTTTTACTTTCAAAGCTTCTGACTGGTGGCCCCACCCTAGAAAAGATAGTGTAGTTGACTATTTGGGAAGACCATGATCTAGGGGCTGGATAGCTCAGATGGTAAGAGCGCTGGTCTGTTAAGCAAGAGCTTTCTGGCTCAATTTCCAGTCCACTCAAATTTTCTTTGCCATTTTCCAAAACTAAAATATTGACAAAGACGAAACTTTTAATGGACCAGGACTTGAACCCAAGACCTCTGGATTAACGTACCAGTGCCCTTCCATCTGCTATCCAGCCCTTAGATGGCCTTCCCTAATAGTCAACTAGTCTTTGCAGAATTTCAAATATTAAATGGCATTTCAAACACTTTCCCAGTTTCCTGGTTATATTTAGAACTACAAATTTCTCCATCACTTCACTGAATATCAAACAAAATCAGAAATGCATGATGATATGAGGTCAATCATGAATACGGAAGCAACTTTTAATAAAATTGAAAAAACTGCAATCTTGCATACTTCCAAAATATACTGGTACTTGGTTCTAGCCGGTTGCTCAACTGGTCAGTGTGGCCCACCCACAGACATACATGTAAATACAACCTACCGTATAGACGGACAGCGTCTATGAGAAATGACATTGGGATACTGTAATGTAATGCCATTGGGGACCTGACTCGTCAAATGGACGGAAGTAAAGAGCACCGCCACAAATTTGTATTCGTGTGAAGTAACGTGTGCTTGAAACTGTCCTTGATTCTAAGATGCTATGCAACAATGCCTATACAAGTGTATGTGGTTTTTCTATGGCAGGACTCTTTACTTCCGCCCATTGTATTTAAGATGGCAGCTTCCTTGCCATTACAGTCTGGTGCCCGCTATTGTCTGTGTCTGTGGTAAGTGCCACAAAAGAGAAAGTGACGGTGCCATCAGGTGTCAGATCAGTGACAGACTCCCAGGCTAAAAAAAGGTACACGAAGCAAGACTGACGGACCCATTAGAGCTTGCCTTTATGGAGGTAAATTGCACAATTAATCAGACTCCAAGTCTAACACTTGCATTTTGCACAGCTTTTCATATTTCAACTGCTTGTGGGGCCTCCATGCCAATCACCACCGAACCGATTTCATCTCAATGCACACATTGAATCTGTCTATCTCATATTAAGCACACGTATGCTCACACATTGAACAGAAAACCACACAAATATCAATGGCACTCCACACGAATCACTTCATCAAATCTGACATGAGCAAGAATGGTGTGTGATGCTGAACAACAACAATACAGGAAAGTACAAAAGAACCAGGCACAGCCATGTATCGTCAGGGCTTGGCCAGAGATTTCACCAATTTTGAGCAGGCTTTTGATGTCCAGTCTAAGAGTCTTTGTAGAAGACGTGCGGGTCGTCGTAGTCGAACGCCCGGAGGAAGACCACGTTGCCGAAGGCCAGGAGATAGTGGAACCAGTCTACGCGCAGCACACCTATGAACTCCCCACTGGTACCCATGGCCCCGGCCAGGCCATAGACCACCGCCCCAAACAGCCCAAAGGGGTTGGAGTTGAGGACGCTGGAGACGGCCACGGCCAGCACGGCCGCCGCGGAGACCCCCGACGCCAGACGGCTCTCGGCAGCCGGCCTGAGCAGGCCGGTGGCCTTGGAGGCGGCCGTAAGGGCCAGGGCGGCCCCTAGGTGCAGGGCGGACAGGGCCCAGTGGCCGTAGCGTCTGTGGAACCCGCTGGCCACCAGGGACATCCCCAGCACGCTGGCCAGCCAGGACAGGGCTCGGTGCGTCTGTAGGACGGTCGAGGAGGGCGCGGCGCGTCCGAAGCGGACCACCCCGCAGCCGGCGGCCGCGCCCATGAGGAGGAAGCCAGCCGAGGCGATGGCATTCTGACGCAGGAGGGAGGCAGCCGTGCCACAGGAGGTGATGGCCAGCACCAGATCAGATAGGGCTGTACTCAGCTGCTGCATGGTGTGTAATGCACTGCTACACCACCTGCTGGAAGGTGACAAGAGCAATGGAAACAGATGACGATTACAAGCCCAACAATACAACTTTACAAGCCCAACTTGTATTGGCTGAACATACTATTACTACTAGTACATGTAATACTAGTACTAGTAATAGTACTACTAGTACTTACCGGTAGTAGTACTAGTACTACTAGTAGTAGTAGTACTAGTACTATAGTAGTACTAGTACTACTACTAGTAGTAGTAGTACTAGTGTACTAGTACTAGGCAGCAGTTATCTGAGACCCAGTTGTAAACAGGACAAACAAACTTATACTCAATGGCAGGTCCCCATGCCATGCATGGCCCCTATTTGAGGGTCTACAATTTGCAGTGAACTTGACAAATGCTTCCACTGGCCACTAATCACTATCACAGCCGGAAAAGTAGGCTCACTTGTTAAACAGACAGGTCCACCACCACTGCACCAGGCAGTACTGCAGCAGGGCCTACTTGTAATTCAATATAGGAAGGTTTGCGGTGCCACCATGTTTAAGGTCTCTTATAGGAAGAGGTGTGGTTCTGAAAAGAACCTGAGTGGTAACTCGACGTTTCGACCAGTATGCTCTGGCCGTCATCAGGATGATGACGGCCAGAGCATACTGGTCGAAACGTCGAGTTACCACTCAGGTTCTTTTCAGAACCACACCTCTTCCTTTAAGAGACCATATACATGGTATCACCGCAAACCTTCCTACTGTATATTGATTCACCCACCATGCAATGCCAAGTCTTATTTACTTGTAATTCATAGATTCATTAGCCTAGTAAAGTATGCTACTGCACTAGTACAGTAGTAGTATCGTGGGAACCCCCGTTTTCGATGGTACACGTTGTCGACGCTTAGCCTTCTAACTCACATCGCACGATGAAAACAACTCCGTATAACGATCTCAGACTTCGTTTCTTACAGTTGGTTTCCTGCTCTTGTCCGCGCCGAAAATGTGGAAAGTTAAGGCTTTTCCAGTAGGCCAAACTCATGTGATTCAAAAAGTTGCTCTTTTGGGGTCTATTTTCCAAGGTACAAAATTGGCAGTTGCTTCGAAGCTCCAGTTTTCTTTATTGTTGGTCTTAAACAAAATAAACCATAATAAACCATTATGTACCATAATAAACCCCAACATCCGTAGAAAAAAAATATATCACGCAACTTGAGGCAGTCCGTTCTGGGTAAAAACTATGGAGGCTCCTCGCTTAAATAATTTTTAAAAATATTTTTTTATTATTATTTAAAGAAAAAAGGCCTTTGCCGAGGTTAAGTGCACCATGTACTAGCTGCCTATCTACTATTGTACTAATAGTAATACTAGTAAGTAGTATTGACATTGTATTACTAGCAGTAGCACTAGCACGGTGAACTTGGGCAGGCGTCCCAAGCCATAGTGTTGAACCATGGCATGGAGGGTTGAACTTGAAACTTGAATTTGAACAGGGCGATACTCGAGCCCGAGTTTTAACCTCTTATGACAGTGTCTACAAACTGTCAACTAGTACCACACAAGCAAGACAACAGACTGCTTCAGTAAACAATATTCCGCATGAAACAAACAGCCATGAAAATGAGGCAACACTCACGATTATTGGGAGTGGGACTGACCGCTTCGGACTACCCGTGCCTGCACTGCACGACAGTACGGTGTCAGAGGTCTTTCAGAATGGAGACCATTAATTTGCAATAGCGCCCTCAATAGACCACTAGTTTTACTAATTAATTTTTGGTGTATGTAGGGGGCGGCCACAATACTGAATACTAGGCGCGGCGGTTTTGTCACTGGCCGTCTTGTTCTTCTGATTGCATGCATTGTGCGTGTTCGCGTGACACAGTGCCGAGAGTGGAGAAACATAACATGGCGTAAAACAGCGAACAGAGCTCACTACTGAGATTGCAGTCGGAAGTCAACAGAGCGCCGAACCGAGAGTGTTTTTGGCAGCGGGGATTCTCGTCCACGCACGGAGAGAGCCCCCGGGCCCGTGATTTCGAGCGAAAATGGGACTCCTGGATATCGGGAAACAGGCTCTGTCAACAACCTTGCTGAAGGTCGTCCTGGGAATCACGCTGTTGGGAGGTAAGTACAAACAGTGCATGTACATAGTGTGCAGATGACAGAGTCTCATTGTGTACAATGCATGCTCAATTTGTTCTCACTCACTTTTAAGTTGCCCACTCACTTTTAAATTGCTCTATTTTCCTTCCTCCATGCTCAGACTCAGAGTCAGAGCCGCTCGTAATTGGTCATGTTTGTTGGTTTTGTTTTGTCTAGCTGCGATGGTTTGGTTGCCTGCACGTGCAATTTTGTCGTGGACCGCTGGCGCTAGCACTAGCACACAGACTTCTAAGTTCTAATCTTAACTTAGACCATGGAGGCCTCCTGTACCTCCATGCTCCTCCTGTACCTCCATGCTCCTCCTGTACCTCCATGCTCCTCCTGTACCTCCATGCTCCTCCTGTACCTCCATGCTCCTCCTGTACCTCCATGCTCCTCCTGTACCTCCATGCTCCTCCTGTACCTCCATGCTCCTCCTGTACCTCCATGCTCCTCCTGTACCTCCATGCTCCTCCTGTACCTCCATGCTCCTCCTGTACCTCCATGCTCCTCCTGTACCTCTATGCTCCTCCTGTACCTCTATGCTCCTCCTGTACCTCTATGCTCCTCCCCTACCTCCATGCCCCTCCTGTACCTCCATGCTCCTCCTGTACCACTATGCTCCTCCTGTACCTCCATGCTCCTCCTGTACCTCCATGCCCCTCCTGTACCTCCATGGTCCTCCTGTACCTCTATGCTCCTCCCCTACCTCCATGCCCCTCCTGTACCTCCATGGTCCTCCTGTACCTCCATGCTCCTCCTGTACCTCCATGCTCCTCCTGTACCTCCATGCTCCTCCTGTACCTCCATGCTCCTCCTGTACCTCCATGCTCCTCCTGTACCTCCATGCTCCTCCTGTACCTCCATGCTCCTCCTGTACCTCCATGCTCCTCCTGTACCTCCATGCTCCTCCTGTACCTCCATGCTCCTCCTGTACCTCCATGCTCCTCCTGTACCTCCATGCTCCTCCTGTACCTCCATGCTCCTCCTGTACCTCCATGCTCCTCCTGTACCTCCATGCTCCTCCTGTACCTCCATGCTCCTCCTGTACCTCCATGCTCCTCATGTACCTCTATGCTCCTCCTATACCTCTATGCTCCTCCTGTACCTCCATGCCCCTCCTGTACCTCCATGCTCCTCAGGACTGTACCTCCATGCTCCTCCTGTACCTCCATGCTCCTCCTGTACCTCCATGCTCCTCCTGTACCTCCATGCTCCTCCTGTACCTCCATGCTCCTCCTGTATCTCCATGCTCCTCCTGTACCTCCATGCCCCTCCTGTACCTCCATGCTCCTCCTGTACCTCTATGCTCCTCCTGTACCTTTATGGTCCGCTCCTGTACCTCCATGCTCCTCCTGTACCTCCATGCTCCTCCTGTACCACTATGCTCCTCCTGTACCACTATGCTCCTCCTGTACCTCCATGCTCCTCCTGTACCTCCATGCTCCTCCTGTACCTCCATGCTCCTCCTGTACCTCCATGCTCCTCCTGTACCTCCATGCTCCTCTTCGACCTCCATGCTCCTCCTCTACATCCATGCTCCTCCTCTACATCCATGCTCCTCCTTTACCTCCATGCTCCTCCTCTACCTCCATGCTCCTCCTCTACCTCCATGCTCCTCCTCTACCTCTATGCTCCTCCTCTACCTCCATGCTCCTCTTCTACCTCCATGCTCCTCCTCTACCTCCATGCTCCTCTTCTACCTCCATGCTTAGACCAACCCAACAACAGAGATTCGATAGGCGCTAAAATTTACATCTATTTTGTCTGGTAGCTATGGCAGGCGCCCCTACCTCACTGGTGTGTGGCTGTGGTTGTTGCTGACCTGGCTCCAGGGCCCAAGGGAAAACCCCAGATTTATTTTTGAGAACAAAAACAGATTTATTTTTGAGAACAAAAACAGATTTATTTTTGAGAACATTTTTTAAATTACATGTATGCACAAAAGTGAAATGAATTGCATTTCCACAGGTTATCACTTCAGAAATGATTGCAGCTTTAATTGATGTCTCTGTGCAGTGTGCCGTCAAACTTATAATGTTAAGGTTGATATCAATGTCAAAATGGCGGTATACATCTTTTATCCATGGGAAGAATTTCAAGGAAAACATATTTTTTCATAATGGGATTCCAGGTCAGATGAAAATACAAATCTCAGAGCCTGCCAAATCATCCGGTCTACTTTTGGCCCAAAGTTGGCAGACAAGACAGGAAAAGGGCTTCTTCCTCTGCCATGTTTGTACATGTATGATTTCCATTCTTCTGCTCAACTGAACTGCAAAAAGTGCACGCACGTGTACAGTTTTTCTACGCGCCGATTCATTTGTGTCAACACAATGCAATGAGCGACAGCAGGGCAGTATGTAAACAATCTATATACTGTTTGTATATTGGAAAATGCTCTTATGAGATTCAGTCAGTGATGATCAACTTGTGAAAGTTTCCACACAAAGATTAAAATTTTGCTTACTGTACAATGTACCAGTACATGTACACAGGCATGTCTCCAGGGATAAGGGTACAGTACACATACATACATGTACATGTACATGTGCGTTGTGTTGGGCCTACATTACATGTGCACATAACATTTCTGCTGAGTTCTGTTTTGTGCTCGTACGGTACATCTCAGAGGAAGGATGGGCCACTAGATGAAATGAGGAAGACGTAGGGGAACATTAATATGTTTTGGGAGGGGCACTCAGTATATTTTTAGTACACAAATGCAATTGCATCCACTCTCCAAATGCACCTAGGCCTGTGTAATCATTTCCTACACGTATTGTAAACCAGCAAGAATGAAATAATCTTGACGGATCTTATGCAGCACTGCACATAGGAATTACATGTACGTGTACACTGTAGACCTACAGTGTACACATGTACGAGTACATGTACTCATTTGTACTCACAGTACATGTACTGTGTATGTACTGTATGTACTGTACATTGTATGTAGTGCAATGTACATGTAATGTATGTGCTACTCCTGTATGTACTGTGCACATTGTATAGTCAGTACAATTGTGCAAGAGCGCAGCCAAACCCAAGGTCATTGGCAAACCACCATCATAGGGGTAGTGTGTGTGTGAGGCAGGGGCATGCAGTTTGGGTGCTAACAAAGAGCACTGCAGCAGTGCATGAGCCTGTGCAGGAAGGACAAAGAAACTCCTCAGACAACCGTCCTTGGATGAACCTGATTTTTAGCGTCGCTTGGGCCTTGGGGCACACCAGGGCCAGGCTGGGATAAAAGGCCTGTTGCAAAATAGCGCCAAAAATGTCTAATTACAAATTGTGTATATTGATTAATTAAAGAGTAAAATGTTCTGTTGCAAACTCCTGACTGGCTTAAAATTATCAAAATACAAAGCTCCTCACACTGATAAATGTAGAGGGCCTGGCATTTCGATCCTAGCAAAACCTTCCTGAACTAAAGGCAATATGACTCTGAGGAAGGTCCTACTATACATGTAATGGAAATGCCAGACCCTAAAAATTTCTGAAATTTTTTCATCAGTGCTCTTGTTTGTAACAGTGCAAGTTATTTTGAATGAAGATTGTGAAATAATCTCAAGGTTCCGGTTTGCAAAAAATTAAGGAAAATAGTTTCTTGATTGCTTGATTCTTAAATGCATAATAACTTTTGTACTAGTGTATTGTAAAGTGCGAGTGGTTCTTTTCAATTTCAGTATCAAACACACTCATAAAAGAGAAATTTGCATGGTGTTACTTTAAAAACTGTCACATAAATTAAGGTATTCTGCTACTCTCATTATGAAAACCTTCAAATCTCATGTGCATGCAAAAATTGATATGTGATAGGGCCTAGGTCCTGCTAGGATCGAAACATCATGTCAGGCCCTCTAATTTTTGAAATCTATGTATTGCAGGTCATTTTAGTCAGTGAGCAGTTTGCAAAAGCCTTTGTATTAACTTCAAAAACTTAAATGTTACTGGGCCGGACGTTTCGATCCTAGCAGGACCTTTCTCAAAGGCAGAGAAAGCCTTTGAGAAAGGTCCTGCTAGGATCAAAACGTCCGGCCCACTAAAATTTAAGATTTGCATATTGGTAATTTTAGTCAGTAAGCAGTTTGCAACATTTTTGTACAGTATATCACTCAACTTCAAAAACTGATTTGAACAGATTTCATTTAACTTGGAGTGCAGTGTACAGAATACTTTATATCATATACATGTACCCCCGGTACATGTAGATTACACACCGAAGAGAGGGTTAGGTTAGCACCACAGCCACATCAAGATTAATTTAGTGAGGCATGTGGATATGAAAAATTATCTGGACACAAGCACTCGTTCCAGTGGGGCGTGTTCATCAGTGAGTACATGTACATACCCGGTACATGTATGTGTGTATCAGTATTTGAAGCCATATGGCTTGTAATGTATACGTACAATGTACAATGTGCTATAGTGTACACTCGCAAGAAAGTGTCATTGCTCGCTACATGTACATGCCTCTAGAGGCTACGTTTAATTGATTTGCTATTTTTTTAGAAATATCCCTCAACCAAAACAACAGGTTCATTGTCAAGAAGCATTTAGAAATAAATTGCAAGCTATCCTCCACTTGTCATCGATTGGTATTACAAATGTTGATTGTATCATGCTGGCTTTGTAATTCACATGGCTTCAGCTTGGTTGGTTAACTGAAAAAAAAAGTTATTAAGATGTTTTTGAAGGTAAAAATGATAAAAGTCAACATTTTGATAGATTTTCCCTGTTTCCAGTCGTTGAACCTCACTCATGCACAGCCTACATGTACATGGATACATCGTACCGTGTTTAAATATGACTGGAAATTTGACTACATGTACCTGTCTTTTTCGGGAAAAATGTAGAATTACTCAAGAAAGCAAAAAATATTCCGATGTGAATAGAGGAATGGACATCGCTTTAATTAATAGCATTTAGCGAGCATCCTCTACTTTGCATACATGTACGTGTATCACGGTACTTTATTGGCTTGGATGCTCTGCCATTGCATTGCTTGGGATGCAGTACGTTTCCTTTGCAAACAAATTGACTCTCAAAGCATTAGAATGACAGGTACCTCACTGATACACCACGTGTACCGCACATGTACATGTTCATGTACCTCACAAGGGTATGTACCGGTATACAGTGTACATTTACATACAGGTACGTGTACATGAACCAGGTAAACATGTACAGTACATGTACAGTACATTGTACATGTACCTCAGCCTTGTACTGTTGACTGAAGAGATAAGCAAGATGTCTGTTGGTACCAGTAGGCCTATGAAGCCACATGGTGATACTCTATCTATTGGACTTTGCTAGTACTGTATCTCTGTACAACCATGAAAATCAAGCAGCCAAAGTTCATACTGCATCTGCACAACAAGTCTGCACTGTTCCACCCCCATGTTCACACCCTGTTCACTTTAGCCCAGCAGCAGAGAATGGAAATCATTGAATCCTACCTTCAAATGTTATGCGAGAACATCGCCAAACTTCTGGTGTGAGTGGTGTCTTTCTCGAAATTTCACTCATCTTCTGATGCCGGCCACAATCCTTTGTGTATAGGAATACCGAGGCTGAGCCATATACTGTGACACAGGCAGTATTGAAGCTGTTGCATTAGGGAGGGTGCACCTGTATGTCATCAATTCAGGGGGATGCACTGAACATCTGGAAGAAGGCTCTCTGAAGATGGATGCCAAGCGGAGAGGCGATTACGCCCCGCTTCCTTCCATGGACAATCTGCCGGCTGAGGCGGCCTTTGATGAAATAGATCTGCAGGATTTTTCCAGCGACCGCTCCGTTGCGTCCGCGACTGACGAGCCGGAGGAGCCGAGCCGAGTCGGGGAAGCCCACAGCGGCCTGGATCCCAGCGTGGACCTGAGCAGCCATGAGGAACCCTATGATATGTACGACCAGACCAAGCCCTCGATGGGCGACGGCCGTCGGCCGGATGCGGACATCCCCTCGGTGGGGGAGAGCGAGGCCATGAACACCTCCGTGCGGAGCCTGAGCCAGCTGCCCTTCAGGGACCTCTGGATACGCACCAAGCGGATGATGAAGACGTCGTGGGCAGAGTCCAGCCGTGGCCTGACCCTTTGGTGGGGGCACACCAAGGCCTGGCTCTTCTCACGCTACTTCCTCGCCTGGCTTTTCTTCTATTTCTGGGTCGGCCCCACTCTAGTGATGGGTGAGCAGGATGCAGGCTGCTACTGGATAAAGGAAATTGATCGTGATCACATCATAGCACTAAGGCCAAAAACACTGATTTCCATCATCTTTAAAAGCACTACATGTACTATACCGGTACCTAAGGCTTCAGCTTGGTGTTGAATTGTCTTACATGTAACTGACTTGTAATTGAGGAACAAAGTTTATGCTAGGTATACACTTCCAGGTTATGGTTGAGTCTTGTAATCCATCTGAATTACTGTATGTTGGAGCTACACTGTACATAAAAACGTGTACATGTACATGTACATGTACGTTGTACATGTAAGTTGAACATACATGTACATGTACATGTAGCTGTCTAGATCTGTGCCAGTTGGAAACATTTAAGGATGTACTGATACGTACATGTCCATGTACATGTAGTTAATACATGTACATGTACTGTACACATGTCTGTACACTGTACAGTCAGTGCATGTACATGTGTATACGTGTACATGTACATTAATATGTACATGTACATGGACATTAATATGTACAGCTCCTGGTTTCTGAACATGAGCAGGGATGACTCGTTCACACAGTTGTTAGATTTTACATTCTGAGTGTATGTGGGTCCTCCACCAAAGTTAAACATGTACATGTACAAAGAACATGAACATTGATGGAATAACATTTTTACGTTTAATAAAACAATAACATACATGTATCTCCAGCTCCCATTTTGCTGTGACTTTCCAGCATGTCTGTTTCTTTTCTACCGTAGAGGAGCTCACAGGAGCACAACCCTCACTGGAATTTTTCCGCTGACACAATCTTTCCCTTCTTGTTGCAGCCTCATTGCTACGTTACAATGCCTTGTCCGGTGTGTATCTACTCTGCCTCCTGGTGCTCCCACTCATGCCCAACCCTAGCCAGCGGACCATGGCCGGTAAGTGTGACTGAATACCATCTTCTTCATCTCTCTGTCGATGTCATACATTCACATGCAACCTTTGGAGAACCTCTCTGGCTTTGGCTCTGTTGCGGACCTCTTATCAAAGTTTGAAGTCCTGTGGAAGGCAAACAGCCCAAGCAAATAACAAAACACAGTGTTTAATTACCATACACAGCGAGTTGGGTAAACAGTTCTTGAAAAACCTGACTGATCCGTGGTTTCGATCTGAAACATTTTTAAGGTTTTAGTTAACATTCATACCAGTGCTCTGCATCCTTATCAGTCCAATATCTCTTTGATAAAGTAATGGAAAATGACAAGTTTGCTTTCTTCCGTGATTCAAGATCCACCGCCGTGTATACCATTGACCTTTTTTTCTCCATATACATCCAGGGAGGACAGGGATATACTTGATCATTGTGGTCGTCTTGGCTTGCCTTGCCTGCTTGACACAGGGCATCTTCCAGATTGTCCTGGTAGCAGACTCCCCATACGGAGATGGCTGGGAATTCTGTAAGTGCCCCCACAATCAGATGCTCCAAAGAAGTAATTCTCAAACAGTGAAGCTGGTCTCTGTACACGGTGTACCGGTAGAGGGTACAAATACTACAAAATGCACCCCGTTCTCCTCCTTGCTTCTTTTATTTGACTTCATTATCATTACCTGTATATTTGCGGCTGATCGTTCATTTTATCTACTCTCTGTGTTTAGATTGTCTTTTTCCCATTGAGCAAGATGAGGCTTAGCTTTGACATTGAATGCGTTATGTGCACTTCTTACCAAGTTGAGGCCTCTTTGTACATGTAATTACATTACACTGGAAGTCTCATTATTATAATCATTACCGGTATTACTTGTACTGCAATGTTGTCTTTATGCAGGCAATGGCACGGATGCTGTGTGGAGACAATTGGGATACCAGAGGTGAGTCAAAGGTCAAGTCCTCACAAATTAACTGGGTCAAGGATCAAATCCCACAAATTAACTGGGTCAAGGGTCAAACCCTCACAGACAAACAAACATCCGATGGAAGACAACAAATGTGATTGAAATTTACAAATTAGAATTTGTGCAAGCGGCTTACTGACACGAATGAGCAGAAAAACTAATCTCATAATGCTACAGTGTCTAGCATTCTGCCTTTGAGCATAGCATTCTGCCTTTGAGCATAGCATTCTGCCTTTGAACATAGCATTCTGCCTTTGAGCATAGCATTCTGCCTTTGAGCATAGCATTCTGCCTTTGAGCATAGCATTCTGCCTTTGAGCATAGCATTCTGCCTTTGAGCATAGCATTCTGCCTTTGAGCATACATGTAGCATTCTGCCTTTGAGCATAGCATTCTGCCTTTGAGCATACATTGTAGCATTCTGCCTTTGAACATAGGATTCTGCCTTTGAGGAAGATCCTGCTTGGGTCAAAACATCAGACCCTTTTTTGAGCATTTAAATTTTTTTTTTTTTTTAAGGTTGAACGACCTCTCGGGTGCCTCGGTGTGTCGGCTCGTCCTGCCTGATGTCGTCGTCCTGATTGTTGCCATCGTTGTTCTGATCGTGTGCAAGAAGCTCTTTGCCCCGCCCCGCCCTGAGGAGTCCCAGGCCGGTGACCAGGAGGGCGGCTCCGGGGTGGTGGAGCGCCGGACCCGGCCCAAGTCGGTGGTGGTGGAGGGCCTGCAGGCCTTCGCCGCCATGGTCCTGTGCGCCTTCGCGGCCGTCATCCTGCCCTCCGCCACCTCGGCCGCCTACTTCCTGACCTTCCTGCTGGTCATCACCTGGTGGGCCTTCTACCAGTCCTGGGGCCGCCGGTTCTACCACGTCTGCATCGTCTGGCTGCTGTACAGCGGCGCACACATCTTTGTCCTCTACCTGTACCAGTTCCCCTTCTTCCAGGAGGCCCTGCACCCAGATGACTTCTATGCAAGGTCTGTTTGCTCCCTCCTCCCGCTCTCTCTATCTCTGTCTCTCTCTGTCTCTCTCTATCTTGCTCTGTCTGTCTGTCTGTCTGTCTGTCTGTCTGTCTGTCTGTCTGTCTGTCTGTCTGTCGGGCTGTGTTTTTCTGTCTGTGTCTCTCTTTCCCCCCCCTCTCTCTCTCTCTCTCTCTGTCTGTGTCTCTCTCCCCTCTCTCTTTCTCTCTCTTCCTCTCTCTCTCTCCCTCTCTCCTCTCTCTCATCTCTCCCTCCCCTCTGTCTCTGTCTCTCCCCCTCTCTCTCTTCCTCTCTCTGTCTGTCTGTCTCTCTCCCCCTCTGTCTCTCTCTATCTTCCCCCTCTATGTCTCTCTCTCTTTCTCTCCTCTCTCTCCCCTCTGTCACTCTCTCTCCCCTCTTTGTGTCTCTCTTTCTCTCTCATCTGTCTCTCTCTCTCCCCCCTCTCTGTCTCTCTCTTTCTAACCCCTCTCTGTCTCTCTCTTTCTCTCCCTTTCTCTCCTCTCTCTCACTGTCTCTCACTGTCTGACTGACTGTCTGTCTGTCTCTCTCTCTCTCTCTCTCTCTCTCTCTCCCTCCTCACCTTTCTCTCTCTTTCTTTCTCTCTCTGTCTCAAAAAACTTTAAGAATCCCCAGGTCCCATAAGATAAGGGTCCTTCACGATTGCCAGTCAGTTGTTGCATTTGGATCACATTGTGAGCTTGCACTAAGGAACTGTTGCGTAACGCACAGCTTCTCCTGCAAGTTGGAAATATTTGAAATTCTAGCTGCCCGCTTATCACAGGCAATGGTGGCAGACATAAGAACGAGTTCACAACGTGACTGGAATGAATACGGCATCTGATCTCCATGCTTACTTATCTCCATTGTAAGCATCTGTCTGGTTGTCAGAATTAGCATCCAGGACCTCTTTCATTAATTAGGACAGTACCCCGGAAGTCTTTTGGTTCAAAGCTCAACTTCAGTTCGAAGTGAGGTCATTTAGTCCAAGATGCATTTTAAAAGCACTGAGTATACAAGTGCAGAAAGTGCGGTGTTCTACTTAATTGTACATACATGTATTGGATCTGGTAGAGTCACAAGTACATTTCATCCACACAAATCGTAAATGGGTACAGTATGTACATGTACATATGTATGCACAAGCTTTATTTGGCTTTATAAAGGTGCAGTTTACATTGAAGCATGGCAAATCAAGCCCCCACCCCTTTTTTTAATCATGTCTGGCATGTCTGGGGGATGAACACACACAGAGCACACGTTACATGTAACATCCAAAGGCTTTCACATCAATCAATGATGTGGAACAGAATTTCACATCATTGAACTGCACATTGAGTGTGGGAGTGGTTAATTTTACATTTGCCGTGTGAAAAAAACGGCCCGAGTGCAGCTGTGCTTGGTAATCAATGCTTTCCCATGGGTGTCTTCTAAATTCATGAACCTCCCACATCATTCGTTGTCATGTCATGGCTCAGTCCTCGCATATCCCAGCCCAGACATTTTGCATCATCTATTATTAAGTTTTCAAATCAAACTTGTGGTACATTGATAGATAGGTTGCACATGCAGTAATGATCCCTAGTGAAACTCGCGTGTTAAAGTGCATCAGTACATGCAAATTAAGTTCCAGATGTTTAATAAACCCCTCTGGTCAATCAGACAGATAATGAGTGAACCATCAGCCGACACATCTGTTTTCTAACATCTGTTTTTTTTGTGAGGTTTTCAAGACCGTGGAAAACAAATATAAATTAAAAATTAAGGACATAACTGTATTGTGGACCATACACTTACAGTTTTGGTACATACATGTAAATCTCGGGTACTTTTCCATTTGTGCCTTGTTCATGGTTCAGGCTGTCATTCTGTTGTTTTTTCTGAAATTAATTTAATCTCAAGAATTTCAATCCTCTTATCGTTAAATCTCAAAAGTGAGAGGGCCTGATGTTTCGATCCCAGCAGGACCTTTCTCAAAGGCAAAGACAAAGGTCCTGCTAGGATCGAAGCGTCAGGCCCTCTAACTTTTGAGTTTTAAGCATTGCAGGTCTTTTTAGTCAGTGAGCAGTTTGCAGCAGTTTGTTGTATTACCAGTAACTCTTTACCTTACTGATAAAACAAATTCAAAATTCATGCATTACCCCTGTATTTCATTTTTGATGGATTACTCCATGAGAAATTAAGAACACTTGTTGATGTGAACAATTACATTTGTCTTTCTCAGCTCAGCATTTGCCTTTTTCAGCAGGGCATTTTGTGTCTCTCAACATTGATGAATGGTCAGTGTCTCTTGATCATGGGCATACATGTAATACAAGTAATTATCTACCGCTCCCTTTGTCTGTGCAGACTGTTTGGTCTGAAGGCAATCATCAATGCCAGGGACTGTGATGAGCCCAGGGAGATACTGATCGAGAGTCAGAAATGGCCTGTCTATGTCAACCCCGGTGCTGTGCTCCTCTTCTATCTCTACCTGGCCGCACTGATTCGCTGCTGGCTGGATGGACCGGTAAGTGGCTGGGCATTACCAATTACCACCTACATATGTATACTAAGCCAGCTGTCCATAGGGGTATACAGTACATGTACACCCAGGTTAATCCATTGTTGGCATGTAACAGAGCTTTTTTGATTAAAATTTGGGACAATGAAAGCACTGCCTGTAACCAGTCATGTAGGGGCTGAGCCAAACCTGCATTATGCAAAATATCTAATCAGGGTTTCCCCTTAATGAAGAGGGTTGCTAATTCTTGATTTGTTTCCATTACATAATATGTGGACCCGGGTTCTCACTCAAGCTTGACTGCTAACCCTACAAGGTTATTCACCCTAAATTTGCCCCCCCCCCCCACAGTATGTCACAGATCACATGGTCTCTCACTCCCAAAAAATCAATAGTTGCTAGTGTCATTGTAAACAAAAACTTGGCTCCTTGCCAAATTTCCTTCAGTTGGCTCCTTGCCAAATTTCCTTCAGTTGGCTCCCTGCCAAGTTTGCAATCTGCCAAGCTGGCCCCCTGCCAAGCTGGCCCCCTGCCAAGCTGGCCCATTGTAAAGTTAGCCCACTGCCAAGTTAGGATTTGGAAGAAAATCAGACATTGGTTTTTGGAAGATCCATGTGCATGATTCTACTGGGCCTCAATGTGCACCACTGATGTACAGTAGATTGGACGATGGCGAATAGTGATACACCATGGTGGAAAACATTCCAGTCTTCTCTTTTTGTCCACAGGACCAGTCCAGTAGTGTCAGGTTGTCATTGTATTGTGAAACTGAGTACAGTTTTTGTTATGAAAGCGGAGTTGAACAAGATGAAGTAGGTGGTGGTTTGTGGCAATAGTGCATGGTGACTGAGATCAAGATTGTTTGCATCATTGAAACAGTGTACCAACCTTTGTTTCCAATGGGAGCCACTTTAATAAGTATCAAGCATGTGTTCAAGCACACAATTCCGTATGAATGTTACCGGTACCTATACTGAACAAATAAGAAGCTGCTTGGAAGTTTGGTTGGGAATCTGTTTTTCTAATGGGCTTTTTCCCCTTCAAATTCAAAGTATTTTGAGATAGGCCCCATGTACACATGCATCTAATTGCACTGCCATATTATGATGCAGTATGCAAATGCATGGTACAGGTATATGTTTACACAAACATACATATCAACTTGCCAAGTACCTTTTCAATTATAATTCCCATAAAGAGTAAGGGATCCTGAGTACAAAGAACATACGGTACACAAAATGCATACTAATTGTAACTTCTTCATTTTTGCTCCGAGTATTGGTCTGAGTATAGATGTACTGTACATGTACTGTACATACATGTACGGTAGGCCTACTAATCCATATGAACAGTTGTATGTGACTGTTTGCATGTACATGTATACTGTACATGTACATGTACTCAAATAGATAGTGCGTAGTACATGTTCAATCAAACAGGTTGTCATTGGTGATCCAATTTATCTGTTCAAGTTTTCTGCACTTGTATAGAGCAGGAAGCTGGCACAGCAATCCCATGCACAGCACAGTTGTGTCAGCTCATGAATAATTCATGAGGTGCTTTAGGCACAGCCTTAATTGCATTGACAACATTTATGGAGTTTCCATAAAAAAACCATGTGTATGCCTAATTGACTGATATTACATGTACATGTACCGGTACTGTGTACATGTACTAATGTACTTTGAATTTTTGTAATACACTGTACATGTGATGGATTGAAATGAATGGAACAAGTGCTTATGCAGTATGCACTATGCAACATGATGTTTGCTGCTTTTACACATATATATGCATGGCAGTTTTCAGTTGAATATTTGTTCTTTTAGTTTGCTGTCATAATGCAGTAATTCATATGCACTTATTGTTTCCTGTACGGCCTATTTTTTGTATCTGATTTAGTGTACGTATTTCACTTTGGGGAGAATTTTGGTCTTCAGTTGATGAAGAGGGTTTTCACATACACCTGTATTTCCACCCCTCCTGGGACCCTACGAAGAAGAAGTTGAAAGTGCATTGGAAACACGGTATTTAGAAAGGCATTAGGTGAAATAATCAGGCGACGAGATGAATTGCCTGTAGATGCATACATCACCTGATCACATGTACACGTATGGTATGCAAAAGGTGCACATTCACGTTTTGGGTGAGATAAGGCATGGGGGAAGGATGGATAAGGTTGACCATAGTAGAGATACAGTGTATGACACCAAGAAAAGTTACATTTGAATTATTGCTTTGCACCACAGAGCAGAGTAAGTTACACAAATGGGAACGGCAAAAGAAAGGTGAGTTCTGCTCCTGTCAATATAATCCCATTGTTGAAAGAAAACACTAAAAGAATATGTTCACGTACACTTATACATGTACAGGTACTTCTCAACACCATTTTTGCTTCACGCATTTTTACATGCATACCGTAGTTGCTAACCAGTTAATTAACAATACTTTGTTCATTAACAAAGGCATTAATCACCTCATTTTTCATTGAAAAGAGATTGACCATTTTTCACTTTCCCCCTTTTTGTTTGGGGGGGGGGGGGCTTGAGAAGTTACATTTTGACAAGTTTTGGTCTCCAAGTTGGTCACAGCACAATTCAAACACCTTCCAACCTCGGAGAAGCTATAAGCACGTGTACATTATGTATAACAATATATATCCTATACTGTACGTGCATTATGATTGAAATTCATTTGCTAGAATAAACAAACTAATCTATTAACACTATTCTGTGCTCACAATTATTGTTTGTATTAGGGTGGTTCTGTAGATGATTTTAATACTTGATTCCACCTAATTATTATTATTATTATTATTATTATTATTATTAATTTTTTTTTTTTTTTGGGGGGGCTAACAACTCACAGCCTATAGTAATAATGAGAGAAGTACCAGTACATATGTACCGGTAGATGCAGGTTTTGCTGAGATATTTTCTCAGTGTGTCTTTTGGCAATCTGGGAATAATATGCTCCACAACCTAATCCGATTTGGTTATAAATACAATGTATACATGTACATGTACATGTACTGTACCAAGAAGGTGGTTATACAGTTTAAATGATAACCACAAAATAGGGCCTGAGAGAGTCTAGGCCAGGTCACACAAAATGCTAGAACGGTGCCACACTGAATCTGGTGCAGTCCTAGCAGTGTCTTCATAAATTTTCTTTAGAATCTACATTATAAAGGTTTATGAAAAGTTTATTAAGGTTATGAATCCCCCATAAGCCAATTGGCACTTGTTGATTTACCAATTGAAATCTAATTTAAGTACTTAATTTTTTTCTGGGTAGAAAGGCTTTTTAAAAATCCAAACGTGAATGCACGTCATCCTAACTGGCATTGAAAATACAGCAATAAACGTATTGAGTGAGCTGCATACGGTAAGTGGCCACCGTGCACTTTCTCCCATAGGCCCTGTTTAAATGAATCACCCTCGTTATGCTAATTGTCTAAGCGTCATTGACCATGCACAATTGATCTTGATGCCGCAGTGAAATGGTCGGTGGCAGGCTGAATAGAGCCCGCTGCCACTCAGGGCTCTCAAGGCCAAACCTAATTGCAGTATCCACATTGTACTATCAAGGGAGTTGTTCTCAAATTGCTTGAGTAATGCTAATTAGTCTATTGTATATATGTTTGTACACGTTCAAACGCTCCATGTGTTGAATGGATGTATTTGCTTGGCTTCATCTTGCTGCACGAGGCTGTTCTCATTGATGTGTATGTGAAAGAGAAGCATAGCTTTAACTACCCGCAGGTTTCGTCACAGTGCAGTGTTCATTTCATATCAATGCATTGGGCTACTGTAGCCTAAAACCTTACCTGCTTTATGCACTTTGAAGCATGTACAGTGCATGTACATGTACACTGTACATGTATGTGTGCATTGGTTTTTGCATTTGGCCTGCACATTTGCTCATCTTGCAGTCAGCAATGTGTGGTCTGTTAACAGCCCATTGCCCCTGTGCACTGTCCTTGTCTGGCTCATGGCTGTCTCAAGGCTTCCATAAAATTCCAGACATATGCTATCATGCATACATCTCATCTAGTGCGTCTCTGCTCTCATACAGCATGTCTCTGCTCTCATATATTGTGTCTCTGCTTCAAATAACCTTCAATAGTCTTTACTCCAAACCAAACTGAAGTTCTGATGCCATTTCCAAGAAGCACACGGTATATCAATTATGGCATCATTCACAAGTTAATGTATACCCGGCGTGTGCAGTCACCAATTTGTGAACTTTGATCTTCAGTTTTCTTCAAATGCTCACAACATAGTTGAATAGATTCCAAGTAAGCTGAGAAAAATGTTGATTGGTATGTGATTCACACCCATGACCTATGATACATGTAGGTATAGATCTCTACAATATGCCATGTCTCTGCATTACTTGACACCCACTGTATGTGGTCCTGTCAGAGGCTGCAGCAGTAACCAGGCACTGATTTGGTCTCGGCTGACTTAATTCAAAATGCATCTCTAGACTTTACTCAGCTGAATGCTCTGCACACTCTGCCAGTCATCTAACTCTAAGGAGATCTTTACAGAGTCATTGAAATACCCAATGTAGCAGCCGCTGTATCAGATCTCCCCGTGCAATTGATATGATCTCAGGCCACGTGCCCACTCATCATACACATGTACTCCATGTCCCCAGACAGATTACTTCTGACAGTTTCCAAGCAGGTGGTATTACTGGATGCTGAGTGATAACCTGTGCTATGTGTGCAATTAGGGCCTTTGCGTCTCAAGGGGAGGCTCAGATGCATACACAGTGTACACGTGGATTTGGAAGGACTTGTTTAGTGCATATGTACTTTCTTGGTGCTGTGCAGACAGTGTGTGCACAGCATGTACATGTACTCTGTTGAGAGATGCATCAAGAAGATGATCATTCCAATTGCAGGGGTGTTTATGAGCTTGGCTGGCTGGTAGTATGATATGACACATGCTGAGTGACAGGCCACACTGAGATTTCGTAAGTCTTCTCTCGGTGAAGTTGTACACCACCCTAGCTACATGTATGTGCATATGAAGCATCATGTATAGTGTTCTGTGGATAAGCATGTACATGTACAGTGTACATGTACAAACGAATAAGTACTACTGGCACTACCAGTACCACACCATCTATTCACCATAGCCAGTACAAGTTTCAAGCTCTTAATTTTATGGACAAGACTGGATACGTCCTGTATCATAACCCTTAAAATATTTCACCCCTAATTTGTTTGCTTCGTTGAAGCAAGTCAACATTTCTGTTTTCATGGGAAAAGTCCAAGGACCTTGCCCTTTCTTATCCTCTGTCGCAAATTTCAAAGCGGTGTGCATGTTGTCTTAAGCCCCGAATCGTGCATGCCCTTTAACTGCCTTAACCAGCTTTGCATGGGCATTCTGTCAGGACAGGGTGCACACTGCATCTCCAGACTAAACCAAAATCAATTCTGATAAACCTTATGCCATCAAGATAGATCACTGAGCTAATCTGTTTTGGATGGAACGAGACTCGTGAAGGGGAAGAAGGGATCCAGGCAATCTTAAGATCAAGAAGTGCATACGGTAGATACATTTCTCCCTATGCTGTTTGTAGGGCAAAATACTTATTTTGTGAGGTTTTTAGAGCAACATTTTTGTATACTGGACTTACACTCAATTCAAGTGAGTTCGGGTTAAATCTGAAATGCAGGTCATTTTTTTATTCAGATGCACATGTTACATGTACCCGTACATGTGCTCACAATAATGAGGATAGCAAAGAGAAATGTTCTACCACAGAGCAAGGAACTCTATGGTTCTACCTTACATCCAATTCTATAGACTTCCACATGATAATTATAGAGTGTTGCATCAAGTTAAGGTCTAAAACTTATACAGAAATGTTGCAAACTGCTTCCTGACCAAAAGGAACTGGTTTACACACAAATTGATAAGGGGCCTGATCTTTCAGTCTTAGCAGTGCATTTCTCAAAGGAAAGCATTTGACAATACTTCTCACCAGACTATTGCTGCATTGTGTCTGCTCATAGTACAGTGTGTACACACTGTGCATGCACATGCAAAAGGTTGAGATGGATTCAATTGTACATTTAATTACGGCTCATATTGAATATCATTGAGCTGTGAGTGATTGCACGACTGACACTCCCACCCAATGCACGTTTATAATCAATAGATCACAAGTCAAAATTGAACCCAATTAGATACTAACCTCGGATGGCATGGGTGCATTTTGTATTCTGGAGCCTAGTCCAGGAATCATATACAGAGCTCCATGATTGCACACACGTAAAATGTATGGCCGTAGTCTGATAGTTCATTTGTACATGTATATACAGGTTCATGTACCTGTCTGGTACATGTACAATGTATGTGCAGTACATTAACATGTACACATGGGTACATACATATTTACGCTCATTGTGTACATTCAAGAAAGCCATTGTATGCATTGATTGGAAGACAAAGCTGAACAACCTCTGTTTTCTATAGCATCAGCCTGCTTTTAGATCAAACATTTACAATGTACCAGGGGACTCAAAGTGCATCTGGGTTTTTTTTTTTTTTTCAAAAATTCCACCAACCAGAGAAATGGCTACAAATGTGCTGGTACCTGTACCTGTAGTGAGACTGCTGTTAACATGTACATGTACCGGTACATATGTACACTATGTACATTGTACGTGCAGTGGTAAGAAAAAAAGTTTATGTACATGTACATGCAGTATTACATAATTCTGGATACTGCAAGCTGCATATGTACATGTACCGTACCTACATGTACCCTGGCATCCATATTCATGGCGACAGTGTGATTTCAATAGTGTGTGAATTAAAGCACTCTTTAAAGGCATAAGTGCGGATGTGCGTGTTTATCCGAACCATGAGTTGGTCTTTTGACCTACAGCTGCATTTTATTGAGCCCCATTACATGTACATGTACATGTACATGTATACATATGTACATGTATGTACACTACCATATGGTTTACATGGAGTCATCTGTTGTGGCACATGAAAACCAAATACATGTAACTCTTTACTGAGTGGAGGTTCACCGCTGATACTTACATGTATAAATAGCGATTTGATTGAAAAGTGTGTTCCTTGGTCTGTTTGCCTGGACTACAAAATTATGCATAAACTCAGAATGCATAGACTGTGGATCAAATTTGATTCATACACTAAATTCCAGTGCAAATTCAGGTTCAATCTGAAATGCAGATTACTGCAGATCAAGTTCTTCTCACTCAAAACCTACTTCCATTGGTCAGATGTAAATGTTACTGGAACACCACACCTACATGTGTATGTGTATAGCGAAGAGGACACTGTACATGTACATGTACATGTACTGGTCCACCTTACATGTACATGTACATCCAGTGCTATAGACCTTCCCATGCCATCATACACAGTAGTGTTGCATCATGGCTTCTCAGCATTGCTTGTTCTGCCCCTTGACAAACTGGCCAAGCTTATTAACTCTCACATGACTGTGCATGATTCAACACTTGTATAAACCACATTCAAAACCTCAATCCTTTTGAAGCCTGTTCCGTTCAGATGATTTTTTTCCAAATGAAGAAGATGCTACCTGTACATGTACTTAAGGGATTGCAGTATCAATGCACTAACCATTTAAACAAAATCTACATGTTTATGGGGGGAAAAGAGGTATTTTAATCATCTTAACGATCTTGTAATTGTCCTTTTATTTTGGAGTTACGGTACATGTTATACAAAAATTGTTGCAAACTGCTCACCGACTAAAATGACCTGCAAAACATAAATCTCAAAAGTTAGAGGGCCTGATGCATTTCGATCCTACATGTGTACATGTGTAGCAGGACCTTTCTCATCAAAGGCAATTTTTTTTTTTTTCTCAAAGGCAAATTATTTTGGAGGTGCAGTCATAATATAAATTCTGATCACTTGGTTACAGACATCAGAGCTGCTTGTGCACATGTATATGTCCCTCATGAACTTGAAGCCAAATGTAAGACTCGCCAGTGTGTAGACCTCATCCTGCATGTCTCTGGTGAGTTGACACCTTTGGTCTTGTTTGTTGTGCCCAGGATCATGAAGTCTTGCGCCGGCAGAAGAGGCAGCGGAAAAAGCACGGGGAGAAAGAGGTAAGGTTAAGCACACATCGGCACTGGCGGCCATAGGGATGTGCACAAAAGCTGCCGACATTATGATACACACACACACTTACATGTAAGACTCATGTGCACTGTACACGGAATGGCCTACAGTACATGAGAGCAAGTCAGTACATGTGGTTTACTGGTTTGTGGTTAAAGCTCCATGTGAACAGTACATGTATCTCTTCTGTCAGTGAGCACTGATCCTGAAGGGGAATGGAGGGACTTAAGGAATGTCAGTTATTGAGTGGCTCAAGCACTCCAACCTTCTGCCATCAAACAATAGGCCTAACAGCCAACCATACAGTCATGTAATGTCTTGGTGTCATCTTTGGCTAGTGTTTGCATGTTAATCTTTCAGCTCACATCCTTATTTTTGTAAGGTGAGGCTTTTGGGAGCTGAAGTAATTTTGGTGCTTAAGCAGCACTTTGAAAATTGGATACCGATGATGAACAATTCTTTACTGTCATAAAACTTTGAGTCCCTTTGCTTCTCCTCAGAACAAGCCCTCACTCACAAATAAGGTATTTTTTCCAAAAGTTTATGCCACAAACCTACCACCTACAGTACATCCACACGTTCATGTACGGTACCTGCTGCCACCTTTTTGACAGATAGCTACCCACAGTATTCAGAGCACATTTCCACACAGTAGATAGGATAGAATTAGAACTGCTGATGTTGCCTTTTCGCCGTAGATCCCCTTCAAAGCTAGCACATGTATGTAGGCCCACACATTACATCACCAGCATGGGGCTGCAGTAGATCATGTGGTAACATCCAACATCAGTAGATGCTCTGTGTCTGCATACATTAGAGTAAAACTCCCATTTGTTTAAGTACTGTAGGTACACATTTTCCTTTTGCAGCAGTTGATACAACAAGTAAAAGTTAGCCAAAGGTTAACCCTCCGAGTTACGGTATAACATAATCTCAACCCCATATCTTATAATCATATTACCGTTTTCGCATTGGCTGCTTCATGCAAATTTAGCGAAGATGCTCCAGCAACTAATATCCACGTTGGGTCATTGACTGTTGCTTAATATCTTTATATATTAGTATTACACATGGATCTAAAATGCTTCTCCAACCTAACCTGTTCAGTACTGAGTTGATCATAACATTGAGCACAGTGTTCAGAGTTGGTTGTGATTAATGCTCTGCCATTCAAAGACTGGTAAAAAGGGATTAAGGTACATGTACTTGTACCAAGATTATACTGTAAATTCATGATGTGCTTATTGCTAATTTTTCAGTCACTGAAATGTTTTTGTCCTCTTTTGTCCTTTGTTGACTTTTGAATTCTTCTAATAATCATGAACATGTGAACTCTGAGTTTTTGTCCACTTGTGTTGAGTTTGTTTGGATCAATTTAACATACTTCTTGTTGTTTTTGTTATGGTCACTTCAGTGATTATTTGTTCATAAGTTCTTGTCTCTTTCTCGCACCCCTCTCCCACCTTAACCCTCTCCCACCTTAACCCTCCCCCACCTTAACCCTCTCTCACCTCAACCTACTCCCATCTCACCCCTCTCCCACCATAACCCTCTCCCACCTTACCCCTCTTTCACCTCACCCCTGTCTCATCTCACCCCTCTCCCACCACACCTCTCCCCAACCTTGCCCCTCTCCAACCTTACCCCTCTCTCCCACCACAACCCTCTCCCATCACACCCCTCTCCCATCACACCCCTCTCCCACCACACCTCTCTCCCACCTTACCCCTCTCCCACCTTACCCCTCTCCCACCTTACCCTTCTCCCACCTTACCCCTCTCCCACCTTTCCCCTCTCCCGTCACACTCCTCTCCCACCACACCCCTCTCCCACCTTACCCCTCTCCCACCTTACCACTCTCTCTCGCCTCAACCTTCTCCCATCTCACCCCTCTCCCACCTTACCCCTCTCTCCCACCTTACCCCTCTCTACCACCTTACCCCTCTGTCTCACCTCAACCTTCTCCCATCTCACCCCTCTCCAATGTCCATTGTGTGTCCAATGTCCACCATGTCTATTCTAATCTATTTATTCCCCTCGTGGACATTTTGGGCGTTTCCTTCCTCTATTCTCAAAGGTCTCTCCGCAGAGACAGGTTTGTATATATGTCTCAGTTTTCAACCCTCAGTGATCTTTCTATACCATCAATTCATTCTGTCCTGAGACCTGAGTTTTGCATCCAGTTGTATGTGTTGCATGTCTCACTGGTCGGAGGACCAGTACAAAGAACCGTGTAGCCACACAACAAAAGCCTGCAATTCAAGTATTGAATTTGAACATCACCCAAACAAGAATGGAGTAAAAAGGCACATTTTGCACCACAAAACAATGTGCATTTGTTTGATCATTTCTGTTGTTAGTCCTGCAAGGCACACACATACACACATGTCGACTGTGAGTTGACGAAAGTCCTGCTGTGAATACTCCCAATGTCCCCGTTCCCATAAATCAAATTGAAACTGGAAACAGTGCTTTTCACTGACTTATCATCTCTCCACACCCCCCAAAACCGTACCAAATAAACAGTAGTATCATTATAATGAGCAGTGCTGACAGGCACACCACCATGTGTGTACACTAGCATTGATTGAAAGAAAGGTAGACTAGTAAAGTCTCCTGTGCATTTTTGTCACAACCAATAGCCTTGCAGGTCTCCAACCCTTCCAAACTGACCTGAAAGAAACACAAATGTTAATCACCAAAGCCTACCGTACATTTCCTGTGTGTGTTTGTGGTTGTCATTTGTTCTTTTACACACCAAATTCAAATTAAACCATTGCATCTTCACCAACAGGTTATTTTCTGTGGTAACTGTACCTTGTTTTTACCCATTTTTTTAATTAGTATTTTTTTTAAAGTGAGATTAAGGATTGATTTTGCTTTATTTTGCTCTCTGATTCATAAACCTGCCAGTCGTCCCCAAAAGCAAGTATTTCCTTTTTTTTTTGAGTTGTATTATAATTTTTTTTCTTATTGAAAAGAGCTTGCTTTCTCGTGCTGTGCATGTTGTGTCTGTGGTTCCTTTTTGCTTTTTTTTCTGCAGCGATTAATTTTGATTGCGATTGACATTTATGTTTTCATGTTGTGATACTTGTGACTACATGTACACTGAGACCTCAAATTGAAGCCTTAAGCCCTTGAGTTTGGCCACTTTTTTTTTTTTTAAGAATAATTATCCGGCTTCAAAAATCTTCTCTTTGTTCAACTTCCTGGAATCCAACCCTTGAAGCCAAATTCTTATAGCTGCTTAAGGACCAAAACCAAAAGAGAGTCTCTTCTGAGTTAACGGGTAAAGCAATTTGCCAACCACGGATCTCCCGTCTTTTTGGCAAAGTAACCAATGAAGTCAGCAGCATTAAATCCCAAAAATTAAATCCCTAGCAGGACCTTTCTCAAGGGCAGAGAGAATTAAATCTCACATAAAAAGAATAAGTCCCAGTCAGTTTTTCCTGAAGATTTCAAAGCTCTTTGTGTGATCTCCAAACTGCTGTAGCCAGGCTTTCAACTATTAATGTGCACAAGAATGAAAGAGTGTGAGCTTTGGAGATGTGCTACAGTTATTGGCTGAATGCTTCCTCCTTGAACCCCCACCTCAGCAAAGATACATGTAGTTGACTATTTACTTAGAAGACTCAAGCCTGACTCAAGCTTGAAATGGACCCAGTGTTGAGTGATGTCTCTGAAATGAATCCAGCATTGATGCCTGCTTGCATGCCTGCCTTTCTGTGCGATCAATCTGCGACTCTACAGAATCAACTCTGTAGAGTGGTGCTTGGGTGTGCATACAATCCAAGCACCTGTTGTAGCATACCTGTCTGATATTTATATTATCCCAGCTATGCCTTATTCTGATTTATTTTTCTTTATTTCATAAGTTTTAATTTTGATTTTTCCCGTCTTTCACACGTTTCTGTCTTTCACTTGGTCAATCGATCAAAAACACATTTTTCAAGATATTTCTCGGGTCATATGATGACACCATCAAACAATTCAATCTTCTTTTGAGGGATTTTTTTCAGGTGAGCTCCGCCGTCGACAATGATTAATGAAATCTGCTCTTACCCGGAGTGAAAATTATCATTTTTATATCCACGCTATACTTTGACTTGAGGCTCCAGACTACGTTGATCATGAGCACATAAAATTTTAGAGGCATGATTTATAGCGAAACTCAAAACCCCCAACTGTGTAATTATGAGCCCTGGAGTCGCGGTTGGCATAATGATTTATCCAGGGGTGCACGATTGAAAGTATACAGGAAATCTTATATACTGTAATGGATAAGACTCAAAGGTTTGCATAGAAGAATCATTGAGTGGATCTTCTCAGTGCCAAGTGACTTCTCAGTGACTAATTACCAGTATAATAAAAATCATGGTATCACTGCAAATGTTCCATACTCAGCTGAAATCTCACGTATAGGTGTTTGCCCTAATGTGCTCCTATTAAATGTACCCGTATGCATCTATTATAAACTCAGCATTTTAATTTGAATACACATCATCATTTGCTGAATAATCCCAAATTGTCATCCATGTCTTCGATTGGAAAAGATTACCTCTGATGACAGAGCAATACAATTGGTGATCAACATCGGTTCTGTTTTTAGAGCCTCATCAGCACATAATTTCCATAAAATGAGATGATTGGAACTGGACTTCAAAAACCCTTTCAATCTTGAAATGTCAGCCACTAACTTGGTTATTGTTACTCTATTGAGTCATGTCTATTGTGCACAATGTCTAGCCACTCATTTATGTACCCCAGTAGCTTGCTGATTTGAGCCCTGCCGAATCTGATTACTTTGCTGTGACATTGGTGCACGTACTACCGGTACATGTACCAGGACCTTTCACTGCTTTTGTCCTTGTCATTCTTCATTTGAGAAAGGTCATGCTTTCATCGAAACATCAGGCCCTTTCAATACGGGCGATTCACAATAGTGCGCCCTCAATGAGTTTGCCGCCTGTTGGCCAATCACAATGCACGGAATCTATCGACCCTTTCCAGACGTGCTTTGGGTCGACAGATTTTGTGCATTGTTGATTGACCATGGCGTTGCAAACTCTTAAGGGCACACTATTGTGAATCGCTGGTATTCTGTATATTTGGCCTGATGTTTCCGTCCTACTACCGGTAGCAGGGCTTTTCACTGCTTCTGTCCTTGTCATTCTGCCTTTGAAAAATGTCCTGACAGGATCGCCTCATCGGTCCCTCTGAATTTTAGGTGCTTCATCTGAAGTTTCCATCCCGGTAGGACCTTTTTTCGGAGCAGGGCTTGTCTCTGTTTTTGTCCTTGTCAATCAACCTTTTGGAAGTTTGCGGAAGGTCCTGCTAGGATTGCAATATCACACCTTCTGCATTTTAGATATTTCTGTGCGAGTCTGAATCGTCCTGTCCTGCCTTTATGCATGTCAGTATGGCCATGTCCCTCTTACCCTTCACTGCATACACAGTGTGCACAGCACGTCAGGTGTGGCTTTGCAACCCACACACTCATGCATCCCCCTCCCACACACACACACACACACATACACTGTACTAATTGCTCATTCCTGCTCGCATCTTGCCAGTGTCATTTGCATCCCATCGTCTCTCGGCTTTTCACCTCTGTCCCATCCACACACCTCGTCTTCCTGCTTGCCTCCTCGACAGTTGCCTCTCGCCTCCGGACCTGTCATGAGTGCTTGCTCGATGTCAGCATGTTGCTATGGTGACAGGCTATTGTGTTTTAAAAGCACCGCCCAATCCGAACAGTTTACTTCGCCGAGATGAAAGTCACTCTATTTCCATCCTTGCTCCGATGGGAAATTGAGGAGACGCTTTTGACACTTGCTGTTTATTGATTTTTGCATTATTGATAAGATGTAATGTTATATGGCCTTCTGAAGGCTTGCCACATTGGAGAAGAAAAACACTGCCAAAAAGAAAATGAGATTGAGCTTGATTTATGGAATCAGAGTTCTCAGTAACTCAGGAAATTAGCTTAAATTACTTAAACCTGAAGATTGGGTGTGGCTTTTTATTCATTCAAGAAATATTCAGTGAATTTTGGAAGATGAATAAAACAAAATGCAGTTCTGTTTGAGACGTGGTTCACATTCTAACAGTAGTATGTACTTTCACAATGGTTTTTGTATTATGAACTTAAATTGCAAGTTTTTTTTTTGAATTTTTGAAAAAAAAAAAGAAAAAAAAAGGGATTTAATTTTTTTTTTTACAAAATCCTGTAATTAATGAAAAAACCCCAACAAATTTGAGGCTGAAATGGATTGAAAAATAAAATGAGCGAATGTAAGTGCAAATTGAATGTGCTGCTAATTACTAAACTGCATAAGATGCTGCATAGCTTGTCTTCTAATGTGAATGCTAGCCTGGTTTTAAAATGACATTTGCTGCCACAGTAACTTGGATGGATTCTATGAATATGCCTGGGACAGAGCCCACAGTTTCATCTCGTGATGGAAATGAAAACAGGAAGACAAATAGATGGAAAAAAAAATCAAGACAAATGGAATCCACACACCAAATGACCCTGATCAATAGTTAGTTTGATGAGACATCTGCACCTAGAAAGCATGAGATGATGGCTCGAATCCCACCCTGTCAGGCAAAACACAGCACACAAGGCTGGCAGACATCAGAAGAGAGTGCAGATGCCAACATGCACAAACCCAAAAGGGTCAATTAAAATCAGTTTGTCATTTTTCATTTGCACCGAGCGCGGATGAAATGTGCCCTTTTGGAATCAATTCTCTACCTAGTTTTTCTAGGTTGAGGATCTTGTACATGTGTATTTCTGTTTAGATAAGACTTAAAGGCTTTGCATGGTGGGTGAAACAATATAGGAGGGTTTGCGGTGACACTATGTATAAGGTCTCTTAAAGAAGAGGTATGGTTCTGAAAAGGTATGGTTATGAGTTATCACTCAGGTTCTTTTTAGAACCACACCTCTTCTTTAAGAGACCTTATACATGGTGTCACCGCAAACCCACCTATATTTAGTATTTCTGTTTGTTGCATTGGAAGCCGTACAGCATTTCATTGTTGTCCATTCTGTTCCGCACCTGGCCACAGCGCCTCATGGACGAGTCTGGCCCCTCGTACCAGTCCATGGAGCCCACTGATGCCTCCCTGGGGGCCACGGGGAGCAAGACGGAGGAGGAAGAGCAGGAGGCTCTGCCCCCCATTGAGGAGGTGGAGGAGGGACCTCAGAAGATGTCTCCCTTTGCCACGCTGGTGGCCTACGTCACCAAGCAATGCTACATCGCCGCCCTCATCTTGATGATGGTAACTGAACGGACTCTGGCAATCATAAGGCTCTCTCTCAGCGCTACAGAATCCCTCCTGCAGGCTCCAGCGCTGGATGCCCTGCCCTTCTGGTCCTATCTAAATCACCTCTGAACAGCTGTCAGTCGCTGTAGAGCATTCCTCCAGAAACTAGGGATAAGCCACACCGAGGACAATCTCAACTGCCAATGCGAACCAATGACAAACCATAGCAAATCGTCTAGTTTGACCATAACTTGAAGTTCCATGCACTCTGGACCTTAAACACTGAGTGACCTTTGAAACCTCAGGCAAGGCTCTGTGGCCAACTGGATGGGTGTACCGGTAGCGTAGCAACTCCATTTTTAAAAGAAGTTGGCAGCCCCATGATGGCTGTAAGACTTATTGAAACTTTGCTGCCAACCTCCAGTGTTGTCTGGAAAAAAACATGCAGCTGTTGAATGACAAAAGTCCTAAGCCAGAGCTCAAGCCATAATTTTGAAAAGTTAAAGCCCCTTGATGATGGTAGCATTTCTGTCTGTCCAAAGAAGTGTTCAGGGGTGGATTTCACAAAGCCTTACGATGCATCGTAACTCAACTTACGATGGATAAACTATCGTAAGTTGAGTTACGCCATATGGTTTATGTGCATCGCTCATTGACTTGCGATTGATCGTAAGTTACGATGGGTTTGATGAAATCGACTGCAGGACAGGGGGAACCAGTCAAACACACAAACGCTACTGTACCGGTACTTACATATACTGCACCAGAGGGATGCCATCATGAATGAATTAGTCAAGTGGTTAGTTGTTTGATCAATTGAAGTTCAGTGTCTTTGGTAGTGACCCTACTCCCCTCCGATTCTCATCCCTCCCTCCCCCCCTGCCGTAGGTGTGGAGCATAGCCTACCACAGCTGGCTGACCTTTGTGCTCCTGCTCTGGTCCCTGATCATCTGGATCGTGCCGGCCTCCACCACCCGCAGGCGGGCCCTCTTCAGCTCTCCCTTCCTGGTGCTCTACTGCGAGGGTTTCCTCCTCATCCAGTTTGTCTACGGCCTGGACGTGGAGCTGCCCTCGGAGACGGCCAGCGGCATTGACCTGGAGGAGATCGGCATGATGAGGTTTGACACCCCCTGCGTGCATCTTGCGATCATGGTGAGTTGCCCCGTTGCTGCTGTTTCTGAGCGAAGGACGCTCGATTCAACCAGTGATGCACTTCAGAGAAGAGCTTGCAGCTCAACCTTTCGGGTAGCGTGAGTTACAGGCTCTTTTCTGAGCCATACATGTACTCCTTCTCTTACTCCTTATGCAGGGATGTAAGACTTCCAGAAATTTCTGGATTTCCGGAAATGGCATGATTTTATTTAATTTTTATTATTTCGATTTTAATTTTTTTTTTTTACTTATTTATTTCATTTTACCCCTGCCGTGAATCTCTCAGTCACACAATTTATTGGCCTTCAGTGATTTTCGGGAAATGACTTTCTCCGTCACTTACATCCTTGCTTATGACGGACTTTGTCCGTCACTTACATCCTTGCTTATGAGATTTTCTTGATATTGCATGCCCACTGTCACGTGTGTGTTTGCTGTTTTGCATTTGCAGCTGCTTTTCACGCTGGCCCTGTGGCTGACCCTACGCCAGTTCATGCGGGAGAGGCGTCTGTCCAAGCTGAACATCAGCTCAGAGGGCATCATCCTCCAGCCCTTCGGCATGATCTTCTCCGATCCCGACCTGGAAGTACAAGGTGAGTCCAGCGGGCAATAGTTGGGCCAAGTCTACCCTGGGCTGCAGTCTTTTGTACTTCCTGGATTGAAGAGCTCTTGAAGAGTCTGACGGGGATGTAAGACTTTTTTTTTTTTTTATGACATCATTTTTATCTGTTAAAACCCTAAAAACTGAAGGGGGTCTGCACCCCTGCCTTGAATCTCTCGGTCACGTAAGCATGCACTCGCAGTCGCATCTGTCGGTTGCGTAAGCGCTCACTCGCAGTCGCACTATTTGTTGGCCTTCAGTGATTTACAGGAAATGAGTTTGTCGGTCATTTACATCCCTGTTTCCATGGGCCCTTAGTTGACGAATCTTATTGATTCTTCAAAGATTTCTTGTGCTTTAGCCAGTCTCACCACTCAGAGTTTTTGACCGAGCGACGAATTTCCTCCCACTCCCTCGCAGCCATCGAGGACGCCAGACAGGATGGCGACTTCACCGACAAGGGAGACAGCGAGACCATGTCAGTGATTGGCAGCACCATCCTGGGCGTCTTCTCCAAGTACTGGATCTACCTGGTCTTTGCCATGTTCCTGATTGTCAGCCTCCAGCACACGGTGGACGTCTTCAAGATCATCTACCTGTCCCTCTTCCTGCTGGCCGCCAACATGTTCCTGGTGGGTCGACTTGCTCCTTGACTGACATACATTCTCCTTGATGCAAACATCATGTTAAATCCATGATGCAACGCGGTACCCTCCGCTATACATTATTCAGATCTGCCACACGACCTTGACCAGCTCGGTGGTCAAGTGGTTAAGACGTTTGCACTAGAAAAGGGGTTCTAATCCCGACCGAGCTGCCTGAATTTTTGTCATCAGGCACTGGGCATAGCACTGGGCATTCAGTGCTTATTGGGGTGGGGTGGGGTGGGGTGGGATTGGGTGGGGTGGGACTGGGGTCGGGTTGGGTCAGGTTGGGTCGGGTTGGGTCGGGTTGGGGTCGGGTTGGATGGGAATGGGTTGGATTTGCTGATATGGGATGGGATTGGATAGGATAGGATAGGAATCATTGTCAGGCAGTGTGCCTTGTTGATATCGGCCTGTCATTAAATCTCCTTCCAGTGGTCCTTCACGCTGTTCCGAGGCCTGGTCTGGATCTTCTTCTGGTTGGTAGTGCTCTACTCCATCGGTGTACTGGTTTTGATCTACACCTACCAGTTCCAGGACTTCCCCTCCTACTGGACCAATGGAACACACCTCTCGGAGGAAGTGTAAGTGCCGACCATCATACCCAACCCTCTCTGACTCTTAGTCAGGCTGTATTTTTCTTTCTAAACCATTTGCCGACCAGGGGACGGATTTCACAAAGCCTGTTGTATCTCTGATGTGAGATGTGTTTGGTGTGTGTGTGTGTTGCCTTCAGGTTGGACGACCTGGGTCTGCGACAGTACACTACCTCGGATCTCTTCCTGAACCTGCTGATTCCCACCACCCTGATCGTCTTCATCATGGTCTACCTGCACTACTTCCACTCAGAGTTTATGGACATCACCAAGCTACAGCAGTCAGGATACAAGTGAGTCCATTGGAGTCATGGAGTCCCTGGCTTAGACACTGGGGTTTCATCACTATCATCAAGTTAATGAACATCGTCATCAAAATCACCATCATCATTACTATCATCATCACAATCACCACAATCACCATCATTACCATAATCACAATCACCATCGCCACCATCACCATCACCATCATCACCATCATTACCACCATCACCACAATCACCACAATCACCATCATTACCATCATCACAATCACAATCATCACCATCACCATTATCACCATCACCATCATCAGCACCACCACCACCATCACAATCATCACCATTACCACCAACAAGGCCGAGACCAGTGGCAATGTCCTCCATAGTCACTCTGTAAACTCAAGGCTGGACTGATGGTGAGGGATTGATAAGAACTCCATAGTACAGTGTAGACCCTTGACCTGACCCTTGACCTCAGAGCCGTTTTGTCAAAGTGGTTTGTGTTTCTCACCCTCAGGCCAAGCAAGATCAAGGAGGAGGATGATGACGAGGGAGAGGGAGGGGGCGATGAGGCTGACAGAGCTTCTCAAGCCAGCAAGAAGGGTATGTAAGGAGATGGTCTGAGTTCTAATCCACAATCTACATGTACATTGAAGATAATTTTTTTCAGATGACCTAATATCTGTATGAAGTAGGAACACAAAATTCCATGGTAGGAACTCACAATTCCATGGTAGGAACACGCAAGTCCATGGTAGGAACACGCAAGTCCATGGTAGGAACTCACAATTCCATGGTAGGAATTCACGATTCATGGTAGGAACTCACAATTCCATGGTAGGAACTCACAATTCCATGGTAGGAACTCACAATTCCATGGTAGGAACTCACAATTCCATGGTAGGAATTCACGATTCCATGGTAGGAATTCACGATTCCATGGTAGGAACACGCAAGTCCATGGTAGGAACTCACAATTCCATGGTAGGAACTCACAATTCCATGGTAGGAACTCACAATTCCATGGTAGGAATTCACGATTCCATGGTAGGAACACGCAAGTCCATGGTAGGAACTCACAATTCCATGGTAGGAACTCACAATTCCATGGTAGGAATTCACGATTCCATGGTAGGAACACGCAAGTCCATGGTAGGAACACGCAAGTCCATGGTAGGAACTCACAATTCCATGGTAGGAATTCACGATTCCGTGGTAGGAACACGCAAGTCCATGGTAGGAACTCACAATTCCATGGTAGGAATTCACAATTCCATTGTAGGAACTCACAATTCCATGGTAGTATCTCACAATTCCATTGTAGGAACTCACAATTTCATGGTAGGTTTTCACAATTCCATGGTAGGAACTCACAATTCCATGGTAGGATTTCACAATTCTATGGTAGGATTTCATAATTCCATTGTAGGAACCCAAAATTCCATGGTAAGAATACAAAAATCCCCAGCAAAGGAACATACACATATAGTGTCGTTCCATGGGCTAGTTGAAAACGTGAATTCTCTCTAGAGACAACGTGCCCCAACCTCAATCACACTCTTCTTCTTTTCATATGAGAGAGGTTTGCTTCTGCACTAGTCCTCAGAGTTGCTGCAGTCAATGGTCTCTTGTCTTGGGTCGGACAGATCGGCTAGGGTGTCCCCCAGGAGGCCCGAGACTAGAGCACTCGAGCAGGATGTGATCTAAGGTCTGAAAAGAGTACACATTTCTTTGCGACTTTATGGGCGACCGACCGAGTTGAAGGCACGAGACATTCCCTTCCCCTCCAGGCAAGACCCACTCCAAGCTCAAGCTGTACGCCAAGTACCTGGCGGTCATTGTCAATACGCACTACGAGCGGGTGGCCGCCATCGTCTGGCGCTGCCTGGAGATCCACATGAGCAAGGTGGTCATCTTCACCATCATCCTGGTCGTGACCCGGGAGGTGAGTTGTCGGCCGGAGTGCGCCCTCCTTGAGTGGAGAGTGTCAGTTGTACATTGAGGGCAGCACATTACATCGTATGGAAATGACAACACCATGAGTCTGATAGTGCTGGACTTTGGGTGTATATGAAAATTTGGGTGTATACGAAGTAAAAAAAAAACTGTTTGCAGACTGCTCACTGAGTAAAATGACCTGCATCTCAAAAGTGAGAGGGCCTGACGTTTCGATCCTAGCAGGACCTTTCTCAACACAATGAGAAAGGTCCTGCTAGGAGGATATAATTCAATGCAGGATTGTCTAAGATGTCAGGCCATGTCAGTTGTCAAGATATGTATGATGCGGGTTGCATAGCTGCCAACCATTCCTATTTTGGAGGAATCATTCCTATTTTTTATGGTATAAACGTATCACTTTTTACAAGCTCTTGACAACAGGCTTGGAAATAGACATGTATTCTTATGTAGTTTGCTCTGTGATTCCTCTTTTTTTTTAGCAGAAGTATTCCTTATTTCCTTTAAGATTGGTTGGCAGCTATGTGGTTGTGTAAGTCTGTAAGAGCCCGTCTGTAGCATTTTTGTATTACCTTACCCTCGTCGAATGCTATTTGGTCTCTGTGCATTCCTCACCAGATGACGGCAGCCAATGGCGTCTTAGTCCTGCTCATCTTCCTGGTGCTTCCCTTGCCCTGGTTCACCCGCCTCATGTTCCTCCTCTCGGCCCTCTGGGTCTCGCTGGTCCTCTTTGTCAAGATGGTCTTCCAGCTGGATCTGATGCCCTTGGAGGAGTTCCAGTACAACTGTACGGTGAGTGAGCGAGTGAGTGAGTGAATGAGTGAGTGGGTGGGATGGAGTGGATGGGCAGAGACTTTAGGGACACCATTCTTTTTCTTTGTTCCTTTGGTCATTGATTCATTGGTTGGTTCATTTGATCCTTTGTTTATTCCTTCGTCTGTTCATTCTTTTGTTCCCCTGTTCCTCCGTTCCTCCGTTCCTCCGTTCCTCCTTTCCTCTGTTCCTCTGTCCCTCTGTTCCTCCGTTCCTCCTTTCCTCCTTTCCTCCGTTCCTCCGTTCCTCCTTTCCTCCTTTCCTCCATTCCTCCGTTCCTCCGTCCCTCCATTTCTCCATCCCTCCATTCCTCCGTTCCTCCGTCCCTCTGTTCCTCCGTCCCTCCGTTCCTCCGTCCCTCCGTTCTTCCGTTCCTCCGTCCCTCCGTCCCTCCGTTCCTCCGTTCCTCCGTTCCTCCGTTCCTCCGTTCCTCCGTTCCTCCGTCCCTCCGTTCTTCCGTTCCTCCGTCCCTCCGTCCCTCCGTTCCTCCGTTCCTCCGTTCCTCCGTCCCTCCGTTCCTCCGTCCCTCCGTTCCTCCGTTCTTCCGTTCCTCCGTTCCTCCGTTCCTCCATCCCTCCGTTCCTCCGTCCCTCCGTTCCTCCGTCCCTCCGTTCTTCCGTTCCTCCGTCCCTCCGTCCCTCCGTTCCTCCGTCCCTCCGTTCCTCCGTCCCTCCGTTCCTCCGTTCCTCCGTTCCTCCGTTCCTCCGTTCCTCCGTTCCTCCGTTCCTCCGTTCCTCCGTCCCTCCGTCCCTCCGTCCCTCCGTTCCTCCGTTCCTCCGTTCCTCCGTTCCTCCGTCCCTCCGTCCCTCCGTCCCTCCGTTCCTCCGTTCCTCCGTTCCTCCGTTCCTCCGTTCCTCCGTTCCTCCGTTCCTTTTATTTTTTACATTTATTGATTCATTAATTTAATTCTTCTTGCAGGATGATACACCCATTAGTGGCACTTTCAGCTATATCGAATGGTTCGGCTTGAGGCAGACAGACCAGTTCTCAATCTATGTGGTTGTGAGTACCTATTATTACCTTCATAAACTTCAGATTTCTTCTTTTTTGGGGGGGTCAGGGCAGAGCCACTTTTACCCTTCCCTTTCTAGTTCCCCTCCTTTGTTCATCTTCTGTTCTCAGTATCTCATTTCTCCCTCCCCCCTTCCTGTATGTGCACTTGATCTAAGTAGTTCTGACCTTGATGGATATCTGCATTCTGCCTTTGGGCTCAGTGGCTCTCCCGTTCATTGCAAACCCTCTGTTTAAGATTTTATGATTTCACCGAACTCATCATAATCGCAAGACATTGAGCTGCGACGCACTGTAAGGCTGTATGAAATTTTTTTTTGATGCTCTTTTCTCTCCTCGTCGTTGTCCTCCTCCTCCTCCTCTTCCTCTTCCTCTTCCTCTACCTCTTCCTCCTCCTCCACCTCCACCTCCACCTCCACCTCCACCTCCACCTCCACCTCCTCGTCCTCGTCCTCCACCTCCTCAACCTCCTCCTCTTCCTCTTCCTTCTCTACCACCTCCTCCTCCACCACCTCCTCCTCCACCACCTCCTCTTCCTCCTCCACCTCCTCAACCTCTTCCTCCTCCTCTTCCTCTTCCTCCTCTTCCTCCTCCACCTCCTCCACCTCCTCGTCCTCCTCCATCTCCTCCTCCACCTCCTTCTCCACCTCCTCCACCACCTCCTCCTCCACCACCTCCTCCTCCCCCTCCTCCACCTCCTCCATCTCCTCCTCCATCTCCTCCTCCACCTCCTCCATCTCCTCCTCCTCCACCTTCTCCATCTCCTCCTCCTCCACCTCCTCCATCTCCTCCTCCTCCACCTCCTCCTCCTCCTCCTCATTATCAGGGCTATGTCTTTATCATCCTGATGATGGTCCTGTGGTACATGGCCCAGCTGCGCCAGGAGCACTGGCGCAACCTGCACAACCTTGACAAGCCCAAGCAGAGCGTCATCTTTGAGGAGGTGCGGAGGGAGCAGGCCGACGAGGGATTGGTCAACTGCACCAAGTTCCTGGCCAACTACTGCTTCTACAAATATGGACTGGAGGTAAAAAAAAAAGAATGAGCGAAAAAAAAGCTTTGAGCCATGAAGGTTGTTATGGAAATTATGTAAGGTTTTTTGCAGAAGATCTTAGAGGAGATTGAAATAGGTCTCGCTAGATTATGGTAACGCCTTATGGTAATCTTTGAGCTTTGAGTCGTCAAGGAATCGGGAAATTGTATGTTAAACCGGCTTAATTGTAAGAAAAATTAAAGCAAAGTCTTAGCTTAAGCTGCCTTTCCAAAGAGAGCCTGGTTTGATCGGAAACGGTCCGGTGCCCTGTCTCCCCGCAGATGTGCTACATCACCACGGTCATCGTCTCGGCCGTGCGCCTGGACGTCATGTCGGTCATCTACATGGTGTTGCTCCTGTGCCTGATCTTCCTGCGTCGGAAGACGGTGTCCTACCTCTGGCCCATCTACACCACCATCCTGATCCTTCTGCTCCCCCTGACCTACGCCCTGTCCCTGGGACTCCCGCCAGTGCTCTGCATCGGTAGGTCGCTTGACAACTTGGCCCCGATTTCACTAACCCTTTGTGGTCATCACAAACGCCTAAATCGATCGTTAAGTCTGAGATCCATCCCACACCGATTGCTAAAGTTGCGATTATTTCGTTATTTTCATCAAACCCCCCCCCCCCAAAAAAGAAAAAAACAAAAATTCCCAAAATCTGATGAAGTAGTTGTAGCTACGAAAGGTCATGCACTTCTCTCAACTGGTCAATCTTGGAAGTGCTACTCCGAGGTGGTCATTATTCATCTGTTGGGCTAATCTGTCTGTCTTTACACATCTACTCATGTACAGAGTATCCCTGGACCGAACCTCTACCCAAGCACCTCATAACTTGGCTTTACCTGTCCGACTACACCTTTGCCCCTGAGGGCCACTTTATTGTAGGTAAGTGAAAAGATGAACCAGACTTCTATAATGCAGTTAATGGTTGAATCAGGGATGTAAGACTTCCAGAAATTTCCGGATTTTCAATTTTCAATTTTCAATTTTCAATTTTCAATTTTCAATTTTCAATTTTCAATTTTCAATTTTCAATTTTCAATTTTCAATTTTCAATTTTCAATTTTCAATTTTCAATTTTCAATTTTCAATTTTCAATTTTCAATTTTCAATTTTCAATTTTCAATTTTCAATTTTCAATTTTATTTATTTATTTTTGTTATTACTTTTTTTCATTTAGTGATTATTTTATTATTTTATTATTTCATTCTATTGTATTTTTTTTTTATTCTGAGGGTTATTCAGGTACATGTATCTCAAGCTGCTAATTTTTATCTGTTCAAACCCTAAAAATCTCTCGGTCCTGTAAACGCTCACTCACATTCTCATCTCCTGGTCACGTCGCACAATTTATTGGCCTTCAGTGATTTTCAGGAAATGACTTTGTAGGTCACTTACATCCCTGTTAAATGCGTCTGACTAGTGCCCCCATCCCGGCAAAGACTACTTGACTATTTGGGAAAGGCCACCATCTAAGGGCTGGACAGCTCAGACGACAAGAGCACCAGTATGCATAACCAGAGGTCTCAGATTCAAGTTCCGGTTCAGTCACAAATGTTCTCTGCCATTTATGAAAAAAAACCAGACCTCTAGTTTTACCCACTTTACCATTGCGGCTATAGATTCAAATTCTGTAAAGCAGAGGGTGCCTTGGTCAATCCGTCCCATTCCTTCATGCACGCTTGTCGTCTCTCTCCTGCCGCTGCAGCCGACTTCCTGCAGCTGCTCTTTGTCTGCCTGCAGCTGCAGGTCTTCCGCACCGAGAAGAACCGCGGCACCGCCTACGGCGGCGGCGACAACTACGAGGCCTTTGTGGACATCGAGAACATCGCCGAGAACCCCGTGCCCAATTTCACCTTCAGCAGGTGAGAAGCAGTGCTTGCCCTCAACCACAATAGCAGCAGCATTTTTTGTGAATAGTTTGCAGTGACAGCCTTGTACAGTGTATATCATTTATGGGGGTTGTGTGATTTTGAAAAGCTCAGAGGGACTCTGTTTTAGAAGCAGTATGCTCTTCTAAGTTCTAGACATCATGAAATTGTGCATCGTCACTGCAATGTTGCAGCTTGCACAACTTTGGTATTACAACTGATCTAGATTTGTACTTTTATTTTAACTTTTATTTTATTTCAGATCGTATCTGGACACAGCAAAAGTAAGTTGCAGGAAGCGTGCACCTCTCTCCTCTCATCTGCTCTCCTCTGCTCTGCTTTGCTCTCCTCTGCTCTCCCCCTCTGCTCTGCTCTCCTCTGCTCTCCTTTCCTCTCCTCCCCTCCCCTCCCCTCCCCTCCCCTCCCCTCCCCTCCCCTCCCCTCCCCTCACCTCACCTCCCCTCCCCTCCCCTCCCCTCCCCTCCCCTCCCCTCCCCTCCCCTCTCCTCATCCTATTCCTGATTTTTTTTCTAGTGAGAGAAGAGTTGTGACACTGTTTGATCGATTATTTTCTCCTTTTTTAGACGATTGTGTTCGAGTACCTTTTCTGGGCCACTTTGGCGGTGACCTTCCTGGCTGGAACCACCAGGGTCAGTCTGTTTGGTCTTATCTACATCGTCTTCTCCTTCTACTTCCTGTGGCTGGGCAATGAGTACCTCATCAAGCCCACCGGGATTGTCATCAAACGGTGAGGAGGATGAGGAGAATTAGGAGGAATTAGCAATTTGAGCTAGGAGCATTTGGAAGATGAGGAGTAGGATGAGGTGTAGGAGGGTGTGGAGGATTCGGGGTGATGGATTTGGGCTTAGGATTGGTGGATTGGGAGGACAATGAAGGATAGGGAGAATGAAGAGATGTAAGACTACTGGAAATTTCCGGTTTTCCGGTTGTGATTGTTTTTTTTTATTTATTTTTATTGTCAATCAGGTATCTCAAACTGCTCATTTTTATCTGATAAAACCCTAAAAACTGAAGGGTGCCTGCAGCCCTGCCGTGAATCTCGGTCGCGTAAGCGCTCACTCGCAGTCCCACACTTTATTGGCCTTCAGTGATTTTTAGGAAGTGACTTTGTCGATCACTTACATCCCTGAGAATGAGGATTGGGAAGGGAAGAAGGAAATAGGATGGGAAGGAGGTACCGGTAGAGGAGGATGTGGAGGAATTGAAAGAAGACAATCGCACAACGTAGCCAAACCCTCGACCTAATTGTCCCAACCCTTTCCTCTCCACTCCGCTTCCGCAGGTGGAACCTGCTGCTGCTCTACAACCTGTTTGTCATGTTCCTGAAGGTGGTCCTGCAGATCATGTCCTGCGTCTACATCAAGCAGCTGCTCAGCGCCAACTGCTGCTGGTTGCTGCAGCTGCTCGGCGTGGTCTGCCTGCAGAACAACTTCACAGTGGGTGAGCATTGACACGCAATCCCCTCACTCCAGGCTGAGCTCGACCTCGGCCTCATCGAACGCTATGGCATGCCCCCCCCCCCTACCCCTCCGCCAGTCCACCGACAGCTGGCTTATTGGGAGTTGTTCTTGTCTGTCAGACGAGAATGGCACCAGAATTTCATGTGGCGCATGAGCAACAGTGCACTGTCCAGACTGGTGTTATAAATATGTTTGAACTCTTTTTACAGTGAATGGATTGAAGCTCACCATGTGTGCTTCCACGGTTAAAATGATAAGCATTCGCAAATAATTAGGTGTATCGTGCCTTCTCTTTCTTTCTCTCTCTTTCTCTCTTTCTTTCTCTCTCTCTTTTTCTTTCTCTCTCTCTTTCTCTCTCTCTTTCTCTCTCTGTCTCTCTCTCACACTTTCTGTCTTACTCTCTCTCTTTCTCTCTTTCACTCTCTCTCTCTCTCTCTTTCTCTCTCTGTCTCTCTCTCACACTTTCTCTCTTACTCTCTCTTTCTCTCTTTCTCTCTCTTTCTCTCTCTTTCTCTCTCTTTCTCTCTCTCTGTCCCTCTCTCTCTGCCCCCCCTCTCTCTCTTACGTTTTCTCTGTCTCATTCTCTCTCTCTCTTTCTCTCTCTTCCTCTCTTTCTGTCTGTCTGTTTGTCTCTCTCTCTCACTCTGACAGATGACCTGGACACCACGCATTGCACGCTGCCCGTGGATGAGGCGGGCCTGTCCTGGGACGTGGCCGTCTTCATCTTCCTCCTGATCCAGAAGCGCATCTTCACCAGTAACTACTTCCAGTACGTCGTCCTCTCGCTGGAGGAGCAGAAGAACCTGGCCTCCAAGTAAGTCAAGCCCGGCGAGACATTGCCCCCCCACCCCCTTCTGCCATTGTGTAGACATATTCCCTTTCAATTTTGTAAACTCCCAGCTCTGCTTTTTCCGACATTGCCGACATTGTCGACACCGATGCCTCAAATTGCACGCTTCTGGGGATAAGCTTGATAGACTTGGGCATTTTCAGGCTAGTCGTGGTGAACGCTGCAGGTTTTCGTTGGGGCTCTGCACTTCTCAATAGATATTTAGTCGCTGTATGCTCAGTGCTTTGCCCGATTGGCTATTTTTAATTTTTTTTTTTTTGGGGGGGGACCCAAAACGGGCCGGGTTTTAAATCTGCATCTCCTGCTTTCTCATTGAATAGCATTCTTCCCAAGCCAAAAACATGATATATTGAATTCAAGAACAGCTTCTTTTGAGTTGATCTGGTTCTCTTATTTCAAACAAATAGAGGAGAAACTTACTGGAAACTTTTAAACTATTTTGAAAAGTGGCAAATCGAAATTTGACTGGTTCTCGTATTATGTTTAATTTCCTTTATTTCTTTGATTAAAACAAAGAGAGGGACTAATTGTTCAATGATGTACATGGTGTTGTCGCAAACATTTCTGGACCTGCATAATTCATCTTGTTAGGGAAAGTTGCAACAACAATTGATTTGGGGTTTTCTTTTTGTTTTACTTGATTGAAGGGGAGCTGAGCTGATTAATGAGCTTCTGGCTACCAGGGTACGCAACAAGCGTCTGGAAGAGAAGAGAATCCTGGAAGGAATCAAGAAGAAGTAAGTTGGATGTCAGAGAGGTTGGCTCCTATGCCCTTCCCCATCCCCATTCCCAGTCCCCGTCCCCATCGTCCTTCTCATTTTCACATTCTCACTGTCCCCCAATCTCAGGATGGCTCGTATCCAGAAGAAGCAGATGGAGCTGACCACCAAGGCAGAATGGCGGGAGCCATTGTACCACGACGAAGGTAAGCAAGCCCAGCCCCAAGGATACATACCCCATACCTTTAATACACTAGGGCCATTGCAAACCCTCCATCATGAAGCCTGATGCCTCTGACCGGCTGGTTTCAGTCAAGACTGTTTGTAAAAAGCTTGTTCATGAATACACAGGTATCTGTGACAACAGGGCAGAGGTTTGAAACCAAACCCCATTCCTGAGCCTTATTTTCGTAGGAAGGAGACGATGGGCAGAGTCAGGAGATGATGGGCAGAGTACACACTACCTCAGTCTCCTGATGACGGGCAGAGTACACACATCCCAAAACGTTGAGTTACCGGCTCTTTTCAGAGCCACACTGCCACATGGTGTCTCCGCAAACCTTCCACTCTGTATTTCCACCATGTAAACCTTCAAGTCTTATCCGGCCCGTGACTCGTGAGCAGTCCCCTCAGTCACTGAGTTATACCGGTACTCCTTTGTCTTCAGCCGTACGAGGCCAGGGTGGCTACTTCATGTTCAAGGATCTGAGCGACGAGGAACTCAGCGATCTGGAGCCCGACGCCATCCCCGATGGAGACGAGGAGGAAGGCAGACACTCGGCCTTCCACGTGAGTAGCGGCCACAGGAGACTGAGGGCCGATCCTAGCTGGGCCTCTCTCAAAGGCTGAAAGCAAAGCTCGCGAACTTAGAAGAACCCCCCCCCCCTCCTGCAATCAGGCAGCACATGACACGATTTAGTTCTGCAATGCCTGACCATGCCCTGACAATCCCTGCTGCAAGGAGACACTCGCTTGATTGAAGTTTCATCCACATGGCTGTTAGAATTCGGAATAGTCTCCCTGACCATTTCGTTGGTACGATCTCCTGCTCTGGTCTTCAAGCCTTCAAAGGCCGAATGGCCAAATACATAAATTTAACCAAAATTTCTGTTATCCTTTCTTTTACCATCACTATTTACAAGTTATCTGGTGAGATGCCGTGGACCACTGGCTGGCATTCGGGATTTTTGTTCTTAAATTCTGGAGGGCTATTGTTCACAATGAAGCATTCTTGTTGCTCCTCCCTCTGTGTGCAGCTGGTCCACGATGCGGTCGCCATGAGCGCCGAGGATGCCCTGAAGAAGGACGACGAGGCCAAGGCCGGCGAGGAGACAGACGGTGAGACTCCCTCTCCACCCACGGCCCTCACGCCAGACTCCACTCACGGACTGAAAACGATACCGATACCACGCACAGTGATGGCCCCAATGGCTTGATATTGCGTTGCCCGATACCAGGGAAGACTTGGCCAGACCTCAGTCCTGCATCACTCGTAACAGTCGCCTCACCGAATGCATGAGTTCATCAATAACCCATCATTGACTAGCATTAATCTTGACAAAAAGCATGCCATATCACACTATTATTTTATTTGTCTTGTTTTCCATTCATTATTACGTCCTATTGGTCACGAGTGATGAACTAATCTTTTGTAGACTGTTTTTCGTAAAAAATAAGGAAACAAAAAAAGTTTTTGATGACAAGATGGACTTGGTCTAAGTCCGTCCAGCAATCATTGTAGCAATTTACTGAATGTCTCCACCACTTAAACTCATGGACTGAAATTCACCACACTGCTTGCTTTTTATTTTGCATGTTTTGTGATGTTTTCCCGCTAAAAAACACGCTAACAGCCGGAGAAACATCAGGAACGGGTGAAGAAAAGACTGAGGAGGAGGAGGAGGGTAGGTGTTGTCTGAGACTGTGATCTATTACAATGTACCATTTTGCAATCAACTGCACCATTTGCTAGGCTGTGATACATAAGTACCGGTATGTGATGATCCACTTTTATATTCACTAGTGACTTTATTATCCATGAAGGCATGTACATACACAAATTGCATGATTGTACCGTGTGGAAAAGACATTTTCGTCCTTGGTATTCCTCTATCTGTTGGTTAAAGGGGTGAATTTTTCAGACATATGAATTTGCATGGACTAACATTGCAAAATTTATCTTGAATAGAAAGAGGGACAGGTACAGACACCAAAAGAGAGGGAGATGGAGAGAAAGACAGACAGACAGGGAGGGAGGGAGGGAGAGACTGACAGACAGACAGACAGGGAGGGAGGGAGAGACTGACAGACAGACAGACAGGGAGGGAGGGAGAGACTGACAGACCGACCGATAGAGAGGGAGGGAGGGAGAGACCGACAGACAGACAAATGGAGGGAGGGACAGACAGACATACAGGCAGGAATGGAGGGAAAGACCTACAGACAGACAGACAGATGGATGGAGGGAGAGACAGGGAGGGAGGGTGGGAGAGACCAACTGACAGATGGACAGATGGAGAGACTGTCAGACAGATGGAGGGAGGTAGAGACCAACTGAAAGACAGAGAAGGAGTGAGGCAGGCAGGGAGAGGCTGACAGATAGACACAGGGAGGGAGGGAGAGACCGACTGACAGATACATGTAGATCGAGGGAGGAAGTGAGGGACCGACTGGCAGATATATGGAGGGAGAGAGAGTTGAAACCCTTGCAATGCTCACTCCGTTGGCGTCTAATCCTTAGAGATATCTTGGTGGGGATTCGGTTGCTTCTCAGATTTTAAAGACGGACCCTTGGACATTGAGGAGGCTGAGGACATCCTGGCCGAGATCGAAGAGCTTGAGAAGGAGGAAGGTGACGAGAAACCTGGTAAGGATCTCCCCCTCCCCTCCCCCTCCCCACTAACCCCTCCCCGGTAAAATCACCTCACTGCCTCCCACTGCCAGAGTGACTCATAATTCCACCTCCAATCTGCCCGCTCTGCACTTCCCACTGTAAAACTGCATGGACTAACTTGCATCAGGTCGTAGCGCCATAAAGTCAGCTATCGTTTTTAGAGCCAAGCTAGGAAGCATGCAAATCTACTCTCCTCCTAGACTGTGTGCAATGATGAAGGTAGTTTATCCTGTAAAAAAAAAGAAGAAGAAGAAATCCAGAAAATTGCCTGGCTTTTGGATCCCTGTAGGACCTACCTTAAAATAGAGAGAAATGTCCCGATATGATGAGCACTGCCCAGCATTGCTTTCTGTACACTGGTAAGAATCTCCCGTTCACCTTCAGACGGCATTTGCAACAAGATACTGAACTTCATGAAGCTGTTCTGGCGCGTCTTCCTGCGCGGACTGGAGGGTTGCATCAGCTTCTTTGACGAGATCTCGGAGGAGTACCGCTACGTGGCCCACGAGTTGAACAAGCTCAGCACCGAGGGCAAGAGGCAACGAGCTCTCAAGGTTAGTAGGTTTGTTTTCTTCTAGTTAATTGGTTGAATGCTGCCGACTGGCGCCCCCACCCCGGCAAAGATTACAGTAGGACATCGGTATAACAAATGCAGATATACCGAACATTCGGCTATAACGAACATGCCCTTTGCCTCCCAATTTTTGTGTACAAAATGTGGCCGCAACTGCTATAACGAACGACCACGACCAAACAATTTTCATGGATCCTTGGATGTTCGTTATAGTGACGTTCCTCTGTACTGGTAGTTGACTATTTGGGAAGGCTGCCATCTAAGGGCTGAATACCTGGATACAGTAGCTCAGATGGTAAGAGTGCCGGTATGCAAAACCAGAGGTCTAGGGGTTCCAATCCTGGTCCAGTCAAAGTTTCCTTTGCCATTTTTTTAATAGGTTCTTTAAAAAAACAAAACATTCCTCCTATTTGAATCACCCTATATGAAATGAGTATTAGTCAGGAGCATAGCACTGCTGCTACTGTGGCAATAAGGGGGTTCCAGCTCAAAACCACCCAACCCCCATCTCTCTAGTGTGAAAGGGGTCTGGGCACTAGACCCCCATGGCCATTAACAAAGGCAAAGGATGACGCACTCATTGCCATGGAAACCTTGCTGCTTGTTCGCAGAGGAAGGCCAAGGCCATCGAACCAGCTCCTGAGGCAGACGAGGGCGACATTGAGGAGATACAGCCCCACGAACCGACCAGGTAGGCAGGCACCTTCAGACCGGCTACCGGTAGCTCCCTGATCTTTGCATGGCATCCCCAATCACTGAAACTATTAACAAAATCAGCCAATGAACTCAAGTGAATCCCTCATAGCATTTGAAGCCAAAATAGAACGCTATCACAACTTCCTTTTATAAATTTTACCACAAAGTTTGATGTAAACATTTCTGCCAATAAGTTCATACTCTACAATTGACACAAGCAGCTTACTTGTTCTTGGCTATAGAGCTATTTTAATTCTTCCCATCTGTTTGCCAAATGGTCAGCCATCCTGACACATTACTTTTATAATACGAATCTTACTTCCGAATCAGAACATTTTTCATATTCGTCTATTTCATATTTATATATTTTTGCCACCAGCTTTCCAGTTAGAGTTGAAAAGCGATTCCTAATTTTCCACACTCAATCAATGGTGATGGACTTGATCAAGTCATGGGGAAATCATGGATCCTACGATAAATGCCAACCACATAAGCTCTCCAGAGACCGGGACACAGAAAATGACCTTAATTGCCTACAGAATAATAACTTTCCTTCTTAAAAAACAAAACAGAACTTGCTTGGTCAATTGGTTTCTTTCTGTAAAAAGCCCAGGACCGTTTTTGGTGTCCATTTGAAAATGTTCTGCTGTGATCTCTTCAAAGTCTGTGCCGTCTATCCTGGCTTTGCCATTGCTCAACTCGCTTGCATGTAGTAGAAATTAAAAAATAATCATAATAATGATAATGTCTCTGCCTCCAAAAATCTGTGCAAAGGATCTAAGCATTTGCTCAGATGGTTCATTTCAGATGCATTTTTTTTCAGTAGGAGTTTACATCAGAGCAATATTCAATGATGATTTCAAGAAGGAGCATCTTCCTTGAGAGTCTGTCGTGCTGAAAATGACTCCTCAGTTGACCCAAAATCAGTTTTTCCAGATTTGTCTGAAAATGACTCCTCAGGTATCTGACAGACCTCTGACATGGATCGGACTTTCGGTAGACCTGTTGAAGTCATTTTTGGCCCCCTCAAAAAAACATGATTTTTGGCCCAATTTTTGACACGTTCGACAGGTCCACTCCTGTCAGAATTTTAAGCTTTTGACCCAAAATCAGTTTTCCCAGATTTGTCTGAAAATGACTCCTCAGGTATCTGACAGCCCTCTGACATAGATCGGACTTTCGGTTAGACCAGTTGAAGTAATTATTGGCCCCCTCAAAAAAAAAAATTTTTGGCCCAATTTTTGACATGTTCGACAGGTCCGCTTTTCTGTCAGATGTTTCCGTTTTTGACTCAAAATCAGTATTCCCAGATTTGTCTCAAAATGACTCCTCAGGTTATTTGTACATCAAATTGTACATGTACATGTAGGTCTCGACAGTCGCAAACATTTTTGAAAGACTGATTGAAGAATGTTTTTATGTAGCAGTAAGATTGGCAGACTGGCCAGGATTTTTTCACGTGTCATTGTGAATAGAGATTGTATAGTACCACATGCATTAAAGCGATGCCTGTTTGGTGTTGGCCATGTAAACAAAATTATTAGTTTCTCATCCTAACTTTTTGAAAAAAGGAGGATGCTGGCACTTTTTTTTTTTTCGCTTTTCCCCTAAAGATGTGTAGTCTAATTTCCAGTCGTTTTTGTCAGTACATTACGATATGTACATGTGCGAGATTCAACGACTGGAAACAGTGAAAATCAATCAAAATTTCGGGTTTTTTTAAAATTATTTTATTTAAAAATTCCAATAAAAAAAATAAATTGATGCCGCTGCAAAACAAACATGCAGGCGGGGATGAGAAGCTGATAATTTTTTGTTTTACTTGGCCGAACAATTGGGGAAAAGAAAAATGATAAAGGTACATGTACTTGCAAGCAGATATGCATCACAGAACCTAGTATACACAAATAGATTTGAAGCCACCTTTTGTAATGTTCTTAATGTTTCTAACTTTTGCAATTTACACCCTCTTGCTTTTCCTGTTTGCTCCGCCCCCCTTGCCCTTACTCCCTCCCTTTCCTTTCTAACCTCCTGGCCCTCTGTCTCTCTCCACGTGTACACGTGCTTGCATGTGCCCTTCTTGCTTCCGCACTTGGCTCTTGCGTTTTGTCACGACGCCCCGCCCCGCCCCGCCCACCAACTGGGCATGGCCACCCAGGGTGTCCATCAAGGTGGAAGGTGACGACGGAGAAGTGGAGGCTTTGGATGGTCCAAGGTTGGTTGGTCGCCAGCGGCATGGGTACCAGTCGATTCGAGCCCACGTTCATTATGCACGGCACAGCAGTCCTCTGTACTCTTGTACATGTACACAATCATCACTAGAAAAAATGATTCAAATGACATAATACGTGCTTCAATGGTGAAGCTATTTCATAGCTTCTCAATAGGTACATGTACTGTATTATAATGAAATGGAGTTTCTCTGTTCCAATGCTTTATGAGGGGCCATGTCGCCTCAATTCAAGGCCCTATGAGGCTGTGTACTCAGTACATCTTGCCATGGTTTACTGAAATCAAAACTCAGCATGCAGCAAGTCTGCTTACTTCATAAATGAATTGGCTGCCGTAGGAATATCCTCATAGTTCCTGTTGTTCAGGCAATGAACGGCTTCAAGTTCCCTGCATACTGAGATGCACTGCGTACGAGATATGCCAGATCACTCGCTGTACTCAGATGACTCCAAAGTCACTCATATTATGTCTACAGAGTACCGTGCTTTGCATAATGAATGGGATTGCCCGTACCAAGTATGTGTATCATGTACATTGCTTCACCAACCATAATGGGGGTATTAGTTGGTTGGTTGTCAAGCATGTAAACCCATCCAATGAGCGTTCAGAGACTCATGCCAAGTCATCCAGTGTAGTGCCATCCTTATGGTAAGTCATTGCATGTGCTGCCTTGCATCTTTGCCCACTGACTTGCTGCTGGTTCAACAATGCATGAGCCATTCATATTCGCACATGTTGATCTGTTGTTTTTTCTCATTTTTCATCTTGCTCTTTGTATTTCATACCCGATCATGCCAAAGATTGCCGGGTATCTGCAAACTGAGATTGTTTTATTTCCTTGCATTTTGCGAGAGTTTGCTCACACCACATGTTTTCTCTTGACCCCCAAGTGAGCTACAGTTCTGAACAGAATCAGCAACAACTTGGATGTTTCAAATAATCAAGTTCATTTGTTATTATGCGTTGTTCATAAAAGTTGACTTTCACAAACTCACAAAAAGGGAAAGGTCAAAAAGTTGGAGAGTCCGATGTTTCGATCATAGCAGGACCTTTCTCATCAAAGTACAGTATGAGGGAAAATATGTCAAAGTTCTCACTGATTAATGATCCCAACATTCAAGTCTCGCAATGTTAAGAGAGCCTGGCGTATTATTAATTGCAGGACCTCTCTCAAAGGCCTTGGGAAAAGTTCCCCACGAGGATCCTGCCAGGATTGATATGTCAGAACCTGTAAACCTTTGAAAGGGGAAACGTGGTGTAGCTGCAACTTTCAAACTAGATCATTTTTACATCATCCTGACTTCAATATATGTACATGTTTACATTCATAGTGATTACTTTGGGATTATTTAGTTCATTTCTTTTGATCATTTTGTCTGGCTCTCTTTGTTGGTTTTCCTTTGATTTGTACCAGTAATGTCTTGGCAATCCATGCATTATGTTATTTTAGAGGCGTAACTTCATGAGCACAGAGGTTTTATTTACAAGGTCACATTGTAGTCTTTGTTTTTCCATCAGAGTAAATACCATCGGACAGCTCTTCTCCTCTGTGTATTTTTGTTGGTTATGATGGCATTTGAGCAAGCGCAAAGCAGTTAGAATTCAATCATGTAGTGCAGTTTGCAAGTTGGAACGGGTTTTCTGATCAAACAGTCTGGCCCCCAGAAGTTTAAATCCTAGATCCTACCAAAAGTGTGTATTGACAAGCATAGTGCTAGACAAACCCGAGACTCGTTTTTTCAACGTTCCTAGCGTGGCACAATATTCAGTCGCAAGCTTTAAGTTCAGCAGACTGCCTAACTAAACCAGGGATGGGATTTCCCAAAGCCGTACGGTAACTCAACTTACGACGGATAACCCATCGTTAGTTGTGATACACAGCATGGCTTCTGTACATCGCTCATCGTCTTGAAATATTGATCATAAGTTACAAAGAGTTTGGTGAAGTCGACTGCAGAACCGATATGTTGATGATTTTCAAAAATGAAATAATTTTATCATGTTTCCAAGTGAAATCTGCTTTGTCTCATTGAATTTGTCAACCCCGTACTTGCAAACTGAAGCGATTGAATTATTTACAAGATGCCCTCACTGAGATTGACTCTGGTTTCGCGGTTCACTAACTGTGCAAGAATTGTCTCATGGATGATTCTAAGAGTTCCAATCCTCCCCACTGTTATCGCAGTATGGAGCGCGTCAAGAATAGCTTGCATTGACACCCTGTACAAATGATCTCTTTTCTGAGTTTTCTATGAAATGCTGATGAGAATGCTCTGTCTGCCATCAGACAGATGAAACAGGTTCCTCTAAGAACTGCAAGAAGTCAGTAGAGACATTCACTGTGCAAGGGGCCAGTGCAAACCATGATTGAGATGCTGCCGCCTTTGTTTAAGCAGCGCTGTCACCCATTGAAGATTACAATTAATTTTGGGCCGGAATTCTCAGCAACGTTCTTAAGTTATCGATACCGATCTCATTGTAGGGGCAGCAAATTAACATCAGGGCCCAATTTCTTAGAGCCGCATGAGCACCAAAATTTGCAAAAGCATGAAAAACCTTCCTGGATAGAATCAGGTTGCCAGCCAAAGCTCCACTTGGATTTCATGCTGAGCACCCAATATCAGAATACCAGTACAAGTGAAGTATACAGCAAGCATCAAGAGAAATTTGGTTGGCAATCTGGTTTTAACCAGGGGAAGAAGCAGATTTTCATGCTTAAGCGGCTCTACGAAATTGGGCCCTGGCACTCATTAGGTCCGTTGCTCGTTTTCTTGTGTGGTCAGCACGGAAACGGATGCGGTTGCCAAGATGGAGACGGCCTCGACGGCAGAGACCACCTCCAGCGATAAGTTTGTGCGCACCATGCCGCGGCCGGTGCGCTTCTTCTACGCTCTCCTGTACGCCGTGGTCTCCCAGTCCCAGCTGGTCTGCTACTTCCTGATCGTCCTCAACCTCCTGCTGTCGGCCAACCTGCTGTCACTGCCCCTGCCCGTCCTGGTCTTCACCTGGGCCATGCTGTCGGTCCCGCGCCCCACCAAAAGGTTCTGGGTTACGGTGATCACGTTCACCCAGGTAGGTTGCCTTCCGTCTGCGCTCTGCTCATGTTTGAGTGGGCCTGACGTTTCGCTTCTAGCGGGGAAACCTATCTGAAAGGTAGAATGCCGTTGGGGAGTCGTCTGCTAGGATCAGAATGGCCTGCCAGGATTTGAAAGTCCTGCTTGGAACAAAACAGCATTTTCCGTTTTTCTTTTTAAAATACCGACATTTTCATGAACAATTACAATTTAAAAACATGTGTCGTAAAGTAATTCCTTGAAATCATCTACAGACTTAATAGTACATCAGTTCATCAGTAATGGACACTCATTCCAATGTTTGGAAGCAGGGATGAAAGACTTCTGGAAATTGCTGGATTTCCGGAAATGGCGTGATTTTATTATTATTTCTTTATTTTTTTATAATTTTGTTATTTATTTGTATTTGTATTTATATTTAATTTAATTTTTTATTTTTTATTTTTTATTTTTCCGCCGCGAAGCAGAAAAGCTATTGTTGTTGTTCTGATTTTTCTTTTATTCCTTCTTCTTGTTGCCAAAATCCTATAGACTTTGTACAGGGGTTTTGTAAGAGCCACTTTGGCCATTGAACACACTGGGATTTTTTTCAAACTTTGCAAATGCATAGAGCCCATGCTGAAGTTATGCACAGTATCATTTAAACTATTGTGACGTCACCACGTGTCACGTGACAGCGCTTTAAAGGGGCAAATTTCAAAGTCCATTTTTAGCAAAAGTACAAATTCGTTTGGTTTCATTTTTACACTATATCAAAGTTGGGACAAGGCGTATCCAAAAATTGCCATCATTTGATCATGACCTTATCTCATGAATATTTATGAGGTCATGAACAGATTTTCACATTCATTTGTGCATATTTGGCCATCGGAGCGAGATTTTTTTCATTCTTTTGTTTATATTTATTGGGGATGCAAATTAGAAACACCATCTGGGGCCAAAATGCCATGACGCAATCGTGACGTCATCAAAATGCGTGATTTTATAGCACATATTAGCCATAGGTCAATCTTCTCGAAATTTGGTGGGCAGTTAGGTACTGTGCTAGACATTCAAAATCTGAAGGTTGGCACCGATTGGGCATTGTTTCGAATTATTATGATTTTTGGAATATTATTTTCAAGCCCCATAGACTTTGTGCACAAAATATGCCCGTGCATTTTTAGGTAGGAATGGAGGGTACTGGTTCGAATCCTGTTGATGTCATTTTTCCCCATTTTTTTTAAGAGAACCAGATGCGGAAAAGCGTTATGTTCTGTTTGCCAACAGACATAAATCTCTAGTTATTTTTTTTTATTTTTTTTTTTTTTTTATATTTCTATAATTTATCATTGTTATTATTATCTTTTGTTTTAATGTATCTCAAACTGCTCATTTTTGTCTGTTAAATCCCTTAAAGCTGAAGGGCATTTGCACCCCTTCCATGAATCTCTCGGTCGCGTAAACGCTCACTCGCAGTCGCATCTCTGGGTCGCATAAGCTCTCACTCGCAGTCGCACAATTTATTGGACTTCAGTGATTTTCAGGAAATGACTTCAGGAAATCACTGTCAGTCACTTGTCATCCCTGTGGAGGTTACTTCCTGTAACTCATTCAACCGTCGCACTGTGATTCCTCTCCTGCCCAGTTGGTGGTCATCCTCAAGTACTTCTTCCAGTTCTTCTTCTACCCGTGGAACTCGGTGGACGAGATGAACGCCAACGCCGGCAACCCGCTCTGGTGGCCCGTCCTGCTGGGCATCAACCGCAAGGACACCTACGCCGTGCTGGACCTCTGCATCCTCCTGGCCGCCTTCTTCCACAGGTCCATCCTCAGGGTAAGCCCCTCCCCCAGAATCTCGGCTTCAAAGATTTGTCAAAGATTTGTCGGGGGAAGGGGGAACCAGATAAGACTTGAAGGTTTGCATGGTGGAAAAACCAAGTGGAAGGTTTGCAGTGACACCGTGTAGCTCATCTCTTTCGAGAAGTGTGGCTCTTTTCGGCAGAGCCGGTAACAAGGGGGAACCAGTGCGGATCTCCACATAAATCTCCACATAAAGGGCAAAAGAAGGTCATTACTCATTATTTTCCATTTTCTACGCGCTTCAATCCTATCCACATTCTGTGTTCACATATTGCGTTGTCTTGAAGACAAAACTAATAGTAAAAAGCCATGAATTTGTTCTGAATTTGTTCCCAGCAGAAGTGACTCCATGAAGTGATTTCAGCATATGAACGCTTGTATGCCTTCTGCCGGGCACCCGAGGCAATGTCACTCGAGGCATTTTCTCCTGCCAGCAGGGCGTCTTACAGACTAGGAGGTCTTTGCTTGAGACCTTATCCTGAGATCAAAATTTAATGTTGAATCCTTTTTCTTGGATTGTCCCTCCGTTCTCCTCAGAACTGCGAATAAACTCAATAAAGAGATTCGCTCTACACGGTGTCAGTGCAAACTATTATTATAGTATTATCGGCGTTATAATCTTAAGACCAAGACAGCTGGACCTGGTCACCATACCTTGCACACCAAAATCTGTTTGACAGGGATGTAAGACTTACGGAGATTTTTAAATTGTTAAAATTTATATATATATATATATTTTTTTCTTACATCCCTGGGTAGACCTTCAAAAATAGAAAAACCTGAGACAACACTTATCCCGTCCCCACTGACCAACTCACTCCTGGTTTTTGTTGTTGTCCTCGTTCCCATAGCGACATGGCCTGTGGCAGGAGAGCCAGGTGGTGCCCAACCTGGACGAGACCAACGGCCAAGAGCAGCTGGCCATCACTAGCACTGACCAGTCAGTGGACGACGCGGACGGCAAGAAGAGGAAGAAGAAGAAGAAGAAGAAGAGCAAGGACAAGGCTGAGAAGGAGGAGGAGGAGGAACCCGGTAAGTAGGTTTTGAAATGACTCAGTAAGAGAAAGTCAGCTTATCAACCTATTTCTGGGACTCCAAAATGTACAGGCCCTGACGTTCCGATCCTAGCAGGACCTGTCTTTGAGAATGGTTCATCTGGGATCGAATCACCAGGCAGTCAACCTTTAAAAAAAAAAATTTGAGTCAAACAAATAAAGGAAAAACTGACTGGAAACTTTTGAAAAAAAACCCAAACAAACAAACAAATGGCAAAGAAAACTTTGACCGGACTGGGATTTGAATTTCAGACCTCTGGTTTTTCGTGCCAGCGCTCTTACCATCTGAGCTATCCAGCCCTTAGATGGTGGTGGCCTTCCCAAATATTCAACTAGTCTTTGCCAGGGTAATCAGTGTGCAACATTTTGGTCATAATCTGTAGCCGTTGTGTAACTTAGTTTCCATGTTCATCAGTGGGCTTTGTTTTCTTTGTGTGTGGTGCAATTGTTTGGTGCAGCCAAGGCTGAAGGGGCAGAGCCTACTGAGCCGGAAGGGGAAGACCCAGACACTAAGGAAGGAGACGGAGGGGAGGACAAGGCCCTGGTTGAATCCAGTACAGCCAGCAGTGACAGTGAAGCCAAAAAGTAAGAACGGAGCTTTAAATGTGGCTGTGGCTGTGGCTGTGGCTGTGGCTGTGGCTATTGGTATGACTAAGGCCATGGACATGGCTATAATTGTGCCATGGAATATTATACCCCTTTCACACTACCGAAATTTTCACCGGGTGCCACCCAGTGAATCCCTCAGTGTGAAAGGAAATTCAGATAGATCACCGGTAGAATTTTCAGATTTGTTTACCCTTCAACTTTCCTGGGTAAAATTTGGTGGTCCACCGCTGGACGCGCAGTGTGAATGATCATCACATTCAAAACACCCGGCGAAACATCCCAAAATCAAAGGTCAAAGGTCGTAGGTGGAATTCCCATTAAGTGTTTATCACGTCGAGCAGGGCAAAACCTCATTGAATTACATCAGGGATGTAAGACTTCCGGAAAAATTTCCTGGATTTCCGGAAATGGTGTGATTTTTTTTTGATTTCCGGAATTGGTGTGATTCATTTTTTTTATATATATATATATTTTTTTTATGTCAAACTGGTATCTCAAACTGCTAAAATTTATCTGTTAAAACTTTAAAAACTGAAGAGCGCCTGCACCCCTGCCGTGAATCTTACATCCCTGTGTTCCGTATACTCTGTTGGGCAGTTGTCTATCTGACCCTCAGGTAGACAACCCCTCCCCTCTGCAAGGAAGACTTGCTGAACCCTTGTCATTGGGGCTAATGGTAGATTGATGTTTGGTTTTTATGTCCGTTTATTTATTTATTTATTTATTTTTAACCAAGGGGTATCTTCAGTCCATTTGTCGCCTTCTACAACAACATGCTGGACCCCACCTACACCGCTGTCACCGATGTCTACGTGCCCATGTTCCTGTGTGACGTCTTCAACCTCATCCTGTTCGCCATCTGCTCCTACGCATTTGGGGTGAGGGAGCCCTTTTGGTCCGTTTGAGGAAGATCAAGGAGCTGGTTAGGAGGCTAATATCTTGCTTCGGACTTGTCACCCCTCCTTGTTCTATTTGTCTGCCTGGGCTGGCAGTCTACCACTGATAGGGATGGGGGCTCATGCCTTGCTTCAGACTAGTCACCCTTCCTATGGTAGTTCTATTTGTCAGCCTTGGCTGGCAATCTATCACTGGTAGGGATGGTGGCTCATGCCTTCTTCGGGACCCCTCTAAGTTCTAGTTGTCAGCCTTAGCTGGCAGTCTACCACCAATATGGGACGGAGGCTCATGCCTTGCTTCAGACTAGTCACCCCTCCTAGTTCTATTCGTCAGCCATGGCTGGCAGTTAAACACCAATTGGCGATGGGGACTCGTGTCTTGTTTACAGTGTGCATGACGTGGTGACTTTTGCCATTAAAATTTGGAATGACACAACCCACAACACAATAAATGCTAGTGAAAATTGAAGTCTGGTACCTTGGTTGGCCATATGGGGGAACAACATCTAAGCTAAGATAGAACCATGACAAACCGATAAAACACAATAAAAACTGACAGGTAAGGTTTGTCTTTTTTCCCCTCACTTTCTTTGTATCATTTGTAGGAGGAGCAAGCGCAGACAGACGTGGCGGAGCTCATCACCAGCAACTCGGTGCCGCTGTTCTTTGTCCTCTTCCTTCTCCTCCAGTTTGTGCTGATGGTCATCGACCGGGCCATCTACCTGCGCAAGGGGGTGGTGGCCAAGTTCATCTTTCTCATGGCCGTCATCATCGGCGTCCACGTCTGGATGTTCTTCCTCCTGCCCAAGATCAACAACAGGTGGGAGGGATGGGGCTCCGAGGCCTCCTTGTTCTCTCTCTCTCTTTTCTTTCTCCTCCTGTCTCAACTCGTCTTGTTTCTGCTTCATCTTCTCCATGACCTCCTCTTGCAAATCTCCCTCCATCTCATCCTCTTCCTCCTCTTCCTTTGCCTCCTTCTCCCCCCCCCCCCCGTCTGCCTCCTCCACCCTTTTATTCCTCCTCTTCTTCCTCCTCCCCTTTTCTTCCTCCCCTTCTACAGTACCTCCGCTTCTTCCTCCTCCCCTCTTCTTCCTCCCCTTCTACCAGTCCCTCCTCTTCTTCTTCTTCCTCTTCTACCTCCTCATCTTCTTCCTCTTATACCTCCTCCTCTTCTTCCTCTTCTGCCCCCACCTTCTCTTCTTCCTCCTCTTTTACCTCCTCCTCGTCTATCTCCTCCTCTTCCTCCTCTTCTTCCTCCGCATCTACCTCCTCATCTTCTTCCTCTCCTATCTCCTCCTCTTCTTCCTCTTCTGCCTCCTCCTTCTCTTCTTCCTCCTCTTTTACCTCCTCTTCTTCCTCCTCTTCTATCTCCTCCTCTTCTTCCTCTTCTGCCTCCTCCTCCTTCTATTCTTCCTCCTCTTTTACCTCCTCCTCTTCTTCCTCTTCTGCCTCCTGCTCTTCTTCCTCCTCGTCTATCCCCTCCTCTTCCTCTTCTGCCTCCTCCTTCTCTTCTTCCTCCTCGTCTATCCCCTCCTCTTCTTCCTCTTCTTCCTCCTCCTCCTTCTCTTCTTCCTCCTCTTTTACCTCCTCCTCTTCTTCCTCCTCTTCTATCTCCTCCTCTTCTTCCTCCTCTTCTACCTCCTCCTTTTCACCGGTTTGTTGATGGTGACATTTTTCTTCTTCCATTTTGAATTCCAATCAGGCGGTTCACTGACAATGTGCCAGCTCAGATCTGGTACTTTGTCAAGTGCATCTACTTTGGCCTGTCCGCCTACCAGATCCGCTGTGGCTACCCCACCCGTATCCTTGGCAACTGCCTCTGCAAGCGCTACAACTACATCAACCTGTTCCTGTTTTATGGGTAAGAGTGCAAGATGCTGAATAAAACTGAGTTGGATGACCAGAGCCTTCTGGGTGTGGTTTGAGATTCTCAGGAACAGTAGGCACTCGCGTGACTCCGTCTTTTACCAACCACAATAGATGCAGCATGATGTTTGCATTGAGGAGAATGTACTTCAATGAGGATTTGCCCTACTCAACATAATGAGCACTAGTAGAGCACTCATTGCTAAGTATTTCATGTACACCCTTATTGAATTACCAACCACAATACTGTAAAACCACCCTCCTGTGAACTTAAGCTCTTATTCTAACCTAAATGGTATTTCATGCAGAAGTCATACTCTTCTTGGACTGCCATTTTTTTTATTCATGTGGAGTTCCCTCGCGCCAGGCCTGCCTCTCAGTTTGTCGTATAGTCAGCTGGCGGTGTTTAGTTGGAATCCAGCAGTCTCCTGACGACGGACATACAGTAGTACGCACTACCCCGAAACGTTGAGTTACCGGCTCTTTTCAGAGCCACACTCCGTCTCTGAATAGATGATGCACATGGGCTCACCGCAAACCTCTCTTTTGCACTGCACTCGATCATCCCAGATACCGGAAAGGCTGTCCATTTGGACATTGATATTCTCTCTGTGGACTCATTTTCTGTCATTTACCCTTTTCTGTCTTTGTCTGGCTGCATTTCAGCTACCAGGCCATTCCCTTCCTGAAGGAGATCCGCATGCTGATGGACTGGATGTTCACAGACACCACCCTGACCCTGACCCACTGGCTAGAGGTAGAGGATGTCTACTCCAGTGTCTACACAACCAAGTGCTGGCGTAACGCTGAAAGGGTAGGTAAAAAAACAACAACCAAAAAACAAAAAAAACAAATCTTGAGAGAGTCCGCTGGACTCTTGGATTCTAGCAGGATCTTTCTTAAAGGCAGACAGCCCACTCTAAAACAAAAATTTCCGGATTTCCGGAAATGCTGTGATTTTTTTAAAGATTTTTTTTTTTAATTCATTATTTTATTGTATGTCAAACTGCTATCTCAAACTGCTCAATTTTATCTGTTAAAACCCTAAAATTGAAGGGCGCCTGCACCCCTGCTGTGAATCTCACAATCGCATCTCTCAGTCGTTTAAGCGCCCAATCGCAGTCGCACAATTTATTGGCCTTCGGTAATTTTCAGGAAATGACTTTGTCGGTCATTTACATCCCTGAAGTGATATACAAAAATGTTGCAAACTGCTTACTGACTAAAATTACCAAAATACAAATATCAAAATTTACTGGGCCTGACGTTTCGATCCTAGCAGGACCTTTCTCAAAGGCCTTTGAGAACGGTCCTGCTAGGATCGAAACGTCAGGCCCACTAAATTTCGACATTTTCATCCCTGTTAGATTCTCCTCTACGCAAACATCATATTACATCTATTATTCATTTCTTTATTCATCCACTGGGTTTTTTTTCTCAGAAATACCCCGTGGACCGGGGCCTGCTGAAGAGCAAGGTGGTGAAGTACGGTGCCGGCGGAGTCCAACTCCTGGCCCTCATCCTGATTATCTGGTTCCCCCTGCTCCTCATCTCCATCTCCAACACCTCCTCAGTTGCCAACCCGCCGTCGGAAATAGACATCAGCATCAGCATCAGCGGCTACGGCGTGAGTCCACACTCCGGAGCGTTACTGCCTTCAACGAGTCTCATTCTTGTGACAAACACAGTGTCTTACATTGCAATCCCAGCAGGGGCTCAGGTCCATAGAGCTGCTTGAGCAGCAAAAATTGCTGAAGCGCAGAAAGTCATGATTCGTTGGATTAGCTTGTCAACCTAAACGTCCACTTTTGTTTCATGCTAAGTAAAGTATAGTAGAATATAAGTCAGAAGCAACTGAGATTGCATCCCAATTGTTTGTAATCCTGTTTAGACGAGGAAGTCTTTTCATGCTGCGCAGATTTTCACGCTCAAACAACCTTAAGATTTCATCTTTTCTCTGCAATATTCGTCCTAACTCATCTGTTCTAAATTGTTGAAAAAATTCCCAGTCAGTTTTCCATCATCTGTTTTTACGAAAACAAATCTGGTCTTTTGTTTTCTTGCCCCTTCAGCCACTGTTTGGGACCACAGCACTGGACCAAGACCTGAAACCCCTGACTCAGGGGGAATACGACCAGCTGATCTCTAACTACAGTAGTGATCTGGTAAGCGCACCGTTCTCTGGCCATTCAATTTGACTGGTGACTCCACCAATCCGTGCATACCTCCAAAGCCCAACTAATGCATCAACGATCAGGGATAAGAAGTTTTGCATGGCGGAAGTGCCGAGAGATAGGTTTGCGGTGACACCTTATAACATGCCTCTTTTGAAAAGGAGTTTGTGGCTCTGAAAAGAGCCGGGTGGCTCAACGTTTTGAGCAGTGTGTACGATCAGTGTCTCCTGGCGACGGACACACTGCTCGAAACGTTGCGTTACCGGCTCTTTTCAGAGTCAGACTCCTGCTCAAAAGAGAAGTGTTACATGGTGTCACTGCAAACCTTTCGCTTTGCTCATTGTTCCTACATACATTTAGGCCTATATGTTTGCTTGGATTATAGTCTCTGTGACAGAAAAAGAAATCTTATTGGATCAACCCTGTGTCAGACCTACTCTAAATGACTTGGCATGGCCTTCCCAATGCCCGCCCTGATTTTCCAAACCCAGCTTAGGCTCTGGCTCCGTCTCTGTCATCTAAAAGCTGAAAACACGGGTTGGAGGTTTCTTTGTTGAAGTTGAAAACTTCTCCAAATGAGAGATGAGTTACATGGTGTCACCGCAAACCTTCCTCTTGTTTCAGTTTCAGGGGGGGGGTAGTCGTCTGATTCTGTGTCAATACTTTGACGTGTTTTTCTCCCTCCGCTAGACGACGGTGACATTCCTCAAGAACTACCAAGCCGAGGACATCGTCAAGGTCACCATCAAGGGAAACTCCATGACCTCCTGGGATGTCAGCCCGCCCAGCCGGGACAGCCTGAAGGGGCACCTTCTCTCCACCACGGCCAAGCTGGATTTCCGCTTCTCCTACGCCGTCAAACGGTAAGCAGTCGGCCGCCCTCTGACATCTTTGGGGCCCTTGTCATTTTTTCATAGTTGTGTATTGTGTTGAGCGGTTCACACTGCTCGAGCATGCAATTGTCACAAGCTGAAAAGTTGACCAAATTTGCTTGCTCTATAACTACCGGTATGTTGCATTGACAGGACGCTCACTCACACGGGTTGAAATAGTAACACGGAGGCATTCACACTCCCGCTTTCAACAGATGTTGAAACTTTTAACATGGGTCAACTACTCTCAACTAGCCTCTCAAGCAGGGTTAGTTTTAAGATGGGTCAAGCGCTTTACATCGACTCCATATGAAAGTCTTGCAGTGTGAACAGGTGATACACAGGTCGGACCCGTATAAGAGAGGAGTACCTGTCAGGGCTTGCCTTCACAGCACCTAAAGACTGGACCGACCTCCTGTTTGAATGGCTTTTTTATCAGAACAGCTAGAAACGGACAACTATTCCAAGGTCATCTGTGATTTTTTTTTTTTTTTTTTTTTTTGGTTTCAGGACCACCGACAGCTCCCTGGTGACTCCCAAAGTTGAAGGCTACCACCAGTTTCCGCTCAGCCCGACGGAGAATCCCGGACGGCGCATCAGGGACCAGCTTGCGGAGCAGCTAGAGACCAACACCTCCGACCCTGTGTAAGTCCCTAGCCTCGTCGTCGTTCTGGCTCTGCGCAAGCCGTTTTAATGCCTCGAGTCCCCGCTCCTAGATGGGCGGGCTCCAATGGGGAAAGTTCCTGTCCACAGTTTTTGACCGTGGCTTTGTGGATGTAATTCAGCGAGGGTTTCCCCTGCTCAGTGCTTTGCCCCGATGCCCGATGAAAACATTTCAGACAGCTCGGGCGGGATGCGAACGCGCGACGCCCGCTATCTAGTGCCAACGTCTTAACCACTTGACCAACAAGCTGGTCGAGGTCGTGTAGCATTGTTCTTTATCTTAGATTCTGACAGGGTTGGTGAAATGAACCACTGGTGTATCAATTTATACTCAACAGACTCTCTCTTTTTTTTGTTTCCCGCCGTCAGCTTTATCACACATGCATACCCGGGCTACGTCAGAGTGCCAGCCAAGGGCACTGTGGATCCGGCCACCAAGATCCTGGAGTGTAAGTCACTCTGCTCGGCAGTGCTTATCGACGTGCATGAAGCCCCAGCCCTAGCCTCTGCTCCTCAGCTCTTCTCTCCCCCCCCCCCCCAGTTTGACCTCGCTCCTTGTCCCTGGCTCCGAGGTAACTTTTCAAAAACCCAGCTTAGGCTGAAGCTCCGACTTTGTCCCCATCCCTCTCATCCGTTTTAAAGTACCATGGATCTCAAAAGTTAGAGGGACTGACGTCAGGCCCCTGTAACTTTTGACATTTTGTGTATTACAGTTTGCAACATGTTCTTAAAGTACCAGGCATGGAAACTTGGATCAGTTTTGCTACAGTCTTAGGAGGAGGTACATGTGTACTCTGTTTGATTCAAAAGTCTTCCCAAAGTTTTCAACTTCAACAAAGGAACTTCCAACCTGTGTTTTCCACTTTTAGATGACAGAGACGGAGCCAGAGCCTAAGCCGGGTTTGGGAAATCAGGGCGGGCATTGTGAAGGCCATGCCAAGTCATTTAGAGTAGGTCTGGCACAGGGTTGATTCAATAAGATTTCTTTGGCTGTCACACAGGCAAACATATAGGCCTACGTAGGAACAATGAACAAAGTGAAACCATGCAGTGACACCATGTAACACTCCTCTTTCGAGCAGGAGTGTGACTCTGAAAAGAGCCAGTAGCTCAACGTTTCGGGTAGTGTGTACTCTGCCCGTCATCAGGAGACGACACTCCTTTCAGAGCCACACCTCTTCTCGAAAGAGAGGTGTTACACGGTGTCACTGCAAACCTTCCGCTTAGTATTTCCACCATGCAAACCTTCGAGTCTTATCTAACAATGAATAAGAGTAGTTCTAAACTACCCCGACTATCTGTTTGTTGGTGTTTCTGAAAGTATTCAGAAGGCCTGACATTTCGGGACCTCTCACAAAGGCAAACAAAATAATGATCTTTCTCAGTTTGCCTTTGAGAAAAAAAATCCTGCTAGGATTGAAACTTCAGGCCCTCTACACTGAAGAGATTTGCAGTGTCTGTCATTCAAGTCAATAAAGCGGTTTGCAATAATTTTGGATCACTTTTTTTGTTTCTGTCTTTCTTATCTTGAAAATTCAGCGTCCATCCCCACAGGGTACTCCAACATCACCATGAAGCTTGAGTCTGGGAGCATCGACGGCATTGGAGGAGAGAGAGAGTTCTGGGTGGTCAATGTGGGCGCCTCCCCCATGATCATCTACGCCATCAATGACCGCGTGGCCTCGGACCTCTTTGCCCCACTAGCAGGCTATGGGTAAGTCCCTCTTGCAGTTCCATCCATACCTCCTCTGATCCCCTTCCCTCGTTACTCCCTCTCTGACCCGTATCGGAGTCACAGAATGTCCAGTTCTGATTCCGAGTCACATCTCTCCGATTTCAAGCCGTGAGTCATCCATGTTGAGTGCGAGTCACGAAGGTCAAGTTAGTCCAAAGTCAAGAGTCATCCAGGTCGAGTGCGAGTCACAAAGGTCAAGTAAGTCCAAAGTCACGAGTTATCCAGGTCGAGTGCGAGTCACAAAGGTCAAGTTAGTCCAAAGTCACGAGTCATCCAGGTCAAGTGCGAGTCACAAAGGTCAAGTTAGTCCAATTCAAGAGTCATCCAGGTCGAGTGCGAGTCACAAAGGTCAAGTTAGTGCCCAAAGTCAAGAGTCATCCAGGTCGAGTGCGAGTCACAAAGGTCAAGTTAGTCCAAAGTCACGAGTTATCCAGGTCGAGTGCGAGTCACAAAGGTCAAGTTAGTCCAATTCAAGAGTCATCCAGGTCGAGTGCGAGTCGTAAAGGCCAAATCTTGAGACTGAGTCACAAGTCATCCAGTTGACTAATTAGTACTATATGCCTTCTCACCTTCCTCCCTCCCTGCCTGCCTCCTTCCCTGCCTGCCTGCCTCCCTCCCTGCCTCCCTGCCTCCCTGCCTGCCTGCCTGCCTGCCTCCCTCCCTGCCTCCCTCCCTGCCTGCCTCCTTCCCTGCCTGCCTGCCTCCCTCCCTGCCTCCCTGCCTCCCTGCCTCCCTGCCTCCCTGCCTGCCTGCCTGCCTCCCTCCCTGCCTCCTTCCCTGCCTGCCTGCCTCCCTCCCTGCCTGCAGCATCATCGGACTCTACGTCTCCCTGGTGCTGGTGGTGGGCAAGTTTGTGCGCATGGTCTTCAGCGGCGTCTCCACCAAGATCATGTTCACGGAGTTTCCCAACGTGGACCGCATCATCAAGCTGTGCCTGGACATCTTCCTGGTGCGGGAGTGCGGCGAGATGAAGCTGGAGGAGGACCTGACGGCCAAGCTCATCTTCCTCTACCGCTCCCCGGCCATGCTCATCGAGTTCACGCGCTACAAGCGGGACTAGCCGAGTGCTGAGCCTCTTAACCCCCTTTGCGGACGGGATTATGGCTGTTACGGTGCCATTTCCAAAACTCGCTTAAACAACCAGAGAACAATATACCTCCACAACAAGGTCCCACAATAGCGCACTTGTTACTGTTAATCATTCATGTGGCAATTGACGTCAAAACAGGTTTTTGTCAGGCTAAATAGTGCTAAAAAAAGTCTTTAGCCGCGTTTCCACTGGACTTATTTTGGTCAAAGTAACCGAGCCGAATGGTTACTTTTACCGGCCAACCTCTGCCCAGTAAAAGTAACCAGGTCAGTTTAACCGAGCCGATTAGTCCAGTGGAAACGCACCACTCGGTAAAACACGACTCGGCGTACATGCACTGTGCACAAATAATTTTTGCCAGCTCGGTTACTTTAAGCATCGTCTCAGTTAAATTGACTGACTCAAAAGTCCAAGTGGGAACGACGGTCAAATTTGACCGTTGGAAAATTTACCATCGTCTCGGTTAAATTTTAGTCCAGTGGAAACATGGCTTATGTCTAAAATTTGGCGGTGTCCGAAATTGAGAAGGTCCCAGAGAGGCTGTAGCCGTCATCCATCCGCAATAGGTTAAGCACAAGGGGTCCCACTGATTATGAATCACGGGACTCCAGCTGATTCTGAAACACAAGGGGTTCCCTCTAACCCACTCATTGATATAAGGGGCAGATAAGTGACCCCAAACCCCCGCCTCTATCAGGCATGCGATGTTTTGCAGTTAGTGGTTGCATACTTCCCCTGTTTCCGTCTTACAATAACAATGCACTACACATTGAGAGCTCGTCTTTTTCCCGAGGGCATTTTCTGAAAACCATTCAAACTATAAAAAGTCTCCCAGAGGTAGGCAGACAGAAAAAAAAAGGAAGATAAAGTGTCATACCATGAATAGTGAAAATACACATAGCCCCTTGATTAATGATTTGTATATCTGAAATACTGACGGTGATAAAAAAGTTGACCTTCAGTTGGGGCTATTTTGTGAATGTCAAGACATTGGGCCTTTTGTTTATGTAATAAAAACTTTCAGGGGAGAATGTTGAATGTCTTTGTACTATTGTAAAGTTGTTGTTTTTTCGTCTTCAGCGATATTCTGTTGGGGTTAAGGTTTGTGTTCAGGGATTACCTGTACTTCTTCTTTCAAATTGTTGGCCAAATAACTGACGGCCTTGACCTTTGTCGGTATTGCATCTGCAATCACACCTAACTTTTCAACTGGAACTGGAGTGTTCTCCTTCAGACCCGTGCAGTTTCCTCCCCTAATTCTTTCTCTTAACACTGAGTATCTTTGCGAATGTTTTTTCTTTAGAGGGGTGTTAATTTTTGGAAGTGTGATGTGTCTTGATTCGTCATCAGATGGTTATGTTGAGAAACTGTTGAGACGATGCTGACCAACATTGAACCTGTTGGCTTTGAGAGTTGCCTTCTTCTGTGCCGAGTTTCTCAGGTGGATTCATCGTCGTAAATTCTGAATTTATCGACTTATTTTTTATCTTGACTGAATGCTTTTCTTATATCTACAGAAGTAAAAAGCATTCTCATAATGCTCATGCTTTGCGGGATTCTAAAATCCACAAGATCATTTTCTTCTTACTCTCAGGATTTCTACACTTGTGTAGATTATGTTTTACCTTTTTATGTTTCTCCTTAAACGTATCCTTTAGAAGAATTCCTTTTCGGATCCTTTCTTCCTTTCTAAGTAGATTCTGTTGTCTTTAAGATGTTCAAGTGTACTGCTAGATTAGAGGTTCAGAGGTGAGCAATGGAATTGCATAGCTTAGAGTCAACTTCGAGCGAAGTTACCTTAGATGTATAAGCAATGTTACTTTAGTGTTATATAATGTGCAGTAGTAGTAGTACATTGTACATGTAAGTGGTACAATGCACGTGCTGTGGTTGTCAGCGTCCCTGTGTGTTGTGTGGTGTCTGGCATCCATGTATAACAGTGTGTCTCGTTCTGGGTAGTATCTGTGCTTGTGTTTCTGTGATTCGCTGACTGTGCCATAGGGACAAGGAATGGTTCGTTCACCGATTGGCTGCTTTGAGGCGATGATGTCATATTGGAGTGCTCGGATTGGTCGACACTCACCTCAAAATACCTCAAAACAATCATCGTTAATTTTTAAGCTGTCCGCAGTGTAGTCTGTAGTCTGGTTTAGAGTCGACAAATGTGAGTAAAATTGCTTGAATCATGTGTACTACTTGGTAAACTTGAAGAGATAACCATAGTATAACGGTAATTGGTGCTTGATTGAAAAAAAAGGATACTTTTTCTACATGTGTGGCCTTTTGTTAAGAAATCGACATTTGATCCCAGGATTTTTTTCTTCAATCCATTGAGGAATGATCAGGAATATGTAACAATATCATATTGATCAGAAAACTAAACAAAATATACAATATAATTTTGGACTGATTAGGGAGAGATGTAAAAAAAGGGAATGAATTGGTAGAGAGAACTAAGTTTGGCCTTTGAGAGGAAAATCCCAATACGTTTATGCCATGTAAACCCCACTACGATGTTTGTGACATAAAGGAAAATACTGATCAGAATTTATAATGGATGTATCATGTTTCATTCGCATTGGAATGTATGTAATTGCAGCAAATGGTGTAGCTAATTAGCTAGATGTGTTAGTATTAAATGTATGCATTATTTGTTAGGGAAACAATGCAAAGCTTTTCTTCTGAAATTTCCAAGAGATAGTTCCAAATGCATCCCACCATAGGCCTACATGCCAGCATGGTTAGTTGCCTTAATTCCTTGAGTTTTTATTAACACAATTTGGAAATTTTCCGAAAATATTTCTCTCTTTTTTTCAATGCAAAAATGTTTACACATTGATTATGCTTATCTTAGAATGTGAACTGTCTGATATAACTTGTCTTTTTTAAAAGTCATGGACCTATAAGTGCATTACAGTTGTGTAACGGTATGCGTCACATACTTATTTCTTGATGAATGATTATCCTTAAAGCTTTGTAACCTTGTAGGGGGAACATTTGAATACAGTTTTGGACACACTACAGCTGCTTTTCCGAGGGAGTTCATGTGGAGTTGATTGTGGGATGATTTAGGTGTCTTTGGCAAATATTAGCACACACATTGATGGCAGTGACTTCAGCCATATCCAGATACTTGCCTGTAAGAAGCCACAGCCCGGTTTGGAACAGCTGAAGTTACTCCAGGTGAACTGTATTCCCACAAATCATTCATTTTTACACTTAAGTTACTAGACGCAAGTAAGTTTCTTTCTTTTTTTACTTCATCACACGATGTCAGATAAACTTTAAAGTTATCATAATGTCATTGCAGTGCTAGTTGTTTTTTCTTCTTTGGGGCATTAGTTTGATGTGAAATTTTGGAACCCACATGATAGAAAGGTGATTAAATTGCTTGTGAGAAATGCTAATTGATCCTTGATATTTGATCGATGACTGTCTTGTTCCATTGCCGTTGATAGCATCATCTTTTATTTGTATTGCATTTCGTATTATATGCCTTTTAAGAATAGTCATTCAAGAATGGATTGAATTAGCTGTGGCACTCTAATAATGTCATAAATACAACTGAGAACAAAATGTAATATTATTGAATATTTCCAAAACAGCGCCCTCTATTGATAAATTGTTTAATGAGAAAACAGCGCCCTCTATTGACAACATTTGGAGAAATATTTTTTTAAATCTGGGAACAAACCTCTATTGATACACTTCAAACAATTCCTTACGGCAAATAGTCTGGAAAGTTTAATAGAAAACAGTGCGCCCTCTATTGACATCATTTTGACAATTTCTTTTGAATATGAGGAAAACAAGCGCCCTCTATCGTTGAATTTCAGGCACTTGAAACTGGCCTTGAAATTTTGAACTGAAGAACAGCGCCCTCTATTGAAAACAATTGGAGAAATGTGTTTTAATCTGGAATAAACAGCGCCTTCTATTGATACACTTCAATTTGTTAGGCAAATCAGCCTTGAAAGTTTAATGGGAAACAGCGCCCTCTCTTGGAGGCATTTGGACAATTTCATTTAAAATGGAAAAACAAGCGCCCTCTATCGTTGAATTTCAGGCACTTGAAACTGGCCTTGAAATTTCGAACTGAAGAACAGCGCCCTCTATTGAAAACAATTGGAGAAATGTGTTTTAATCTCGAATAAACAGCGCCATCTATTGATACACTTTAATTTTTTAGGCAAATTAGCCTTGAAAGTTTAATGGGAAACAGCGCCCTCTCTTGGAGGCATTTGGACAATTTCTTTTAAAATGGAAAAACAAGCGCCCTCTATTGTTGAATTTCAGGCATTTGTTAAAGAGGCAAAATTAATAATTATTTGTCTGGAAATGTTGAATGAAAGAATAGCGCCCTCTATTAACAACAATTGGAGAAATATTTTTAAATGTAGAAAAGTGAAGATATTAGCGCCCTTTAGTAATGACTTCAGACATCTCGTTTTGTAACAAATTTTTTCGACTGGAAACATTAATTTTTCATGGCAAAACAGATACCTTCATTAACGGTATTTTGAAATGACTGATTTGAAAGATTACAATGTAGCACCCTAAAGTGACGAGTGAGTTAGCTATTTTAGACTGCTTCTATTTCACATCATTTTATTTACTTAATAATAACATTCTGAATATATTTGATGAAATAACATTCTGAATGTAATTGGTTTTCATTGTTACAGGTGTTTAATTTGTCCAATGTGAATAAAAGGATAAATGTGCTTCTGGCTAGGCCCCGCCATAAATCAGCTGAACATTTCCTACTGATCCTGTCCACCTTTTTATTGATGTTGATGGTTCCCTGCCCGAAATTTCTCTCACTCTCGAACTTAGTCTTCAGTCTTTACCTCGGCCGCAGTGTCTCACAGTACAAGCTGTCCGTCCTTGGCTTTCAGAATCTGACCTGTGATATTCAGACGTGAAGAGACAAATCAGGCAATCAAGCCTCTCATTAAATTTTACTGGCGGACCCATCGACTTTGATACTTTTGTTCCAAACAGCACCGAGCAGGAAGTATCGTACAACTTTGTCATACCCCCTCCTGACGAGCGTAATACATGTACTATACTAGTATCCACATGATGATCGAAGCACCAAGGAAAAACACCTGGGTCCAAAAAAGTGGCAATTGCAGCAGAAAATGGCATAATCTTAGTCCAAAGCAATCAATTTCGGTCATTTCAAACTGGAATTACCTCTTCCAAAACAATGTAAACAAGAAGGATTTGTTTTCACTCTCACAAAAAAAAAAGGTTGGCAACAATTCTGTTTAGTCAAAAGTATAGAACCTAGATTTACACCTGAATGTAGCAATGAAAATGTGCAGCTTTCAAGATCAGTTTTCAGTGTCATTATCAGTGCATCATGTTCGATGGTGACCGTATGCTTACCGTTAATATCACGCAGTCTCCGTCAGAAATGGTTCCCGGCTAAAGCCAAGGCCCAGTAAGGCATCTTCAGGAAGGCGGGCGTGAGCGCGGCCAGCCACGGGTGTCCGCTGTACAGGAGGAGCGTCTTGGCCTCCCGCAAACTGGTCGGCCTCTTACCGTCCACGTCGATGAACCCGTACTCCATGCCCAGCTCCGCCGTGATGAAGATGCGACCAGCCTTGCTCATGATTTTGGGATCTATAGGGGATACGGGCCATTGAGATTGAGAGAGAAAGGCGGAGACAGAGAACGGGAACAGAGGCAGGAGAGAGAGAGAGAGAGAGAGAGAGAGAGAGAGAGAGAGAGAGAGAGAGAGAGAGAGAGAGAGAGAGAGAGAGAGAGAGAGAGAGAGAGAGAGAGAGAGAGAGAGAGAGAGAGAGAGGGGGGAGGCAGAGAGAGGAGCCAGGGAGACGGATTGATGGAGATAGACGAGGAGACAGAAAGACAGACAGAGGGAGAGAAAGAGAAATGATGATAAAAGGAAACATTTGAGCCACAGCTGAAGTTACTCCTGAACACAGCTGAAGTTACTCCAGTTGAACTGTATTCCCACAAGTCATTCATTTTTACACTTAATTTACTAGACGCAAGTAAGTTTCTTTCTTTTTTACTTCATCACACGATGTCAGATAAACTTTAAAGTAATCATAATGTCATTGCAGTGCTAGTTGTTTTTTCTTCTTTGGGGCATTAGTTTGATGTGAAATTTTGGAACCCACATGATAGAAAGGTGATTAAATTGCTTGTGAGAAATACTAACTGATCCTTGATATTTGATCGATGACTGTTTTGTTCCATTGCTGTTGATAGCGTCATCTTTTATTTGTATTGCATTTCGTATTATATGCCTTTTAAGAATAGTCATTCGAGAATGGATTGAATTAGCTGTGGCACTCTAATAATGTCATACATAAAACTGAGAACAAAATGTAATATTATTGAATATTTCCAAAACAGCGCCCTCTATCGATGAATTGTTTAATGAGAAAACAGCGCCCTCTATTGACAACATTTGGAGTAATATTTTTTAAATCTGGGAACAAACTTCTATTGATACACTTCAAACAATTCTTTACGTCAAATAGCCTGGAAAGTTTAATAGAAAACAGTGCGCCCTCTATTGACAACATTTTGACAATTTCTTTTAAATATGAGGAAAACAAGCGCCCTCTATCGTTGAATTTCAGGCACTTAAAACTGGCCTTGAAATTTTGAACTGAAGAACAGCGCCCTCTATTGAAAACAATTGGAGAAATATGTTTTAATCTGGAACAAACAGCGCCATCTATTGATACACTTCAATTTTTTAGGCAAATTAGCCTTGGGGTGATATACAAAAATGTTGCAAACTGCTTACTGACTTAAATTACCAAAATGTAAATCGTAAAATTTAGTGGGCCTGACGTTTCGATCCAGTAGCGATGGCAGGTAATACAGTGTCCCTACGCATTTAGCATGCACTCTTATCGCGCCACACGAACTATTAGTATTGCACACTTAAACACAGCCAGTACACGCTGTAACAAGCCGCTTATTTAGAGACTTAAGTCTCATAATTTTTGAACCCTTTTTTCGTTCCTGGTACATGTACAGATGTTCACGACACCGAGGCCAATAGATGGTCGACAATTGGTTTCCATGACAATGCGCGGTTTACAAGCTTGGCTTTCTGATAACGTTACCTTTGGCCATATGAACGATCGCTTTCCCCGGGTATTCGATGGACTCTCCGTAGGTCGTCATGTACTCCTGAAATGTTTATAACAAACAAAACAGGAATGTCATCACAAGTCAATACAGGCATTTCACAAAATTAATCAACCATCTGCAAGTGATGTGACACTATCATTAATTATTAATTAATTATCGGACGGACGGACGGACGGACGGACGGACGGACGGACGGACGGACGGACGGACGGACGGACGGACGGACGGACGGACGGACGGACGGACGGACGGACGGACGGACGGACGGACGGACGGACGGACGGACGGACGGACGGACGGACGGACGGACGGACGGACGGACGGACGGACGGACGGACGGACGGACGGACGGACGGACGGACGGACGGACGGACGGACGGACGGACGGACGGACGGACGGACGGACGGACGGACGGACGGACGGACGGACGGACGGACGGACGGACGGACGGACGGACGGACGGACGGACGGACGGACGGACGGACGGACGGACGGACGGACGGACGGACGGACGGACGGACGGACGGACGGACGGACGGACGGACGGACGGACGGACGGACGGACGGACGGACGGACGGACGGACGGACGGACGGACGGACGGACGGACGGACGGACGGACGGACGGACGGACGGACGGACGGACGGACGGACGGACGGACGGACGGACGGACGGACGGACGGACGGACGGACGGACGGACGGACGGACGGACGGACGGACGGACGGACGGACGGACGGACGGACGGACGGACGGACGGACGGACGGACGGACGGACGGACGGACGGACGGACGGACGGACGGACGGACGGACGGACGGACGGACGGACGGACGGACGGACGGACGGACGGACGGACGGACGGACGGACGGACGGACGGACGGACGGACGGACGGACGGACGGACGGACGGACGGACGGACGGACGGACGGACGGACGGACGGACGGACGGACGGACGGACGGACGGACGGACGGACGGACGGACGGACGGACGGACGGACGGACGGACGGACGGACGGACGGACGGACGGACGGACGGACGGACGGACGGACGGACGGACGGACGGACGGACGGACGGACGGACGGACGGACGGACGGACGGACGGACGGACGGACGGACGGACGGACGGACGGACGGACGGACGGACGGACGGACGGACGGACGGACGGACGGACGGACGGACGGACGGACGGACGGACGGACGGACGGACGGACGGACGGACGGACGGACGGACGGACGGACGGACGGACGGACGGACGGACGGACGGACGGACGGACGGACGGACGGACGGACGGACGGACGGACGGACGGACGGACGGACGGACGGACGGACGGACGGACGGACGGACGGACGGACGGACGGACGGACGGACGGACGGACGGACGGACGGACGGACGGACGGACGGACGGACGGACGGACGGACGGACGGACGGACGGACGGACGGACGGACGGACGGACGGACGGACGGACGGACGGACGGACGGACGGACGGACGGACGGACGGACGGACGGACGGACGGACGGACGGACGGACGGACGGACGGACGGACGGACGGACGGACGGACGGACGGACGGACGGACGGACGGACGGACGGACGGACGGACGGACGGACGGACGGACGGACGGACGGACGGACGGACGGACGGACGGACGGACGGACGGACGGACGGACGGACGGACGGACGGACGGACGGACGGACGGACGGACGGACGGACGGACGGACGGACGGACGGACGGACGGACGGACGGACGGACGGACGGACGGACGGACGGACGGACGGACGGACGGACGGACGGACGGACGGACGGACGGACGGACGGACGGACGGACGGACGGACGGACGGACGGACGGACGGACGGACGGACGGACGGACGGACGGACGGACGGACGGACGGACGGACGGACGGACGGACGGACGGACGGACGGACGGACGGACGGACGGACGGACGGACGGACGGACGGACGGACGGACGGACGGACGGACGGACGGACGGACGGACGGACGGACGGACGGACGGACGGACGGACGGACGGACGGACGGACGGACGGACGGACGGACGGACGGACGGACGGACGGACGGACGGACGGACGGACGGACGGACGGACGGACGGACGGACGGACGGACGGACGGACGGACGGACGGACGGACGGACGGACGGACGGACGGACGGACGGACGGACGGACGGACGGACGGACGGACGGACGGACGGACGGACGGACGGACGGACGGACGGACGGACGGACGGACGGACGGACGGACGGACGGACGGACGGACGGACGGACGGACGGACGGACGGACGGACGGACGGACGGACGGACGGACGGACGGACGGACGGACGGACGGACGGACGGACGGACGGACGGACGGACGGACGGACGGACGGACGGACGGACGGACGGACGGACGGACGGACGGACGGACGGACGGACGGACGGACGGACGGACGGACGGACGGACGGACGGACGGACGGACGGACGGACGGACGGACGGACGGACGGACGGACGGACGGACGGACGGACGGACGGACGGACGGACGGACGGACGGACGGACGGACGGACGGACGGACGGACGGACGGACGGACGGACGGACGGACGGACGGACGGACGGACGGACGGACGGACGGACGGACGGACGGACGGACGGACGGACGGACGGACGGACGGACGGACGGACGGACGGACGGACGGACGGACGGACGGACGGACGGACGGACGGACGGACGGACGGACGGACGGACGGACGGACGGACGGACGGACGGACGGACGGACGGACGGACGGACGGACGGACGGACGGACGGACGGACGGACGGACGGACGGACGGACGGACGGACGGACGGACGGACGGACGGACGGACGGACGGACGGACGGACGGACGGACGGACGGACGGACGGACGGACGGACGGACGGACGGACGGACGGACGGACGGACGGACGGACGGACGGACGGACGGACGGACGGACGGACGGACGGACGGACGGACGGACGGACGGACGGACGGACGGACGGACGGACGGACGGACGGACGGACGGACGGACGGACGGACGGACGGACGGACGGACGGACGGACGGACGGACGGACGGACGGACGGACGGACGGACGGACGGACGGACGGACGGACGGACGGACGGACGGACGGACGGACGGACGGACGGACGGACGGACGGACGGACGGACGGACGGACGGACGGACGGACGGACGGACGGACGGACGGACGGACGGACGGACGGACGGACGGACGGACGGACGGACGGACGGACGGACGGACGGACGGACGGACGGACGGACGGACGGACGGACGGACGGACGGACGGACGGACGGACGGACGGACGGACGGACGGACGGACGGACGGACGGACGGACGGACGGACGGACGGACGGACGGACGGACGGACGGACGGACGGACGGACGGACGGACGGACGGACGGACGGACGGACGGACGGACGGACGGACGGACGGACGGACGGACGGACGGACGGACGGACGGACGGACGGACGGACGGACGGACGGACGGACGGACGGACGGACGGACGGACGGACGGACGGACGGACGGACGGACGGACGGACGGACGGACGGACGGACGGACGGACGGACGGACGGACGGACGGACGGACGGACGGACGGACGGACGGACGGACGGACGGACGGACGGACGGACGGACGGACGGACGGACGGACGGACGGACGGACGGACGGACGGACGGACGGACGGACGGACGGACGGACGGACGGACGGACGGACGGACGGACGGACGGACGGACGGACGGACGGACGGACGGACGGACGGACGGACGGACGGACGGACGGACGGACGGACGGACGGACGGACGGACGGACGGACGGACGGACGGACGGACGGACGGACGGACGGACGGACGGACGGACGGACGGACGGACGGACGGACGGACGGACGGACGGACGGACGGACGGACGGACGGACGGACGGACGGACGGACGGACGGACCGGGTGTCTCATACACCCATTCAACTCCCAATTCAACAATAACAGGACATTCCTTAAACAGCCGGACATTTAAACAACAATAACGGTTTTTCCCCGAAATCCCGGGTTTCCGCCATCTGGGCCGAGGGCGGCCGCTCAGCTCAGCTCAGCTCAGCGCCGTTTCCCGGGGCCCATCCCGGTCCCGATCGGTCCCTGACACGGCTAACTTTCCAATCAGGCTTCACTTCAATGTACACATGTTGGCAATAATATAGGCTCTATGCTGTTAACCTTTTGTTTCTAACAATCCAAGTCATACAATCAATATACCAATATCCTCTGCGTCGAATGTTACTCTTGGTTTTACCATGCAGTGATTAATACAATCATCACACAGAGTCAAACTTACGGTTATTTCCAATGCATGGGCTCGGTCGTCGTGTCCAGGCTGAGTGCTGCCAAATGTTTGTTTGGGGGACCAAAATTGAGGGATCGGGCTTTGCAAACGTTTTCAGAAGCCGATCAGCTCGTACCGGGACTGTAATTCGCCGGTCGATCCTCACCTGCTGTGTCAGGGACCTCACGGAAGTTGGTACTGGTCACACTAGCACTCTCTCAATCACACTATGGACCTCACAGATCGGAACCCAAGTGAGTTGTGTCTCATACACCCATTCAACTCCCAATTCAACAATAACAGGACATTCCTTAAACAGCCGGACATTTAAACAACAATAACATGACCGGGTTTCGGACAATAACCATGGCCGGTGAATTTGCGTAATGCCTAGGAAACGAAAAGCGCGTCCTACGATCGCCGACTAAGCATACAATTGGCTACGATGACAGCGCGCGAAAGTCAAAACAGGAGTTGGCGCGCTGGAGTAACCCATTCTATGGTTAGGGGTGTTTTGCTAAAATAAAAAGAATAAAAACAACGACTATAATTCTGACAATTAACTCCCCCTTTTTAAGTAAATGTATCACATTTATCTCGTGAACTGAAACTTTACGTTCATAAGTTTCTACTCAGAAAGTCTGCCCTCATTGGTTTTACCCAGATCTCGGATTCGATTCAGGGTAGGGTCTGTCTCTTGTGCTTTCTGGATGTCAGATCTAGTGACTTCTGGTAGACCTACTGGTAATTTGAGTTTCCGTAACGGTTTGCCTTCAGCAAGCTTTCGTGATCTAGTCTGGACAACACCAATTTCTATTCTATTTCTCTCTTCGCATGGTTCAGTTTCATTTTTTTCGACTTCTTTTTCAGATGCAGCGTGATCGATAGTCCCAGCACATTTCCAGTTTACATTGGGTTCTGCGGGATTTCTAGCTCGACTGATATTTCCTAAAATTACATCATACACGGGGTTAGTCATGCACTCGCCTCTACTTGACCGACGAAGTAAGGGGAATCAAGTTTTATAATGGCAACAGGAGTTGTACGCACTGAGCTATCTACGAGAACGCAAGATTTGCTCTCACCAGTGAACTGTTCGGGAAAGACTAAGCTCTTGCGTATTACGACGCCACTACAGCCTGTGTCGCGAAGTACGGTTCCGATTTTTCCGTTTATTATGGCTCTAGTAACTGGCATACCGCGGATGTCCGCGCTTCTACATGCTGCACTCATTATTGGCAACTCATGCGTGCGGACGGACGGACGGACGGACGGACGGACGGACGGACGGACGGACGGACATTCTAGTGTCACTGCTCCGTTTTTAATGCAACAGTCGGAGAGGACCCGATGGGACGGAACTGGGGAGGTGATCATACATGCAACTGTCTCTTTCGTTGTATCTGTACTGGTTGTTTTGGCTCTAGCTTCTGTATTTTCTAACTGAGAATGATTCGATTCAACGCTGTGCTCAATATTTCGGTCGTCTATCAAGACCTCAACCAACGCCGAGGTTACGGCATTTGCTACTTTTGCTAACCGTCGGACGGACGGACGGACGGACGGACGGAGGGACGGACGGACGGACGTCTTCCGATCTTATTGCCGGAAGAACGAATGGCAGACATGTAGGCCGACAAAGATAGAAAGGCAAAAAGACGGACAGGAAAAGGGGAAGATAAAACAGACAGACAGAGGGTCGAATACTTACTGCTGACTTCTTGTCGAGTGTGGCTGGACCATCGTCACTAGTCAGTGCGCTCATCATCGTCTCGGTCTTGACAGGCCCTGGCCATAGAGACACCATGGCAACGTTGTTCTTCTTCAACTCCTTGCCGCATTCGACGGCCATGCGGTCGCACTGTGAAAAGGGGGGCCAGGGTTGACAAGGAGCGTTAGAGGGCGCAATTGATGTTCGTTTGGCTCTCTTAGGCCATTTCTGAATAGATTTTGGGCTGCGGCTAGAAGTAACACGCAACCCTATGGAAACTGGCCGCAGCCGCTTGTAGACGACTTCCATAGACCCGTGTGTACTTTCAAGCCGCAGTCAATTAATTCAGACGAGGCCTTATTTTCAGGACTCTGAAATGTACGGCAATTTAAATACAAGTTGACCAGTATTTGGCAAATGCGAGATCTGCCTTCATTTAGGTTATACTCATTAAAAGCCTTACTGCTGATTTGCCGATGCAGTAGGCCGAGTTGATGATGCTGATAAGCCCGCCGCACGATGAGATATTGACGATGAGACCGCGCTGGGCTCGTACCATCATCTGCGCTGCGTGCCACGAGGCCAGGTAATGGCTCCTGAAACGAAAACCGTAGCAGCGTGCATTGCACACAGTCTACAATTAGACGAGGCCATAGAGCTCTATAGATATGGACTGTCTCATTCCAATTACGTGTACCCAGCACGATTTGAGGCAGAAATTCAATTGGTAACACGGAAATGCATGGCACTACAAGCTCAAGCAGGATACCAGTTGTGAAGGGTTTGCGTGGCGCTACGCAATCGAGTGTCCTAAATTATCTGCCTCAAATCGCACTGCATACTGCGATTACGTGGTGTCGCCATGGCTCAAGAATGGTATGGTACCCCGTGTTCAACATGGGTACACCAATTGATTTGGGTTGGGCTCATGCGTGCAACTCGCTAATTCAAGACCCTTTTCCAATAGCCGGCTTAGGCCTAGGCTCCGACTGTTTCTCTAGTTCTTTTATCCATTCAAGGCATGAGAACGGGAGATCTTTGGCTTCGTTGTCGAAAGTCATACTGCGCTTTGAAAACAAAATCCAAAGCTTCAACTTCTACAAAGAACTTCAACGTGTGTTTTCAGCTTGTGGATAACAGAGACGAAGCCGGAGCCGAAGCCTAAGCCAGGTTTTGGTAAAAGGCCCTATATTGCGACGGGATTGGACAGAATTATTATTATCAAGTTACATAATGAAGGAGAGTGTTATACGAGGGTTGCTGCTCGATGATGTCCGAGTGTTTCATGACTAACTGTAAGGAAGCTAAGAGGCTATAACCTTCTCCGGCATGGATTACAAGTACATGTACCAAGGAAAAGGTATACCTTAATCCAACTTTGTTGACGGTGTCCCACATTGAGATTGGCAGTTCCCAAAATGATCGGTCCATCGTCTCGAGCAAGGTCTGCGGAAGAAATCATGAGCATGAAGACAGTTCCTTTATCAAAAGCCAACTATTATAGAAAATAAGTTAGGGGGTCCGGTGGTTCGATCCAAGCTGGGATCGAAACGTCGGGGCCTCTTGATTTTAGGGGTTTGTCTCTTTTGAGATCAGTAATAATTATGCAAACATGTTACAAACTACTTACTGACTAAAAATAATGACCAAAAAGCAAATATAAAATATTACGAGGACCTTAATTCTGCCTTTGAAAAAAGGTCATGCTAGGATCGAAACATCATCAGGCTCTCCTTTTCTTATTCTTTTTTAAATTTTAGTCATTTAAACCAACATTAAGGTAGTTTGCAGCATTTTAGTATCACTTCGAGTAGAGTTTCCTGGTGGACAGTATTAGTGACGATTCATTAAAGTCTGTACCGGGACTGCCGAGTAGGCGTTGTTGACAAGAACATCCAGCTTTCCCTCCCCGGTGGAGATGGTCTCAAACAAGGCCTTGATCTGCTCGTCATCACTGTGGTCACACTCCACTGGGACGCACTTGCCTCCTCTGCCCTCGATCTAGCCGGGGGAGGGGGAGAGGAGAAAGGACGAGAAGTCTCCGGTGTTACAGACGAGGCTTGCTACGGTCTGAGAGTAGGTTGGGGTAAGCCTATAGTTGCAGGAGTGGAAAGCATCTATATAGGGTCTAATAAGTTAATGAATCACGTGAGATTTGAAGGCTTTCAAGGCGAGGATAGCAAAAGAATTAGGTTTGCGATGGTACCATGCAAAATTCTCTTCAGGCCTATGTGTGGTTCTGAAAAAGAACAGTATGCCCTGTTCGTCTTCAGGAGAATGCATAATAAATCAACCAGAAACGTCTTAATGAATCACCCTGAAAACACCGCGCTGGGTTTGACTTGATCTTCGTCAACCGGGTCAAAACCTCAGTGCGTATCATAAGTTGATGTTGTTATTGCTGTGATGTTGTTGTTGGTGTTGTTGTTGTTGTTGTTGCTGCTGTTCTGTTGCTATTCTGTTGTTGTTGTTGTTGTTGTTGTTGTTGTTGTTGTTGTTGTTGTTGGTGTTGTTGCTGCTGTTCTGTTGCTATTCTGTTGTTGTTGTTGTTGTTGTTGTTGTTGTTGTTGTTGTTGTTGTTGTTGTTGTTGTTGTTGTTGTTGTTGTTGTTGTTGTTGTTGTTGTTGTTGTTGTTGTTGTTGTTGTTGTTGTTGTTGTTGTTGTTGTTGCTGTTTTCACCTCGTCCGCCGTGTCCTGCAGCCCGAGTTTCCCGTCCTTTGACTTCAGGGAGCGACCTGTGACATTGGATGCATTTGAACGACACGGAATGGAGACAACAATTGTAAGGGCATGCATGATAACATGTCGGCAGTGTATTTAGTTGCGGCTGAGAAATACAATTATTAGCCATGGTGTTCTTTAATTAAAGAATACACAAAAACAAGGTCATCCTAAACTTGACTACTACTATCTACACCATCACTGCAGCCTGCTGTAGTGACATTAGTACATACATATAGAGGTATATATATATCTGCTGTGGCATTCCAAATTACGACCCCCTGAGAATGACGTCATGATATCTTCCAATTACTAGTTAATACAGCCATTAATGGGAAAATCGAAACCAGCCCACCCAAGCATTATCAAACACATTGAACGAGACAGTAATCAGGACAGACTTTCTCAGATGGACACTGCCTTCATCTAATGGCCACTGTACATCCTGGAATTGCCATCGACTCTTGGGTCGTGTCCGAAATGGGCGTCTAGAGCTAGGTCTAGGTCTTGCCCCTATTGGAAATACACGGAGATGCGAAGACAATAGCCTTAGCCGTAGCTCTGGAATCCCGTTTCGGACACGGCTTCTGTTATATTTCGAGCCCATTCCATATGAAGTACGCTCTCTCTTGTTCGGTCACAACCAAATAATTCATTCTGTAACTATATATCCCTCGTCAAATTGCGTTAACCCTTCGAAGCATTCGTGGAAGATGCTGCTGAGCTGTACAAACCAGAAAGAGGTAAGAATGCTAAATTTAGACTTCTAAAAGTTAAAACCTATAACACAAACCCTCACCCTAACCCTCAAGCCCGACTCCCCACCAAAGGAGTTCGCGGACCCTGATCACGAGTCCTCGTACCAAATTCGGAATTTAGAAATAATTAATTCAGAATCTTTCGTTGAGTTTTTTCTTCACCTTTGAGAAAGGTCCTGCTAGGATCAAAACGTCAGACCCTCTAACTTTTGTGATTGAAGTATTACAGGTCATTTCAGTCAGTGAGCAGTTTGCAACAGTTTTTGTGTTAACGTCTTTTTCATAATTTTTTGTACATTTACTTAACTTTCATAATCGTTATGCATGCATGGTAGGATATACAATTCCTACCATTTTGTTCATTTTATGGGGGATATAGGGGTCAAAGTCCTCCACGGTCATACACGTACATATCTGTACCACGTCTGTACTATTACTGACTCGGTATCACTAAGCAAACTTACAGAGGGTAAATGATCTCATAACCCTTGATGAATTGTACATTATTCTGTGATGAATGGGTTTTTGTGTTTCCAACATTACCGGTGATGTAGACCGTGGCTCCCGCTTCTCCTAGCTGCAGGGCGATACCCTTTCCGATGCCTCGGCTGGCCCCGGTGACGAGACAGACTTTTCCAGCGAGGTTCATGTCAGCCATGTCGACAAGCTACGTACTGCACTCGACCCTGTACCCCGACCTCCCTCCCCTCCCCTGCCCCAGAACACCGAGCACGTACACAAGACCAATGGCCTTGTCTGTGTGTGCACAAGGAGAGGTTTATGTAACAGTCCAAAAAAACAAATATGTCCTCACATATGTAATGGCCAAACAAAGCCGAAGCTTTAGCAACACAGGGTCGCCAGGGCTGTTGGAGCGGTTCATGTTTACTGTAAAAAAATAAGAACGCTCAAGGTCGCTGTGCATTGCCCTGGCTCGTGTTACATCATGTCCCTTTTCCAAAACCCGGCTTAGGCCCAGGCTCCGGCTTTGTCTGTCTTTCTTTCGTCCATTTTAAAGTGCAAGTCATGGACACGGGAGGCACTTTGCTGGCCCCGCGGTGACGAGTCAGATTTTTTTCCAGGGAGGCTCATGTCCGCCATGTCGACAAGCTCGTACTGCACTCGACCCTCTACCCCGCCCCGACCTCCCTCCCCTGCCCCAGAACGCGCAGGCACTTTTGTTCTTTTTTTAATGTTACGGTACACTGCGTTTTGAAGAAAAAAATCCAAAGCTTCAACTTCAACAAAGAACTCCAACCTGTGTTTTCAGCTTTGGGGTAACAGAAACGAAGCTGGAGCCGAAGCCTAAGCCGGGTTTTGGAAAAGGGCCCCTTGTACAATGCCGTTACACAAAATAAGGCTACACAATAATATGGACTTGGGAGTTTCATTTCCAGTTGAGAGGAGCGCTCAGCGGAAAGGTCTTCCCTTATTGTAGAACAATATCCTTGAATAAGACCGTTGAGCGTCAGCTTAATTCAACCATAGATTATTCAACACCCCAGACGCCCCCGTGGAGGCCGTCCTTGGTGTGGCGTCTTGGGGTGAAGACTCGGTCCATTACTCTTGTTGAGGAAGTTTGACATCGTATACGTTCGTATATTATAATCAGTGCACGTTTTTCCCTGACGATCTTAGAGCCGCAATTCATCGGATTCCGAAGAAAAAGATTGTGGAAAGACGTCTCTGTCAACAACTTGTTCATGTTTGTTTTTTTCGCTGAGAAAAAAAATGGTGCCGAACTCAAAAAAAAAAGGTGCATTAACTACTGAACGTGTCAGGGAACTACTCTGATTTAATATGTAAGTGTATAGGCCTACGGCCTTCGCGTTGAGAAAAACAAATCTGCGTTCACGCCATGAAGTAAAGAACAGCGCCCTCAATAACTGCGGGCATAATAGCTTCATAATTAGCTTCAAAATTCATAATTAAATTCATAATTAATCAATCCTGAAACTCACAAATGTTTGATCTGGAATTATAATAATATGGGCCTACCAGTACTTAATGGCAAATCAGGATTTGCAAGTTTTTGGACAGATCATAGCGACCCGAGGCAGTTTCGTCCTTGCGCATGCGCGTTGCCACGTGTATTGCATCATCAAAGGTTTGGTACGCACTCACACATAAATCTGCCATAATATCACTGACCGTGCGCGAGGAAACCTTACTAATTTATTGTCATTATGGCTGTAATTAACAATTAGACCTGCAAAATGCCGTGTACAGTATTGTGTGCATGTACTGTAAACGACCCACACCGTCACTGTGCATACTCACTGTGTCATTGTGCTACCAAGCTCTCCCTGGTCCTTTGGTACATGTACCCTCCAGTTACCGGTTTTCGACGATATAAGGCCTTTTCTTCAAGCTGACCAATGTGAACGAAACTATCACACTAAAAGAGGTCTCAGTCACTTTTTCCACACCACAGACTATTAGAATAATCATGTAGAATGTTGATCAAGCCTGTCACTTCCGTAAGATTACCCGGTTTTGTTGAGGTCCACGGTGCACCGCGCAGTAAGCATCGTGACCTATTTTCGACGGTGGTGTTTAGTAAGATGTCCCAGTACAGCCAAACGCAAAATAAATTCTTAAAAAAAATCAAATAATGTGTGGCACTGTAAAATTCTTCCCTGTATGTCTTTTTTTTCATCTTTCGGGTTTTTTTTCGACAATGCTTCTAACACTTTCCTCAAACATTCATAATTTTGCTTAACTTATTGGTTTGCATTAATGTGTCCCGTTGCCCTGACCCACTTTGAGATGGGGAAGTTGGATTGACTTTTTGTTATCACCTATCAACTCCTTTCCCTTCATGCTACCCTCTTCTTTCCCATCCTTTTCCAAATCATCAAAACTGTCCTTATAATAATAAGGAAATAAATTTAATCACCATAATGAATAATTCAAAATGAGAAAAATGTTCTTAAAATGTGAAAAGAAGTTCATTTAACTGAAAGATACCTTTTTATGTTTTTGAATTTGGATATTCAAGTAAACCATACGGTAGGGCGATATATGAGTGACACACGCAGCATTTCTCATCCTTGTTAATTTCCACATAAGAAGATACATCGAGGCAGGATGTGATTGCTCGGCTTGGTCCAAGCTAATTGTGATTCAGCCATGGAAGCAGATTCTTTTTTCTTTGCCCTTTTGGTGGGGTTGTATTTTTTATCTGGTTGATGTCTTCTTCTGTGACGTTTAAAAAAACTCCACAATCCTCTTTCTCATTTATCTTCTTCTTCAGTTATGACCTTTCCCAATGTCACTCAAGAGACACATTTCCTCCTTCTTGGTACTTTCTCTAGCTGCCCTTTTATTTTTTTATAATTTGTTAAAAGCCTTATTAGTCCATGTTACTTTTTGCCTTTAAATAATAATAAAAAAAATATATAAAAAAAATATATATGAGACGCCTTTTAGGAGCCTCCATAGTTTTTACCCAGAACGGACTGCGTCAAGTTGCGTGATATATTTTTTTCTACGTATGTTGGGGTTTGTTATGGTACACTCAGATTTTGGTTTAGGACCAACAATAAAGAAAACTGGAGCTACGAAGCAACTGCCAATTTTGTACCTAGGAAAATGGACCCCAAAAGAGCAACTTTTAGAATTACACGAGTTTGGCCTACCGGAAGAGCCTTAACTTTCCACATTTTTGGTGACGGACAAGAGCAGGAAACAAACTGGAAGATACGAAGTCTGGGACCGTTATACGGAGTTGTTTTCATCGTGCGATGCGAGTTAGAAGGCCAAGCGTCGAAAACGCGTATCGTCGAAAACTGGGCCACCACGATACTTATGTATTTCGGTACATGTGTGAAGAGGGCCGTGTTACTGCTATAATAACCCACATGTATTTAATTAGTAAGAGTGCATCAACCATTTCATTAGATGCATACTTGCCTAAGAAGTAAAATACTCCTAGGGAAACACATTTAGAACGGGATCCCGACTCTTTAACTCCGACCAGGCACACATTATATAGTGGTCCATTAGCTGCGCACCAAGCCTTCGTATCCGCCATCTTCAACTACCGGTACATGCCGCTGCAACGTGGCTTGTGAGAGACCAAATGTGCGAAGTCTGGCTGTCACAACATGGAGTGTTTTATACTGTAGCTCCATGTCACAACAATAATGTACATTACCTGTTTGGCTTGCCGCTCTATGGTTCTATGCACTTCATCCCCCAGATTCACGTACCCTAATGTAACTCAAATTAATTGCCAGTAAAAGTCGACGTGAAATAACTGTCAAACCAATGTCAGTGATCGCCAAAACGCAAGCCCAAATAGGAACTTCAATATGGGCGCCCAAACTGACGCTCACATGGGGAATGGAGGTGCGCATGCGCTTGCTTGTCCAGAGTCGCCATTGGGCGACATGAACTGTTGCTTGTTGCCTAGCGACCACAATGCGCGAAAGTGAGTGCATTATTTTGTTTGGCATACACAATATTACATGTACTGCGTCACCTTTTGTCAGTCTCTCACATTGCTTTATTATTATTTGACTACACTCTGAACTATCACCGAAACGTTAGCATAGTACACGAATACCACCCTTCCGATATTGGTCGGGCGAACCTGGGAAATTCAGAACAGCTTATCAACACTCGGACAATATTCAATGCCAATCTGACGAGGATTTGATGCCTCGATTTGAAAAAAAATATATAATAAGGAACTTTGCTATCCACATAAAAATCTCCAACACAAGTGATTCTCTCTTGTACATCACACTTCAAGTGGGATAAATAAAATAGCCCTCACCCTAAAAAATAAAACACTTCAAGTGCATATCAGTAAATTGCAATCATACTTAGATCGATATCTAGTAAGCTTCAGAATAAATTCAATCGCAGGTTCCAACACTCAGAAAGATCTCATGGAGTCTAGTCTAGTCTCATGGACACATAAGCATTTGAACTATCTGCTGGGACACAAGATAAATGCCCCATGTGGTAAACGAACTCGGGAAAAGAGGAAGAATACTGAAAAAAAGGGATCCGCCCTTGGAGAGATATAACATCCGGAACGCAACTTACAGGTCACTGCAATTAATTTTGCTGTGATCTGCTGAACACCATTTGTTGCATTGCATTGCACATGTCGTCCTTTTTTTTTAAACGGATCATGGAAGGAAAGGAAAGTGGTGGGTATTTTGTTTGTTATAATCAAATTCTCAATGGGTTATCAGTCGAGTTACGATGCATCGTAAAGCTTCGTGAAAAAAAAAACACCCCTGCTGTCACAACTTGTATGCAATCTTAAAAGAATTTACGTTTCAGTAACGTACAAAGTACCATTTCTCCAGAGTATAACTTTATCATTATTTTAACACACAGTACACGGAAATCTGCATTTCAGAAGGAATAAGGGATTTTTCCTTTTTATATTGATAAAACTGTCGCTACATGTTCAAAATCAAGGCCTGGGGAGGCTCTTAAACAACCCGCATTCAGGTCTGAAATGACCACACCAATTGAAATCGAGAGAATAAATTGCCCAAAAGCTTGCATTCCTGGCTTGCATTCCGACAATGAAAGCCAGGGCATGCAAAGCTCGAATGGATCAGCTGACATTTCGTTGCTGCAGCCATTTTTACAGCGGCACTGAAATCTATGCAGCTGAAATTTTAGGACGGAACACGAGCATACAACTCAGACTTCACACAAACAAGCAAGAGAACAACTCATGGACATCCAATCTATATTTTATCTTTGTAAATATTTTGTTTTTGGTGGTAATCTAGGTGAAGACAGCATCTGTCTCGTTGTAGAATTGACCGCTTTGTTGAGGGGGCGCTGGTCTGTTTGGTGTTTTTTCTACGTTTACGACTTGTTGCCGAAGATGTCGTTGGTCTGCTGGGTGACGCGGATGAAGGTTGTGCGTCGACTGAGCTCCTTCAGTTTGCCGGCACCTATGTAGGTACAGGCCGAGCGCAGGCCGCCCAGGATGTCCAGGGTTGTGTCAACCACGTTGCCGCGATACGGCACCTCAACCGTCTTCCCCTCGCTGGCCCTGATGGAGTGGGCAAGGAAAAAAAAAACGGGGCGGTTCTCAGATGAGATTTGAAGGTTTGCATGGTGGAAACCTCTAAGTAGGAGGTTTGTGCTGACACCATGCACATCATCTCTTAAGAGAAGGAGTATGGCTCTTCTCAGAGCCAAAGAGATGATGTACATGGCGTCACCGCAAACCTCCTACTTAAGATTTGAAGGTGTTTATGGTGGAAAACCTCCAAGTAGGATGTTTGTGCTGACACCATGCACATCATCTCTTAAGAGAAGGAGTATGGCTCTTCTCAGAGCCAAAGAGATGATGTACATGGCATCACCGCAAACCTCCTACTTAAGTTTTGAAGGTGTTCATGGTGGAAAACCTCTAAGTAGGAGGTTTGTGCTGACACCATGCACATCATCTCTTAAGAGAAGGAGTATGGCTCTTCTCAGAGCCAAAGAGATGATGTACATGGCGTCAACGCAAACCTCCTACTTAAGATTTGAAGGTGTTCATGGTGGAAAACCTCCAAGTAGGAGGTTTGCAGTTACACCATGCACATCATCTCTTAAGAGAAGGAGTATGGCTCTTCTCAGAGCCAAAGAGATGATGTACATGGCCTAACCGCAAACCTCCTACGTAAGATTTGAAGGTTTGCTTGGTGGAAATACCAAGGTTTGCGGTGACACCATGTACATGGGTGATGTATGATGGGTCTGAGAAGAGCCATACTCCTTCTCTTGAGAAATGATGTACATGGCATCACCGCAAACCTCCCACTTAAGATTTGAAAGTTTGCATGGTGGAAATACCAAGAAACAGGTTTGCGGTGACACCATGCACATGGGTGATGGGTCTGAAAAGAGCTATACTCCTTATGGAGAAATGATGTACATGGCGTTACCGCAAACCTCCTACTTGGTATTTCCACCATGCTAACCTTCAAATTTTACGTAAGAAGGTTTCCACGGTGGAAGCACCAAGTGGAAGGTACATGTATGTGGTGGTGAGTGGTGACACCATGGGACATATCTGTTCTGAGAGGGAGCGAGGCCCTGAAAGAGCCGGTAACTCAACATTTCAGGCAATGTTTACTCCGTTGTCAGTAGATCCAGAATTCTCCTGACGACGGGCAGGGTGCACACTGCCCGAAATGTAGAGGCTCTTTTCAGAGCCTCGCTCCGTCTCCAAAGAGATGATATACATGGCGACACATGTGCTGACTCACTACATTGGTCCCACTCACTGAGTTGCATGCAATGCGCCCACTCACCGGTACTCGGCCACACCTCCAGCATGCTTGGTCATGGCGGTGGAGGAACTCATGCCGTAGAAGAGCTTCAGTTTCTTGCCGTCGCGTTCAATGGTCTCCCCGCCGCTCTGGTCGTGCCCCGCCAGCATGCCGCCCAGCATCACAAAGTCCGCGCCGGCCCCTACAAGGGCATACATAGACCTTATTCATTATTGCCACCATGCCATTTATGAAGAGCGCCCTCCTGCCTACGGGCAGTGGTCAAGCGAAAACTCGATCCGCCCATCGAGTGTAGCATAAGTATTTTCACAAAATTAGAAGCCCTGATGTTTCTAAGACCTTACTCCAAGGCAGAAAGGCACTTCTGTAGGGCGCCCTTGCTTGACAGTAATGAGAGGTAGCTCCAGGCCTTTCAGCACATCGCCACATTTCAAATCTAATCTTCATCTTTGAGAAAGGTCCTGCTAGGATCGAAACGTCAGGCCCACTAAATTTTAGATTTACATTTTGGTAATTTTAGTCAGTAAGCAGTTTGCAACATTTTTGTATATCACCTTCATAGATCATTTAGGAAATGAAGGCTCAGGCTCCGGTTTAGGCTTCAGTTTTATTTTCTGCATCCGTTCTAATATCAGCAGTGATAAAGGAGAAGCTTTGGATCCACTTTTAACACTAAATACTCTGTGCTGAACATATTACAACATCTCCAAATTCAGCGACAAACCACAGCACCGTATTTTCCGGCCATTCTGTGACAGAGACGAAACCTGATGCTGGGACTGGTAAAGGCCCATAGTTTATCAAACAAATAATTTGGGGAAAACACTTGTACGACCTATATATATCTTATTCAATTTTTCCTTTTTCTTCTTCTCCAAAATCATCTTCAAAACCACCACAACACCTGTACCTTAAAAGAATTGTTTTGTGAACCAGAAGAGAGTTCAGTAAACACAGCAACTTTGACCAATTAATGCCAGGGATTTAAAATAAACACCTAGCCAATCAAAGCGCCTGTCATAAAGCAGTTCGACTCTCAAGCCCTTTTTATCCCAATTTCACAAACAGACAATAAGTCCCAGACGAACTTCAATGGCTAGGGCTTCAAATAGCACATACGCCTATGGTAGCCTCAGGCAAAGTAACAGCAGCCAGGTCCAATAGACTTGTGTGTTATTTGCAGCCATAGCCGGAAAACGCTGGCTCAGTCTACTTACCAAACGCCTTGACAACGTCACCAGGGCAAGTGCAGCCTCCATCCTGCAAGGGACAAAAATGCAAACCAAATATTATGCAAATGTTGAGTTTCGGGATATTTGTGGTCAAGATCTCAAAAAATAAATGAGTAACCCAAAGCCACATAAAGCCCATTAGCCATTTTAGGGCCAATATAAAATTTCAACCACTGCTCAATTCCAATGGGCCTTCCCGAAATAAATAAACCCCAACACAACACACACTTTCCAAACCAAATCTGCATTAGTATAGACACCAAAGTTAGGATTTCTTTCAGCAAAGTTGGCCTCAGTTATACAATTAGTGCAACAAGCAAAAACAAAAAATGGTCTCTGGTTTCCCTGACAAAGAATCTGTTCAGTTCATGCCATATTCTGACTCATCATTGTCTAGCATGTGGAATGTGCATCATGCATTTATTATTCCTTGGCCTATCAATCCTAGGTTTCAATTCTGTGACTTATTATATCTCAGATGCAATCGCGGTGCCCACCGCTATACAGATTTGACCAGCTCGGTGATCCAGTGGTTTAGACGTCTGCATTAGAAACCAGTACTTGCGAGTTCAAATCCCACCCGAGCTGCCTGTAGTTTTTTTTAAAAGCAGGGAATCAGGCAAAGCACTGCAAATCCTCATTGAATACCTTGACATGGGCCCTTTACGAATATATCAGGCTCGGGCTCAGGCTTTCGTCAAAATAAACTACGGGTTGTGGTTTGTCGCCGAACTTGAAGGTTTATTGGCTTGATAGGTAAAGAATATTCCCCCAAGAAAATGGGGACAAACGCTTGTTTCTAGATGCCTGTGATTTTATAATGGGTAAGATAAATATGACCGAAGCCTAAGCCCGAGCCTAAGCCTTCATTTCATAAATGGCCTATGTCAGAAGGATCCCATGGAAGGGCTAGGGCTACGGCTAGGGATTTGTCTAATGTCTATGCACTGCCCATGCTTCCTTGCAGGCAGATGTACATGTACCACTGCTCATAGCAACAGCCATAGTCATGACTTAAGGTCCATCAGGCACGAGAGAGTAATGAGAGCCTCATTGAATGATTCAAGAAGCCTCGTGAAGGCTTTCAGGATGGGAAACCCCTACCTTAAAAAACAGTTACAAAATCCGACGTTGCGTGCAGAAGTCCTTCATGATGCTGAAAATATCAGCCTCTGAGGTTTCACTTCAGGCAAAATGCTGACTCGAAGGCCGTTTTCAAAATGAAGGCTTAGGCTTGGGCTCAGGCTTTGTCTCCGTCTGGAAAAGCCTAAAAGTCCAGGTTGTGGTTTGTTTCCACATTTGAAGGTTTGTTGGCCTGATAGGTACAGAGTATTCCCCAAGAAACTGGGGCCAAAGGCTTGCTTTTAGACGCCTATGATATAACGAGTACGATAAATATGACCGAAGCCTAAGCCCGAGCCTAAGCCTTCATTTGGAAAACAAAAGAGGTGAACACAAATGCCTGAAGAACTGACTGACTTTTCTATCTTGAACATTTGCCATTTTATGGTGATCTACAGTAGAGAGTGTTCGATGTACTTGGTATTCTATGCCAAGGTCAGGGATAGGCTTAAGCTCTGGGGCATTCCTTACAGAAATGATGTGGCCACCAAGACCGTGGGCAGCGTCTGCACACTCTAAGACAGCACTAAGCTGAGGGTAGCCAACGCCAGCCTTCTTCCTGGTAGTGCATACAGAGCCTGCAGGGATACCGTAATGATTGCATTGAGAAAATGAGAAGAATGTAATTTAATGAGGAAATGCTAGAATTGAAACTTCAGGCCCTTTTCAAACCATTTTGGTCATTCTAGTGAGTATGCAACTTGCAAAAATTTTCCACACTACTTTTTACAGATTGTCTTCAATTTTTGGCGTTAGTTCAAAGAGCTACATGTATGACAAAATGTGTGTTTTCCCCCACAATGGACAAAGACAGACTTATGACTACGCATGAGTGGCTGTTTGCAAAAATGTTTTCCCTAGAAATATGCACCGATTAATGGTTTAATGCTTCTGTCTGGCAACCCCCCCCCCCATCCTAGCAAAGATGGACGACTGTTTGGGATGTACAGCTCAGCTGGTCGAACACTTGTCCTTCAATACATGGGTCTCAGGTTCTTTGAAAGTCTGTTCTTTCCATTTCTCAATTTACATTTTCCCTACGACCTTGAGTTGTGAGTAATGTAGTGGTTGGGTGAAAGGGTAGGTATTTGTGGGCATACTGGGCAAAGTAAATTATTATATTGTTGCCCGGGCAAAGAGTATACGGAAAAAAAGATAGACTTTTTATCAATTAAAGACATTTGAGCCATGAGCATCTGTGGAGGTGCAATTAGTCTGCTAAGTCTATTTGCTTTACTGAAATTTGATCAATATATGTGCTTCAATATGTAATTTCCGTGTACAATTATACTCAACTGACTACAGAGGACAGCTCCAAATGAAATTGATAGGTTGGGCTGGAAAATGGTTAGAAAATATCTCATCTGAATAAATGACTCCATCAATATGAAGTTCATATACATGCACGTGCACACTGTATAATGACGAAGAGCAAAGTGCATCTCCTGTGCAGACGTCTCTTTTGGGAGGCTCTGATGAGTCGATTACAGAGTCTCGCCTTGCATTTCTTGATGTTGATGAAAAAATTGGACAGCCACTCACCTGGTCCAATACCCACTTTGATGATGTCTGCCCCGGCCAAGATAAGCTCCTCCACCATCTCGCCTGTCACGACATTCCCAGCCTGATGTTAAAAATTTACAAAAACGAACACACAAAATGACTAAAAACTACCATTTTTTTAAAAATATACTTCTATTGATTCAATGCAACATTCCCCATTCTCCAAATTGGCAATGATTTTACAGAATCCTTCACTGAAGTTCAAAAAAGAGATTTTGCGTATCCGTGCCATCAATTGAAATTGGATTTGGGGGAGTGCTCTTGGCAAAGAATTTGCAGACAATTTATGAAGAACATCGCAATTATCTTCGTTTAGAATTTTTTTTATGTAAGGCAGGTGAAAGCTGCGTTGTCAATGCAGGGGATTTTACGCTTCAAATGCACATCCATTACTGCACAGCCCCGAGATGCTATGTACACAGTGGTGTTTGGATAGTCGGCCTAAAGGTAGCCTTGGAACTATTGATTGATTGATCAAAGTCACCCGTGTCCGGGAATTGCTGGAGAGGTTCAGCGACGACCAAACAAGTCTTGATTACCGGTAATCCAAGGGATATTGCCATCGCATGCCCCTTCGCACACTCAGTCGCACACATATATACCGTGAAGCACATTAAAACAATCTAGACACTGCCAAAGCCTCCCCAAATCCTGTGTTGGATTGTTAATTTGTTTTTTTGTTTTTTGTTTTTTTATATATAAATATCTCAATGTAACTGGCATTTTTGTTTGCTGTTGAATAGATGAGATTATTAACCTAAGAACAAAATACAGTTTGTACATGTAGGAGGGTTTGCGGTGACACCATGTATAAGGTCCCTTCAAGAAGAGGTATGGTTCTAAAAAGAACCTGAGTGATAACTCGACGTTCCAGCCAGTATGCACTGGCCCTCGATCATATTGTTTCACCCACCATGCAAAAGGCTTATTTAAATAAGTTCTAATGAGAATTTCTGGAGCATAAGGACTTTCCCTGGATCTTCCAAAATCAGTTTGCTTGTTCACACTTCTTTGGTCTCAGACAGTTTTTATTATGCTGAATGGCTAATTCTCAGCAAAATCATTACAAAAATTAGAAGACCACCACCAACTTTTTTTTACAACGGGGGAGGGGGGGGGGGGTTACAAACGTCCATGAAAACCACAAGGAGTGAAGCAATCAGCCAGTCTATATTATAAACCATCAAGAATCTTCCAGTTCCAATCAATTTCACTCCCAGAAACCTCTGTCAGGTTAAAAAACTGATTCTCAGAAGAAAAAATCACTCATCAATGCAAAGCCCTTCATCATAAGCTTTCACAGATGAAAGAAACCCCCAAAATATCATTAGATACCGAAAACAACAAGTGTAAATAATGACCATAGCATTTTGGATACAACTAGACACTGTGATGGCTCAGTTAATAATAGACAATTTTACACAGTGTAGATGCAAGTCTGGCTTAAAGGCCCAATACAACATTGGGAAGATCTGAAAACATCAATGTCCACAGATTTCCTTCTAATTTACATAGTTTGTAGATGGTCATGATAGAATCGTCATGTTGAAATCTTAGTCTGGGATGCTGTACTTTTCGATAAATCTTCCCTCAAACATTGACAAATAGTTTATTACTCGCGTGTAATAAACTATTTCTTACACTACAGGCTGGAGCGTAAACCATGACTTTTTTTATTATTCTACTTTCTCAGATTACCATTTGACCTAAAACCTTTGCAGTATTGCTTTTTGGGAATGTTTTTAACAGGATGCTGTACTTCTTCACTCAAACATCGACAAATAGTTTATTACTCGCAAATAATAAACTATTTCTTACATGTCTTACACTAAAGAATGGTGCAAAAGCCGTGACTTTAAAAAAAAACACGTTTTTTCTACTTTCTCATATCAAAGATTGAGCTAAAACCATTGCAGGATTGCTTTTTCGGGATGTTTAATGGTTTAACACACACACTGAGGCAATCTTTTGACCTTTACCAATGTTGTACAGGGTCTTTAATGATTGATATAAGTTATGCATGTACATGTACCTATTGTGATATTTACCACATTTACAACAAGACATACCGACTGCTGAGTATTATTTTGGAGGACTTGGTGGGAATGGTGGGTCATTAAATCCAACCATGGTCCCACCTACACGTAAACCAGCAGGACTTTTGAGTTTTTTCAGACAAAACATTCCTCACTTGACAGAACTAATATCATATGGTATTCATAAAATTAGGAGGCCTGAAGTTTTTATCCTGGCGGGACTTTTCTTCTCAAAGCCTAATACCCTAACCCCCACTTTGCCTTTGAGGAAATTCCTGAAAGGATCAAAATGTAAGGCCCTACTAATTTTTGATATTTGCTTTTTGGTAATTTTAGTCAGTAAGCAGTTTTCAACAGAATTGTGGTGTGCGCCAGTAAAAGGCACACACACCTGATAAATGTAGGTTGGGTTCTGAAAAAAAAAACAACCATGCAGTAACCTATACTAGTGCCTCATGGCTCAGGGGTTGTCCTTAAAAGACATACAATCTCTATTCTTTTTACCAACGATGTGCGACTGCATTTCAGAATGAATCGCAATTGATTTCTTCATGAGAAATAAGCATTGTTTTCATTCTGCTTTTAACAGGTCAATTTCTGCACAAATGGACCCATTAGCCACACCTGCCTATCAAAAGCAAATAACCTTTGATTAATATAAAAAATAATGTTGTTTGTTGCCATGGTTTTCAACAATAAAAAAAGGTTGAAGTCTATGAGCACAGAAGGGCAAGTGATAAAAATTGGTTCACAAGGAAAAGGCTATGACAATTGAAATTTTTATGATAGATTAGACTTGAAAACGTTCCACACGGGCAATTATTTCCATGTTGTCTGGTGAAGAATTGATTTTGATTTGATAAGCCGAGATACGAGGCAGGGTTAAAAATCGCAGCGCAGTTCTTCTGCTTAATGTCAATTGACAGGAGAGTGCAGATAAATGGCATTAATGCACTGTGTGGGTGGATGGACTGTGGTTAGCCATTGCAGCCCAATCTACTGTATTTCAGCTTGATTAACCGTGTTGAGTGGTAAAGAGCCGACAAGGCTTCATATAGGTACCCTCTCATTATGCAAGGCCCCTGCATGTCAGCATGCTATGCACAGGCAGTGAGCAGAGTGTCACGATAAGACTTGGAGGTTCGCATGGTGGGAATCACACAAATGCCATTCAACACTGAGCCAATAATTGTGATACGAATTGCTCAAGATCCTATCAGGATGGTAGGACCTTTCTCTTTGAGAAGGGCCCACCTAGGATCGAAACGCTGCGCCCTTCTACATTTCTAAACATTTCCATGTTGAATAATTTCATTACCAAAATAGAGCCATCTCCTACGCATTCATATCTACTTGCATAGGTCAAGTTGGCAGCAATTCTACAGTCATTTTGTTGCACATGGTGCATATATGGAATTTCACGGATGTTTAATGCCATAGTGCTTCTGCCCCATTCACTGCTGGATGCATTTATACCACTCTATGGTAATGGTGCATGTGCGTATAAGGCAGTTTTAAAAACCAAAAATCTGTATTGACCTACATGTACATGTACATACATCAAAGAGGATTATTTTGGCTCAAGTAGGCTGAGAAGCAGTTTTTATGGAAATTGAATGAGTCATTAAAGTGCAACTGGTAATTTCTTTCAGTTCTAAATTGATAAGCATAGCAAAATTCACACAGACACATTGGCATAGCACTACAGCCTGCATGTAGGGCCTACGTCCCGACAACCAATTGATATCTGTTGTTGAGATACAAATATTCCACGTTCCCTAGCTCAAAACTTCAGTAAATCAAGCAAGCATCAGAGACACATAAAGGAAATCACAATCTTTAGGCTTATGTACATGTATGTTTGTGCAGATTTTGTCATTTTCTAACAATATATGTACGTACATGTATGTGGCAAAGTTGATGAGTGAGTTTTATTTTTATGGTTCGGAGACACGGGTCACAAAGATTTTTTATATTCTCAAAATAAGCTTGAAACAACCCTATCAAAAGATTCACACAAATTACAAACCCCAAGTTCCCAACACCCCCAGAAAATAAAGGGAACAAACAAAGGAAGTATAAAGGAACAATTCAGAATGGATTTTGGAAACCAATCAGCTGAACTCCATCAACCTATTTTCAAGCAGAGAGCGACAATTTTTTTGTGAGACAAGGATGACTGTAAATGAGACGTTGGCTTTTCAAACGCTGGCAAAATGAGAGAGCCTGACGTTTTCGATCCTAGCGGGACCTTTCTCAAAGGAGTGACAAAGACAGAAAGGGATAGGAAGGTCTGGTAGGAGATGCAATGAGACATGGATGGCACAGGAGACACAGGAGGAAATCTAGCAGACACACTACATGTATGTGGGTAGTCTAGGTCGAGAGAGCAGTTTCTGCTATATTTATGTGTCATTTTACGAATATTGTTTTGTTCTCTTTGATTAATAGAATATTTAAGTCCAACAAACAAAGGGGGGAAAATGAAATATTGGCAAAGAAAACTTTGACTGGACCAGGGACTTGAACCCAAGAGCTCTGGATTAACGTACCAGTGCTCTTCCATCTTCCAACCGCAAGCCTCCCCTCCATTGCTGTCAATCACAGTGAAAAGCCAGGACCTAACTATGATGAAATGACAGCAACCATACCCAATCCAAAGCCTGAACCACAAAATCTTTTTAAAAATAACCCATAGTTTCACTTCCACCCTTTTAGAAATTCTATGAATCAGCCAGCATTTGATATTATCAGTAAGCCATTTTATTTTTTTTGATGATTTGAAGGACTTCGTTGGGTAAAACAATTGACCTCAGCCATGAGCCTTTGAAATTATCGAAAAAATAAGAAGAAACAATTTTGCACTTACCATGATGGTATGCTCTGGAAACTTCCCGCGCATGTCCTTGACGTGCTGGACAAAGAGCTCCGAGTAACCATTGGCAACGTCCAGGCAGATGTACTTGATGGCCGGCACGGCGGCCACGATCTCAGACACCTTGACCACGTCAGTCTGACTGGTCCCCGCACTCACCGCAATGTGCTGCCAATGGAGAGACGCCGATTCATTCCTATGGTCTCTGTCTGTCTTTCCATGGGGTTTTTCTTTACACAAAAATACAGCAAATCTGTCTGCCAACTAGAATGGCATGCAGAACAGGAATTTGGATTGCAACAGAAACTTCCTCAAAAGACTGAAAGAAGTCCTGCTAGGCTAAAAAAAATACAAAAGTGGGACCGTTTAGTCTTGGATTTGTGAGAACAAATCAGGAAAATAAGGTTTGACATCTATTTTTCAATCTATCTGAATTGTGCACAACCTTTACAATTTTTAGCCAAAGGGGAGCAATCTGTGTGTTCTTCAATACGTCCTAGTTTTTATAATCTATAGACCTTTTTTACGTGACGTCATGCTGGACCGCCTTATAATGGCAGCGCACAGTGTAAACATCAGTTAGTACCATAGGGTTGTGCGTACACTTAAAAAGCGGTCCAACGTGGCGGCAGTTCTTTTGTCTTGTCACGTTGGTGAAAAAGGTCTAGAAGAAACTTGTAAGACACTGACAAATAGAAGAGCTGAATGAACTATTTGGGGACCCTGTTCTTCGCCCATTTCCCAAGCATGGCCTGTCAGGCCAAGCAAGGGCCCTTTTTTTTTTCTTCAAAAGCCAAAACAGCAGCACGTGTCAAAGACGTTCCAGGGCAAGACTGAGCTTTTCCACTTCTTCTCTCGTAAGTCAATCACAGCAGTCCAAATTGGCAGTTGTTGAGGTAGGTGACCAGAGGTGGATTTCACAAAGCCTTAACGATGCATCATAACTAACTCACGTCGTAAGTTCTGATAGTTCATATGGTTTCTGTGCATCCCTCATCGTCTTACGATCGATCGAAAGTTACGAAATTGATCACGGGTCTGGTTTCTCTACTTCTGTGAGTGGGCATGGGGGTTTCATCACAGGGCACTCGTTAATGATGTGCTGAATGGGTTTGTGTTTGTCCACATGGACAGCGGTCAGAGCCCGTGATTGATTCCCCATTTCTTCATGGTAGATTTTCCACTGACCTTTACGGAGTCGGGATTTTCGGCGGCAAACTTGATCCATTCCTCGGTGGTGTAATGTTTATGGATGCAAGTGAACAGACTATGCTGTAATCACAATAAAAAAAATCAACACCCACGCCTTTAACGAGCAACAAAGGAAACACGCAAAAATGCTACAAACCACAAAATGACTTTTTACATGAGCAAAATGCACTTTGGAGGGCCTGATGTTTCAATCCCAGCAGGACCCGATTCTGCTACAATCAAAACATCAGATCAGATCTCCTGATTTTGAAATTTTAAAAATAGCAAAAGAAAACTTTGACTGGACAAGGACTTGAACCCAAGACATTTGGATTAGATGGTGGCCTTCTCAGATGGAAGAACACTGGTATGTTAATCCAAAGGTCTCTGATAAGTCCCGGTCCAGTCAAAGTTTTCTTTGACATTTGTTTTCAATTTGTTCAAAAAGTTCAGTCAGTTTTTCCTTTGCATGTTTAATTTGGGAAAATGGCAAAGAAAACTTCGACTGGACAGGGAGTCGAACCCGAGACCTCTGATTTTGCGTACCAGTGCTATTATCATCAGAGCTCTCCGGTCCTTAGATGGCGGCCTTCCCAAAGAGGCAACTAATCTATGCACAATTTTACAAGTGTGAACACACTTTAAGTTGAAATATTACACTGACAGCACTGTGAACGAATGACATCACATTGTGCTGGCACTTCTGCCACTCACATCTGCCAGAGTCTTGGCCATTTCAAAGGTGCCAACGGTATCCATGTTGGCGGCCATGACAGGGATGCCCTCGTAGGTCTTGCCGGAGTTGCGAAATATGAACGACCTCACCAGGTCCACCTGTGTAGGATTGAAAGTTATTTCATTAGGTTATCGAGAAGATTCTCTCCCGTCCGACGAGCCAAAATGCGGCGGCCATCTTTGATTTCAAATTGAAACGGTATACACGCAAATCGATGACGTTTTGCGCGACCATCTATAGGGGTCAACGCGTGTGTGCGCGCGCACACACTCACACAGACCCACTGCGCACACGGACCTGTCAAAATGTCATCGATTTGCGTGTAGCGTTTGCGTGTAGCGGTTGAGTGTGCCGTTAAAATCAAAGATGGCCGCCGCATTTTGGCTCGTCGGACGGGAGAGAATCTTCTCGATAACCTGAGGGAAAATTTCTCCTTTTTCCCCAAACATGAGTAAAACAAATGACCAGTATTGAAATTGGTGATTCTCACTTAAACCAATTTCGGGGTAAAATCTGGGGGTTTTGTTCGGGGGTAGTCATGGAGTCAAACACATAGTTAGTTTCTCGGGTTTCCGAGCAGTTTTCCTTGGACCCTTGGACTCGGACTAGTATTAGCCATTGGGAGTGTCAGATTTTACAGTAAGTACTACTACCTTGTACCTAGTACTACTACTACTAGTACTAGCACTACTAGTTGTGACAGAGAATTGCTATTGTCTACATAACAATATAAAGTGAATAGGTCTTTAAGTTAAACATACTCTATTGTGGGTTTAGGATTTCAACCCTCAGGCCTCTACCCAACTTTAAGAGATCTTTATAATTATGTAAATTGTAGTTTTGTACTGTATTGCACTTGGACTTGCACTTGCAGGTCATTTTAGTCAGTAAGCAGTTTGCAACAGGTTTTTTTTTTATTTACTTCATGTAATTATAAGTATATCGTTGGAACCCCAGTTTTTGACGGTATGCCTTTTCGACGCTTGGCCTTCTAACTCACATCGCATGATGAAAACAACTCCGTATAACGATCTCAGACTTTTGGGGTCTATTTTCTTAGGTACAAAATTGGTAGTTGCTCCAGTTTTCTTTATTGTTGGTCCTAAAAAGATGTGAGTGTACCATAACAAACCCCAACATACGTAGAAAAAATATATATCACGCAACTTGAGGCAGTCCGTTCTGGGTAAAAACTATGGAGGCTCCTAAAGGGCGTCTCGCTTTATATTTTTGTATATATAATTTTTAGTATTATTTAAAGACATAAAGTAAAATGGCCTAATAGGCTTTTATAAAACGGTGTGGCAATTGTTACGGCAGCCGTAACGCAACTTCCATTTTCTATAGTTACGGCACTGCAACTGCGCAAGCGCGAGGATTTTGTTGCATGGGGTATAAACCCCACATGCACAGGCAGCGCCGCCTCAAGCTCAGTACCATAAGAAACATGGCAAATTATCTGAATGTAGGCACATAATTTGCTTGTCTTGAAGCAATATTCCTGTCATTATCGGAATGGAAAAAGGTGTCTTTTACAATCATGTATACATAAGAAGCTCTCGCACAGTGAGATCGGCAAAAAACGGGTCCCTTACTAGTCGTCAGCGATGCACTACTGTACTGTCTGTACATGTACTGACTGTACAAATTATTATACCTATAAATCAACGTTGTAATTTTCTTTAATCAAACAGTGGCAATCAATAATGACGAATGTATCATGCAAATGCAACAAATAAAGATCGAGCACGACGGCCGGACAGCAGCATCGCCAGTTAACATCGCGCTTCCAAAGTGTACACGTCACGGCCTGCGGGCCAGAAGCACTAGCTTCGTGGTTCGAACTGGCATGTGTCCTCGCGCTTGTGCAGTTGCAGTGCCGTAAAGTTCTATAGAAAATGGAAACTGCATTACGGCTGCTGTAACAATAGCCACTGCGTTTATAAAAAAATGAAAAAAATAAAAGGGCAGCTAGAAAAAGTACCAAGAAGGAGGAAATGTGTCTCTTGAATGACATTGGGAAAGGTCATAACTGAAGAAGCAGTGAGAAAGAGGATTGTGGAGTTTTTTTAAACATCACAGAAGAAGACATCAACCAGACCAATAAGTTTTAAGCATAAATTATGAATGATTTGAGCCTTTGAGGAAAGTGTTAGAAGCAGTGTCGAAAAAAAAAAAAGATGAAAAAGAAAAAAAAATACAGGGAAGAATTTTACAGTGCCACACAGCATTTTGAGTAATTTTAAGAATTAATTTTGCGTTTGACTGCTGAAGAAGCAGTGAGAAAGAGGATTGTGGAGTTTTTTTAAACATCACAGAAGAAGACATCAACCAGACCAATAAATTTTAAGCATAAATTATGAATGATTTGAGCCTTTGAGGAAAGTGTTAGAAGCAGTGTCGAAAAAAAAAAAAAAATGAAAAAGAAAAAAAAATACAGGGAAGAATTTTACAGTGCCACACAGCATTTTGAGTAATTTTAAGAATTAATTTTGCGTTTGGCTGCACTGGGACACCTTACTAAACACCACCGTCGAAAATAGATGACGATGCTTACTGCGCGGTGCGCCGTGGAGGCGTGGACATCAAGTGATCAACAAAACCGGGTAATCTTACGGAAGTGACAGGCTTAATCAACATTCTCCATGATTATTCTAATACTAGTAATAGGCTGTGGTGTGGAGAAAGTGACTGAGACCTCTTTTACTAAAGTGTGATACATTCATCCACGTTGGTCAGCTTGAAGAAAAGGCCTTATAAATGTTATATTTTTGTTATATCGTCGAAAACCGGTAACTGGAGGATATAACAATTACTAATTTAGTAATTAGATTCCCCTCTTCTGTCCTCCTGTCAACAAGTACATGTACATAACTGTAAACTGTAAAGTGTAACTGTAACTGTAACTGTGTAAGGATTTGTACAAACTTTGAGCGCCCGATCTACACAGAGTATTACTTTTTAGTTTCTACGGCAGACCATAGAGCAAGGACTATGCCATGTAATGACTAATGGCTGTAATGCATGTATGGGCAGACAGACCGGCCGCCTGCAGTCAGCAGTGCCAATCAATAAACCATACACGTGCGATGTGAACCCTGTCTCACCTCCGATCGGCTTTTCAGCGTACTCCTCTTGGGCCGAACCAGCACATCTTTGAAGTCCAGCTTGATGTCATTGTCAATACGGGGCATTTTGCTTGTATGGACGTACCGTCAGACGGGGTTCGTGACAGGAGAGGACCGCTGTTACAGAGAGGGAACTTCGACCGAACAGTGGCAGAGGCAGACTTCAACTAAATGTTCCCGCGATCACAATCCGAACCAAGTACACGGTGCAAAATACTACACACCGCATGAGCCGGCCTTGTTATAAAGGGTTCACCTGATTGGTCAGTGATCTCGCCTACAGTGAGCCGAGACATAATGTACAGTACATGTACCTCATTATAGCTCCATGGAACTGTACCACTGCCTATACATAATTAGGCCGTTTTCGATATGAAGACTCGGGCTTAGGCTTCGGTCATATTTATCTCACTCATTATAATATCACAGACATCTAAAAACAAGCGTTTGGCCCCAGTTTCTTGGGGCATACCATGTACCTATCAGGCCAACAAACTTTCAAATTTGGAAACAAGCCACAACCTGGATTTTCAGGTTTTGGGCAGACCATGGCAGACAGAGACGAAGCCTGAGCCCGAGCCTAAGCCTTCATTTCGAAAACGGTCATAATACAGGATGCCTGTGGAAAAACCTTATCCGAGAAGTCCAAATTAATAAGCAACCCAAACAAAAATAACAACCAGTGGCCAGGTTGAGGGTTTCTTTAATAATAATTTATTTATCAAAAGAAACAAAACATTTACATTTTAGTGGCACTTTCCTGTTACTATAAGTGCCTTGTACAGTGCAATGCAACACATTAACCTTAGAAGTTAGAAGCAGAACCATCTTCACATGACCCAACAGTCAAATCTGTGTGAATTATTCACCCACTCTCATTTAATAAAGCTAACGTCTTTAATAAAGTTGTCATCTCTGATAGTTTATGCCAACAATCTAAGAGCAAAGGGCAGGTTGTGCGCATCACTCAGCAGAGTAATAGCAGAGGTTCACTGAGTTCTATGGCCAACAATTTCCACCGACCACCGGGAATTTGTCCCGAAGAGAAACTGTGGCCATTATATAAGAGCACAGACCACATGGGCATGTCAACAATGCATGTCAAATCTTACCCACAGGATGCATGTGTACGCAATTATCATGTTCGTGGCAAAGAAAGTAGAGGCCACCAGCTCAGAAAACGATGTGCAGATGTTAAGTCAAAAATGGGGCAAGGAAAACAATCGCCCTTAGCTTACTATTAATAGTAAGACTACATATTTGCCCAAGCTCTCAAGGGTTCTCCAGAATAATGCTTTACTTCAATAGCATTTAAAAAAAAAGTCTTGCAGATTAACAGGGTTTCAATTATTTATAACATGCAGATATGACTACATAAGACTTTGAAGCGAATGAGATTCACTAAATAAGTCTGGCAATTTGTAATTTGAAACCCAAAGCTGAGTGCTCAAATATGAACTTCTTGGTGACTTTGTCTTGGCTCTCCACATAAAACCTGAAAATGATATTTTTCAGATATAAAACTGTGACAACTCTGATCCCACGATGAAATGGCTCTTGATCTAAATTTCACCAACGTGGCCACACATAGGGTCCCACCATCATTGCAAAGATGTTTTAGAGTTTAACGTTACAGATCAAACTTCCCAAACTTTCCCAAGTCCATTCATAGTCGATGGAAAATTGCCCTCAACTTGATGCACACAAGGCATTCCCATATAGTTAAAAGATAATATCTGACTTTGTATATCGGCACACACTAAATGAGACGTATGGATTCTTGTCTTAAAAAACTGAGCACAGAATCCCTTGGTTGAAGCGCTGCATAGCAAGAAAATGGTGTCATTCAAAACACCTTTGTCATAACAACTGCACAATACTCAGCCTTACAGGTTTTCTCATAGTATGTGGCATAAAGTGAGCTCCATAGATATTGGCAATAATTTGCTTACACAATCCTGTCCCTCCCATCCCTCGATCCCCCTCCCACTCCCCCTCCAAAAAAAAAAGAAGAGATGACAATTGTTGCAGTCTGCTCTTATGGTTAGTTGTGGACGTTAGCATCCGATACAAGTCTAGGGCGTCCTTTCCCGCTGGTCAGTGGGTTTGTGAGCCGCCCCTCAGAGCCAGGACTAAGTGGAGAACGGAGCCGCCCTGCACCTTGTACTCCTGAGCTGTCTTGTCGTCATTCCTGAGTGGGTGGATAGGTGGGTGGGTGGGTGTTTGGGTTCGTTGGGTGGGTGAAAAGTGGATACAAGAGGAAATATTAGCTTGGCAAATAGATGAGGGAATGCTAAAAGGCAAAATGAAATGATATACACCATTCATGGCAGGAAAATAAACAAGACCATTTTAAGTCCAGTGCGGGGAACCCAGGAAGTTTTCCTCCCAGGTAACTTACCCGGCTCAAATGGGTAATCTAAAAAGGCCAACAGCTTCAAGAGAGATGAACAACTGGCATGGATGTTTGGATCCAACTCCAACAGGCTCCAAGCATGGAGAACCAGCTGGGAGCAGACCTCCCCACCTGCACTCTCTACCATCCCAAACACAAGGTTCACCACCGGGTGCTGACCTCCCCCGAAAGGATAGACCGATTGCACGACCACTGTTTACATGCCATCAAGTGACTTATAGTGGGTATAAGTTCATCTCATTTGGCACAGAGCAGCGATGGAAATATACAAAGAAGAATGTGGACAATATTATGATAGTCTTCTTTGCTCCTTTCCAATCCTGTTCTGCACCAAATGAGATGACCATAAGTCATGTGATGGCATGTAATTGTAAACATTGGTCGCGCAATCAGTCTATTGGTTAACCCTGAATCGACTGCGCACAGAAGTTGGCCGTTTCAATGCCAACATGCACTGCTGGGGGCTTGCGCCCTTCTGCAGCTTGCCCATGTGTTGCTGTGCGACAGACTGCCCACCACATCAGCAACCAGTGCCCCACTCTCCCCCCACCACCCACCGATTTGGACCTTAATAACTCAAACCCAGACACAGTGAGCTGGCTGCAGTGGCTCTGCAACACTGCCCAGCCATCTCATTTGAAAAAAAAAAATGCATGGATGTCTAACAAAGGGACAGACACCACGGTTGGACTGGCAGAGCGGATGGCTCGACCCTCCATGCTTCTGGTGAGGTCTTCCCACACTTACATCTGTTTGCCGCTGAAGATGAGCCTCTGCTGAGGTGGGGGGATTCCCTCCTTCTCCTCCACTCGTTCCTTTATCCTCTCCACCTTGTCAAATCAGAGTCACAAGTTTCACGGAAGCTGGTATTAGGTTATTCAGAATGGGGGCTCTACAAAGGTCCTATAGATGACGACCTCCAACTTGCATTTGTTGGACACATATACTGTACCACTAAAACATAATTGTAAAGCAAGCTACATTTCATAATACCTATTTTGTGTTCACTCCCTCACTTCTCTCTTTTACCCTTTCAGTTTGATGTTCCCCCAGCCAAACCCCTGCCCTTCCCTTTGATCTCAACCTACCAGCCATCCCCTTTGTCCTCTGCCTGCCATCAACATCCCTGTGACTCTCCCCTTCCTACCCTATTTGGGAAACCACTACAGTAGTTGGCATATGCAGACACTTCCCATAAACTTGTATTCCATTACCAGCAGTAGTCAATGTGCACAAAATAGCCCTAGTAATACCTAGATGACTACTGTTGAAGAAACTTTAATCTTGGCCATAGATTTCTAACTAATTCTTATCATAACCACAGATTGCAGGACAATCGGAAATTGTTCCAACTTACCTTGTCTGTGGGCTCAATGTCAATTTCAATCTGCAAAAGATACAAGGAACATGAACACATTTATAAACGTATCTGCGTTAATGCTTACACCGAGTCCTGCAACCCTCAGGTCTTCGACCACCGGGAGGACGAGGGTTACGCAGTTACAGTGACTGTAACTAATTCAAACGTCAAATTGCCCATCAGAAACTAAAATCACGACAGTCTGTTTATCAAACAAAACTTCCCAATAACAATTGGCACCACGACCACTTAATTAGAACTAACTGTGTTCATCCTGGCCTTACTTCTTGACAAAGTTCAAATGTAACAAGGCATCAACAAAAATAGTTGCTGTAACTGTAACCCTCATCCCCCCCGGGAGGATGAGGGTTACGGTTACCACAACTACAAGTTACAACAAAGACAGTGTATGAGTAGCTTTGATTCTTCACTCTATTCAGTATTTGCTTTTAAAGAGTCAAACGATGGTAGTCCGAGTAACTTGGACCCGACAAGTCACCCTTTTTTTATCGAATTTTGGAATTTTGAGTTTCGGGTGACTGTACAGTCACCCGAAACTCAAAAATTCAAAATTCGATAAAAAAAGGGTCCAAGTTACTCGGACTAAAACGATGGCAGGCAGTGTCTCTTTTGCCTTGTACCTTGGGGTAGTTCTCTGTTGAGTACTATTGCCGGTATTGCGTATTGTTATTTCATAATAATTAATATAATATTTTTAAGTTATTAATTAGGATTTATAAAAATCAGTAATAAAATGGCTCTTTTCAATTCCATTCATTTATTAAACAATAAACATTATGTTCATGTATTGTTACCTCTTTACCAGTCAATGTCTGTGAAAGAAACAGAAAGGAAAGCAAGAATGTAAGATTCAGTATAGCAAGCACGTCATTCCGATGAAATTCCATGAAAATGTGAACGAACAACGCTTTTTGAAATGCCATGTAATGACTAATGACTAATGTAATGACAATTTAATAATATTGGAGTTAACTTGGACTGTCGAAGTAAAAATGTTCAAAAAGAGGGATACAGCACCCAGAATAATGACAAAACTCAGCAGTTTTACAGTCACATCTACTTTCTCGGTACTCACCTTCACTTTGATCAACATTTTGACGGCTACTGTGACGAAATAACCCTAGATGTGTAGAAAAATGGGATTAAATACCGGCCAGATCACTGTCTCGGCACAGGAACAAATAAACGCATTGCATGAAAAAACTTCTTGCTCATTGCGGGTGGAGTCCGATCTCCCCACCGTCCGTTACAAGGACATTGTGCAAAGGGGACCAGACTACTCTGACACCAACTATACGGTGAGATATTTCTGTACAATATCCGTAGTTGGTTCAGCCAATGTTTGTCATTGGACATCACTCTGTAACTCTCCACTGACAGATGAAGATCAAGTACTGTACAATATTTGAAATTAATATCAATCTTCTTTTCGGCAAAAATAACAAGTGTCAAAAGCCAATTCTATCTATATAACTTCGAATGAGGGAGATTTGATTTTCTTTTTTCCCAAGGAATTCGTTTATTCAACCTTGCTGAACATTTCCTCGTGTATTGAAACTAGTAAAAAGTTTAAAAGTTGTTCAATATTCCCAAATTGATTTGATGCGCAGTTTCTCGGTTCCTTCTACATACAGGTTTTTTTTTAAGTCAAACAAGCAATGAAAAAACTGTATGGGAACTTCATCAAAAATAGAAAAAATTGGCAATGAAAATTGTAACTGTCTGGGAGTTGAACTCGAGACCTCTGGATGAACATACCAGTTCTTCATCTGAGCTATCCAGCTCACTGGCCTCCCAAAATAATAGTCAACTAGTCTTTGCCAGGCCGGTGGGGGCGCCAGTCAGAAGCCTTGAATCGAACGTTACCTGCTTTATAACCCCAGGAATCAACCCCCCACCCCCTCACCCATTTCATTCAGATGCAAACAACAAGTTTGGCTTGAATTGAAAAAGCTGCATCCACTTTGTGTGATCCCAGAGCTGCTGTAGCCAGGTTTACAACATGATTGGTTGTTTGCATCTGATTAAAATGGGGGGAGGGGGCTCATCCATATTCATCAGATTGAATCAGATCCATCAATACCATAAGTCCATAAGGCATGCTCTTAAAAAGCTACAGCTTCCTGACATCATCCCTCTGTCTGTACCACTTTCTTTAATTGCATCGTACAGAGTCTTTGGATAAAAGGATGGATATAAGGATGGATATGAATGTTATTAAATGTAAATGTAGTATTGAATCGAATTACGGAGACAAGTGCCCAACACATCAACAATCTTTCCACTATACAAGATTATTTTATTTAAAAAATGTAAACATGATACAGATAACAAAATGTAAATTAATCAAAACTGTTGCAAACTGCTCACTGACTAAAATGACCTGCAATACATAAATCTCAAAAGTTTGAGGGCCTGACGTATCGATCCTAGCAGGACCTTTCTCAAAGGCATTTTGAGAAAGGTCCTGCTAGGATCAAAACATCAGGCCCTCAAACTTTTGAGATAATAAATGTATTATACGTTCAGACCTAATCTGATGCGCAAACAGTCACAACTGATTTAAAAGTAAAAACAAAAAGTAGATGATTTTCTCAAAAACTATACGGGAAAATTGGTGAAAAGAAACTGAGCAAAGATTGAGATATTAATATTGACGCCACCATGCATATTCATTACTGAAGGAGGAATAATTTGAAGTCCCACATCTTATTTTAACCAGCTTTGTACATGTGGGCCTACAATTTTGCAGAAATCCATAAAAAAATCTACAAATACACAAAGGATCTAGCCAAAGTTGGAGTACAAAACTTAAACCAAATGTAAAAAAAAGGAGCTATTAAACAAATAAAATTAGTTTTTAAAAATGGTTAAGAAAACTTTGACTGGACAGGGACTTGAACCTGAGACATCTGGTTTTGCGTACCAGTGCTCTTACCATCTCAGCTATTCAGCCCTTAGATGGTGGCCTCCCAAATAGTCAACTAGTCTTTGGCCGGGTATATAATTACACTTTAAGATATGAATGACATCGGAGAAAAATGTTTATTAAAAAGTGACTTTAATCAGCTATTTAAAAAAAATAACCACATCAGGATAGCATGATGTTCCCTTCTGGGCTGGTCCATTTTGATTTGACTGTGTCCTTGGCGATGTTGTATCCTTGACTACAGGGTCACTTAAGCACAGTTGACACGGTAGCCAGTCAGATACTGAGTCACATACATGTATCTGTGAACATACCTATCAGGAAACACAGAAAAGGAAACATTTGAGAATCAACTATTAATCCACTTTTTGCAGCCCTGTCCTTGAGATTCCAACATCATTTGCGGTCAGATCTTGCTGCCTTGATGGCTGATTTAACTTTATGAAGGTTTTCTGATGTCTGTTCGATTGGCTATAGTATTCTATACCACAAAAAATAGCTGGCACATTTTTGTCCAATTTCAAAGTGGGAATTTAGTGAATGAGGGCTTTATGTATTTAGAGCATGACTTTCAAACAGCTTTTGAGAAATACGGTAAGTTCTCAACCATGTACCATACCTTTTTTTTTTAGAGAGAATTCCCCGCTTGGATCAAAACATCAGACCCTCAGATCTTTTCAGATTTGTATAATTTATGTCATTGCAGGCTGTAAGCTGTTATAGACATTCTGGACAAATACTAGTTGCTTGAAAGAGTTCAGTTGAGAATTCATTTGGGCCCTTTAACAAAACCCAGCTTAGGATTCGGCTCCAGCTTTGTCTCTGTTATCCGAAAGCTGAAAACACGGGTTCGAGTTCTTTGTTGAAGTTGAAGCTTTTGATTCTTGTTCAAAACGCAGTATAACATTCACAAGTGAAGCCAAAGGCCTCCCATGTTCATGCCTTGTGCTTGAAAATGGATGAAAGAAACAGAGACAAAGCCTGAGCCTAACCTAGGTTTTGGAAAAGGGCCATAGATGCTTACAGTGAGTTGTCACTCTGCCATGTTCGTGATAGTTCATTTGTTTTTGTAAGAATGTAACTGGGGGAACTTACTCCTTGACTGTACAGGTCCTCCAGCCAAACGGTCCACAAGTCTTGGTCACCTCCTCAAGAACTCTCTTACGAACGCCTCGCACAATCGACTTCATGTAGGTCTCACGCGGACAAGTCCTGATGTGGAGGAAGGAAAATTGAACTTAGACTTTGGCCAAAGAACCTTTATGTCAAAACAAACATTTGTCATCCACCCACCACAAATAGAAGTCTTTTTCTTTCACCCTTCCATTCAACGTACTATTGTACTGTCACCCCCAGCCTGGCAAAGACTAGTTGACTATTAGGGAAGGCCACCATCTAAGGGCTGGATAGCTCAGATGGAAGAGCACTGTTATTCCAGAGGTCTCGGGTTCAAGTCCCAGTCCAGTGAAAGTTTTCTTTACCAATTTTTCAAAATTAATACCACAAGTAAAGTTTTTCACAACCCATTCAATGACATTTTGAAAAACAAAATGTTACTAAATTTGAAAACAATGTTTTGAAATACATGGAATGGATTCACCGACGATTCGGTGTTAAGTGAGAAAAAGGTCTAGGGATTAGTAGGCATTGTTGGTTTTGATATTTCCTCTGTTCTTGGCTTCAAGAACTCCGGAGACTACAATTTCCTTGGCTCACCTCCTCTGACAGTGCAGGCCTGACGTTCCCACGGGGCACTGGCAGACATTGCCAGGCAGACATGTCCCGCCTTGCTGACACTGAGGGCGACATTCAGTCATCTTCACTGCAACAGCCAAAAACCATAAGTCTCAGGTCAAAGTCCGGTCAAACTGTTAACAGCTTTAATTATACAGTTTCACTGTTGTGCTAGTGGAAAGATTTTAGCTAGTGATTGACTGTGATTTGATTCTCTACTATACTTGCATACATTTGGTGGATTATTTTCTGTTTGTCTGCTGTTTTTCTGTATGACTTTTGCTTGTTAGATTATACTTTTCTTCTTCTATGTTGGTTCTATGAAATGCATTAATTGTTTAACTATTATAATGTAAATTAAATCATCAAACATTTGTTTTTATATTTAAACAAATATATATACATGTATATATAAATATATCTCCTCGTAACTGACATCTGAGGATCTGACACTGAGGGCGACATTCAGTCATCTTCACTGTGAAAGCCAACCACCCAAAACATAGTCTCAATCAAAGTGTTCTTAGCCATTTTTCAAAATCCTTTAGAACAAACTCACAGTCAGTTTCCCTTCATTCATTTTGAGATACATGAATGAATTAAGTGTTCCTTGACTACCTGTCGTTGACAGGACTTTCCAAATAATTGTTTGTGACAGCGAGAAACCCCCCACAAATAATTTGGAACACCAGCGAAAACTGACTCAGGGTTTTAAGTACCAGGGGGGGGGGGACTTACATGTCTCACAGCGTGGGCCAGTGTAAATGGAGGGACATCTGCACTTATCAATGCCAACACAACGACCTCCATGAAGACAGGGCTTACTACACCGGGGCAGCTCTGGTAGGTAAAAAAATATAACAAAAGTATAAAATGGATGATATACAAAAATGTTGCAAACTGCTAACTGAGTAAAATTACCAAAATGTAAATCTTAAAAATTTAGTGGGCCTGACGTTTCAATCCTAACAGTATAAAATAAAGAGAAGTCTTCATTCAGGTCAGATACTTTTATCATTCAACTTTATACTTTATTTTTAAAGTATATTTTTTGGTTTAATTGCATCGGTTCTTACCAATCTGGCAGCGGGCTCCGCGGAAGTTGGACGGGCAGTGACAGTAATTGACATCTACACAGGAGCCACCGTTCATACAGGCAGGCACACAGGAAGCTAATAGATGAAAGGATTCAAGGGGAGACAATTTACACAGCATGACATCACGTACAATGAGTGGAAAGTGGAAACAGGACAAGAACATGACATTGTTTTCTTTGGTTTTCTTTAGTATCGGGCAATCACTTGGGAATGCGCTAATAAATCGTGAGAATTCTGAACAGATGAAGGAAACGCAGTGTATGAATATTGCAGAACCCAATTACATAGAGGTGTGAAATAGCCATATAAGAAAAGGTAATATTGACAGACTTAATTCACCAAAACACATCTCTCAAAAAGGAGAGCCCAGAGGTGGATTTCACAAAGCCATACGATGCACCGTAACGCAACTTACGATGGATAACTCATCGTAAGCTGTGATAGGCCACATGGTTTCTGTGCATCACTCATCGTCTTGCGATTGATCGTAAGTTGCGATGGTTTTGGTGAAATCGACAGCAAAAGCGTCCATCCCAGCAAAAAAATATAAAAAACTACTGCAAGTATCAAAACCCCTGTTATTTGTCCCTCTTTGGACAATTTGTTGACAAAATGATATTGAGAATTAAAGAAAAGGATAGCAAGTCGCTTTCCTCTCTTCCTTGATCCGATCCCTGTGCAAGAAATCTTGTAGGATTGAACCATGATTGAACTATAAGGCCACTCTAAAGATTCTGGAGATTCTCCGTATTCTGAATGAAATGATCTGTTAATGACAATGCTTACGTGTCTGGCACTGGTCGCCTATGTAGTTGGATGGGCACTGGCACTCATTGGGTCCAATACAGTTGCCTCCATTCTGGCAAGGCAGCTCACATATGGCTAGGGGAAAGAAAGGACACCGACACAAAAGACAAATCATGAATGTTGTTTATAGGGTCTTTTTTGTCTTGTGCTTGGCCAATCCCATTAAGATGGTGGCCTTCCTATAAAATAGTCAACTAGCCTGTGCTGAACATCTGGCTACAGCAGCTCGGAGATCACACAAAGTGGATGCAGCTGTTCTAGTTGTTTAATACTGTATTACTCTTATAACATTCGGTCAATTTCTTTTCAGTCTTTTATGATTTCATAAGACTTCAATATTCTTTTTAAAAGTAATGTTTTGAGCCTTGATTTCATATGGATTGCATCGGTACCATACATCAATTCAAATGTGTTACATCTTTTAGCCATAGTCATAGCCGTAGCCATAGCGCTGTAGACGGCTGTGGCTTACCCTGCTGACATCCTCTACCACTGTAGCCTGGAGGGCACATGCAGCGGTTGAAGCGCATGCAGGTCCCTCCGTGGGAACAAGGTGGATTACAAGTGGCTGCATCGGGGGATGAAAAGGAGAGAGGAAAAAAAAGGACGAGAATTATAAAACCATCAACCATCAAACCAAGTTCATGAACATTTGTGACCTAATAATAATAAGGCATCTACTCCAAAAGTCCTTTTTGAGTATACACCGTCCAAAGTCAAAGTATACCGGTAGTCAAAATGCATGTAAAAGTAAATTTTTATTTCAATTTAGGAAAGCTTATGTATAAGAGAGTTATCTGTCCGAAGGAAGTTTCCAACAAATCAAAAAGTGATTTCAGTGACTGTGCGTTGCCCCGTCGTATTTCTCGTGCTGTAACTTTTGACTTCGGCAACGTATGAAAATAATTTTGATATCAATGGAATCGCGATTCAAAAATCAATTTTATTTCGTGAGCGGACGCAAAAAGCTCACTAATAAGCGCGATTCGAACACCGATCCAAATCGCAGTTCTGCTTGTGATTTTTTGGAAACAGCATGATAGTTTGCCGGGCGCTGTGTGGGGACGCTATCGAAAAGAGAAAATAGAAAAGGTCACATCCCACAATTCCATTCGCGTAGATCTCTTGCTCACATTTCAGGCATGCGCAGTTCTGTCTGAAACTCTGAATCTGATCGGTTTTTCAATTGGGATCCACTTTTTGATTTTGTTCTCGTGGCAACACACCTATGGTGTCAACGAACACCTTCCACTCGGTACTTCATGCAAACCTTCAAGTCTTATCTAAAACAAATGAAAGAATATTTTTGAAGCCTAAAAGTGATACGGTCAAGGCTAACATAATTTGATTAAGTTTTTGCAGATTCTAAAGCTGAAAAAGGAAGTTGAAAAAATGGGGGTTTCTTTAACACTGAAGAAGACAAATGGTGCTGATTTCAAACTGATTTTACACAAAAATTGGTTTGTACTCACGAGTGCATGTCTTTCCACCATAACCTGCGGGGCAAACACAACGATTTGGGCCTGCACAGATGCCATAGTTGCGACAAGCTGGCTCACAGGTGGCTGTGAAATCAAACATTTCATTTGACAAGTTTTAGTTTCTACATAAAAAAATAATAATCATGAAATCAATCAATAAAATCAATACAAATCAATTAATCAATCAATAAAATCAATACAGATCAATAAATCAAGATTTGTACCTTCGCATCGGTAGCTGCTTTCAGGGCGTACCTGGTACCCGTCACGGCATTCACACCGGTAACCGCCCTCCGTGTTCACGCACTCTTGCTCGCATCCGCCATTGGCATCCCTGCACTCATTCACATCTGGAAGAGGGAGACGGGGAAAATGCCGTCATTGAAATGAATGATTGTGACGTGTCTCCCTAACAGTTAAGAGAATTTGACATTGTGATTGCAGCACCACATGTCTCAAAAGCAAGTTATGCCTCTGATGAAAAAAGGTCCTACTAGGATTAAAACTTTGGGATTTCTACTGAACATTTCAGTCATTGAAGCATGGAAGCAAGTAGCAATTTTTTTGCATGACTTCTAATCCAGAATTTAAACCCTGGTTGTGTTTTGTGTGTGGTCATATTGGCCTTGTTGAATTGGCATATTTAATGTGGATTGAAGAAATGAATAGAACCATGAACAATACAGAATGTTTCCTTCAGTTTCAACTTAGTAGCAATTCTGAATAAACTCTATTCAAAATCATTGGGTCGTTCCTTGGTCACAAATATCTTTACAATACCCTATCATTTAATAAGAAGCCTAAGATTGTGTTTGACAGTCAATAAATTGAACTTGTTGATGCATCTGACTGATACTATGCAAGGAGGCTCCCTAATGCAGCTTGACGGTTCTTTTGTCTAAGTTCAAAGAGCCTACAGCAACCCACAATCAGAGCCAAGCCCCAAACACTCAGCGCCTTCTATCTCTGGGTCTTCCAGTTCTCTGTTCATGAACCGGGCGTGCCGGAGACCCTGAGTTAGTTGCACCCACCTTGGCAGTCGCGTCGGTTGGGATGGAGCGTGTAGCCCACCCTGCACTCGCACAGGAGGCCTCGCTGGTCTAGCCTGCAGACCTGGGCGCATCCCCCGTTCTTCTCCTGGCAGGTGGTGATGGCTGCGAGAGAGCATAGCTGCACTTGAGTGGAGACACACTAGACATTCTGGGATGGCGGGTGTCTTGCATCAGGTCACCCATTCAAAGATATCAGACTGGCATTGCAATAAACTCTCTCCCCCCTCTCTCTCTCTCTCTCTCCCATTCTCTCCCCCCTCTCTCTCTCACATTCTCTCCCCCCTCTCTCTCTCTCTTTCTCTTCCCCTCTCCTATTCTCTCCACTCTCTCCCTTCCCCCTCTCTTTCTCTTTCTCTCCCCTCCCATTCTCTCCCCTCTCTCCCTCCCCCTCTCCCTCTTTCTCTCCCTCTCTCATTCTCTCCCTCCCCCTCTCTCTCTCTCTTTCTCTCCCCCTCCCATTCTCTCCCCTCTCCCCCTCTCTCTCTCCCCCCTATTTTTCTTTCTCTCCCTCTCTCATTCTCTCCCCCCCCCTCTCTCTCTCCAGGTACCCTCTCTCATAAAGGAAACAATAAATTGCCATATGACGACATCTGCCAGACTTCTGCGTAGACGAGGTTTAAACAAAATAGAAACAAAATTGAATCCCGCTTCGTGTGCGACATACTTTGGCAGTGCGTGGTACTGTTGGTGGCAAAGTATCTGGTGGGACCGCACTCGCAGTAGTAGGAGCCCTGGGTGTTGGTGCATATCTCCTCGCAACCGCCTTTGACCAGCTGACATTCGTTGATGTCTAGCAAGATGGAGTTGTGGTGAAAAGAGAAGTTCCCGAACATTATTGAGAACATTCAATGAGGGTTTGCCCAGCTCGACGTGATAAGCATTGAATGCCCAGTGATTTGCCCTCAAACATGAAAACATTGCCCAGTCTCAAAAGCCCTTGCTTAAAGCCCCTACACAACATGTCGAAAAACAGAAATGTTCACAGATTTACATGAAACTTATACAGTTTGAAGATGGTTATAGTAGAAACCTTTCACTGAAATATTTCTCCCTAAAATGTTGTATTTTGGGAGAAATGAGTAAAAGAAATAGCTTACGTCTCACCGAGATCTTAACTATTTTTCGGAACAGTACGGCGTTGAATGCTGCATTTTCGAGAAACAAATAATGCTGTTTTCACTATTTTCTCAAGACTCGGTTGCCGGATTGAGCTGAAATTTTCACAGGTGTGCTATTTCATGCATATGTTGGATCAGACGATGTATGGATGCTATTCTTTGACCTTGACCAATGTTGTGTAGGGGCTTTAATGTAGGGTCACCAAACTCAACATCCATACCCATTAGTAATTTACATCATTGCTGCCAAAACCTATCTTAAAGGAAATTAGGAATACTTCTGCTAAAAAACAGAGGAATCACAGAGCAAGCTACGTAGGAATACATGTGTATTTCCAAGCCAAAAATCTGAATCTGTTGTAAAGAGTGATAAATTTTCACCAAAAGAAGAGAGGAATGATTCCTCCAAAAAAGGAATGGTCAACAGCTATGTTACATGCTTGAGTAGATCTTTAAAGCAACCCTCCGAGTCAATGGCCAGCTTACCCAGGCAAGAAATGCCGTCGTTATGTAACTGAAAGCCGGAGTCGCAGTAGCACTTGAAGGACCCTCGCGTGTTCTCGCAGTGCTGCATGCACATGTGCTCCTCCTCACACTCATCCACATCTAGAAAGGACAACAACTAAGGAAGGTTTAATGGCATTCGCAGTCACTCGGATACCAGGGACCAATTCCATAGAGCCGCTTAAGGCTGCCGCACACGAGAGCTATCTGCTGAGCAAAAATTCTCGCGAGGTCATTAGCTCAACACGTACCGGGGGTAGCTCATCGAGTGCGCTGAACTTTTAGTGAGATTTTTGCCTTCAGAACTGGGGATGGAACTCCGTGCGAGTGTGAAATTCTCCACTCCTTCGCCACTTTAAAGCCCACCACACACTATAACGATCCGACTACAACCTGACTGGTTTTTGGGGCAGAATGCAAAGCATGCTAGGAGTCGTAAGAGTGACGCTTCCCAGTCTGATGGTCAGTCGTGAAGATTCGACTGTCAAATCTTTGGGATCTGATTGGACAGTCGGATCGCAGTAGGATCGTAGTCAGATCGTATAGCGTGTGATGGGCTTAAGCTTCACCTCTGCATGAGAACGCCGATAAATGTTGGGCACAAGGGAAACGGGATGCAGGCCTTTCTTACCTAGGCACGTGAACCCGTCCGGTGCCATGGTGTAGCCCGGGTTGCACTCGCAGCGGAAACTGCCCAACTCGTTGACACACACCTGCTCGCATCCTCCGTTTCCCAGCACACACTCGTCAGCATCTGATCAGTGAAGAAAAACCGAAACGAAATTCCCCAAAAATCAAAGCCTTGTTTCATGAGTGCACCATTAAAAAAAAATCTTTGATCCTCGCAGGACCTTTCTCAAAGGCAGAGAAAGCCTTTGAGAAAGGTCATGCTAGGATCAAAACGTCATCAGGCCCTCTTATTTTTTTTAATAATTCTAAGATTTACACAGTTGGAACATCAGTAAGCAGTCAGCATCATAATTAACAGGCAGGCAACTCTTGATTTGTAAAAAAAAGAGGAAAATTTCCTAATGAAACTGCGAGCACGACACACGAAGCCCTTATGGCGTGGGGCCTGCTGAAGGGCCCCTGAAAATGTTGGATTCTAGATGTTCTGTGGTGCATTCTGAGCAGTTTTTGACCACTTATGACTTTAAGCTGAGTGACAGATTTTAACCTTTTTCAAGGCATACATGTACATCCAGAAAATTGAATTTTTGTTTACACAAAATGAAAAGTAAACATCAAAGTTTTTAACCTGATCTCAGCATGTTTTTAAATAATAGTTAGGGGAGAAGAAATATCCAGTTCCCCTTTTTTTTTATTACAGATTTTTTTTCTACACGGCCGAATTAAAAAAGAAAGCGGAAATCTGTGGATCTGCAGAAAAGTTGCATGCCTGAATTAATTTGAATTACTTTACTGGATTTCGTTCTTTCTACAGTACAGTGACTGTAGAACACAAAAATCAAACGGAAGGAAAACCCAAAGGAATCAGAGACAAATCTAACCCCAATTCAAAGAAAAATTAATTTTCTCTTAAATTTTCACAGACAATTAATTACCGAAACAATCGCGCCCGTCTCCATGATAACCGGTCAGGCACTGGCAGAAGTAGGAGCCAATGAGATTGCCGCAACGTGCCAGCTCATGACAATCTGCTATCTCCTCCTCGCACTCATCAACATCTGACATTCAAAGAGAAATAAAAAATGAGAAAAGAAATTTCCTTTAATTGAGATTTCATCACACTCACACTTACTTATGATCAATCACAAGGCAATGAGAAATCATAGCTGCCAACCTATCTAAAGGAAATCAGGAAAAAGAGGAATCACAGAGCAAACTACATAAGTATGTGTATTTTTCAAAACTCAACATCCATACCTCCATTTGTAATTTACATCATCGCTGCCAAAACCTATCTTAAAGGAAATAAGGAATGCTTCTACTAAAAAAAAAAAGGAATCACAGAGCAAACTACGTGGGAATACAGTGTGTATTTCCAAGCCAAAAAACAGAATCTGTTTTCAATAGCTTGTAAAAATTGATCCATTTTTTACAAGAGAGAGAGGAATGATTCCTCCAAAATAGAAATGGTTGGCAGCTATGAGCGGTGTACAGAAACCATATTGAAACCAAACAAAATGATTTACCTTCACAACTTATTCCATCGCCCACGAATCCTGCTGGACAGCGACAGTAGTAGGATCCGGGCAGATTGTGACATGTCGAGCTCCCGGGACAAATGGAAGCATCCTCACATTCATCGATATCTGTGGACACGCATTTGAGGAAATTTCTCTTTTCATGAACAAGGCACTTGCATTCTCAAAACACAATGCATAGGCTGACTAAAAGCCGTGGGGTGAAAAATCAGTTTTGTGATTTTGGTTTATAGTGCTTCATCAGAGACTTAGAGTCTCTGAAAATATTTTCATATTTTTGGGAATTAGACCTAACACTTTGTAAATTGTGGCCTCATTTCATGATCATGTTTTTATCTCAAAGTGACTTATTTTCTCATCATATTTGTTGGCTGTAAATTTGCCTTCATAGCCCCTAACACTTATCCCCGGTAGTTACTCCAACTCGGGTAGGGTTAATCTAAAACCTTGAAATAAAATGAGGCTTTGTGGCCCCATTTCATGATCAGGGTTTTACCACAAAGTGACTCATTTTTGTAGAGCCCATTACATTATATCACTTGAGCTACTGTGCTCTAGTCTGATCCATACCTATGCAGCCTTGTTCCTGGCCTTCCGCTGGCCTGTAACCAGTGTCGCAATCACAGCTGAAACTTCCCTCAGTATTCACACAGACGCTGGCTTCATCCGTGCACTGCTCAGTCAAGAGACACTCATCGATATCTGGATTGTGTCAGGGACAAGACAATGCAATATCACTGAAGGCAAGTGACAACTGCATGTAAACATCTGGTCACTCCTGCCCAAACACAAGGCCACAAAAAATAATATAACTGTTTCTCGTTCCAACAAGCACCTTTCTTTCTTTTTTCTGGCTCTCTCGGATCAAGATTTCGCCATTTATTAAATTTTCCCAAATTGTTATTAAAACAAAGCATTTTTCATTTGGTTGCCTCATGAAAAAGCTCCTCTTTCTCTTTTCAAAGAGTCTGGTGGAGTCTGAGGATTTGTCATAAAAAAAGAAGCATAATTTCTGCTTCCTGGTGGGTCATCAGTCTATCAAGTTGTGATCCTAGCAGACTTTTCTAAAAAGCGGAATGCCCTTGAGAATGGTCCTGCTTGGATCGAACTGCCAGGCCCTCTGAATGTTTGAACTTTGCAATTCTGGTCGTTGAAGCCAGTGGGCATTTAATAACCTTTGTTTGGAAAAGCAAAAAAAAAAAAAAAAAAATAGTATGCAGAACACATCCGATTGCACCAGCCCTATTCTCCTAAAAGCCATTTCACATACAAAATTAAAATCAGTATCAAGCCCTTGTGAATATATAAAATCTATGTCTTAACTATACAAATTCACTGCAGCCACTAGCAACAGACATCTCCATTCTCCATAGACTAATGTGTAAATTGGAGCCATAGCCGATTAATTCAGACACAGCCAGTAGCCTGTTGAAGAGTATGCACTGGTCACAGCTGCATCGTGGCTGCAAAACTTCCATAGTTACCTTGGCAACCGACGCCGGGCAACGAGTCGTAGCCGGTACTGCATCCGCAGTCGTACGATCCGGGCGTATTGATGCAGAAGGAGTTGAGACCACAGCGGGCCTTCCACAGTGGCAGGAACTCACACTCATCCACATCTACAAACCAAACACCACAAAAAATAATCACACAGTTCTAAAACAAGAACTCTTATGCTCCATACTCTATAACACTGTCTTATTTAAATTGCATGCATATCATATATCTTTGTTTTTTCTATTAATCTACTTAAAAAAAAAAAATATATCATCATTTAAAATTTAAGTCAAACAAACAAAGGAAAAACTGACAGATTATTTTAACAAATTGAACAATTGGCAAAGAAAACTTTGACTGGACTGGGACTTGAACCTGAGACCTCTGGATTAACGTAACAGTGCTCTTCCATCTGGTTTATCCAGCCCTTAGATGGTGGTCTTCCCTAAAGGTTAACTAGTCTCTACTGGGGTGGGGGCACCAGTCAGAAGCAATTCAAGTATTCAACCAATTTAATGGTTTAAGAGCGCTGGTACACAAAACCAGGTCTCGGTCCAGTCAACGTTTTCTTTGCCAATTTTTAAATTTTGTCAAAAGTTCCCAGTCAGTTTTTCCTTTGTTCATTTGACTTTGTTTTCCCTATTTATCTACTTTTTTTATTATCAAATATCATTTAAAAGTAAAGCTTATGTAGGCTAATAAGTGTGAATGAATGGATTGATGGATGAATGAATGAATAAAATGGATGGACGAACGAACAGACAAACAAGTGAATGAATAAATGGATGAATTAATGACAGACTGACTCAATGAATAAATATATTATGGCTTCCAAGATATCACGAAAGACTTCCTTTTTTCTTCCATCAAGGACCTGTTTCAGAACCCCGTTTCAATTCAAACATGATTGTGCATTATACAAACCTTTACAACCGCCATTCACCGATATGAACCCGGGGTAGCACAGGCAGTCATAGCTACCAGGGACATTTCTACATCCGGCATTGACTCCACAAGGCTCGTCCAAACATTCGTCGATATCTGCCACAGTGAAATAACACCAAACAATGGTTAAAGGCCCAATACAACATTGGGAAGATCGAAAAACATCGATGTCCACAGATTTCCTTCTAATTTACAGTTTGTAGATGGTCATGATAGAATCCTCATGTTGAAATCTTCTATCACTTGAGATAAATCCATGCTACAGAACTGTTTTGCAATGTTGCTGACAATCAAACTGTTTTCCACACCCGTATTTGCTAGTTTTCAGTTTTTATGCTGATGAGAATTTCATTATTCATGAGCAAATTTGTGATGTCATCACAGGATCATGCAACGGAAACCCAGTTGATTGTGTACAAAAGTTTCTGAAAATTTCTTATTTTACCTGTTGATTTACTGCCAAAATGTATGGTTCATTTAGTGAAGGAGTTTTTTCATCAAACCCCCTTCCCTTGGTAGTTTTTTGCCTGCATTTTGCCTGCTTGTAAACATGCCATTTGATGTAGTTTCAAGGTGTATGGGGATGTTTTTAATCTTATCTACTTCAAAGTGTCTTTGTGAAGAAGAAAAAGTACATAGCCTTGTTCAATACAGTTCATAGCTGCCTATTATTTTGAATTTTGTTTTTTCCAAAATCTGGTATTTTTCCCTGTCATACTTCTGATCCCAAATGTATTAGTGCGTGTGTGTGGGGGGGGGGGGCATGTCCCACCCCAACCTCCCCTGTCTGTTGGCACCCATGGTACCAGGCTATCAGCTGGTTTACAGGCGGACCTTGTTTTGTTGGGAGGTTGCCAAAAAAGCAAATGACTCATGCAACTGCAAGAGTCCTAGACTTCTTCTAGATTATCAAGGATTCTTGGTTGTGGATACCTTCACAGTAACCGTCCTCGATCTCCAGGTACCCCGGGGAACAGAAGCAGAAGTAAGCGCCAACTATGTTGTAGCATTCCTGGGTAAAGTCACAAGGACTGTCTAGACACTCATCTTTGTCTACGGACGCAAAAGAAAATAGACCAATTTATCATCAGTTCCAGAATATTGCGTCCGAAAACAAAACAAAATTTGATCATAAGCGGTATATCACTGTCTTGAAGTATTTTCAATAACTTTCAGAGGAAGGTTCTAGTTTTTTGTTCTCCTAAACAAAATATCATGCAGACCCTTGCATGCACTGATGCAGTCCTAGAAACTTTGGGCGAATTTATGTGTGAAAATGTTAGGGACCTACTTGGAAGAGGGCAAGAAATTCTGGTCAAAATCGACCAACAAAATGTCTAGCCTACACGTGAATAAATTTATTCAGTTCACCAATGAAGTTCAGTATTCAAAACAAAAGATACACATTGTAATTGAACGGCCGAACAACCGATTTTCAATAATTAAATTAACAAATAAGCCGACCCCAAGAAAAAAAACACATCAAAACTTAAGCAGCTGCGGTACTGTAGCCCTTTCACTCCTTTCTCCACGACGTTTGACTGATTTGTAACATCGAAGTACGGTACATACACAACGCAAGCTACCTCCATGTTGCAATCAACGAATTACTTCTACCAAACAAAATACTTGCTATCGCTTGAAACACTTGCTACCACGTACAGCACAGAGAAAGCACATAACCCTGAAGCTCACTAATGTGACGATAGAGTATGTAAAAAAAAAATCATTAGAAATACCAGAAAGGGGTTGTTCTTGTACCTTCACAGGTTTTGTCGTCTTGCCCCAAAATAAAGCCTTCGAAACACCTGCACTCGTATCCACCCTCGCCGTCTGGTAGACAGATGTCAGAGCAGCCTCCGTTGTCGAAAACACATGGCTCAACATCCTCTGTGTGTGGGGCAAAAAACAAAATAATAAACCAATAGTTAGGTCTACACCGGCACCTAGCTGTGACGGACAGAAGAAAAAAAGCCGGGAAGGACACGGTGGGCGTTGGTCCGATGCGCATATTTTTTTTTTCGTAGGAGGGTTACCGGTAATTAGAGGCAATTATCATAAATGGGCGTGTCGTGATTTTCTCCTGTCGTAATTTTCTTTAAATTGAAAAAAATACGCGTATGGTATACACGTATTTCAATACTGTATTCATCTTTCAACAAGATTTATATTTATATTTATCCTCAACAAGAAGAGCTCAGTTCTGTCGGTCGGCGTGATGTCACAAAATGAAATCCTAGCACCTAATTGGTCAGTTTGGTTCTTCCAAGTTACTCCTCAGGCTTACTGGGCAGTGAACTGAATAAATGTATGTTTAGTTGTTTACAGCTAAATTAAACATTGATTTGATAGTTTCATGCAACTGCAGTATCTGAAGAAAAATTAACTAAATCATGTAAAAATTACGTTTTAAAAATTGGGCTTTATTATACTATCTATATACTAATAATAATATTAATACTACCACTCCATGATAAGTGGGGTGAATGAGCACGTCAGATTCAGCAGAAGTCGATTATTTCGCGACTATTTCGCCGACTACTAACCGAATCTTGAAAATTAATCATGTAAATGTCAGAATGGCATTCTGTGACATCATGCCATTCTGTGACACCACGCCATTCTGTGACATCACGACGACCGACATGAAAAGAAAATCAATTTGCGCCTTCGGTAAACAGAAGATTTACGGAACCCCTTAAGGAACATCCAAAATATTTCTCTAATTTCTGATAGACATATAGGCCTATTATGCGCATTTTAACTCATAAATAATTATATACACCGCCGGTCGTTCATAACTAACTATATCCTATGTACCACTGAAGCTCTTCGTTCATTCGCTAACTACTTAGGGGATATTTTGTTTACTCTCCCACCCTCAACAACGGTTGTTTACGAATCGCTTTTGAAAGGGGCTGGGCTATACAGGTGCGCCGGCTGGCACGAGGGGGTGGGTGATGCCATGGTTGTGAGTTTGTAGACACATTCAAACGACGATTCCAGGAACACGCCGCGCGCTCTGGTACATGGTCTGGATATGCAATCACCTCACACTCACAGTAACATCGGTCATGTTTGCACGAGAACTTTTCTGAATTGGGATCGGGTGCGTTTTTGCGTTCGCAACCTGAAGAACTGGTTCGACTGCAAATACTCTGAGAATTTCAAGTTCCCTTCCAGTTTTCATTCCAAACACACGGTCAGTGTGACATTGGGTGATGAAGTTCACACGTTTTCACTATAGTATACCGTGGCTCAAGCCAAACAGAAACAAACGAACCTATCACCCCACTGATATATATATATATACCCACCAACACGTACGAGATATGTTATGTCTTGCCCCGTTCTCGAGCTTGGCCTGTGCATGTCTCCGTTTCGAAGGGGAGCCAAAGTTTACAACTACAAGACGGTCTCTTTCAATCGCCAAGAAAAACAGAGCCTTATAACCATATGACAGGCTGGTTCATGTAGGCCTGTATTTACTGGGTTGCAGCACTTGGGGAATGGGACGATGTCGAGTTCTGTTGACAGCTAGACCGCGCGTGACGAAGCGGCGTCCCCCCGGACGAACAGCGGGTAGTTATCCACGGATCACGGAGGTCAAGAGATTTATGCCTCGTCGCATAACATGTAATACACGGTGATTTATTGGGCAAAGACACGAAGTGGGAGCAACATCGCCACGGCAGTATGCTGCGAACAACTAAAGCGCTTGTAAGGGGACGACTTGCCGAAGCCCCATGGCAGTAAAACATGAGCCACGCGTATTATTTACTGGCTCCAAACTAGTACGTGTATGAGCAATGGTATACGTGAACAAGGAGGTACAAGACTACAAGTACAGCATCTCCTCGATATAAATTATGAGGATGCCACATCTTTGCAACAAAATAACGATAAAGATCCCAGTACAGCATTCATGACCAAAGTTGCGCAATAGTAACATGAGATTTAAAGCCTTGAAGGTTTTCAGGGTGAGAATAGCGGAAAGAAGTGCAGTAGTAGGCCTATAGGTTTTCGGTAACACCATGCAAAATTCTCTTTTGTGAGTATGAATGGGTCTGAGTTCCTCAGGTTCTTTTCAGAACCACACAAAACTAACATAAGAGAATTTCGCATGATGTTACTGCAAACGTACTACTTTTTTAAACAATGTATCAGAATTGTTTACGAGGAGTACAAGGGCTAGTGTAAACTGTAGCTAGCACACTGACCGTGAGGGTTGTTTTCGCTTCACTTTCCTTAGCTTTTAGTATTTGCTCAATCTTTTAACGCTGCCGTGGGCAGACGGTATTCGATCCCAGAACCAGCTGCGTGCCCGAGGGTGCATGCGTTGGCCGTGACGTAACCAGTACAGCGTGCAATTGCATCAACGAGACAAATCGGATGCAATGAGGCGGGGGGGGGGGGATTGCCAGCTGTGGTTACCATGGTCACAGCATGATTAAATGGCGCCGTTACATATCACGACAGAATCATCGTGTCGTTCCAAAATGTCCAATTCGGATAGAGTAGGCCTGTAACTAGATTAAGCACTCACCGGTTGTCGAAACCACCGTTGTCGTGGGTGGCGCTGTCGTCGTCGTCGGTGACGACCTATCGGTCGTTGGCTCCTCGGAGGTCGCCTCGTCGCCCGTGGCAGTTTCCCCGGCCGTATCGGGGGACGTGATTGTGGAATTCTCGGCAGTGTCATTGGCTGGAAGCGCTGTTGCGTAAGACCGGGCTTCGGTATCTGAGGCATTACTTCCTGCGGTCGAGTTGTCGCCATTGGTTGGCATAGTGCTGACACCTTCAGGCGCGTCAACAAGCATGTACGTCACCTTTACGAAACAAAATCGAAACACGTGTTGTTGCGTGTAATTATATGTTCTGTAATAGCTGGCCATTACTGAGGTGGGATCAACGAGGTGGGATCTTATCTTAAACAAATAGACCAGCGGCAAATTAAATAAGAACTTGTTAGAGTTGCGAGAGTAACTCTGCATTGCAGCAGCACCTCTAGGCCTATACCCACTTCCTGAAACCTGGCTGCAGCTCTTTTACACTTAAAAAAAAAAAGGATTTGCCGGGCTGCGGTTACTGTTGCTAAATCATTGAGGGGTTCCATACAAACTGCCTTCAATGATGCTGGTACAGCCAGTACAGGAGACCTTTTCGAAACTTGGTATTAAAACTTAAAATTTATATCGATCCAGTTGCCGATTTATAACTTCGGTTTACTGTTTGGGCAGGGATCGAGGGACAGCTAATTATTTTGGAGTGCATGGGGTTGGGAATAAGCAATTGGTGAGGCCTATAATATGGCCTAATTGAAAAGAGTGGTGTAGAATGCCGGCTTGATACAAAGTTGTTCTTTGGGACAAAAGACGCGTGGCGTGGTTGGTCCACGGGTCGAATGGGTACGGGTGTGACTAATGCAAAGGACAATACATGTGTAAATCCTTTTTATCAGACTCTCTATTCATCGATTCCCTTTGCTTTCATTCGCTCAATCTTTTAACATTGCCGTGGGTAGACGGTAGTCGATCCAAGAACTGAATGAATGGTTAGCCTCTATAGCTTAGAATAGGCTCAACAACAGCCCATACTTCAACAACAGAAAACGGAACTGAATGATCTGATCTTGGACTTGGAAACGGGAATGTTCCCGATTGTAGTTACTAGTTAGCCAGACAGCATATGCCACAGGAACTGGCAAGTTGTGTAATGTTATGAGTTTTGTACGATCGGTAAATGTCAAAATCATTAACTGAAGCTGAATAAGACTTAAGGCTTTGCATGGTGGGTGAATCAATATTGGAGTGATATCTGGCTGATGACGGTCAGAGCATTACTACAATACTAGTCGAAACGTCGAGTTACCACTCAGGTTCTTTTCAGAACCACATGGTATCACGGTGTCACCGCAAACCTTCCTATAAATAATATTAACTGAAGCTGGTCGTTAGCTTGAAATGGAATGAGGGAATTTTGAAGAGAAAACAAGAACCTGAGGGGCAGAGCATGGAGGAAAGTATTCAGGGTGGACAGAGGAGAAGGGGAACATTTTGCTTACGTTTACGTAAGGGGCGACATCGTCTGACGAATTATCTCCACCATCGGCGTTTGTCTCGGTGGGAGTAGCACCGGTCACAGCGGGCAGCCCGTCCGCCGCCAAGTCCTCGGCGGTGGCGGTAGCGGTCTGCTGGCTCGCGACTCTCCTCGCCGACAAAACCGCCAGCACGATCAGGAAGAAGCAGGCGAAGTTCAGATCCATCTTGACCGTAGTAGGGCGACGTCTCGGAACCCCGCTCTGTCGGTCTGGGACTGGGAGGTGACTGGGACAGATTTCTGTCTGTAGGGATTCCGAAGGTGAAGATCTGTGCACCACGAAGTGAACGGCCCAGCTGTACTGTGGAGGCTTGAACGTCCAGAGTGCCTTCGGAGTCGACTCTGGCGTTTGGGTATGGCTATCAACGGAGGGGGGGGGACTCTACTCGGAGATCAGACGATGGATCATCATCGGGCGTGGACCGCCTCCTAAATCAGACGAGCCGGGACAGGTGGCGACAGTTGTTGAGGCTGGCCTGGGTGCAACCACCTGCTAGGGAGTGGGGGGGGGGGGAGGTTGTAGCTTGAGAGCTGTTTATAGGTCACCGCGCGATACCGCTCCCCGTGTTATTTCATTGGCGCACAGCCGACAGAATTCCAACGAATTCCCAAGGGGGTTGGTGCATGCGTTCCACGCAGGTATACACGAGTCAACGAATGAGTTAATGAGCCCCACGCTAGACTAGGGAGTCTGCGGTCTTTTTTATGCAGTCTTGTTACAATCAGAATCTGAATATAAAAAGATAGAGTCAGGAAGGAACTCCAGCGACTCGCGGTTACACACCACAAGCTGATAATGGGAGTGGATGGCATCTCCGCTCGTTACGCGCGGCCTTGGACGATTTAATTACCGGTAGTCAAGGCACGGGTAATCATTTCGGACATAAAACATCGTCCAAAAGCTGACCACTTGCGGCTGATAGTGACCGCAGTAACCGGTTCTATGCCTGAATTGCGATATATATACGCCTATAACGAAAGTGCAGCAAATTATTAGGGTTTAAAACCCCCCTGTACGTATAGACTACTCCTTCCTCCATGGTGATTGGTAAAGTAAATTAGACTTGAAGGTTTGCATGGAGGAAGTACTAAGTGGAAGTTTGCCGTCACACCATGTTCATGATGTAATCTCGTAAATTGACTCCTAAATTGACCCGTGTGAGTTTCACGGAGATCTGTGTCCAGTTTTACCGTGAAAATTAATGGCCTTCCAGGGCCACGGTACATTTCTTTTTTTCTTACTGTTCGAAGCCACAGCTGTAACCCAAGGTCGTCTTCAACTCCTCCAAAACATTTCTGGGAGTGGTTGTTCCTTGAGGCTAAAGTTCCCCCCACACAAACTGTTGTGGTTTTCGCCTTGATATGGTCATCACGTTATATAACTAAACTATGTGTCTTACTCTTAGAAGTGGTGAAGTATTTATTGAAGAGTGATTTACCAAAATGTTCCAACCTTCTGGCAATGTCCGAAATGCAAAAAACTTAAAAAAATCACCAGGGGAAAGAGTATTATGGTAAAAGCATGGAGCTATAGCTCAATGGTGAAACCAAGGGTGGGAAAAAAAACCTATATCCACAATAGACCCATACAGACAACAGCCATTGGCCAACAGTTCTGCTATATTAAAATGAAGACGTCAGGACAGAACTAAATGGTTCATGTGGCAGTGTTTTTTATTACTGAAAGTGAAAATCAGTAGGAAAGGTGAATTTATGTACAGCAAAACGACTCACACAAAATCGCATATAATTCAATTACACGTTGAAAAATGTCATCATTCTCATCAATATTTACAAGGGAAAAGGTTTATGGAATGAACAGCTATATGTACATGTATATTAAAAGTCATTGGCATAAACAGGCATATCATTGAAGACAAATCAGGATTCTTTCACTTTAAGATTTTTTTTTTTTAATGTGACGATCAAAGAAGAGAACACACCCAATTCAGAAGTGTCCTATATCACTTCTCACACATCACAACAAATTAATGGGCCTGCTATTTCATCCCTTGTAGCTCAGTGCTCCTTTCTCAAAGGCAGAACCACTACATCCCGGAAGTCACAAAGCAGATACTTGCACAGCGACCGTTTGTAGTGATTCATTAGGCCCTTTTCCAAAACCTGGCTTAGGCTCCGGCTCCTGGCTTTGTCTCTGTTATCCAAAAGCTGAAAACATTGGTTGGAGTTCTTTGTTGAAGTTGAAGCTTTGGATTCTTTGTCGAAATGCAGTGTAACATTAAAACAACAAAGCCAAAAAAAAGAAAGAAAGACAAAGCCGGAGCCTGGGCCTAAGCCGGGTTTTGGAAAAAGGCTCTGTTCTTGTTAAAACAATATTTGTGACAACGGCACAGTTGGAACTGCAAAATGCCAGTGAAATGCTGATCTGTGCTAACATGAGATCAGTGGGTTTACACTCTCTTAGGGATGAGGGTCGGGGTTGGTGTCCTTAGTCCAGTGAAATATCCTCCTCGTGGGACCGGACTCAAATGAGGAAGCGTTCGTCCACCAGCGTCTTCTTGGCCAGATTGGCTCGGCCTGCACCGGCTCGGATCTTGAGGATAAGCTGCTGAGTCGTAAGTAAAAGAAATGCTGCTTAAAGCCCCTAAACAACATTGGTCATGGTCAAAGAATAACATCCATACGTTGTCTGATCCAACATATGCATGAAATAGCACATCTGTGGAAATTTCAGCTCAATCCGCCAACCGAGTGTCAAGAAAATTGTGTAAACCACTTCATTTGTTTTGCGAAAATGCAGCATTCAACGCCGTACTTTTTCCGAAAAATAGTCTAGATCTCCGTGAAACGTAAACGATTTCTTTTACTCTTTTCTCCCAAAATACAATACCTTAGGCAGAAATATTTCAGTGTGAGGTTTCTATTATAACCATCTTTAAACTGTATACCGCTTACCGGTAAGTTTCATGTAAATCTGTGAACATTTATTTTTCGATCTTACCAATGTGTAGGGGGCTTTTAAGGGAGGGTACAACAGTTACAATTTTACAAATTTACGGACATTTCCAAATTTTAGAAAATTACTTACGGTACCGGTACTCATCAGGAAATAAGTACGTGTAATGATATCAGACTTTATGCACAATTTTAGACAATTTCGACTATTGCTCCACTGAAATTTTCCCTGGGGCAACTTAACATAGGATGCATTTACACTGGGTGATGATAGTGAAATCTTCCATTTTAGTGAAAAGAGGACAATTTTTCATTTTCCAAAGATCGCTCCATGGATTGACTATTCCCGATACTTAAGTGAGTTTTGAAAATGGCGCATCATTAAAAAAAAAATGTGTCGGTCATTGGCACTGAAAAATGGCCCGGTGCGAAGTGGCTATCAACTTCAACGTAAACACACCAACAACCTATCTGCTGTAACATTCCGTGCACAGAACGATTCAACAAGATCTTCCTTCTCTTCTCATCTCAGAGATTTCCAAATTCTCTGCCTCAGAGTTGGAATTTTTCACACAAAAAATCGGGATTCAGAGAGAGAATAACTCACCATGCTCCCAATGAATGTAATGATAGCCGAGAGTATGAAGTCCACCGCCATGAGGTCTATGATGCAGAACAGCAGCAACTCAAAGAGTTGAATGGAGGACTCGTTGCCGTAGAAGAGGGTGCTGTCAAAGGAGTGTCCTCCATCTTGGATGAAGAAGAGCAAAGAGGAGACGGGGACTTACCACCGAGTGAAATTCTGAGACAAGAATTGTCTCCCCCGCAAATGACAGACAGCGACTGGGATTCAAACCCAGGACATGTCATTCTCGCGTCCAAGCTATTTAAGATCTATGATGGAATCCTGTCCGAAGTCCCTGTCCAAACGTATTGGCTGTGGCTATAATAGATGTAATATGATTGTTTGCATCGAGGAGAATGTAATTCAACGAGGGTTTGCGTGCTCGAAACTTTGCCCTATTGCCTGACGGGCAGCTTGGGCAGGATTCAAACCTATGATGGAGACTCTTTATTATTAAGAGGAGCCAGTAAATGGGACAAGCAAGTTTTTAGGAAACCTAGTGTAGTGGTCATAAATGGCATTAACATGAGCGAAACAGGAAGAGAATGGATTTTCACGAGTCTTCCGCCGTCCCGCAGAAGAGATTCATTAGGTGAGATTCGAAGCTTTGCATTTTTTTTTTTTTAATACCAAGCCCAAACTCACCAGCTACAGTCAAACCTGACAAACCTGGTTTGCATGTACACCATCTACTAGTCTCTCTGTGAGAGGACTGGGTTCTGAGATGGACCGGTGAACAGTGTCCTCAGGAGTGGACAGCCAGAGCACACTGGCCGGAATGGTCGAGTCTGCACTCACCGGTGCCTCTCAGAACCCACACCTCTCGTGATGAGAGTCCGTCGGGACTGATTACCGTTGTAGAAGAAGCCCTTTTCCGCTGGGTCGTAGAACTCCATGTCCAAAATCTGCTCCAGGAGCAGCTTGTCCTTGACCACATAGTCAATGTCACGGATGCCCTGTGTGGGTCACAAACCCAAAAAGGATTCAGAGTAATAATATACAAAAATGTTGCAAACTGCTTACTGACCAAAATTTACCACAATGCAAATCTCAAAATTTAGTGGGCCTGACGTTTCGATCCTAGCAGGACCTTTTTTCAGAGGCAGAGAAAGGTCTTTCTCTGCCTCTGAGAAAGGTCCTGCTAGGATTGAAACATCAGGCCCAAATAGTATTCCTTTACTCAATGTCTTATCGACATTTTAGAAACAGTACACAATCCGGACAGAGATCGCAAAATGAGAATAACTGGTAAATAAGCCAACCATAATGCAAGCATCAATGATGGAACGTAATAAATGCAACGAGACGGGGGATCCACAAGAAGCAAGAAGATAACAACAAAGACTAAACGTACAGACATACGAACAGACAAACAAACAAATGACTGATTAGACTGAACTGAACTGAAGGTGAAATCAAAATAGAATAACTGTTTGAATTGGAGACGTGACTTCAATACAACAAGTGGAGGCTGTGGAAGTCCCTCAACAGACTACGCACAGAAATGGGTCGTAGCAAAGCCAACCTGAGCAAGTGAAGCTTATGCTGATGTGGCCGATCCAACCTGTGAATGCGGTGTTTCAGAGCAGACAATGCAACACCTACTGAGATGTCCCACTCCTGGAGGACGAGTGCTGCCTAGAAGATCTGGCAAGTGCGAATAGGAAGCCTGGCCCAACATTTGAACCAAATCAGAGAAGATGGACACGAAAGAAGAAGAATACAACAAGTCTATCAAATCCATGCTTACATGGTCCAGGAAAGCCGCCAGGAATTTGTTCATGGTCTGGTAAGCCTGGATGGTCCTGTCCGTCTCCTGACTTCTGTTCACATCTGGCCGACCTTGAACAGGGAAAAAAAATAGAAAAATTGGCAAAGAAAAGTGGAAACCGAGACCTCTCAATTAACATACTAGTGCTCTTTCATCTGAGCTAGCCAGCCCTTAGATGGTGGCCTTCCCTGATAGTCAACTGGTCTTTCCCGGGGTGGGGGCGCCAGTCAGAAGCAATTCAACCATTAACTGCCATTATATCTCCAGGGTCCACACTGGACTTCTTTTTGGGGGGAAGGTTTTACCGAGACGACGGTAAAATGAAATACATGTATGGTTAAATGTAACCACTGTCTGCACTTGGACTTTCTACAGGGGAAATGTTTTACCGAGACCGTGGTAGAGGTTACCGAGCTGGAAGCGTAGTGACTCAAAACAATGCAAAACCCATGCGTGGTGGCCTGTGCAGCAGGATCTCACTCCCACGGCCGGATGCAGGGCCGGCTTTCCAAACAGTGGAGGTTGAATCGCGATTCAAATAATCGCGTTCATTTGGGACAGTGGAAACAGCCCTAGTGTGAGACTTCTGGTTTCTCTTGTCATCGGAATTCTCTCTGTCTCCCGTTAGACCAACGAGGCCCGGTCTGTGAGAGTAGACTGCCCCCTATCTCCTATAGGCTCCTATAGGCTTGTGTGTGATTTGGAGTCGTAGCTGATCGATTTGAAAACGTCTAACCTCTGGTTCCATCGATTCTGGCACCCACGCCATCCTGAAATCAAAACCAAATTGGAAAAGTAATCACTATTTTGGAAATTAGAGTATGGTGCATAAAATGTCGCTTACAGGCTGACATGATAAAAATGCAAATATCAAACATTTGGAGGGCCTGACATTCCAATCCTCGCAGGACCTTTCACAAAGGCAGCAACTGATTCTGATTCTGCTTTTGAGAAAGAAGGAATTTCCTTAATGCCAAAACTTGTATTACAGTGTTACACCCATCATATCTTGCGATCAACCGTAAAATGATGGATGAGGCATGAAAACACATGTGAAGGCTAGTGTGCGTTTCGATTATAACTGCACTGAGATTTACCCCGGCGCGACTTTAGATACGGTAGGATGCATTTACACTGGGTGATGAAAGTGAGCAATTTGTCACAGCACCGAGCCGAACAGAACCAGCCGGAACAAAAACTTGATTATGACTGCCAACTTGTGTCCTGGAAGTGACTACAGCCCACAGGATCACAAATTATCCCACCCAGCCCTGTTGAAAATCTGAGTTTGGATTGCCACCCACTCACCAGGGACTGGAGGATGGTGTTGTACTGCTCTCTGAACTTCAGGGGTAAGAGCATCTCAAAGGTCTGCTGGTCACTGTTTGGAAGCAGCCCTCTCTGCCCGCACAGATTATCCTAGTAGGTAATCAATAATCAATAATTGATCATCTATATTTGATGATAATCAATAATATTAATCGATGATAAGCCATAAGCGATAACCCATAATTGATAATCAAGTCTTGGAACATCAAGCACTCCCATGAGAAGGACCATGTCATCCAGTGGAATGGGGCCAAACTCATCACTAGCACCGAGAGATGGCACACACCTAACCCATCCCTACCCATCCCAACCCAACTCAACCTAACCCATCCCTACCCATCCCAACCCAACTCAACCCAACCCAACCCAACCCAACCCATCCCAACCCAACCCATCCCAACCCAACCCAACCCATCCCAACCCAACTCAACTCAACCCATCCCAACCCAACTCAACCCAACCCAACCCAACCCATCCCAACCCAACCCAACCCAATCCATCCCAACCCAATCCATCCCAACCCAACCCAACCCAACCCATCCCAACCCAACCCAACCCATCCCAACCCAATCCCACCCAACCCAATCCAACTCATGGTATCCATAATATCCCATAAGGCCGCATGGAGGGATTGGGAAACCTTCGAGGCCATTACCTCCTCCCTCTTCAGCTGGTTTCTCATCTCCTTCATGCCTGTGTCTGCAAAGCCGTGGACGGAGCGGCCGTGGATGTAGTAGCCGAAGGAGTTATCAGTCAGCACAAACACGCTGATCTGATGCACCCAAGGTTGAAGCAGTGCAAAAAAAAAAAGAAGAAAAAAAAAAAGATTAGAGTCCAGACAGAAGACAGCCTCAGAGATCTGCCACCCTTCTTTCTTACAGTCAGCTCACTCCAAGCTGAGCTCAAACTCGGCCCTATTACCGATAAACGCTACGGCATGCCTCCCTCCTCCAGTGCATCCACAGCTGGGAACATTTTCATAAAGCTGCTTACTTAAGCGCCAAAATGTCTGCAAAAAGTCATGATTCACAGGTTCACCTTGCCAACCCAAACTGCGCCATTGCTAAGTAAAGACGAGTGGAATTGACTTCACATGGCAATTAGGTTTGTGTAAAACCGCATAAAATGGACCAGAGAAAATTTGTTCCCAGTAGAAGGGCATGAAGTGATATTAACCTCTGATCGATATTCATTCACAAATTCTCGCAAAGAAAAGGGCAGACAAATGGTTTATTTCACAAGAGAGATCCTACACCCCTTACATTTGCCATAGAGCAGAGATCCACAAAGTTTCTCATGCTGTCCTCCACGAAGCGTTCGTAGATAAAGGCAAAGAAAATCCACTGGAGAAAAAAAAGAAGGAAAAAAAAGGAAGAATTTCAGGAAAGAATACATCAATACAAAAGTTTTGCACACTGCTACAGAACACTTCACGCCGGGCGTTTTTTCCAGTGGCCATAACCGCCATACGGGGTTTTTTGAACAATGCATAAATTTCAAATCTCACTAAAACAATCGGAAACAACTATATCTGTGAAGTAAATCACAGTATACTATACTATACTATGTATACTATGGGTACAAGTGAGTCCAACCTGGCACAATTCAGATATCGGTGTGGCGTTTGTCAAGAGATCATCTGTTTGTGCGTCATCAATGGAGCATAGCGAGACTTGTGTGTGTGTGTTGTGCATGTGTGTGTGTGTGTGTGTGTGATACTGATACTGCTAGCCTCTGACCGCAGACTAGCCTCCACTCCAGGCAGTTAAATCTTTGATTTGGTCGGCCCCAACTGAGAGTACAGTTAGCGGTGAAGAAAGTGGGTGGAATTCTGCTGCCGTGCCTACCTGTGCAAAGGACAGGATCAGGTAGAGACCGGCGGCGACTCCGAACCGCATGACGCGGCTGTATTCCCCGATGTAGGTGCTGGAGTCGACATAGATAGTGCTGCGTGGATCGGTGGTCGTCCAGTACTTCATGCCCACGACCTGCAGATGTCATGAGGGTGGCATTGAATTGGAGAACGTACATAATGATTAAGACAACCAGGGTTCCAGCACCTTTTCAAAAAACAAATTCCATGACTTTTCCATTACTTTTCCATGACTTTTCCATGACTTTTCCAAGTCTTTTCCAAGCCATTGCCATGACTTTTTACATAATTTTTCCATGATTTTTTCCATGACTTTTCCATGATTTTTCCATGACTTTTCCATGGCTTGAGTTCAAGTCTCTTTCCAATCAAATTTTTCTTAAAAAAAAAAAAAAAGTTTTTCCTTTGTTTGACTTTAATTGAAAAAAAAAGAAAAGCTGCATCCACTTTGTGTGATCCCCAAGCTTTTGCAGCCAGGTTTACAACAGTTTGGTTGTTTGCATCTGAATGAAAGCGGGGGGCGTGATCCCTGGAGATATATGGCAGTTAATGGTTGAATGCTTCTGAATGGCGCCCCCGCCCCGGCAAAGACTAGTTGACCATTTAGGAAGGCCACAATCTAAGGGCTGGATAGCTCAGACGGTAAGAGCACTGGTACGTTAATCCAGAGGTCTCTGGTCAATCTTTCAAATTGTTCAAAAGTTCCCAGTCAGTTTTTCCTTGGTTTGTTTGACTAAAAAATCCAAGATCTTTTCTTTCCTCGGCGACTTTATCTAAAACTCAGGTGATTAGTGTCAAAAGAATGGACTTTCACTCGAGGTGCTCTTTCAGTTTGTCAAAGGTCGTCAACTCACCTCCAGAAAGAAGAGCATGGATAACAGCTGGAAGACAACGCTACTGCGCCGCATCTCCTGCAAAGACAAAAGCAGTCCTTAGAGTTCGGACAATCGGATAACCATTCATTGAACGAGGCCCTAGTCTCTAAATCTACCTTAAGTGTACCCTGTACCTGCTCTAGCCAAATCACCACACAACTCATCTGCCAGGCAGTTGTGGTCTAGTCTGTGTATAAAATTGGACACCATGGGCTTGTGCACTGCAGCCATTTCCCACCAAGAATGTGGCCTTGAATAGAACACTGGTGAAATCACCATGAAAATCTGGTGAAGAGCATTTGAGCATGGACAAGTGGTGAAACTGCAGTGAATTTTATTTTCAAGGCAACATGACGACAGGCAGAGTACACACTACCCGAAACATTGAGTTACCGGCTCTTTTCCAAGCCACACTCCTTTTCGGAAGAGAAGTGTTACATGGTGTCACCGCAAACCTTCCACTTAGTATTTCCACCATGCAAACCTTCAAGGCTATCTATTTTCCACCATGCAAACCTTCAAGTCTTATCTATTTTCCACCATGCAAACCTTCAAGTCTTATCTATTTTCCACCATGCAAACCTTCAAGGCTGATCTATTTTCCACCATGCAAACCTTCAAGTCTTATCTATTTTCCACCATGCAAACCTTCAAGCCTTATCTATTTTCCACCATGCAAACCTTCAATCCTTATCTATTTTCCACCATGCAAACCTTCAAGCCTTATCTATTTTCAACGAGATTTTCAGGGTTTGGATGTTCACAGTGTCTTTGGCCGTACCTGCAGCTCGTTCCACTCGTTGGCCACAAAGTAGGTGCGCCAGATGCTGACAGGCGCCACGCTGCCCTTGTTGGCGGAATCACTGGACTGGACCACGCGGCCCCTGGACCGCTCCCAGTCAACCAGAAAGATGTCGGTCAGACTCTGGTAGATGACCAGGTGCAGCATATCCATGGCCTGAACCAATGATACAAAAAAAAAGTGCAGGTTACATATTCACCCGGCAAAGACATTCTTCCCACAATTTATACACAAAGGCTATTCTTCCGGTCCCTCGGTCTGATTGGCCAGTCGTCATTACATCATGCTTATGCATATTCAAGTATGCTCTGTACTCTCACATTGGCCAATCAGAGTAAAGAGTGTTCATGAATATGCATAACATCGACAGGAACAACTTCTGGAGCGAGTGGTAGCGGTTGTTGAGGTTCCTGTGGACAGCGTAGCTCTCTGTCCCATAAACCGAACCTCGCTGGTCTCCGACACTGCAGAATGCCACAGCACTGAAAACGATCGATGTACTGTCACGCCCGTGGCTGGTGCACTCTACCTTGACACTCTTACGTAGCATGCTGATATCATGCGGTCTTGGTTGCTCGCGATAGAAAATGTCAGTAAAAACACCAATAGTGAATGCGAGTTCTTGGCGATGGCTTACCTTGAAGGCAAAGGCAAAGCAGAGGTACCAGATGAAGGAGACCTCCTGATCGGGAGTAGGGAGGACCAAGGACACCTCGTCTTGGTACTGGAAACATCACAAGGACATAACAGGAGGTTAACTATCAAAAAATAATTGCAGGTCATTTTAGCGAATGAGCAGTTTGCAACTGTTTTTTGTATTTAGTTCATTTTTTTTTTTAAATCAATATGAAAGCTGCCTTTACTTTGTGTGATCCCTGAGCTGTTGCAGCCAGGTTTATAACAATCAGTTGTTTGAATCTGAATGAAAGCTGGGGTGTGATCCCTGGAGATATACGGAAGTTAATGGTTGAATTGCTTCTGACTGGCGCCCCAGCCCCGGCAAAGACTTCTTGACTATTAGGGAAGGCCACCATCTAAGGGCTGGATAGCTCAGATGGAAGAGCACTGGTACGCTAATCCAGAGGTCTCGAGTTCAAGTCCCGGTCCAGTCAAAGTTTTCTTGATAGCCAATTGTTCAAAAAGTTTTCCTTTTTCGTTTACTTTTCTAGGTCAAGTCGTCGTCACATCTTATCATCAACGCACCTTGAAGAAGAGCAGCCAGTAGACGCAGGTGCCAAAGATGCAGGTGAAGAAGATGTTGCCCAGCGTGCCGCACATGAAGAAGAAAAACTTGAACATGCTCTGCCGTGTCGAAGAAGAAAACCATCCAAAGTGAGAATCGCAAGTGCTGATGACCTCAGTTTATAATTACTTACAAAGTTATCGGAAATGACGCTTTGCGGCGTAGTTTTTGTTTTGGGCAGACAGCAGAATTACTATTTCACAGCAATGACCTGGGCCCAGTGTCATAGACCCGCTTACGGTAAGCGTGAAAACCTGCTCAGCGTGGAAATTCTTCTTCGATGAGAACAAGATTTCCAACTATTTTTTCATTTGGTACTTTGGTTCATCTTGATATTGCAAATTTTTGAGAGAAAAAAAGTCCTGTCAGTTTTCCTTTATTTTTCCTTTACCTTTTCCTTTGCTTTTCCTTTGCTTTTTCCTTTATTTTTTCCTTTCATTTGAAAGCTTTAAAGCTGCAATAGGTTACGTTCAGACAGCCGACTGGCCCTAGTGAATACCTTGACATCGATGTAGATGAGGCCGGCTCTCCTCCTCCAAGCGTTGGCGCGTACCAGGGCCCAGACAATGCCAAAGCCACTGATGATACCCATGGCCGTGGACAGGGAAACCTCGTAATAGTCCCTATTCATTGTGTACGTCACCCGGAAGGACACCTGGGAATAGAGGGGGACGGGGATGGCACAAGTGGTCAGGGGCTAATTACACAGAGCTTCAATATGTTTGTACACTTCAGATCCCTAGGTGACATGGTGCGAGTCTTTTGGCAGATGAGCCCGCTACATTGTGGCACTACAGGAGTTCTGTGAAATTGGCCCCGCGGTCTGAAGTCAATGGCTACGGCTTCAAATAGCACACGAGTCTATGGGAGGATACTAGCGGGCCGGCTGCAACCGATTCCCCCATAGGCTTGCGCATTACTTCAAGCCGTAGCCCACTGAAGTTTGGGGGCACAGAATTAGTGGCCGAGGACTCACAGTGACTTCTGTGTTGGTGTCGTAGTCATCTTCGTAGACCAGGTCGCTGTAGGTGATCTTCAGCAAGGGTGGATAGATCTTGCCATCTCTTGGCTCACCTTCAATGTTCTGCAGTGTGACACTTTAATGGCGGGAAAGAGAGAGGAAGAATAGAAGATGAGCATCACACAAATGGGTTTTAATGAAACTGGCTATCATCAACAGGGATGTAAGTGACTAACAGAGTCATTTCCTGAAAATCACCGAAGACCAATAAATTTTGCGACTGCCAGTGAGCACTTACGCAAACTGAAAGATGCGATTGCGAGATTCACGGCAGGGCTGCAAGTGCCCTTCAGTTTTTAGGATTTTAACAGATAAAATTGAGCAGTTTGAGATACCAGTTTGATATAAAATTAAAAAAAATATATATATAAAAAACATACCAGTAACCATTTCCGGAAATCTGAACAAAAATCACGCCATTTCGGAAATTTCCGGAAGTCTTACATCCCTGTATCAACTAATGGTGGAGTGTCTGAAGCACAAGGACTTTCTGTTGGTTTGAGTGCCAGGTTAATTAGTCCCTAATGGTGCACTGAGGCCCATTAGTGTACAGGCCGAATAGGGCCATTGCGTCCACAGCTGTGACTGCGAATGGGTGCACTGAATGGCCCATCGTATACCATTAAAAATGGTAACCATTGTTCTACAGTCAAATCTACCATGCAAACCTTCAAAGGTCCAAGGTTCAAACAACTACAGTTGCAGTTACGGCTATGGCTGTTGCTATAGGCAGCAGTGCAATCCTAGCATCAACGGCTTGTCAGAAATGGCCTTAGCAACAAACCAGTAGCCGTAGCCATAGTGGGTACAAAAGGACTTACACAATTTCTATGCTGCTGGCATAGCGTATGGCTACGGCTGGCTGGTTGTTCACCTTGCCGCTGAGAGTATCGACCAGGAAGAAGCGACGAGTCAACTGCCAGTCTATGTTGCTCACCTCTGTCCCCCAAAATAACATCCACAAAATACCGGTAAGTTATCTTAGAATGCAGTTGGGCTTTGGCAAGATAAAAATCCCATTTCAGAAAAGGTAGCAGCCATTTGAAGCATTACAAAAATTGGTGGCTTATACTGTCGTAATCTATGGGAGATTCAATACGGGAGGTTCAGTCGGTCAATAGTGAGTGTAAAAGGGTTAGGCTCAACAGAATGCACCCACTGCTGCATCATGTTGAGTGCAGCAGGGTTAGGGTCCACAGAAACCTCACAGAAGATAGTAATTGACCGGCATTCCTTTTGAAAAGGGCAAGAGCGTAGGCTGGGGGGAAACATGAACCAGGAAAGGGAATTCCAGAGAGAGGCAGAACGAGGGAAGAAGCTGTTCTGAAACCTCTCCGTTCTACACCTTGGGATAGATAGAGTGTGTGGGTGAGAGGAGGCAAACAGCCTGGTTGCTCGCTGTAATGTCCTGACTGGGGGAACAGGTCGGCAAGAGCAGAGGAACACCTTCCATGGAAATATCGGAAGAGGAGACTCAGGGTGGCCACTGTCCTAGGATGGGCAATAGGGGTTGCAGTGACGACCCAAACTCCTTGCCTCTGAACCCAATCCAGCAGACAATTGACAGTGTAAGGGGTCGAATTCAACCAGCCAACGACTCGTCCAATACTTATGTCTGAATGTCATAGGAATGTGGGTTCACCAGTCTACAGACTCACTTTGATTTTGGTAGGTGTCTCCATCCTTGAAGTTATCCAACAGTACGGGCACCGCGTACAGGGAGGTGCTGCCTTGGTCCGTAAACCGGAGATCTGGTTCGGACAGTCAAAGAAACTGACAAAACCACAGGGCCCCCACCCGGCATTTACCTCCGAATTCACACACACAAAAACACTCCAGCCAAAAACTGAAGAGATAGGAATCTCTGAAGACTTGAAGGGAAACTTTCAGATTATCAATCTTCAAACTATCACTCCTGCTAGGTTTCTTAATACGAAGATCATTTTTTCCGGAAGGTCATTCCTGATGATATCATATATGCATAATCACGAACACTCTTTACACAGATTGGCCAACGTCAGAGCATAGCGCATACATGAATATGCATAAACATGATGTAATGACAATTGGCCAATCAGACTAAGGGACCGGCAGAATAGCGTTTGCGGGAAAGAATGCCGTTGCCGGGTGAATATAGCCTGTCTTTCTTATATCATCTCTCTACTGAATAAAAAATAAAATCAAGTTTGAAATGATGCATCCAATTTGTGTGATCTCTAAATGGGTTTAAACGTAAACTTGTTAATTGCATCCTAATGAAAATTAAGATATAAGACAGTTGACCGCTTCGCGCCAAACATCTTTTCAGTCGCCATGACCACAGCATGGGTTACAAAAAAATAATAATAATATGCCATTTTTAAAACTGCACCCACCAGGCAGCTCCATTTTCGTTTTCAAAAGGATACACATGTCATAGAAGACAGGATCTCCATAGCTCCACAAATCCTGGGCTTTCAATTTGCACTTTGACAAAAAAGCCCCCCCCCAAAAAAAAAAAAACAAAAAAAAAAAAATTAATTAATTTTAAAAATGTCAAAATCTAAAGTCAGACAACAATGCAGAGTGTCAGGGGTCAATCTCATAGAGTGGCTTAAGCACCAAAGTCGATAAGCCCAGTGCGAAGTAGTACATGTAGGGCGAGTCGGTAAGAGCAACACACGGGAAAGCGTACATCCGTTCATGGGTGGCGAGATCAAGTTGGCCATCGACTCCGTGAGTTTGACCAAAATATAAAAGGCGTTTGGAAAGGCGGCTTTTTTAGTCAGCTTGTTGCTTTTTTTTTCTTCTTTTTGGTGGCCCTGCAAACGGGAGATACTCACGCTGCTGGAGTAGGTGGTGGCAAAGTTGTAAGCTGCGTCCAACTTGCTCGCAGCATCATCACAAAACTGACGGGACGACGGAGAAAAACAAACCGACAGTCTCGTGGTCAATCTCTCTCAAAAAAAGGCCCACGACCCATTGACAGTGAAGTTGCCATGGATACTGATTACTGAACCTAACTCAGCAGTGGTTCTGCCACCTGGGCTAGTTTTCATGAAGCCTTGCGGTACAATGCGTCATAACTCAACTTACGATGGATAACCCATCGTTCAAATTTTCACCGCAAACTCCTCGTGACTTGCTGCATTTGCCATGAAGAGCCTGCAATCTTGCATTAAAAAATCAACAAAATCACCAAGTTTGAATAAACCTCTTTAAGTCTGGACCTTCGAGTGCCGGTGGTGTTGCTACCGTATACGCTGGGGTCATTTTGGGGGTCATCTTAGTCAGTTTGCTTAATTAGGAAGTTAAGTTTGCTTAATTAGGAAGTTAAGTTTGCTTAATTAGGAAGTTAAGTTTGCTTAATTAGGAAGTTAAGTTTGCTTAATTAGGAAGTTAAGTTTGCTTAATTAGGAAGTTAAGTTTGCTTAATTAGGAAGTTAAGTTTGCTTAATTACTCTGGTTTTACCTGTAAGACGCCGCCTGTGATAGGTTCCAAGCCCAGGTAGTGGCCGGTCGCATTGTACTGAGCCACATAGAACAAGAGCTTGCTGTTCTGTTAATGAGAATTAGACCAAAGAAAACAGGTCAGGAGGTTTAAATACGATCCAATCCCATCCAATCTGATCCTTTTGACTTGATCTAATAAAATTCCATCCAATCTAATCCCACCTGATCTGATCCATCTGACCTGATACAATCCTATTTCATCTGATCTGATCTGACCCAATCCCATCCAATCTGATCTATCTAACACGATCTAATCTAATTTCATACAATCCCATTTAAGCTAATCTAATCACTCTGATCCAATTGCATCCGACACGATGGGATCTCTCTGACCTAATCTGATCCATTTGACCTAAAATCCAATTCAGTCCATTTCCCTCCCATCTGATTCAACCTGATCAGTTAGATCCAAATCAATCCAATCCCACATTAATTTTTCCGTACTGATGGAATAGACAAACAAATAAACAAATAAATACAAATAAGCAACATAAACCAAGTCATAACTTAAAAAACAAACCAAGTCATAACTTGAAACAGAGATTTGACGGGGATCTTTCACTTCTTCATTGATTTGTTTGCCTTGAATTGAAAAAGCCGCATCCACTTTGTGTGATCCTCGAGCTGCTGTAACACGGTTTACAACAATTGGTTGTTTGCATCTGAATGGAAGTCCGGGTGTGATCCCTGGAGATATACAGCAGGCAATGGTTAAATACTTCTATAAACTGTCACCTCCACCCAGACAAAGACTTGTTGCCTATTTGGGAAGGCCACCATCTAAGGGCTGGATAGCTCAGATGGGAAGAGTGCTGGTACACAAAACCAGAGGTCTCAAGTTCAAACCCCGGTCGAGTCAAAGTTTTCTTTGCCATTTTTGCCAAATTTGAAACGGGTATTTGAACGAATACAAACTGATATAGTGGCAAATGATGAAAATGATTCCAGAAAGTAATTAATGAGGGGCTTACATCTGATTGTGGATCAGCAGAGTACTTGATGGGAATGTCAATCTCAGTCAGGACTTCCTCAGCTGTGTCGGTGATGTACAGTAACCACGGTATGTAGTCACCCCTGGTCAAACACGAGGCAATGGTTCAAGAAAATCAGCTCATACAAGACTCCCCAAAAAACATTTTTAAAGGGCCCGATGTTTCAATCGTAGCAGGACCTTTCTTCATACACAGAAGGGTGGGGACGAAAGGGGATGTTTTGTTTTGTTTTTCAGTTGCTTGTAGTGCTTTTTAAAATTTATATAGACAGACCAGGGTGAGATCAAAGGGAAGGGCAAGCAGTAGGGAAGGGATCAAAGGAGGAAAGCCTGTAGACAGACCAGGGTGTGATAAAAGGGATGGGCAAGCAGTAGGGAAGGGATCAAAGGAGGAAAGCTGGTAGAAAAACCAGGGTGAGATCAAAGGGAAGGGCAAGCAGTAGGGAAGGGATCAAAGGAGGAAAGCTGGTAGACAGACCAGGGTGAGATCAACAAGAAGGGCAAGCAGTAGGGAAGGGATCATAGGAGGAAAGCCGGAAGACAGGCCAGGGTGAGATCAAAGGGAAGGGCAAGCAGTAGGGAAGGGATCAAAGGAGGAAAGCCTGTAGACAGACCAGGGTGTGATCAAAGGGATGGGCAAGCAGTAGGGAAGGGATCAAAGGAGGAAAGCTGGTAGAAAAACCAGGGTGAGATCAAAGGGAAGGGCAAGCAGTAGGGAAGGGATCAAAGGAGGAAAGCCTGTAGACAGACCAGGGTGAGATCAAAGGGAAGGGCAAGCAGTAGGGAAGGGATCATAGGAGGAAAGCCGGTAGACAGGCCAGGGTGAGATCATAGGGAAGGGCAAGCAGTAGGGAAGGGATCAAAGGAGGAAAGCCTGTAGACAGACCAGGGTGCGATCAAAGGGATGGGCAAGCAGTAGGGAAGGGATCAAAGGAGGAAAGCTGGTAGAAAAACCAGGGTGAGATCAAAGGGATGGGCAAGCAGTAGGGAAGGGATCAAAGGAGGAAAGCTGGTAGAAAAACCAGGGTGAGATCAAAGGGATGGGCAAGCAGTAGGGAAGGGATCAAAGGAGGAAAGCCGGTAGAAAGACCAGGGTGAGATCAACAAGAAGGGCAAGCAGTAGGGAAGGGATCATAGGAGGAAAGCCGGTAGACAGGCCAGGGTGAGATCAAGGGGAAGGGTAAGCAGTAGGGAAGGGATGAAGGGATGGAAGCCGGCAGACGGACAATTGTGAGTGCGGAAGATTTGAAGGAGGATTTAAATGGGAAATTAAAAAAAGGATTCAACCTAGCAGGACCTTTCTCTGCCTATGAGAAAGGTCCTACTAGGTTCAAGACCTCAGATTTGTAAAATCATTAGGCATTGAGAGAGCACCATCATGTTCCTTTGAGGAGGCTAGTTATGCTTTAACACTGCCCTCTGTTGGCAAACCGCTTCTCAAGGGCGAACTGTCTCCGGGTTTGCGGTGCGATACGTACCAGTCCACGTTGTCAGGAATCAGTGGGGGCGCTGCTAAGCGGATGACTCCGTAGTAGTGGCATGCGTCCGTGTCACTGCTTGGATTGTAGTTGAGCAGAACGCAGAGGTTGCCCAGCAGCTGGCAGGCAGTCAGGTTCTTGTACACCTGCAATTGACAAAAGACATTCATTAGTGCACAAAGCCCATACCCCATCCTACATGTATAGCCAAAGTCCATAGTCCAATCTATAGCCAAAGCCCATAGCCCATCATATAGCCAAAGCCCATAGCCCATCCTATAATGTATAGCCAAAGCCTATAGCCCAACCTGAACCTATAGCCAAAGCCCATAGCCCAACCTATAGCCAAAGCCCATAGCCAAGCCTATAGCCAAAGCCCATAGCCCAATCTATAGCCAAAGTCCATAGCCCAAACCTATAGCCAAAGCCCATAGCCCAACCTATGTATAGCCAAAGCCCATAGCCAAGCCTATAGCCAAAGCCCATAGCCCAATCTATAGCCAAAGTCCATAGCCCAAACCTAGAGCCAATGCCCATAGCCCAACCTAGAGCCAAAGCCCATAGCGAAACCTATAGCCAAGGCCCATAGCCCAACCTATAGCCAAAGCCCATAGTCCATCCTATAGTCAAAGCCCATAGCCCATCCTATAGCCAAAGCTCATAGCCAAACCTATAGCCAAAGCCCATAGCCCAACCTACATGTATAGCCAAAGCCCATAGCCCAACCTATAGCCAAACCCCATAGTCCAATCTATAGCCAAAGCCCATAGCCCAACCTATAGTCAAGGCCCATAGCCCAACCTATAGCCAAAGCCCATAGACCATCCTATAGCCAAAGCCCATAGCCCAACCTATAGCCAAAGCCCATAGACCATCCTATAGCCAAAGCCCATAGCCCAACCTATAGCCAAAGCCCACAGACAATATTTACGTCATAGAGCAGGCCAAATCCTCATCATTGAATTAGGAAGCAAGTTTCAAACACGAAACCACAATAATGTCATGATCCAGACATTACACACAACGAACAAGATCCCAAGATGGCCTTACCCTACACATGGCCTCGGCTGCCAGAAGATTCTCGCTGAAGAACTCCGAGGTGACTGGACTGTCCAGGGCCTGCCAATAACCAGAGCAGAGAGCGCTCGCTGTTAATAACGGCAAAAACAAAATTGGCAGTGCACTGTGTGCTGCATCACGATTTAAGGCCAGAGAGGTGGTCAAGCGGTTGTTGAATCTAAACAGCCTGAATTCATCTGCCATTCATTCATAATTGTTTTCATGTTTTAAAAAATTTCATTCAATGAGGATTTGCCTTGGTCGAGGACTATTATGCCTTTCATCAGGCATCGTGCAAAGCACTGGGCACTCAGTGCTTATCACATTGGGCAGGGCAAATCCTCATTGAATTACATTCTCCTCGATGCAAGCATCATGTTAGCTTGTTTGGAGGCAAACAAAGAAAGAAAAAAAGATGAAACTCACCTCAAATGAAACCTGGAAAGTATCGGACCTTTGAGTCTTGACTTCACCGGGTGCAAAGCAGAGCCCATTTGCCTACACAAAATATCAGAGCAGAAGAAAAAAGTCAGTCATTCCATTCCACATGACCATCTATCCATTAAGTAGGAGGTTTGCAGTTATACCGTGTATATCATGTCTAAAGAGAAGGAGAATGGCTCTGTACACACAAACTGAATCATTGAGTTACCGGCTCTTTTCAGAGCCATAACCCTTCTCCTAAAAAAAATGATATACATGCATGGTGTTACCGCAAACCTCCTACTACTATTTCCACCATGCAAACCTTCAAATCGTATCATCGATCCATTCTTTGAAAACAAAATCAGTAAGTTTTTCCTTTGTGTGCTTGACTAGGATAAATTTTCCTGAAGAGAATTAATATCTTATACAGGTACCCACTGTTTTGTATGAATTCTGAGGTCTTGCTCACTCAACAGAACCAGACCCAAGAGGCAGAAAAAAAACCCTTGACCTCAATGGGATATACAATGTATGTTCAGTTACAATATTCCACAGGCTTTCTGATATCCAGCCTGACAACTATGAAATCAAAAGCTGGGGTTTCCGTCACCAAGGCAAAAATGGGCTCATACGCACATAGGCCAATCAGAACTAGTTGATTGAAAAATTGGTAAATAAATCTTTCACTGGACTGGGACTTGAACCTGAGACCTCTAGATTAACATACCAGAGCTCTTTCATCTGAGCTATCTGAGCTATTAGATGGTGGCCTCCCCTAATACATGTAGTCAACTAGTCTTTGCCGGGGTGGGGGCGCCAGTCAGAGGCAATTACTGCCGTATATCTCCAGGGATCACACCCCCGCTTTCATTCAGATGCAAACAATTAATTGTTGTAAATCTGGCTATGGCAGCTCGGGGATCACACAAAGAGGATGCAGTTCCCAGTCCAGTCAAAGTTTTCTATGCCACTCAAGAAAAAAAACATGCCCCCTATTGGAGTTTGGCCTTCATACGTCAGTCCTTGTTATGTATCTCCCCTTACCAAGACGTTAGGGTCACTGCACAGGCAGTCTGCCCCGTTGGTCAGGAAGCTCTGATGGCATCTCTCGCATCTAGCAGAAGAAAGGAATATTTAGAAGTTGGGCCAAGTAACGAAAACTATTAATTTCTCATCCTAACTTTTTGAAAATAAAGGAGGATGGGGGAACCTTTTTTTTTGGCATTTTCCAAAACATTTTTTTCCCCCATAAAGACGGGTAGTCAAATTTCCAGTAGTTTTTAAGTACGGTACGATATGTAGGCTGTGCATATGCGAGGTTCGACGGCTGGAAAATTAAACAAAATAAATTGATGCGGCGGCAAAAAAACGATGAGGACGGGGATGAGAAACTGATATTTGTTTTACTTGGCCTTAATTGACATCAATAGGATTGGTAGGAGGAAGTTTGCTTCACTGACTGCATGACCGATGAAGCGACTGAAGAATAACCGATGATGCTAGGTAAGCTTAAATGCAGTCTTCTCAACAGGGCTTTGCTTAACCCTATAAACGCTTTGCACCTCCCTCACAGGACACACACTGTACACCGCAATTTACCACAGTGCCCACAGGGGTGTAGGCTCACATACCACGGGACACCACAAAAACCCCCGCTGTGGAATGTCCTGGTGCATGGCCCTTATCCTCAGGAAAGACCATGTGTGGTTTATTGTGGTTTCAATGTCGGTTAGGGTTAATGCAGAACTCTGCACTTACGGGACGCTGTAAGTGCAGAATTCATTTCATGGATCGCGTAAACAAAGGATTCGGCGCTTAAAGAGCTAGTGCGGACTTGCTGCGCTTAACGGAGGATTTCTCCAGATCGCAACAACAAGGTCAAGATACTGAGAGCCAGGGCTTACTGGTTTCCGTCCGTGTTGGGCAGGGCCGTTGCGTCGCATGTCTGACAGATTTTGGTCGGCAGAAGAGCCCCCGTAATCGTGTACTCCTCTGTAAATACAAAAACATACCCCTCAAAAAAAGAGAAAAAGCAGGGTTCAAATTTAGCCGTGGCCTGTTGCCACTATGCCAGTTGATATTGTCTCAGGCCAGTTGAAGACCCAACTCAACAGTGACCCTTTTACGAATCCATGGTTCAGGCTCGGGCTTCGTCTCCATCTGACACAAACCTGAAAATCCACGTTGTGGTTTGTCACCAAATTTCAAGGTTTGTTGGGTTAAAAAAAAAAAATGCAAATTCGCCCAAAACAAGGCTATAAAGCCACTCAAGGTTAAGGGCTAAGGAAAGAAGACGATAGAGTGGGACTCAGGAAGGCTGGAGAAAGGAATTGACATTCCTTTTAAAAAGGGCAAGATCATAGGCTGGGGGAAAACATGAACCAGGAAGGGAATTCCAGAGAGAGGCTGAACGAGGGAAGAAGCTGTTCTGATATCTCTCCATTCTACAGCTCGGGACAGATATAGTGTAAGAGTGAGAGGAGGCAAACAGCCTGGTAGCTCGATTAAATGTCCTGACTGGGGGGGGGGGACCAAGGCTTAATTAAGTAGAGAGTATCAACCAAGAAACTGGGGCCAAGTTTCTCGATGCCTACAGGTGACATTATAACGGGTGAGAGAAACGTGACCGAAAGCCTAAGCCCGAGCCTAAGCCTTCATTTCGTAAGCGGCCTAAGAGTGCTCTAAGAAACCAAGAGATACCATACCGCCAATGTCAGTGGCATCACAGGGCGAACAATCGGTCTCGCAGTCGATACAGTTCCAGCCGTCCGCTGTGGTCACCTGGGGTTGAAGAAAGACGCACACCCCTGTCACGATCACGAAGGCGCCACGACAAAAAAAAGAACGGGATACACCGCGCACGCCGTGCTCCAACGTGGGACTTGGAACACACACACCGCCATCAATATTTGGATGCCCTGTCCAAGTGCACCATCTCTGTTGAGAACGAGCCTTGGGAGTGAAAGGAGCTGGCATCTCTTGCCTGTTGTTTGTCAGGATACTGAATCAAGGGAATGTTTCGGACAGTGTGCGCTATGTCCATTGTCCGAGTCTCAGTCTCCCCATAGCCGTCAAGAACCTTGGGCTATTGGGGCTTTTCAGAGCCACGCTCATTCTCGAAAGAGACAGCCCTGGGCGGCGTCATGACAAACACTCCATTTCAAATTTCATTTCATTTCATTAATTATTTCACGGGGGAAAACCAATACATTAAGAAAAATCACACTGACAAAAATAGACAGCACCCCTGTTGAATTGCCAAAATGTGAACCAAATCACAATCAAGTGGCCACAATAACAAAAGCATCTACCATTTAGAATACAAAGAAAGCCTTTTGAGTTTGAGAAATGTCCTGTTGGGATCGAAATGTCAAGTTTTGGACAGTCGCCTTTTGGTACTAATTATTCAGTATTGCAGTCTGCAACATTTTTGAGCACATTACTGCGGTCAAATTAATGGCTGCCACCTCAGACTCACAGAATTCCAAAGGGGAAACACCCAGGTAGCGGTGGTAGGGAGCTAGTGCTTTACGTACCTGGCCTGGCAGGCAGGCCTCACATTGGAGGGATTCCGAGGGCCCACCGACATCCACGAGAGTCTTGAATGACGGCTTGCACTGACACAGCAGCCCTGAGCACACAGAATGGTAATGACGTAGCCACCTCATTGTTTACCCCCAGAACTGTGGGGTTCTACGTCGTCCGCTGCTCTCCCGACCGGAACCCCACAGATAACTAGGCTTTTTTCCCATAGGCTTCTGTGTAACGTTCACAAGTGCTGTGGCATAGGGATTAGCAGGTTCAGCATAACTCATAAAATACTGCTTCATTTGGCCCAAGATTTCTAGCAAATGTGGTTTACATACCACGCACCTGTGTGCAACTGTCCATTTGGCGAAAGTGTGTCGATTTCCAAAAAAAAATGGGCGAAAACCTCCCGGTTTGGTCGCGAGATCCAAACGGCAGCGCCGCAACTGGCAGTCTGGTCCCCTGTACGTCTTCGCAGCGAGGCGCTATACCATACTACAGGGACCAGACTGCCAGTTACGGAGCTGCCGTTTGAATGTTGCAACCGAACCGGGAGGTTTTCGCCCATTTTTGGGGGGAAATCGACACATTTTCGCCAAATGGACAGTTGCACACAGGTGCGTGGTATGTAAACCACATTTGCTAGAAATCTTGGGCCAAATGAAGCAGTATTTTATGAGTTATGCTGAACCTGCTGATCCCTATGCCACAGCACTTGTGAACGTTACACAGAAGCCTATGGGAAAAAAAGCCTAGTTATCTGTGGGGTTCCGGTCGGGAGAGCAGCGGACGACGTAGAACCCCACAGTTCTGGGGGTAATCATTGTTGGGGTCCTAAGGTAGCCTACCTTTTTGATGTTTGCAAAGTATCATGGGTATAGATAAACTCGCACAACGCACGATAAACGCACAACTGCGGAGTGGTCTGCGGAAGTTTGTGCGCGCGTGGTGCGATGTCCCGGACGTTTTTTTTGCACCACTGTTCAGGAAACAGTCGTAGGGCTCAACGCGTGCAAGCACACTTCCGCAGACCACTCCGCACCCGGACCTGGTGACATCATCCAGTTTCAAATCCAAGATGGCCACCCCAACTCGGCTTGTCGGCCCGTTCTTGGTCATCTGAGGGGAAATTTCTCCCTTTTCCCAAACATGAGTAAAACAAAATGACCAGTATTGGAATCTGTAATTCTCACTGAATCCTCAATGGGCGCGTGGGACGGTTTCACGGGTGTTTTGAGGGGCAAATCTAGGGATTTCGGAAGGTTTTTTTTTCTTCAAAGTACTGGTTCAAGCAGAAATTTACCGGTTGTCCTTGGACATAGTCACCCGTCCCTTAAAATTTCAAAATTCGATAAAAAAAGGGTGACTTGTCGGGTCCAAATTACTCGGATTAAGTTCTGGGGTAGGGCCGGTAGGCTCAGTAGGGATCAGTAAAATCGCAGTGGCTGTTGTTACGGCAGTCGTCCGTATGGTTCCCTGACTTAACAGTATTTGTCAGGATGTTTAGCTCTTGGAACCAGACTATCAGCTAATAGACTGGTTCAACCAGCCTGCAATGCTGACGAAATACAATCAAGTCAGGGAACCACACGGACGACTGCCGTAACAACAGTCAACAGCCACTGCGCAGTAAAATAGTGTTTGCAAAAATGAAGAAGAAATTACAATGCATTGCAAGTGCTAGTTGCGGAAACCGTAACCCTCATCCTCCCGAAGGTCGTACCATTAAATAATAATTAATAATATATGATTATGAATTATGATAATTAGAATTTAGATGAAAACAATTGCAGACAACTCACCATCCTGGGTTTTTTCTTGCGACGTCGCATCGCAGCTTCTGCACCGTAGTCCGGCCACGTCAAAATACTGATTCGTTCCACAGATGGTACTGGAAGTGGAAGTACCACTGGTAGTGGGAGTGGTAGGGAATGGAATGTAGTATGTTACTGCGGACACTTCGGCAAAAATATTGAACGTCAAAATGAGAAACGACAACAACAAACACCCGCGGGCGGCCATTTTTTATTGTTTATTTTCGTTTGTTTTTGCAACAGCTCCAGTAATGAGCAAAGCTACGACATTAAATTGTAGAGGGCGGTGTTTAAAGTTACCGGCATCCTTTTTTGGGGAGTCTACCAAAAGAGTAACGTATGCTGGTGCGATCCTCTGCCGAGTATGGATATGCATCAGGTACTTACGTCACTGCAAAATATTCCGTATGAGTGATACACATGTACTATGTGTCTGCTTTGGCAACCCTAGGGTAGCAAAGTGGTAAACGGCAGAACTTAGTGGGCTTGACGTTGTTTGGAAGAAAAAAAAATGATTAGATGAGCAATAGGGCCTATATCAAAAAATCATAGCGACTCTGTATACTTTTTCTTTATCTTTTATTTTTCCTAAATGCACAATTAAGGCACGATTTCGTTTTTGAAAGGTTGGGGGACGTATTAAGTCGTGAACCTCAAACACGACGGGTGGCGCTCTCACCTTCAACCCTTAAACTGATCAACTAATAGGTCGCGCCTCGATTATATAATAAATCGATGCAGCCACGAAATGTAGCGATGGATCATTTATAATTTATTGTAAAATAAAACAAATCAGCAACTCAAAAATAATATGATTACTCATACACGTCAGAGACAAAGCCTGTTGATACGGTCATGTCCTTCATAATTATTCATAATTATTTCAGAAAGAACTAACGTAGAATGCATCAAATTTATCATGCTTTTCGCTGCAGACGACATTAACGCTGCGCTGGCGCTTGAGGGCGCTTGGCGGTGCTCAAGGGGTGCAGAACACTAAATAGAGCTCCCATTGAACACTGTACAAAAACACTCACTTTCAAAGCCAATTATCCCATGCCCAAAAGTCTCTCAGTTCTTGTAGCTATACTTAAAATTGTAGTTTGGACCTTCATCTCTCAGATTCTTTTCAATTTTAGTGCCCTTAGCCGATTAGATTTTTTGCTAATTACCCCCAGAAAAAAACACCCCCAAAATGTCTAGTCGTCCAAGCCGAATTTCTGCAAGGATTTTGAGATGGACCCCTCCACTTCCGCAGCCAAATAGGGCCACATTTAAAGCCAGATATGGTCCAAATTTCATACCAAATTGAAGAGTGAACCCCCAGGTTGTCTTAAGCTTCACTTGTTCTACAATGTATCAGTTAATTAGCCTCCAAAGACCCCTTATTAAAAAAAAGTTGTGGGTACACACTTTATGATAATCAGCTCGGCGGAGCCATCTTGGATGGATTTTGTGTGCTGCACCCTATAAGGGGGCTAAACTTTAGAGTTGGGTCACAAAATTGGGCTTAAAATGTGGCAGAGATGGTACTGATGCAACATGTGAAAATAAAATTGAAAAAAAGTATTGCGTTTGTCCGCAGTGATTGAAAATGTGATGGGTGGGGGCCCATGCCTTTGTGCACAGTCTGGCATGAGAAACCCCTGCATAACAATGTGTACACTATAGGGACAAGTCATAAGTTTCATCCAAATTCCCCCTTAATTAGTTGTTCTTGTGTCATAATTTTGATGTTACAGTAATCGCGACATTACAAACTGTGTAATTAATCAACAGGAGGGGGCACAGAGTGTCAAAGAGGTGTCAAAGAGGTGTCAAAATACAGGGGGCGGAGAGGGGGGGGGGAGGTTTTACTTTCCTCACATTATCAATTACCACACATTAATATTGAGTCTTATTTTGCAATTGACTTGGGTAAGGGAAATGCATGGGTCATCTTCACAACACTTTCTGACTCAAACTGACCACCCTGCCCCTTAAAGTGGTAAAAGGGGGGTCGGGAGTGGGCGGAGCTTGTTGGCTGCCATCACTGTAAGTTGACTTCTGGTTGATGTGGCATGACCTCTGGGCTCTTTCAACAGGTGGATGGTATTGCTGAGTCCCCTTGGGTTGCTAGGGAGATGTTGGGGAGGGGGTTGATGTTGGGTATTTTTGAAACTACATCTCACAGCCCTTAAAATACCTTCTAATTGCCCAAATTAGGGCAGGGATGCTTCCTGGCTGTGCGAGTGGGCCCGTTACTTGAAAACAAGCATTTCCAACTTGTTATTATTATAATTAAATTTGCACATAATGGCAAAAATACTACAAAAGGGGACAGTGTTCTTGCTACATGATCAGAATTACTTTATGAACCTGAATATACCACTCATTGCATCAATTGCCTAATTATGGACAGAGGTTGACGAGCATTTACAAGATGCGAAAGTCTTAGCTCAAAACGACACATTGCAACCATTTGGCACCTGATGAAGGAGGCACGCCCTGTTCAAATCAACACCGAGACATGCCAGCTAGGCTGATACACTGGTAATTACATCCAATGAATCTTACAAATGAATGAGGTGAATTATGTTATGATGCAGTACAAACTGCATAGGAGGACTGCAGGAATGTGACGCTGCTTCGCTTCGCTCGAAAGATGAAGTGATGACTCTGGTTGACGAGATCCACCGTATGACTGTGAATTCTGTAGCCGAAACATCTGGACATGCAGACACAGCCAGTTAGTGGACCAGATCAACACAGAGCAAGTTATTGACTTGTTGACACAGAGCTCAGTGGAACTGTGTTCTAAAAAGCTGCACTTGAACATCAGCAGACACACCCTCGACGTGGTGGCACACTCCGAGTCCAAGAACCGGCTGAGGAGTGTAGACTTGGCCGTCTCAGACACACTGTCATGTGACGAGTACATTGTGAGAGCAAGATATGAGACTAATTAGGCATATCAGTGATAACGCTGTTCACGATAAATGTCTGTGCAGGTTGGTCTTTAATTAAATGGTTTCTACCAACACCTTGTCAACAAATGGGGGCAACAAATTTGCAGATATATCACCACGAGTAACACTTGCAAAGACATGGCAGAAAAAAGTAAGACAATCTAGGTTTAGGGATGGGTATATGATTTTAGGGGTTGGATCTGGATTAGGGTTAGGGTGAGGATTGGGGTAAGGGTTAGAGTCAGGGCAAGGGATAGGGCCAGTTAGGGTTAGGCCTAGGTTAGGGTCAGGGTTAGGGGTAGGGGTAGGGGTAGGGTTAGGGTTAGGGTTAGGGTTAGGGTTAGGGTTAGGGTTAGGGTTAGGGTTAGGGTTAGGGTTAGAGTTAGGGTTAGGGTTAGGCTTAGGGTTAGGCTTAGGGTTAGGGTTGGAGTTAGGGCTAGGATTAGGGTTTGCTTAAACTGCAGGTAGCAGGATTAAAAGCACTCTCACATACCACTGGATATAGCTCTGATATTCACAATTCCCCTGACTGCATTTCTTCCCGGAAATGCTTGCAGTTTTGTGACACGAGAGAAATGGTCCATATTCACAGAAGTTGTGGCATAGGAGACTCACAATATTCCAGGGTACGTAGTACTTCCTCTCCGTGTGATGTGAACCTTTTTATAAATACGCGGTGTTGGGCCGGTATTGCTGCTTCACGAGCAAACATTCGTCAGTCCGTATCCATCACCGTCGTACGTACACGTATCCATGCCAAACACTGGCAGGTTTTTAATTCTCGGTTTTGGTTTTTTTTTTCGGGGGGAGGGAGGGGCTGGCAGCTGCTCATTATGGGATCCACGCTGTCACTGCTCCTGACATAATCCTCGTTATGACATTAGTCTCCCCCAGCAACTTAAAAACACCCCTCAAAAAACCCCAACCCCCCAAAACAACAAACATGTTTCGTTTTACTATATAGTTGTATTGTATTATGCACTGTTTACATTATAAATGCCAATATTTTCTTAAGAACGGTGTTTTAATTAATAAAAACTCACTTCACCTCATGTAAATGTCTGAAAACACTCCTCTAAGTGAGGCTCTGTCCTTACTTTGACTCCACGGATCGTTTGTAAACAATCCTGCCATTTTTAAATCACCCTCCAAAATGGCCGCCATCCTTACTATAGGGTGCAGAACACTAAATAGAGCTCCCATTGAACACTGTACAAAAACACTCACTTTCAAAGCCAATTATCCCATGCCCAAAAGTCTCTCAGTTCTTGTAGCTATACTTAAAATTGTAGTTTGGACCTTCATCTCTCAGATTCTTTTCAATTTTAGTGCCCTTAGCCGATTAGATTTTTTGCTAATTACCCCCAGAAAAAAACACCCCCAAAATGTCTAGTCGTCCAAGCCGAATTTCTGCAAGGATTTTGAGATGGACCCCTCCACTTCCGCAGCCAAATAGGGCCACATTTAAAGCCAGATATGGTCCAAATTTCATACCAAATTGAAGAGTGAACCCCCAGGTTGTCTTAAGCTTCACTTGTTCTACAATGTATCAGTTAATTAGCCTCCAAAGACCCCTTATTAAAAAAAAGTTGTGGGTACACACTTTATGATAATCAGCTCGGCGGAGCCATCTTGGATGGATTTTGTGTGCTGCACCCCAAGGGTGCAGAACACTAAATCGAGCTCTCATTGAACACTGTACAAAAACACTCGCTTTCAAAGCCAATTATCCCACACCCAAAAGTTTCTCAGTTCTTGTAGCTCAAAATTGTAGTTTGGGCCTTCATCTCTCAGATTCTTTTCATTTTTTGTGCCCTTAGCGAAGGGCGAAATTTTCATCCATCCTGATAATCATAGACACGTTTGACTCGTCCGTGTGTTCGTGGTATGTCGTTCTTTCATTCCTTTAGTTTAGGCATAAAATAGTTGGAAAAGGACGCATAATATAACTGTGGAATAATGGCTCCTGGCTCCAAAGTTAATTGTTACCTGGCACCGAGATAGACTGACACGCCGGACAGGACTAGCATCCTGTAACCCTATGTAACTAGGCCGCTTACGAAATGAAGGCTTAGGCTCGGGCTCAGGCTAAGGCTTCGTCTTCGTCTGACAAAATCTGAAAATCAAGCTTAGGTTGTGGTTTGATGCCGAATTTGAAGGTTTGTTGGCTTAATAGGTACAGCTAGGGCATTCACCAAGAAACTGGGGTCAAATGCTTGTCAGTTTTAGATGCCTGTGATATGAAAAAACGAGTAAGAAAAGTATGACCAAAGCCTAAGCCCGAGCCTAAGCCTTCATTTCGAATTTCTAAAAGGGCATATGTGACCCGGCACAGCGACATGAGGAATATCCCACCAAAACACGTTTCGAGTAAACAACGCCTGAAGTCAAAGTATCTTCTCAATTCGATAATTTTTTTTTTTTTTTTTTTTTTTTTTGTATTTTCGGAACGTTAATGTATTGGATGATATTATGTTCAAAGGATTTTTCCGAAATCCGTCTCTCAATGTTGAAAAAACGATGATTTCCGGGGAGTGTTTGTGTACTGTTTTCATGAAAATGTAAAGTTCCTGCCTTTTTGAATGTCCGCTTTCGAGGAGTTAGAATGGTGCTGCTATAATTATTGTGTCTAGTACCAAATGAACGAGCGAAGTCCCCTTGTACTATTTACATCAAAGTTCACACGGAAATAATTTTAATATCATTTGAAAGCTAATGGTAGGCCTATACTCTTTCACATCATTCGAAAATCCCAAAATCTCAAAAGTGGGGGTTATTGTTCATTATGCTGTGCCGGGTCACATAATTATGTTGACACCACGTAAGAATGTTTGTAGGCGCTCGGCTGCACGGTCAAGTGCATTGACTTCACCTCAGCAAGTTCAAACGGTACGCTGCCTAAATTTGAGCCGGTTCATGCATGATGCTGTTCCATGGTTGACGTCAGTGCAGATTTTACCCCGTGAATGGGCCACTGTGTTCCCTATGATACCCTACAGCCAGGACGCAGTAGTACACCACTGAGCCCGATGCTGGGTTTAATACAAAAGACGGGCCTCATTTTGATTAACGGTGATGACTTCAGTTGGGGGGGGGGGCGGGAGGTCAAAAGTCATGGCTTGGGCGCCCGCTATATATCTCCAACCAAGGCTATCGAAATGCAGAGAGGGGGGAAATGAGTGAACGAGTAGAGAAAAGAAAGAAAAATACTGGAAAACCGCAGAGCTGAAACCATCCAAGTTCAGAGCGGGGGTAGAGCGCGTGTGACTAACCCCGCAGTGGCAGTGCGCCTAGAGACAGAGGGACGGCGAGATGTGTGTGTCCCGGCCGGATGTACGGCTGCCTCATGCATTAACTTTACCCTCTTCTTCTTCTTCTTCTTCTTCGTCTTCGTGTCCTTCTCGTTTGACAGCAAGCTGCTGGCTGTCAACAAATCACGACGAGCCTCACGCCTCCTGAAAAAAGGGGTTCCTGTCTGGAGAATTGCTCTCTTCGAGGGTCGGCTTCCGTTCAGTTAGACCGAGGTGAGTTGTCCGCGATCGACACTGATGCGTGTGTGCATACACTATTGCGCGGACAGTTGGACCTTGCGCATGCGGTCACCAGACAGGGGAAAAGAGTACCGTTTAAGATGTGGTGTCGTACTGATCAGATTTCACAGCAATTGGTGTTCAAAGCAAAGTGCACGAAGGGATTTTTCTTTTTTTCTTTCCTTTTTTCGGAGTGCTACCCTTTGCTTTGCTCGAGCGTTATTTTCAACACTTGGTGGAATCTAGTTAGATGCAGGTTGCATCTGCCTATAAACATGTTCCCGCGCGCGCCAACCTTTAAAATTGCTTGCACTCCCCACTGTGTAAGACCTTTTTCACGTGACGTCATGCTGGACAGCCTTAAAATGGCAGCGCATAGTGCAAACATCAGTTGTACCATTATGGTTGTGCGTACACTTTCCGTAAAAAGCGGTCCAACGTGGCGGCAGAGCTTTTTTTTTTTTACGTGTATTGGTCACGTGGGTTAAAAAAGGTCTATAGTCACATTCACCGGGCACCAGTTAAAGCGCGGTCGCCAGCGAATGTGCCTTCGACCACTAGTCTTATTGGTGTTATGTGGCGAACTTGTTGCAGACAGCCTTACAAAAACAGAGCCTAGGGCAAAAATGACTTTCTTTAACGGATTCCGATGGCCATTTGAACTTCCAGGGTAAATCCAACAACTAACTTGTTGGTTTTACCCTAAAAGCATATCATGCGGGGAGATTTTATGCACTCATGCATAACATCAGTTTTGGGACCACCCATGTGAAAAGGTTTCGTGCACAATAGCGCGATTATAATAATTCTGTCAGCTCATATCCATCGGCATACGTTCTTGCTAAAAATGATATTAAAATTGCAGCCTGTCACTCGTATAGGCCTACACACATGTACTGTACATGACTGTATATCCCTATGACCTAAGCCAGTTACTTCTGTTCTATTCCAAAACACTCACTCATGATGATGGGGGCTTATTCGGTTTGACGTCTACCGCGCGGCACGAGCAGAGGTCATTTGAGGTCATAATATTGATTATGTCGGGGTTTTCGCTGAACTTTACGCGGAAGGGGCAATTGTGCTTGATGCTCCAGCGATGAAAGCGGGGATTTCCGTGCCCCGTACTAACACATGCATTTCTACCCTGTTGGACTAATACTAATAGCCAAGTAGATTTGACAGGGGAAGACAATAAGAAAGGAATGTTCCATACTGCCGCAGTGCAAGCTTACATGGGCCTAGAAATTGGGCAAAATCTCGTGTCCGAAACGGGCTTCCAGAGCTACTGCTATAGGGCTAATTGCCTTCGCATCTCCGTGTATTTCCAATAGGGGGAAGACCTAGAACTAGCTCTAGACGCCCGTTTCGGACACGGCCTAATTCTGGTCACCTAATGTTTTTCTTCAAAACCCGATGGCTTGATTAGTTGGGCTCATGTGGTGAATTTGCTCAAACTCTCTGATTACGGTTATTAAAGTGGTGCCCAGTGAATTGGACGGCCCAATTATATCACTTAGCAGAACGGCGTGAATCTCTGAAGTACAAGGAACTGTCAGGCCAGATATAATATTTGCACTAATGCGAGTTTAAACCAAGGTCAATAGCAACGACAGCAAGGACGCGACCTTTTCAGAGTCCGAGGTCGTGATTGCGATGATAAAAAAACAACACATGCATGCATTGATTATTGCAGGAAGACCTCCCGCATTTGAACTCTGCTTTATAGCGCACGAACATCCCATCATGACACAGCTGTGTCATCTGCTGTGGGCCTATAGCCCTTGCGTGCAGCAGACGATAATATATAAAAGGGGAGAAAATGTCGGTTGCCACTCTTGGCGCGACCACAGAGTGAGAGCACTATACCAGCTGTGTTAGAAATGTGGTCTTGGCCGGCGCGCTGTGGGGTCGACTTGGGGTTCATAATATATCCGTGTTATTCCAATTAGCAGAGCGCAATATTCCCGTAGACAGACACCCGACCGGCCGTGTGCGAAGTATACTTTGGTAAGCATTATCGGTATCGTGTGACAGAAAGATAGGCTGCTATCGCCACTTTCACGTGTATCTTGTTTCTTCGTTGTTTGTGCAATAATAATAGGCCCGTGATGACGGCTGTATTGACAGCATTTAAACCTGTGTATGCATACCATTATCGATTCCATTTTTTTGTTAAACCATCCGGTGGTACATGGTAGGCATACACACAGTAGTGCATGCATTATGGAGTCAACTTTGCATAATAGTTCCACTCTCTCTTTACTGCCGATGTTGTCTGTTTTGTGGCTAGTATACAGTGTTCATAGTTTGTTGCAGGATGACCGTGCGGTCGTAAGTATCACTAGAATGAAATAATAATTATTATCAACTTCCTTGAACATTTTGTTTGTACTGACAAAAACGGGGCACAAAACAAAGGGGAAAAAATCTAGTCTGGCATCGAAAACTATGCTTTCATACAAAATTAATCTCTGCCCAGTTTTTGAAAATGAAATCGGAATGACACATTCCCCCTCTTCCCAATAACGTCCAGATAAGGATCAGTCCATTATGAATTCAGGGTCCTCCACTCCCAATCTCGCTCATCGCTGGGCACGCTCCCCGTGCATGCATGGGAGACTGTGCGTAAAATGGATTAAAGCTATCGGATTATTATCTCTGCAGAGGGCTAGAGGAGAGGAGGGTTGGGTTGTTGTTTTGGCGCTGTGCACCGATGACAGTGGAGCTCGCGGCGAGACTGCCAGGCCAGTCTAGACTTGGGTTCAGTAAAGAATTATGGCCTTTAGGGAATCCACGGATCAGGCCGGGACTCAGGCTTCGTCTCCGTCTGACAAAACCTGGAAATACGGATTGAGTGGTGTGTCGCCGAATTTGTCGGTTTGTTGGCCTGTTAAGTACAGAGTATTCACCAAGAAACTGGCGCTTGTTTCTAGATGCCTAGCTGTGACATGACATTTATAACGGGTAAGAGAAATATTGTGACCGAAGCCTAACCCCGAACCTAAGCCTTCATTTCGTAAACGGCCTATGATTAAAGGTTAGGGGTGCCCCGTTGGAGTGACCGCATTGGAGCGAAAAATGAGATGGTCTCTCGCTGTTCTTTTTTTTTTCTTTTCGTGTGGGTGTGTGTATTCAGGGCGCACATGCGTTGAGGAGGCTGTTCGGGATGGATTCGCGGCGCGGACGAGCGGTCTACCGTCGGCCGGCGCCGTTCGGGTGTAGCAGCACTGTGTGGAGCCTGCTGCTGACGGGACTCCTCGTGGTCGGACCGCCCGGGCAGGGGCGGGCCAGCGCCGCCTCGGCCGCCGCCTCAGCCTCGGCCTCGCCCGGCTACAACTTCAGCTTCATGGTGGGCGACCGGGCCAACGTCAGCCTGACCTTCCGCCAGAGCGCCGTGCTGGACGTGTCCGTGGAAGCCAGCGACTTCCTGGGGGCGGTGGAGCTGCGCAGCGCCGACCGACTCATCTTCACGCTGGCCCACCGGGTCGTCTTCCACATCACCGGCAACACCAGCTTCCCGCTGCGCACCACGGTGGGCCTGCGAGGGGTGTATGTAGGTCGCAGCGAGCTGAGGGCATTCTCCCTGCAGGAGGCGACGGGACCGGGACCGGGACCGGGCCCGGGACCGGGACGGGCGGCGGCGGAGGAGGAGGAGGCCGAGGATCGCGATGAGGAGGAGGAGCAGCGGGGGACGGGGCCGGGGTCTACCGACCGGACCGCCCTGGGCTCGGCGGCCGTCAGCGTGTACGCGCCCTTCAGGGAGCTGGGCTCGGCGGCCAGCGTGGTCCTGGCCGTCTGGCTGGTCGTCTCCTACGTCACCATGGCGGCCCGGGTGGAGCCGCGCGTCCTCCTGGACAAGGTCCGGCCGCCCTGGGGCGTCCTGGTCGGCGTCCTCTGCCAGTTCGTCCTCATGCCGCCGCTGGCCTTCGCCCTGGCCAAGGCCTTCGACCTGACGGGCGCCCTGGCCATCGGACTGATCCTCGTGGGCACCTGCCCCGGTGGCTTCTTCAGCAACATCGAGGTGCTGCTCCTGGACTGCGACATCGTGCTCAGCCTGACCATGACCACGCTCTCCACCTTTCTGGCGGTGGGCATGATGCCGCTGAATCTCTTCATCTACGCCCAGCCCTTCGTGGGCGGCGAGGCCCGGTTGAAGACGCCCTTCCGCAGTCTCATGATCCAGCTCTGCGGCCTGGTGCTGCCGCTGGTCGTCGGCGTGCCCTTCTTCTACAAGTTCCCCAAGGCGCGCAGGGTGTGCCTGAAGCTGGTCAAGCCCTTCAGCCTGGTCCTGATGGTGCTGGGCACGGTGCTCTTCCTGCCCTCCCAGTACTACGTCTTCTTCGGCGACTGGAAGGTGTGGACCACCTCGGCCGTCCTGCCGCTGCTGGGCGCCTTCCTGGGCCTGTCCATCGCTCGCATCGCCAACTTCGACTACGCCTTCTCCATCACCGTGGCCATCGAGACGGGCTGCCAGAACACGCTCCTGGCCGTCTCCGTGGCCAAGCTCTTCTACGAGGACCCGGACTCGGACATAGTGGCCACCGTCCCTCTCCTCATAGCCATGCTGACGGGGCTGGAGGGGCTGCTGCTGGCCGGAGCCTACCTGCTGGGCCGGGCCGCGTGCAGGAGCGCCAAGACGGACACTGTCGAGGCCGAGGCCGGGGCAGGGGCAGGGGCAGGGGCCGAGGCCGGGGCAGGGGCCGGGGACGAGGGGTCGCTACTCCGGTGCAGCGCCGAGGACGGCTACCGGCGCGAGGAGGAGGAGGAGATCGAGACCACGCCGTCCGATCTCGCTTCGGAGATCGACACCCCGCTGGCCGTGATTTCGACCCCGCCCGGCGCCGGGGAGGAGGACTTGGAGAGCGGCGGGGAGCGGCGTGGGGCGACGCCTCGGCGCCCCGGTACAGCAGCCGCTCCCGACGACGGGCACAATGACTCGTCCATTTCGCCGGAACACCACGACGGGCGTGATGGGCAGACCGCATCAACGGCGCCACAATCGGCGGCGAACAGCCGTCGGGGAGTCGCGCTGGCCGACGCTGAAGCCCACAGCGGGCACCAGAATGCGAACAATCTCTACGACAGTTTTGTGACGCACCACCATCAAGTCTGGCTGTAGACAATCAACTCTTGAGCAGAGAATTTGACACCTTTTGTGATTACATTTATGCACAGCTGAAGGGCACGTTCATTGTAAATGTATGAGGAGAATTATAGCCTGAAGGTCTGTCTTACTGTCCAAACCAATCGGTTTCATAGAGAAATAATATTCTAGACAGTCAGAAGAGACACACGGCGTCAGAGTATCACGATTAAAGACATTCTGTGATATTTATTCACTTTTCTTTCCCCGACATTTTGTGTATGAAACAGAGCTGAAAGTTATTGAAAGGGGCATTTTATACTTATCCTCACTTCAGCGAGTCTTGTCTTGGAGAAAAGGAATACCGTAAGCTTAATATTGGCAATTAAACTTGAATTCATGTAATACAAACGGTTACATCTGAAAACGGTCTGTATTCTGAACTTCTTTACGCCCATATAGCTGGCTGTCAAAAACAGTACCGTCATCTCTAAACTGCGGCTTTGAAGTACGCACGAGTCTACGAGAGGCCCCAACCAGCGACTTTTAGCCACATTCCTATAGACTTGTGCGTTGTATCCGGTCGTAGCCACAACATTCAGAAACAGGCCTGGCTGGGTAGCGCGCCCGTGGGAGGCGCCATCTTTAGTCCCTTTACGAATCCAATGATCAGCCTCGGGCTCAGGCTTCGTCTCCGTCTGACAAAACCTGAAAATCCTGGTTGCGGTTTGTCGCCGAATTCGAAGGTTTTTTGGCTTGTGAAGTATACAGAGTATTCACCAGGAAACTGGGTCCAAACGCTTGTTTCTAGATGGCTGTGACATTACAACGGACAAGGGGAAAACCGACCGAAGCCTAAGCCCCTTTCCCAAAACCCTGTTATCCAAACGCTGCAAACATAGGTCGGAGTTCTTTGTTGAAGTTGAAGCTTCGAATTCTTTTTTTTCCTCAAAATGCACTAAAACATTAAAAAAACGAAGCCAAATGCCTTCCATTTTTATGCCTTGCACTTTAGAATGGACGAAAGAAATGGAGACAAAGCCGGAGACTGAGCCTAGTAGCCGGGTTTGGGAAAAGGGCCCGAGCCTTCATTCCGTACACGACAACCATATGGAGTCTCTGCCTACCTCGTTTCCATAGCCTATACCTACATGTACTTCCTCGTTCATAACAACAGGGGCCAATTTCACAGAGCCGCTTAAGCGCCAAAAATATGCTTCAGCGCAAAAAGTCATGAGCCACAGGATCCCCTTGCCAACCCAATCTTCACTTTTATTTCATGCTAAGTAAAGAAGAGTGGAATACAAGTCAATGGACATCACAATGGACATCACATTGCAGGGCACCTTGTAATCCTTGCTTACACGAGGAAGACTTTTCCTGCTTAGCAGATTTTCACGCTTAAGCGGCTCTATGAAATTGGGCCCAGTGCACAGCGCGTCGTGGAGGGCACTACAGGCCTTTCTTAATACCTATGAACATTTTATGCATGGAGCCCAAAACGAGGCAATTATGGGCGGCGATGGGCGCTAGATTTCCAAGATGTCGGTAACTTCAAGGGACCTTACCGTTGTTCCTAAGATAACGTTCGGTTTTGTTGAAGTATATGTCAAGAAAAGATCCAAAAACCAGCGGGAAACAACAATTAATCTTGGAAATCTAGCGCCTATAGCCTCGATTACAGTTCGACGCATACAATTTGCATAACATTTATATGTTTTAAGAAAGGCCTATGTGGTACCACTCCCCAATACGAGTGTCTGTCCTGCCTCGTTCTCGGGGTCTACCTGACCTCCACGTGCGTAATAGGCCAAACTTTGCTGAAGCGTGAAACCTTGCTTTCTATATGCAGGGTCTAATCGTTCCATAGAGCTGCTTGAGCGCATAGAAACCTACTATGCCAGTGTGATGTCAATAAATTGCTCTTGAATGATTCGTGTGTACGGTATAGCTGTCGTAAAGTATAGTGCACATCTTGTGCAACTTGGGTGCGAGCTCCACTAGTTTAGGGCCCGTGACTCATTGTGTGTCATGCCTACAAAAGGCTACCCGTGCTAGACGAATGGGCTGTTTTGGTACCCCCAAACTATAGTATTAGTAGGCCTACTCGTGTATATATACAGTACACAGGCCCTAGGGTCATGCTTCACCATAATAAAGGGGACAAAACTGCGCATGCACTGATCAGGAAAAATGCCCTAAAATCATCAATTTTCAAGTGTCAAGCAACATTTCAATGGAATCTTGTAGAGGAAGGCCTGCTCTATCAAGCAGATGTTGTTTCGTGAAATTTCAGATATGATATTTGTGTGTGTAAAACTGGGTCAAAGTTAAAAGGTCACGTGTCAGAGGTCATGGGTTTCCACTTTTTTGTTTAAATTTTAGGGTAGTGTCATCTTGAAACAAAATTTGCATTTTTTTTGGAAAATGTGATCGAGTTATGGTTTAATCATATTTATTCCTGTGTCTGAACATGAAAATGTTCATATATTTGGGACATGCGTACCGGCCACATGGGTGGAGATATTCCACTAAAAATGGGCATGCATTCACTGCTCATTGATACCTATACTTGCATACTCTCTTTTGTAAAAATCGGACAACCGTAGGTCAGAGAGTGCGTTGGTCTGACATGGAATGACCCCTTGTAGAAATGGGAGGTTTTTATTGACATCCCGAGCACTGGAGAGCACATGCGACTTGTAAGGCCAGTCTATAACGGGCGCCATCAGCACATATACCGGAATAAGACGCGTGAGTAATTTCTCGGCCAAACTCTGCTTCGGGACGCTCTGAAGAAAAAACCAAAATGTCGCCTTATCCCGGACGACTGTTTGCTGATTTTGTCTCGACTCACGGGCCTTGCGTGCGTGATATTAAAATAGGCCTACGCTATTATTTTCAAATGGTCGCGGCAGGGTGGTTAGGAATCGGACGCACGACAAGTCTGCTGGCGCATACTGCACCGGATGCAATACGGCGGCTTCGTTGAAGGCCGAAGATCTATTTGCTATTTTGCAGGGAACCACATTCGCTTGGAATATCCAAAGGAATCTAGCTTATGACGCCGGGAAAAAAATTTAAGCATTAAAATCGGATGCCCTCACGTCGGATGACTGTCGGTTTCAATCTGACTTAAGTCCTTCTGAGCCAGTTGTGACTCCGTGGAATTCCAATCAAACTTCAATTTCATTTCATTTCGTCTAATATTCTTAAATTTTATTTGCGAGGTTGGTTAGTTCCCGATGACGTTCGAAGGGTAGACAAGATCAAGGCTCACCATGACTGTGTATACAATACAGTGTGCGATGATGTGTGACATCACATCTCGTTTTGTGAGCGTGGGCCGCGGTAGCGGTGACTAGGCCTAATAATTTTGTTTAAACGATATGCCCCAGCTCGTCGCCACAAAAGACCGAAAGAAACGGTGCCTTGGGCAAACTGACCAAAGGGGAAAATTCGTGTGTCATGAGTTGGATGGAATCACTGTCTTTTCACCCAAGGAAAAGCAATATTGGCTTCCACCATATTCGATTCTCTTCCCATTCGGCGCTTAGTAGGATTTGGAAGCCGACCGCTGGCGCGAGGCTACATAGGGCAGCTGTTGTTACATTGAAATAAACATGAAGAAAGGGAAAACTCCACTGCACCCTAATTCTGTAGACCGATTGCGCGATGTCATCACGTGGCTTATAGTGGGCATTCCGGTAAGGTCTCGGGTTCAAACTCCGGAATATTATGCATAGATTTCGAGAAAGGAAAAGCCTCAATCAAAACAAACTAGTGCAACAATCATCGTGTAGCCTACCTTACAACAGCGTCACCTTGATCTGGGGACCGCCATGTTTGTGGATTGTTTGATTTCCTTACTATATCGTGGGAACCCCCGTTTTCGACGGTACACGTTTTCGACGCTTGGCCTTCTAACTCACATCGCACGATGAAAACAACTCCGTATAACGATCTCAGACTTCGTATCTTACAGTTGGTTTCCTGCTCTTGTCCGTCACCGAAAATATGGAAAGTTAAGGCTTTTCCAGTAGGCCAAACTCGTGTGATTCAAAAAGTTGCTCTTTTGGGGTCTATTTTCCTAGGTACAAAATTGGCAGTTGCTTCGAAGCTCCAGTTTTCTTTATTGTTAGTCCTAAAAAAACCTGAGTGTACCATAACAAACCCCAACATCCGTAGAAAAAAATATATATCACGCAACTTGAGGCAGTCCGTTCTGGGTAAAAACTATGGAGCCTCCTATAGGGCATCTCGCTTATATATTTTTTTAAATATTTTTTAATTATTATTTAAAGACAAAAAGTAACATGGCCCAATATGCTTTTATAAAAAATGAACAAAATAAAAGGGCAGCTCGAGAAAGTACCAAGAAGGAGGAAATGAGTCTTTGGAGTGACATTGGGAACGGTCATAACTGAAGAAGCAGTGAGAAAGAGGATTGTGGAGTTTTTTTTAAACGTCACAGAAGAAGACATCAACCAGACCAATACGTTTTAAGCATAAATTATGATTGATTTGAGAAAAGTGTTAGAAGCAGTGTCAAAAAAAACCTCACAAAGATGAACACACAAAAATATACAGGGAAGAATTTTACAGTACCACACAGAATTTTGAGATATTTTAAGAATTTATTTTGCGTTTGGCTGCACTGTGACACCTTACTAAACACCACCGACGAAAATAGGTCACGGTGCTTACTGCGCGGTAATCTTACGGAAGTGACAGGCTTGATCAACCTTCTCTATGATTATTCTAATAGTCTGTGGTGTGGACAAAGTGACTGAGTCCTCTTTTAGTGTGATACTTTCGTCCACAGTGTTCAGTTTGAAGAAAAGTCCTTATAATCGTCGAAAACCGGGTACTGGAGGATACGGTTGGTTACCTGATATTATAGGTTAGGGCGCAATCGGTCTGTTCGGTGTTCTCGGTGTTTTGCCCGATTGCCTGATGAAAACAATTACAGGCAGCTCGGGCGGGATTAGAACCCGCGACTCCTGCTGTTGTAACCGCTTGACGACCGAGCTGGTCGTGGTCGTGTGACGTACGGTGTCGAATATGTATAGCGGGGGGGGGGGGGGGGGGCAGTACCGCGTTGCATCTTAGGCCGTTTACGAAATGAAGGCTTATAGGTTCGGCCCTTATATGCTTCGGTCTTATTTATCTATTATAACATCACAGGCATCTAAAAACAAGCGTTTGGCCCCAGTTTCTTGGTGAATACTCTGTACTTATCAAGCCAACAAACCTCCAAATTATGCGACAAACCACTGACAACCTGTGTTCAGGTTTTGTCAGACGGAGACGAAGCCCAAACTCGAGCCCGATCCATGAATTCGTAAAGGGCCATCATAAAATAATGATGGTGTTTGCGTCGACATGATAAGCACCGCGCTCTCAGTTCCCAAACATCACAAAGTCATTATATCTACGCCGCTGGGACCTAATTAGCATTATCCCAACCACCACAGGCTTAACCGTGCAGCGTTATACCCAATACATTAAGAAAATTGCCTCTCGCTACGGGCCATTACGCTCGCCCGACACAGATAAGGCGATTTTATAGTTGCAATAAATAACGCCGAGGTCAGAGTTCGTTCCAGAGGAGTAAAGATGGCGACGCACTCGCCGAGATTTTACGTCGACCGGACGCGTATTTTTTTTACACCGCAGCCACAGGTTTTTTGGCTATATAACATGGTAAATTCGGCCTTGAAAAGAGAGTACCACTGCGTTTTCTGTATACCAGGATTGAGACCGCTCGAAATAAGACATCTTTTATTCTCGTGCAAACACAATTTACAAGACATCTCTCATTTTGTTGTGGCAAACTACCCGGTGCCTCCATTATCAACAACAAAACACATTCTGCCCCTCCACATCCACAAGGAGTACCAACTGGCTGGTAACGTAACACACGCTTCATGCAGTGTATTTTCAAGCCGCGAATTGGCACTGCTACAGCGAACTACCACTGGCTGCGGTGTAAAAAAGAATTACGCCGACCGGACGCGTGCTGAATGACAGCACACGGTCGATACGCAGTCCTTAGATATGCCATCCGTCGAAACGTTTTTATTTTATTTACTTTTCTTTCAAAGAAAGAGGGTTGGCCTCGAAACTGTCATTCGCGAGGAAAAATACTTCCCATTAGTTGTTGCACGCCATAAGAGGAATAAATGAGTCTCACGGGGAATATTAAAATGTCACAGAGGCCACGTTTAGTTATTACAGTCGACGCCTTATGAAAGCGACGGTTGGTAATGGACCTTTCCCATGAAATATGCAAATTAGTCCTAGCGCATGCGCTTAACTAAATTGGTGGGCGAGCGGAGTGCCAACCAATCATAGTTTTCCACGGGCGTGTGCGCGTTCCTTCTCACTAACAGTTTGGCGTGCGGTCATTGGCTATTTAGCGTCTCCTGCGCGTGTATTTCGAAACCTGCACGCAACGCGCACTCGTTTGCCCACCAATTTAGTAAAGCGCATGCGCCAGCTCTTCTTTGCATAATTATTTCATGGGAAAGGTCCATTGCCCAGTTTATAACTTCCGTTAACCGTGATACACAAACAATATAGCAAAGGATGCCGGTCAATTCGTATACTCCAGTCATTTCATACACAAGTCATAAACTACTCACTGACTGATCACAAAAAGTTCAGAAGATCCTACGCTCCGATTCTAGCAAGGCCTGTCTCTAAAGGGTATGTCTCTATATGTTCCCCACGGGACCAAACATCAGGCCCAACCCCAAGCTTTAAAACGTGGAAGTGGATTTTTTTTAAAGAGAGAGCTCTTCCCTGCCAACGTCGCCGTCAGCGATTCCCCCCCCCGTACCAGCTAAATGCTATAGGCCCATATGTTTATGCACAAACAATTTACGGGGTGGGGGTAAGGGGAGGGGGCTATACCAGTTGCAGTTAAAGCTAGGGCTTTCTGCGCAGCCAATAAAGGCTTTCGGCACAGCGAATACAACGTAAGTGAACAATCTGAGTGACCTGAGACTCAATTCTTCATACTTTGTTTGTGCACAAACATATGTGCCCATAGCGTTTATGTGGTACGGAAAAATATCGCTCGCCGTTACGCTGTAAATACTCACGCCCCATGAATATTCATGCCCTGGTCGGCCCACGTGGCTTGATTAATTATGCAGGAGGCGCACGTTGTCAGGAGTGGCGCCATGTTCGCCCTATAGATGCTGGACCACGTGATTAATGCATGGGCATGTAAGCCACAATAATTTGATCGGCCTCGTCAAAGAATGACCCTTATTGCTCTCACAAACCTCTTTGTTTGTCAGTAATTGATGCATTAAGAACGATTGTTCTATTCCATTTGGGTTTTAGTTATAGGCCATACAAAAAGGAAATACACACAAACCCTTACAAACATATTTTGTGTACTAGCCTACATATTTCACTGTTTTAACATGCAATCAGTTTGGAGAGCCCCCTGACAGAAACTAGTCAATTGTTTCTTTTGGGCAATCCTACGGGAGCTAATTAATGAATGTTGCTCTTTTTTTCATTTTTTTTTTTTTTTTAGATATCTCCCATTATTATTTGTGTGTGTCCAGTACTGTTCCCGGTAAATGAAATAAATTAAATGAATAAATAAAATGAAATAAATAAATGAAATGAATGAGTATACTAATTACTGACTTATATGATGAGCCCCCAAAAAGCAAATCTCAGAATCTAGCAGAATCAGATCTAGCGATCCTAGCAGGACCTTTCTCAAAGGCAAAGTGACAAGGACACACTCGGACAGTCAGGGGGAATGAAAACTCTGACACACGTGGACGAGGAAGGACAAAAGGGAAGGAAGTGGGATGCAGATGTACATCACCAAGGAGAAAACAAACAAAAGGGTGGGATCAAAGGGACAGGAACAGGGGGGAGATCGGAAAGATGAAAGAAAAGAGGGATTAATGAAGTGAGGATTATTCATGCCGTTCCTGGATGCTGAGGCCATGAGGTTGGATAAGGCGGAGATGTTGTATTGCAGGTCATTTTAGTCAGTGAGCATTTTGCAACAGTGGTATGTATTTACTTCACGATAACAAGAAATGAGAACTGTTCAATGAATTCAAGAACCCACAAATGCACTCTGCCATAGAGAAAGGTCCCGCTATGGGACCGAGTCGTCAAGCCTTAATTACTGGGTTTTGATATAAAGTCGAATGAATTAGATTTCGAGAAAAAAAACACCCGCGAAAGGGAAAAAGAAAGAATGGAATTCCATTTGGAGGTCCTAAAAATCACGAGTCACACCTGAACAAGCTTCAGCGAAAACCAAACCCATACAAAAATCACTGTTTGTAGTACAGTATATAGATACGTGCATCCTGTTCTTCATTCCAGATCATATCATCGGTTGGTGAACGGGCGGCATTTGAAACAAAAAAATCCATACAGGTTGCATTCATGCGGGCAGGTGCATGCGTACGTACATTTTTATACGCGCTTAAATCGGTCGATTATTATAGAGGCAGCGTTATACCGCGGCGTGGGTACCAGGGCAACCGTGTTGTGCGTGCCTTGAACCTGTCAAAAAGAAAAAAATGACAAAAACAGAGCTGGCTCGTAGGCATATATACGCCACACGTCGTATCAAAGGGAATCATCTTCACCGCTACTGTTCGCCCGCTCTATCGGGTAGTATACACTACACACATGTACTAGTAAACACCGAATCGGTCGCTGGAGTATACTGTTTTGTATGTCACGGGTTTTGACTATACACAGCTAGCTGTGTACGGTAGCACGGACGAACGAAGCAAGACGAAGTGCAAGTCATCCGCTCCCGGCACCCCCCACGATGCAAAATAAACAGACTGCATCCATGCCGCATTGGTCTAGCGAGTCCCCAACATGACAACAAGACGATGACGTCGAAGAATTATTGATTTGTTATCCCCTTCCCCTCCCTCCCTTCCTTCTTCCCCCATCCCTCACCCCCTCTCTCTCTTTCTCTCTCTCTTTCTCTCTCCACCCACGCCTAGCACGTTTGCCGTACTGCACCCAGTCCGTGGCTTCATTGGACACGGATGAGCGCACCGCGCATTCACAACCACCGTCTATTTACAGCCGGCACCAAGGCAACTATTGTGTGCCATCGACTCCCGATAGGAAAGGGAGCAGGTGATGATTGCGTGCGATATTGGGAGCCATAATGTAACAGTGCGCTCACGACGAACATGCAGGAAGCGGACCTTCCCGAATAGAAAGAAATCGTACTGATACATCGCAATCCATCCACTGTTTTCTTGTCCTTTCCCTGACCGGTGTGCGTTGATTTATAGTCGATGCCGACTGATACATCCAAGGGGGACTGAACACCGTATAAACATGGCAATGGACGCCTGTTGGCGGTCAGCCGGGGTCTCTCCGCCGCGGATTACCGGGGGAGCGGTCGCCCTCCGCGCGCTGCTCGTCTTCGCCCTGTCGTCGTCGTTGCTGGTCGCGGGCGCCGCCGCCGAGTTCAACTTCACCGTCGGCGACACCGCCGAGGCCGAGGTCACCTTCAAGTCGACAGTGGAGCTGAACCTGACGGTGATGTGGTCGGATCTGACGGGCCTCGTCACCTTCGAGAGCACTGACACCAGCGTGGTGACTCTGCCGTCGGGGCCGGTGGAGATTCGCCTGGACGCCAACACGACCTACCCGTTCACCAGGCCGATCAGCGTGCACGGGCAGTACGTCGGCCGGGGCGGGCTTCGGGCGACGCACGGGCGGGACGAGGTGGGCGCCTGGACCGTCAACGTTCTGCCGTCCCTGCAGGAGCTGGGCAACATCGCCACCATCATCCTGGTGGTCTGGCTGGTCATCTCCTACGTGGCCATGGCGGCCAAGGTGGAGCCCAAGGTGCTGTGGCAGCGCATCAAGCCGCCCTGGGCCATCATCATCGGCATGCTGTGCCAGTTCGTCCTCATGCCGCCCGTGGCCTACACCCTGGCCAAGTGCTTCGACATGACCGGGGCGGCGGCCGTCGGCCTGGTTCTGGTCGGCACCTGCCCCGGCGGCTTCTTCAGCAACATCGAGGTGCTGCTCCTGGACTGCGACATCGTGCTCAGCCTGGCCATGACCACCTTCTCTACCTTCCTGGCGGTGGGCATGATGCCGCTGAACCTCCTCATCTACGCCCAGCCCTTCATCGACGGCGACGGCCGCCTGGAGACGCCGTTCCGGGAGCTCCTGATCCAGCTGTGCGGCCTGGTGCTCCCGCTGGTCGTCGGCGTGCCCTTCTTCTACAAGTTCCCCAAGGCGCGCGAGATATGCCTGAAGCTGGTCAAGCCCTTTACCTTTCTCCTGATGGTGCTGGGCACGGTGCTGTACATCCCGGCCCAGTACTACGTCTTCTTCGGCGACTGGAAGGTGTGGACCACCTCGTCCATCGTGACGCTGATCGGGGCCTTCCTGGGGCTGGCCGTGGCGCGCATCGCCAATTTCGACTACCATGCCTCCGTCACCATCGCCATCGAGACGGGCTGCCAGAATACGCTGCTGGCCGTCTCCGTGGCCAAGCTGTTCTACGTGGCCCCCGAGTCGGACGTGGTGGCCGTGGTGCCCCTCCTGATCGCCATCGTGTCCGGCATCGAGGGCTTCGCCATCGTCTTCCTCTACTACCTGTACCTCTTCTTCACCAAGAGGTCCGTCAAGGTGTCGCCCGTCCAGCTGGAGGAGGGCAGGGCCGGGGAGGACCCGGACACGACGGAGATGGAGAAGGACGCCGGGGAGATGACGGAGATGGAGACGGAGAAGGAGAAGGGAGAGGAGCGGGATACCGAGAAGGAGAAGGAGTTCGAGAAGGGCGACGGGGACGGGGCCAGCACGGCGCCCATCGAGGAAGAGAAGCCCAAGCCAAAGAAGAAACTCAAGAAGAAGGGTAAGAAGAAAGCCAAGAAACGCCCCAAAGAGGAGGACAAGGAAGCGCTGGAGGAGAAGACGGCAGAGGAGGAGGAGGAGGGTGACTTTAGATCGCAGAACTTCCTCGGAGGGAGGAGCCCGAGAACGGACACAACTCAGACGCAGAATGAGGCATACATGGTCCACACCCGAGACGGGCTATTCTAACCAAAAACTGCATTGAATGTGTAATATATTTTTTAACCAAATGGATGTCGGTTGCTGTGCAATGGAAGTGCGCACGAATATATTTGGGGGTTAAAATTAGTCATATAGAATGGAAATCGACTCCATAATCTTTCTACCAATCTTTAATAGATCTTATTTTACGACCCAAATGGGTAATTTTAACCCCTCCGTATTTTTATTAAGTCAAAAAAGACATAGCATGCTGATCGGAATGACTGAATGTGTTTTCAATACCTGACTAATCCAAATGAGTATTATATTGACGAGTATAATTATGCGTGCCTATTGGTATCATGTATACTATTTTTTATTAGAATTGTCGATGGAAGAGGAGCAAAACGTTGGTGATTTGTGATCGAAAAATCCACCAAACTTTGTAATTGATAATTGAGGAAATCCGTTCGTCTTTCTATACGTAACAAAAATGGGGAAAATGATTGCACGCGCGAGCTTTCATGCATGTGCGTTGCATTGTAAATCATAGTGATAATCTGACAATGATTTTGATTATAATAAGTTTTTGATACACTACAGAAATCTGACCCAAAAATTGAAATGGATCATACTAGTCATAAAGCTTTTCGTCTTTCACTGCCGTACTTGTCTGGATCGGGATTTGTTTGCTTAAAAACATCCAGCTGTTTGTTTTATATTAAGATTTCTGTTTTATATTCAGTTTCTGTTTGAAACCACTTAATGGTGATAGATCTGGGCACTTTTCGAAAATCCGACCTCGGCAGACAGTCCTACCTTGTCTTTCTTTCTTTCGTCCGTTTTACAGTACAAGGCATAAAGACACGTTAAACTGCATTTTGAACAAGAATCCAGAGCTTCAACTTCAACACCAAAAAATCCAACCTGTGCTTTTAGCTTTTGGATAACAGAGACGAAGCTGGGGCCGGGTTTTTCGAAAAAGGGTCTTGAAGTGTGTGATGCATGCGTGCCGCCATCTTTGTCAAGTTCCCCGTGTGCCCCCCAGTGGTAGACGGGGCGAATTTACAGCGTCACAGAGTACCAGCCTATGTTGTTCTGTGTACAGTCATTATTTTTTTTTAACTGCTTTGAATTGACGGTACTCTTTGGAATATTGACCCCAATTTGTCAATTTCTTTTTTACCTTTGCGGAGTATTCCGTTACCTACCTTGATGCAATAATGTTACTACCTATGGTGAAGCCATTTTGTGTGGGATTTCAAGGAATATTGTATTCTTATAATATTATGTACTGCTCACGCACATTCCATACGGTACAGAATTTCCGACGTTTTGAAAATCAAAACTACCATTGAATCCCATTGAATTGTGCACTATATAATTATGAGTACACAGTCATCTTATTTTCAGCAGTTTGTGCAATGTTGGTAATTGATTTTTGCAGAAAAAAGGGGCCGTTTGAACCAACAGGCAGGTCTATGAGCATGCCCTATACGTATGGCTAGCGGCTAGCTCTGGCTAGCGGCTTCCCCTATAACTCTTGTGTTAATGCAAAGCCCTAGCCCGATCCACTCTACCTCCTACATTTTTATACCCTGGCTTTTTCATTCCTTGTACACTCCTCCTCTTTCCATTTTTCCCCAAGTGTCCTAAATCCACTTGTATTATATATATTTTGTACAGTCCGTTACAGACCAACAACATTTCAACAAGTTGTTCGATGCAATATTTTATGAATTTCTATGAGATTTTGTTGTACTATATTATAGAGGAAGTGTCGTGCATTAGCTTTGCATCTTGTTTTGATAAAAGTCTATGAGCAATAAAGCTGTGATTTTTTATCTCCTTCCCGACGATGGAAGAAAAAAACCGTATACGCTATGCTCCAATATTGGTTCGTGATATTTCACTTGTGTCTGCTATTGGAGACTGGGGTTATTGTGGTGATGTGTTAAAGCCCCTACACATCATTAGTCGAGGTCAAAGAATAGCATCCATACGTTATATGATCCAACATATGCACGGAATAGCACAATCCGCCAACCGAGTCTCGAGAAAATCGTGAAAACCGCTTCATTTGTTTCGCCAAAATGCAGCATTCAACGCCGTACCGTTCAGAAAAATAGTTTAGATCTCGGTGAGACGTAAATTATTTCTTCTACTCTTTTCTCCCAAAATACAACATTTTACACAGAAACATTTCAATGAGAGGTTTCTACTCTAACCATCTTCAACCTGTATAAGTTTCATGTAAATCTGTGAACATTTCTGTTTTCCGATCTTACCAATGTTGTGTAGGGGCTTTAAGCAATACTTAGTTGACAGTTGTGAAACAGATAAACCGGGAATAACCTGATCCCAGTACCAATTCATTTTGTCAAAAATGTCAAATTCAGGGGCACGTTTACAACCAAGAATTGCTTCGACCGAACCAAGCAAAGAAAAACAGAGTATTACATGTACCATAGCATTATGATAGTACATGTACTAATAAAAAAAAAAAAAATCCTAAAGAATTTTAATAAGGTAAGATTTTCATCGGTTTTTATCATGCAGTACATGCACAGCATTTAGCCAAACAGGAACAACTGAACGGATGTTCTTGGCCGTGACCAATATAAAAAATTCGCACGTCCGGATTTGGGGTCACTGCTCATGCACAGTTAGGTCAAGGAGGGGTGAGGGGACAGACGTGAGATACAGATTCAAAGAAGCCAGAATCGCAAGGTTTAACAGGGTGTGGATATCAAAACAGCATGCAAGGAAAAGCCTTGATTGAACTCTTGCAAAACCTTAGTCAGACCATAGGATCGGCTTGCCAACCCAAGCTTCATTTTTGTTTCATGCTAGGTAAAAGAGGAGTGGAATGCAAAACAAAAGCAACTGACTCCACAATGCAGCGCGGTTTGTAATCCTGCTTACAGGATTTTACAGACTTTTCCTGCTTAGCAGATTGTCACGCCTAAGCGGCTCTATGAAAATGGGCCCTGGACTTATTTTCAACACCAAAATGCTGAAAGGCCCTATTATACAACATTGATAATGGTCAAGCAGTTTGCGTGTTAAACCATTAAACATTCAAAAAAGCAATAGGGATACTGCGAAGGTTTAAGCTCAAATAGTAATATGAGAAAGTAGAACAAATGAGAAAAAAAGGTCTCGGTTTACAGGTACGCACAAGCCTAAACTATTTGTCGATGTTTGAGTGAAGATTTCTCGAAAAGTACAGCAACCCAGACCGTAAGATTTCAGCATGGGGATTCTATCTGTGCAAATTAGAGGGAAATCGATGTTTTCCGATCTTCCCAATGTTGTATTGGGCCTTTAAGAAAATGCACTCCAAATATCCCGGGCCTTTTTTTCGGGTCTAACATTATCGGCATGTGGACGAACTTTAATAACCTCTTGCACTCAAGTATTAAAAGCAGACTAAGCCCGCATGCACGCAGATTGAGCGTAGACGATAGGCAATTGGTTAGAGCACGTCCTTATAGAAAGCACGAACTATCGTCGTTGTTCCGTCGAATTAAACATGGCATCCTGATGGAAACAAGAAAGGTCGACAGACTGGGGGAAAAAACCCTCGGAGACGTGCTGTGGTGAGGGAGAGGAACATTATGGCTTGGAAACGCTGAGTGAGCCATGCAGGCCAGAGGTTGTGCCGAGGTATTAGGCCTACATTGTAATAATAATTATGGGAAGGAATTGAGCCTATAACTGTGGCGGCATTAGTGTATGCCAGAACGGCTCCAAAAACTGGATAGATGAGCCGAGTGTGCAGATCCGCCATTTTGGGCAATAACTGCCACAGATTCAACTGCATCGTCTCCATTTGTTGGCTGTGCATTGGTGGCTATATGCGCTAAAAAAAACCCCCCAAAACCACCACCCATCCCTCCCCACAAAGCACCCGTAGAAGGCTATCAACGGATATAGCTGAGCCGAGTGTGCAGATCCGCCATTTTGGGAACTGCTACACATTCAACTGGTTCCTTCCATTGCTGGCTGTGTTAAAAACGAGAAAAAAACCCACCACCTCCCCACAAAGCATTCAAGGAACACTATTATTATAGTGCTATAACTGAAACATGTTTGCACCCATATTATTATAGGCCAACGCGGCATTCAATTATCATGGCTAGCCTGTTGCGCGCTGAACCGCACATTATTTTCCTTCGCTTCACGCTCGCATCAAAAATGTGCAAAATATAGACCGTGTAACTCTCGTGGAGAAAAAGGTCACCGTACACTTCCGGGCACCTCCGCGCCGCCTGCTATAGGAGATTAACGCGTGTCCAATTTTGAATGCATCATTACATAATGAAGAAAGTCTCTTTCCAACTAAAAACCCAGATTTATGGATTAAGTATATTAAAAATATAAGAATGAGCAAAAAAACCCCAAAAAACACACGAGAATACAGCAGAGTAAACAAATAAATAGAACCCGACCTTCATCCTCCGGTTGTAAGTACCGTATTGCGAATACGACCCGACTGTGGTACGCGACGTGAGCATTACTACTTGTATCGTGCCGCGAAGTTGGTGTGGTTCGCATTTGGGCAAGAAAAGCGCCTTGTACAATACTGTACACGTGGATACCGTACATGTAAACAAAATAATACAAAATCACAACACAAACGTGAAAACGTGCAAAATCATGTACTTTACACATTGTATTTTAATATTTTATTCCTATTTCAATATATTAAACTACTTCAATCGGTGCGATACAATCTATGAAATCTATGAAATATTGATTGGCGAGCTTTGGTGGGTTTTTTCCCACTTGGACGTAAACACATTACACTGTAATGCCAACCCGTGTGTCTTGTACGAGAGAGGCACGCTTGATAATGATTTGGCTCATTATGTTTCGAATAGGATTTCGTCCGTGCACGTGCTCACTGAATCTTTGCATAGAAAAACAGCTGTCATTTTTTGGAGGAGACGAAATGGTCAGCTGAGAAGACGTGCGCTTGTCAATGCGCCCGTCCGCAGTGGAAATGGACTATACGCACGGTAATAGTGGCAATAAATCACCATGATCGCTCTTTTATAGAATAGGGAGCTTTTTTTATCATAAAAGGTTATAACCCCACCACGAATATTTCACGCCATAATAGTTGCCGTGTAGGCGTTCATTTTCGATGCAATGGGAAGCTATATAGCATTCACTCCTAACAGCGTCTAGAGCACTCTACATAGAGGATTTGGCGCATTATAAATCTTATCAATTATTGTTATCATTATACGCCAAGGCTCCGGCTGTACTGTGGCCAAGGCTCTGGATGTGACCCAGGCTCAGGCTTAGGCTTAGGCTCTGGCTCAGACTCTGGCTCAGACTCTGGCTCAGGCTCTGGCTCAGGCTCTGGTTCTGGCTCAGGCTCAGGCTCAGGCTCAGGCTCTGGCTCAGGCTCTGGCTCAGGCTCTGGCTCAGGCTCTGGCTCAGACTCTGGCTCAGACTCTGGCTCAGACTCTGGCTCAGACTCTGGCTCAGGCTCTGGCTCAGGCTCTGGCTCAGGCTCTGGTTCTGGCTCAGGCTCAGGCTCTGGCTCAGGCTCTGGCTCAGGCTCTGGCTCAGACTCTGGCTCAGACTCTGGCTCAGGCTCTGGCTCAGGCTCTGGCTCAGGCTCTGGTTCTGGCTCAGGCTCAGGCTCAGGCTCTGGCTCAGGCTCTGGCTCAGGCCCAGGCTCTGGCTCAGGCTCTGGCTCAGGCTCAGGCTCTGACTCAGGCTGTGACTCAGGCTCTGGCTCAGACTCTGGCTCCGACTCTGGCTCAGGCTCAGGCTCTGACTCAGGCTCTGGCTCAGACTCTGGCTCATACTCTGGCTCAGGCTCAGGCTCTGACTCAGGCTCTGACTCAGGCTCTGGCTCAGACTCTGGCTCAGACTCTGACTCTGGCTCAGGCTAGGACTCAGGCTAGGGCTCAGGCTAGGGCTCAGGCTAGGGCTCTGGGTCAAGCACTGTCAGAAACTTGCACAGTGAGCGGAAGCCATAGCCAATGATCAGAATGAGCTGCATTCATTTTGCTACGGCTGAAAACACCACACACGCCTATGGGGGTAGGCTGAAACCGCTAGCCAACTGCCTCCATAGATTCGTGCACTATTTGAAGCCGCTGCCTATAGGCCTACATTCGGACACGCCGTCCCCACCCCATTCCCAACAAAAGTCTCACCAAGCTACAGTTATCGATTTGTGGCGCTCGGCAGACACGAACCAAACGGGATTTAGAGACAACAGCACCGTTATAATGGTCAGAGGGGACTAAATACACAACAATGGTACTACAACGGAGCCTAGTTCGCTGACGTCACGGGACCGCCAACCAAGCAGCCAAATAATATATCAATGAAAATAATGGAAAAAGGGGCATAGGTTTCATGTGTGTATTGCACTAGACGGACTAGCGAACTTTACCTTCTATAGCAGCCTTTAGCGACCAGTGAAAAAAGGTAAACGGTATATGACCAGCAGTAAGATTACTTACTTTTTCTTGCCACAAATCATACCTTAGAATCACAAGTCATTGACATTTCCAAAAGCAAACTGAACGTCACAGCCCCAAACTAATAGAGCCTACAGTTGGAGGGTATGCTCAACTAACCACTCTCGTTAGCCCTGCAATGATTATTTGTCGACCATTTCCAGACGGGCATTGTGAATGGCCAATGCGTTACAAATTCTTGAGGGCGTGCCATTGTAATTTGACAAACAAACTGTTCGGGAGAGAGACATTATTGTATAGTTACGGAACACACCCGGCCTGTTGCACGAGCGCAACCTTCGGTACGTGCCTTTACGAATTCATGGGATCGGCCTTCAGGGCTTAGGCTTCGTCTCCGTCTGAAAAATCCTGAAAATCTAGGTTGTGGTTTACCGACGAATTTGTAGGTTGGTTGGCTCGTTCAATACAGAGTATTTAGCAAGAAACTGGGGCCAAACGCTTGTTTCTAGATGCTGTGACATTAAAACGGGAAGAAATAATTATGACCGAAGCCTAAGCCCGAGCCTATAAGCCTCCATATCGTAAACGGTCTGTATACAGCCATAAATTACTTTTTATCTCCAAAAATCCACAGACACAAACGCAGAATCGAAACGCCAAGACCACTTTTCGATTTCACTTCTCAAATCGTTCATATTAATTCATTTTATTAACATCTTTTTCTCATTTTGTTCATTTTTATACAGTTACTGATAAAAAAAATAATCTGACAAAATAATAAGAGTCACACGCCAGCCTGTCCACCCTCCTGTGTCGTTTGAGTCAAACATTATTTTGTGTGGTCGTCTCTGCGATATGGGGAAATAATGATTAATGTACATAATGATCGTTAACGAAAGCACTTTGGATTCGGGAGTGTGCGAAGCTGTCCGCATCGTCCTTCACGGGCACGCAGTGTGTGCACAACGAGGCCACAGCCTAAGAGGCAAAATGATTACCTGCCAGCGATTTACACAACCCCCCCAGAGAATGGCGGGGATGTTGTTGTTGAACATTCGCGTGCCGACCGCGTATTTTCCCCCAAGCATGGGAAAAGCCATCATAAATATTTAACGCTTGTTATTGGTTAGGTTTTCCTCATATATAGTGAATTATTCATGATGTAAAGGCATGAGGGCGTGTCTGATTATTCTCGCACTTTACAGTTCGACAGCTGTACGCACAGTACACATAACTAGCACGATAAACCTTACCGCGCATAGGCGTATCGCACATGTACATGTACTGTAGTACAGTCATGAACGTAATACTAATTATTATTATGTGGGCGAGCAAACGGAATACCATGAATGATTCACCATGCATGGAGAATTCCAACCAATAGTAAGCGTTGAAGTTAATGATGGCCTTTCCCATGCTAGGAAAATAAATACGCGTGCCGACCACCCTGGCTGAGAGTATAGGGTATACAGTATCTGCGAAGGTCAAAGAACGGCATCCATACAAAATTGTCTTAACCCTGCGTAAGAAGCGACTCAATCCGTCAACCACGTCACAGAAAAACGATGGAAACGGTATTAATAGGCTATGCTAACTTTTTTGTCCAGACACAGAGGGCGGGATTTGTAAAAAGGGCGCCTTTGTTCCAACTTAGGCTACATCGTCTGCGGACGATCGTTGGAAACCTTACATCGTCTGAGGACTATCGTTGGAATCCCTTACATCGTCTGAGGACTATCGTTGGAATCCCTTACATCGTCTGCGGACGATCATTGGAATCCCATACAAAATTCCTCTTTTCTCGATGACCGAAGCTTTCCGCGCCATACAGATCCGCAAAATTTCTGAAGGATTTCACTAGCTTCCTGATAAGTGACTTTTAAATTTGGAACGTCCGGAAACTGGGCACTTGGCAAATTGTTGACCCTCCCTTTAAAATAGGGGGGGGGGGCGAGAAGAAGGGATTTTGGGGTAATTGGGACTTGTTCGTCTGGGCCAAGGTTTGGTCCAGGGTAAAGTTAAAGCTCTCCATGCACGCCAGCCGCACGCAAGATCCAATAAGCAGGGAGCGGTGAAGTGTATTATTACACGAATGACTGCATCGACCCGAGCGCTCGCTCGCCCGACCATGCTGGCCGGGGCGAACGCGTTCATGCACGGACTATAAGTCGCGACCTTGGACGGGAAAATAACAACCAACCAAACTGGGTCTTCCCTTCCCTGCCATCTCTCTCTCTCTTCCTCCGATCCTTTCGGATTTGATTTCTCTGCAAACATCTGGGTTTCTCTCTCTCTCTTTTCTCCCGGGCTGCGAAGGGTGCACTGCAGCTATTTCAGTGAGGCCCAGTAATTATCGGCTGTTATTTGGCCATTCTGGCTCACAGAAAGTCACCCGTGTACCGCTTCCAAAAAAAACACCTCCAGTTTCCTGACGACGGTTAGGCCTAGAGTATATACGCACCGCCCGAAACGTTGAGTTACCGACTCTTTTAAGAGCCACACTCCTTCTCGAAAGAGAAGTGTTAGGCCTAATTGCTGTCATCGCAACTGACCTTCCACTTAAACACCTCCAAATAAGACGGCCTATAACCGCACCAAAGCACATGAAAAATCGAAATATAGGCTATTCTGGGAACAAACAAATACGTTCTTTTAAGCGGCCGCTATGTTTTGGACAAGTTCAATTCCTTCAACAGCATGCACTGACGTATTAGCTAAGGTATAGAGCCATGGTATAGTTCGGACATCCCTTGCTGTTTAGATAGACCAGAATCAGTGGCTGTACGTACGCACTCTAATGGATCAATTTAGCCTGGATCGGGGCTACTGTCGCTCGTAATCTATTTGTTTTGGCGAGACGCCGTGGACCGTCCGTCTGTAATAGACTCTCGGGGATCGGCCGAGGATCTGAACGGCCTCCAGCAGAGGTCGACGCTGACGGCGCTCGCTCTATCATACGCTCGAACCGACGCGAAACAGCGCGTCCGTGATTTTGTGAGGTTTTTCAGTCATTATTATGCTTTTTGACGGTCAGCGTTCAATGCACGCGGACGTACATGTATGTAGGCGGAATGAACGCGCGCGCCTTCCAGTCATCAAAAAATAATGGAAATACCCAGATTGGATATTTGCACGCGCTTCCGCGGATTTGGACCGCTCCTGTGGACGTGATAATCAGCCTTTGGCGGTCAAGTGACGTCATGTGAAAAAAACCTCTATAGGGGTAACCAGTATACCCTATTGTAACCGAGCATTTTGTGCATGGGTTACATCCCACGTGGCATGACTATCGACATAGGCGCTGTCGTGCTTGAAGTGACCAAGGGTTTTGAGAATTAAAGAAGAATGAAACCCAGAGAAAATAGTTGGCTTATCTCTTTGGTTGATAAAACCAACCTACAATTACCCATGTGCAACTCACCTACGAGTTTCATAAAGAGGGAAAAATCATGGAATTCGGTGGTCGAATTCGCGTTCCCTGTACCCGCCATGTTTTCGAAATTCCCGGCAGGTCACTGCGGGGGGTATGACATAATGACGGGCTACCCCCGCATGGGCCAGGACGGACGTATCCCTACAAGTAACATGTGTGTACACAACACATGTATACTGCGTGCAGTTTGTATACACTCGCGAGCATGAACGATAGTGTACTGCCAGGCTTTTGGTTGTAACAATGCCAGCGGAAAAAAGCTAGGGAAATCTGTCCATGCAGTTCCTAACAAGGCCAAGAGATCTGAGTTGTTTGGGAAGTGGGCTTCGGCCATAAAAGTAGAAAAATTTCTCAATGTCGGCTACAAATATAGTCGAAATGACGTGATTTGTAGCGATCACTTCACGGAGGAGTTGGGATCGAGGTTGACTTGCGGGCCAAACTCACCGGCTCGAAGCCGAGAAATATACTGAAAGAACATGCCGTTCCTTCAGTATTTTCACATCGACCAGCGGTGGCATCACGTTCATCGACAGCTTCACGAATTGCCGCATTGGAATCCAGAAAGCTGAGTTAATTTTGATGTTTTTCCTGTATGATACGATCGACTTTTGATGTATGTTTTCGTTTCGGTCCTAGCGTGATTTTTCTCACAAGCACGTTCTGCCTAGTCTTTCTCGCAGACCGCTTATCTGTAACTCATGGAGGGTAAACTCCATGGATATACATGTATTGTACCAATTACCATGGAGGAAGAAGGGGGGATATACGTACCGTGCCGTATTTTTATTTGTGCTGCAACAAGAACATGGAGATAGGCCTAATTTACACGTTATCGGAACGCGACTCCAGTCGCCCACACTGTTTATTCCCTGGTCGCTGACCGCAACTCCTGTCACCCAGCGCTATTGTGTGCATAGCATACGCTGGGAAGTGCATGACCCCTGACCCCCACTAAGCTCCACACAGCTTCGCTAACGTGTACAACTGAAATCTCTCCAAAACATCGACCATCTCTTGAATCATTTCTCGTATTTTCCTATTAAAATTACGCGAGCTGAAACAAAAGCCGGACACAGTGGGCTCCCAGTCATAGTTGTCGGACCTTTATTAAACTCAGCCCCTGGTGTATAAGTTATTTTAGGCCTACTTGTTTAGCAGTTATAACAGGGCGCCATTCGGCGAAGATCAAGAAAACAGAGAACCAAAATTGCGCAGCGTTTATTTTGTTACAGATACCAACGTAATGTACACGTGTACAGTAGTACATTACAAGTAGGACAACGTGTACATTGTACACGTGTACAGTACAGTAGTAGTGTGTACATGTACTGTACATTACATGTAGTACACAACGTGTACATTGTACGTGCACTGTACTGTACATGTACATGTTGTACAGTCCGTGCAACGTATGCAATCAGGAAGCCGTGAAAGTGTTTGTAGATCAAGACTATACGCAATCCCCAAGAATAATTCAAATAATGACCAAAGCGAAAAACAATATATCTGCAAAGGATTATAAGATTATTTTCTCACACATTGAGGTATAATTCTTTTTTAAATGTTGATTAATATTTGTAGTTTAAATTAAAATGATTGAACAAGCCTAACTGACCAATCAGACAGGGTCGTCTCCGCCGTGATGTCATACCCCCGCAGTGACCTTCCGGGAATTTCGAAAGCATGGCGGGTTGAGGGAACGCGAATTCGACCACCGAATTCCATGATTTTTCCCTCTTTATGAAACTCGTAGGTGAGTTGCACATGGGTAATTGTAGGTTGGTTTTATCAACCAAAGAGATAAGCCAACTATTTTCTCTGGGTTTCATTCTTCTTTAAGGGCGAGGATCTACGGGGAGCAGAGACAGGCTTATATATACTGAGCTGGCGGTAGGCCGTAACATAACGAGGGGCCCTTCCCATAGACGTGCTTGTATATACTGCTATACTATAGTCGCATCCCATGGTAATCGAGTTACACGGCTTGCGCTCCAGTTCCTACGATATGCCCCGGGGTCCACAGCACGAAATCTCCATAATAAACCACGCTCTAATATACAGCGCACATGATTCGATTCCAAAGCACATGGAAAGGAACCACTCCAGGTGTATCCTTGAAAAAAGTATACCATCCATACTTCGTGATTACGAAATAAATGTATCATACCATGATATAGCAAAATAATACACAATATCAATACCAAGTGATTTCTGAAAGAAAGCAAAGATGGTGCACGTGGTATGCAAAGCTGAAAATTGCCACAAAATACAAACGTAGGCTATATGATTGGACTTTTCTTTTAAACTGTTAGAATAAACTAATGCATTAACCCCAAATACCTCTTATAAAAGAAAAACAAAATCAACAACAATAAATAAATGACCAAAAACCTTTTGATTCGATGTTTCATGAAAATTCGGCAGAACAAAAGTGGGGGTTAAGGGGTTGGAAACGAACCATAAACCGCTGCAGTGTTGCTACATAGGCCTAGTGTTTGCAAAATCGGTCGTAGGTTTCATTAAGGTAACGTTTTCTTCCATGATCCATACTAATTACCCAACAACGCACAACCGACCTATTACTGCTCAACTGTTAATACACGGATAATTAAGTCCAATTAAGTCTATGCTAATCTCGTGCCGAGGGTTCATTCTAATCGAAACCTCGTACTGTTCAAATCTCGCGCTATCTCGTTGGTCCTTTGCGATACGAATATTTAGGCCGTTTACGAAATGAAGGCTTAGGCTCGGCATTATAGGCTTCGGTCATATTTCTCTTACCCGCTTCAATGCCACGGCATCTAGAAACCAGCGTTTGGCCCCAGTTTCTTGGTGAATACTCTGTTCCTATCAGGCCAACAAACCTTCAAATTCGGAAACAAACCACAACCTTGATTTTCAGGCTTTGTCGTCAGATGGAGACGGAGGCCTATAAGGTTCGGGTTTGGGCTTGGGCCCGAGTTGGGCTTAAGCTCGTGATGGGCTTGAACTTGGGCTTGCCCGTGGGCTCGGGGTAATCGAGATTGGGTACCGGTATAATTTCTTCAATCTGCCATAAAATGACAGGTATAAACCAGACTGAACACTGCACCGCGGTTTCAAAGCCCGAGCCCAAGCCTGATCCAATTCATTGGTTTCTTTCTTCAGTTCATTTGGTTCGTTTAAAATGTATTTACGTATACACGGATGGAGCCAGTGCTGGGCCATTGAATGACAGGCAATTAAGACGATACCCGTGTATCGGGTAATGTCAATAGGATTAATGAGGCAGGTAAGTAAGTCAGACCACCGCGGTGCAAGTATATTTCTAGTCATTGTGCAAACGTCATCTTGCGTTTCTTATCAGTTAATACGACAATAACGATGCTTTCGTGTCTACAGTGGTGATCTAAGACTTAAATAAAAGATGAAGGCTATGCGTGGTGCGTGCATGGTGGTACTAACAAAGAGTAGGCTGGCGGTGACGCCATAATACGATAATGTCTTTTGTGAGTGTGGTTCTGAAAAGATCTTCCCGCCCAGAATTTCCCGCCAAAGAGGTCGCGCATCAACGAGAATCCACGAGGCTACCACAATCCTGCCTGCTGAGGGTACACAGAATAGCTCCATATGTTGACACCAACACCAACACCAGACCGGTATTCTTCCTCCTGAAGACGGGCAGAGCACTGCTCGAAACTCTCACGAAAAAGATTCCCGTAAATGATGTCACCGATCTATAGAGTCTTGGACGCAAACAAATCTCTAAAGAAGATAAAATCAAAGTATTTTTAACACGTGTGTTACTGTTTGGTTTTCCAGTGCTACATATTCACTGAAATATTCAAATAAGTATTCAAATAAGATTTCTGCACTTGCAGGGTACTTCAAATGCAGCTCAAATTTACAGGGGAGAAAATGGTTCGACAAGGACACACTTTTCAACACTAAACGGGCTGTCGTTTTGTAGATAAACCAGTGCGTACGTACGCGTTCGGGTATGCATATGCATGTTCCTCTAAATCATGCATTAGACATACTGTACAGTGTCCCATGAAGGACATGAAGTGGTTTCATGCTATCAAAACCTCATCCACGGCATTGGTTTTCAGACGTTCAACACAATGACAGGGGCTTCTTACAAAAGATTATAAACCTGCGTTAAGGTTGTCTTGATATACCCCTATGATGTATGCCAAAAACTGGTCAGGGGTATGCCAAATACTGGTCAGGTGTATGCCAAAAACTGGTCAAACACAGAATGTATCTGTGTATACGTCTAAAAATTAAAAACAAACATCTAGTGCTTCAAATTCAAACATACAATAAAAAAAATAAAAACACGTGGTTTTGGTCGTGCACCATGTCATCTAAACCTCTAAATATCACCCAACCTGCTGAACCTGACTACAAATCACAATTACAAATCACAAGATAAAATAAAACTCCACACAATAACGTAAGATTTTGATCAACAGCGCAGCTCAAGAAAAAAAAAAAGTTAACCCGTTCTTGAATGATTTCAGATCTTTTTTGGGAGGGCCTTTGAAAGGATCAGAGATGTAAGGCATCTTCTAAAATGGTTTCAACTCTGATAAAAAGAAATCGGGTTTTTGATAAGTATAGATTAATACCACATCCAAAGGAGGACACTAAAAATACCTCAACTTCTATGGAAAAAAGGGGATAGTTACCCTCAGCTAGTTTCAGTCGAAAAATAACCAATTTGCCAAGCACTCTCCCTCCACAATCCTGAAACTGACTCCAAAATAGCCGACTGGTAAAGTAAGAATCACTCCACAATATTAGATACAAAATAAAAAACAAATTAACACGAACATTCAAAAGCCTAAGTCCCTGGCTTGGTTTGTAATACTGTTGCGAATTCAGGATATTGTTAAACAAAGACGATGCAGGCCAGCTTAATTTGTATCAATATACAATATTAGACATGACCTTTAGTTATAGCCATTTCGTTAGACCAGAATACTTTCCTTACGCTGTCCAAATACTTTCCAAATAGTCCATAAAGCACCAAGCCGCTTGTCTACTCAAATTTTGACGACAAAAAGAAGTCAGAAGCCATTTTTTCTCAGGCAAGAGGACTATCTAGCTGTTGTAGATACGCTATTTCCTTTGGTTTAAATCCCAGGCATGATCTTTAAGTTCATCATTTCCACATTTGGTTATAATTTATACGTCTGGCGGGTGGTGGCCCAGCTTTCCAATTAAGACCCCCAAAAGAGTTGAAATCGAACCTTACAAACCCAGGAGTGGATTTCACAAAGTTTGACGATACATCGTAACTCAATTTACGATCGAATAACCCATCGCAAGTCGTGATAGGCCGTGTGTTTTCTGTACATCGCTCATCGGCTTGCGATTGACTGCAAGCTACTACGAGTTGGGTGAAATCTACTGCAGAGTCTATCTAGGCCTATATGTCAAGCCAACTCCAACTGAAAGTTAAAACGAAACTCAAGCTACAAGCACAGGGCATAACAGTACTGACAGGCATTATCTTTGTATTATAGATAAATATATTGTTTTAGTGGGGTGCACAGGGGATACAGTGGAGGATACGACGGGCTGAGTACACAGTGCTCGGAACGTCGAGTTGCCGGCTCTTCTCAGAGCCACAGTCCGTCTCAAACGAGATGTTTTTACATGGTGTCACCGCAAACCTTCTACATAGTACTTCCACCATGCAAACCTCCCGCACGAAGGATGGTGAAACATTTCAAGGAAAGGATATAAAGGGGCAAAAGCGTGGAGGGTTTAAAACATTCACCCGGTCATCTCACCACGTGATGTGTTATGTGGTACAGCAGGCATATTTTGCCTATACACGGGAATACCTACTTGGTTCACTGGTTAGATAAGCTTGGCTCAGTGTCAGCATAAGGTGCACCAAAAGTGATTCAAGTATTTTGTAAGCATGCCCTTCCCGAAATTGTCAATCAGCTTCACTAAATTCACGACCACGGGTTCAACTCAAGCCGGTACTCTCAGAGCATTGCGGGGTGCAACAGCCACCATGCTGATTTCCCTTTTCAATAAATAGAATTAAGCACGCTATCAGAACGCTACAATGTACGCTGCACAACCGTTCCCTGCCCAAAAAGAAAATTGGTATGGGCGAAATCACGCACAGACACACACGAATACACTAAAGACCGTGTCCCTCCCGGGCCCTTTTTTCAAAGCCCGGTTTCGCCTCCGATCTCTGTTTTCTAAAAAGCTAAAAAAAAACCACACAAGTTGGAGTTGAAGCTTTGGATTTTTTTTTGCAAAATGTCACATTCCAAAACGAAGCCAAGTGCCTCCTATGTTCATGCCTTGTACTTTCAAATGAACGAAAGACAGAAAGACAAAGCCTGAGCCCGAGCCTAAGCCTAAGCCGGGTTTTGCAAAAAAAGGGCCAATATAGGAAGGTTTGCGGTGACACCATGTATCAGGTCTCTTAAAGGAAGAGGTGTGGTTCTGAAAAGAACCTGAGTGGTAACTCGACGTTTCGACCAGTATGCTCTGGCCGTATACTGCCAGAAACCTGATACATGGTGTCACCGCAAACCTATATTGATTCACCCACCATGCAAAGCCTTAAGTCTTATTTAAAAAAGGGCCCCCTAGGGCCTCAACTGATGATTGATAACCCATCGTATAACTTTTGATACACTGTATGGTTTTTGTGCATTGCTCATTGTCTTACGGCTGATCGCAAGTTACGATGAGTTTGGTGAAATCGATTGGACAGGGGCTCATGGACATGACATTAAAAGCAGTGATGACTGCGTGTATGCCGGCGGCAGCGAAACCATCATTGTCGACCGACGGCGTGATCACAGATGATGCTCCTGAGGCAATGCCAAGCTGTCCTGTCCAGTGAGTCACGGGCGGACAGTGTGGATGGGTAGGGGTAGGGGCATGGCTGGGTGCACCGTGAGTGTATAGCTATCGCCACCTTGGGGGTCTGTGCCACTAGGGGTTCCCTCTGTACACGTTGTCACACACGTTGCTATCATATATATAATAATTATAGGCACATGATTGTTTTCGCTTGGCGGACATCATACGAACATGAAGTCCTCTTTGAAGGGCTGGTTGACAGTGTAGTGGCCGTCTCGCTGCCTCTGCAGCCACTTCTTGAGCTCCGAGACCACAAATACCGATGACGTCAGGACGACCAAGAAAAGTAAATCTGAATGGAGACGAGGGGAAGGGGAGCAAGGATATAACGATGGGTTGCAACAAATGGCAACCATTCTTCAGCTCCCAGCCCTGAGATGGAAAATGGCTATATATTTTTTTAAATAAATAAATAAATCAGCTACTGTATGATACAATTGAGAAGGCCTTTAATCTAAGCAGGACCCTTTAAAAAAAATCAGAGCTGACATTTATTGGGGTATAAATGTCAATTGTTAAAATTTAATGTTTTCATGATTTTTTGATAAATTGAAAAATATAAATCCATTAAAAAAAAGGGGGGAACACAGACTATAATCAAGTTAAGAATATTTATGGGCACCCCCTTCTAAATGTAATTTGCCAAATGCCACATTTTAAATGGCTATAGATTTTCTCTTTGTATGTAATCGAAAAAGGGTTAACGTGAGAGCATGATTGTGTATTTAAAAAAAAAAGGGGATAGCCACTTGTACAAACGACACTGGCGTGGAACCAACTCCCAATAGAAGTGGTAAGTAGTAGGCTGACACCACCTGAGGTGTTTCAAGCAAAGATCAAGAAGAGCCCCCTACGTTTGGACTCAATACCATTTTTACCCTCTCCTTACCCGGTGCTAGCTTTGTACTAATTTTTTTAAATTCCTGTTGAATTTTCCTTTTGAAATGTTCTACTTACAATCAAATGTGTGCAATTTCGTTTAGAATTATTCATTTGTTATAATGTTATCTATTTCATTCTTGTATTTTATCTTTAATTTGTACTTTTATTGATTCAAATTTAAAATGACTTATTTGCATACAGATGAGAAATATTATTTTTATGTTTAATGATCCGATTCCTGTAATTGGCGGTCCTTCCTTCGTTGGATGCGGTAAATAAATAAATAAATAAATAAATAAATAAATAAATAAATAAATAAATAAATAAGTAAATAAATAAATAAATAAATAAATAAATAAATAAATAAATAAATAAATAAATAAATAAATAAATAAATAAATAAATAAATAAATAATCAATTTGGTCCTGCACTGTATCGCCTTCAGAAAAAAAAAATTGATTCTGCGGAATGTTTTGTTACCAAGGCAACATCAATGTATTGAGGCCAACACGTGGCATCTAGGTTGATAGGTTTCCCCCTCACCCGCCCACAGATCAAACAAACAAAACCAATTATGTGAGCGAGTCGCGAGGCCAACGCATCTGTGGCCACGAAGCTGTACACCCTTTGGCCTTGAATGGTTCAGTCTATTAAATGCCATTGAGGGTGGAGCGATAAATGAAGTATAATGATCAATCAGTTACATTATAGTGTGAGTGCCCATGCAAGCGCAACTGGACATGCATGCATCTGTAAATGTTTTTTTACGGGGACTCGAACTCGATACCTCTGGTTGGTTCTCCTGCCAAATATCGTTGACTTTTCTGGGAAGGCTCCCTAAAATCAGGGGCCAATTTCATTGAGCTGCAAAATTTGCGCATTAAGCATGAGCAGTCACGATTCCTGCGATCACCTCGCCAACCAGAACTTCTATTGTACAGAATAGTGGAATGCACAAGTCAAGAACAGTTTGTAGTCCTGGGGCAAATTGCATAGAGCCGCTTAAGCGCCAAAACAGGCTTAAGCATAGAATCCCCTTGCCTACCCAAACTTCATTATTGTTTCATGCTTAGCAAAGGAGAGTGAAATACAAGTCAGAAGCAATGAACATCAAACCGCAGGACAATTTGTAATCCTGCTTACACAAGGAAGACTTTTTCTGCTTAGCGGATTTTCACGCTTAAGCGGCTCTATGAAATTGGGCCCAGCGCTGGATAGCTCTGCTCCCAATTCCAGAGTCGTTTAGGTGTGAAAATCTGCTAAGCAGGAAAAGTCTCCCTTGTGTTAATGGGATTACAAACCACACTGTCATGTGATGTCATTTGCTTTTTGACTTGCATTCCACTATTCTTTATTTAGCATGAAACACAAAAGTGAAGTTTGGGTTATCTAGGTGATCCAATGACTTTTTGTGCTCAAAGCAAATGTTGGCGCTTAATCAAATCTATGAAATAGACCAGTAGACCCCTGGTGTTTAATGCGCTTATACATTCAACCAGACATGTGAGATGAAATCCCTGCTCCAGTCAAATTTCCATTGCTAATTTCATCAAATTGTTGAATTTCAGTCAGTTTTCTCTTTCTTTACCTAAATTGTTTGACCCCCCCCCCCCAAAAAAGAACCTCATCTGAATGAAACAAAAGATCCCTTGTTTCTTTGCATACAAAGTAAAGAAAAAGCTGTTGTATTTGTATACACAAGTACATGAATCTAATGCGTTTTTCCTTGAGGAGCCAAACGTGCTGATATTGATTTTGTCGGTCATTGTTTTTACATGACCTGATTGATTCAAGTTCAGTTAAAAAAAAAAAACCCTGATCCAAATCAATATAGGCCTTGGTGTTGGAAACAACTTCCACATGTTAGAGACGAAGGGGTGTGTCATTATAAATTGATTCCAAACCAATGTTTTTAATGAGCTACCCATTAAATATGCACGGTGCTGCATCCATGGCTACTGTACACAACAGCAACAAGACATTCCAAGCAGAGGAACTGATGGTATATATGAGAATTGGTCCTGTCAAATTTCTTTGCCCACGCACAGCTCGAAACGCTGAGTTACCGCCTCTTTTCAGAGCCACGCACTCCTTCTCAGAAGAGATGCGTTACAAGGTGTCCCCGCAACCCTTCCACTTGGTACTTCCACCATGCAAACCTTTAAGTCTTATCCAATTTCCTTTGTTATTTTTATAAACCGTTGACAAAAAAAGTCCTTTTTCTTTTACTTCAATCCTGTGGGATGAATATTACTTGGAAATTTCCCTGCCTACTTCTTCTCGTTTCTCTCTTCAAATTTTATTTAGAGGCTCTGAGGTCTCAATACTAACAAAAACCTTTCGCAACAACTTTTGTCTTTGAATAATTTGCAGAGCTCAGGCATTCAACGCCCTCCCAACATCCTCTCCCAACAACTGGAGCTAGTTGTAATGTTTCTGTTTTTGTTTGTTTAGTATCTAGTTGTGCTTATTGTGTAACAAGGTTTTTGTTTAGTCAAACAACTTTCAAACAAATTGAAAAAATGTTGACTGGACCAGGATTTGAACCAAAGACCTCAGGTTCTGCCTACCATTACCCTTCCCATCTGAGCTATCCAGCCCTTAGTTGGTGGCCTCCCTAAAATAGTCCACTAGTCTTTGCCAGGGTGGGGGGGGGTGCCAGTCAGAAGCAATTCAACCATAAACTGCTGGATATCTCCTGGAATCCACACACCAGAAGTCTCGGGTTCAAATCCCGGGGTCCAGTCAAACTTTTCTATCCCATTCTTTCAAGGTTTTCTTTACAACTTCACTTGTATTGGGGTCTATTGTAGTGGTTTTCACCACAATGCCAGCTCCACATCTTGAGACGACCAGTGCTTGTTCAGAGATTAGTGCGATTTCACCACCATCTCCCATCCATTATCCTGTCATCCAACTGTACATAATGTGTGGTCTTTCTATTTGCATCTGCCATGGTGACAACTAGTGAGCCAGAAATTAAGCAGCCAGGCACACAGGGGGGCAGGGCCTGTGTGTATTGAACAGACAGCCAATATGCCAGCCAGCCGACTGAACAAACATAAATTAGCCAGAACAGCAATCTTCTGTCCACTCAAAATTCTATTCCAAATCCACAGGGCAGACGCTTCCTACCTTAAAAGCCACTGCGGCTCATTCGGCATCCGTTTCACCCGTCCACTATGCGCACCGCGACGGGACCAACTTACGGTAGCCGGGCAAAATCCTGCAGGAAGAGCGTGCGGGCACTACGGCACTCCGTAAGGAGGAAGCGAGCAAGGCAGGGGGAGGTACTCACCGTACGCCGTCAAAGCCTCGGTTTGAAAGATCTTCTGAAGAGGCGGGAAGTAGATGACGGCCATCTGGCCCATGATGGATCCCACCACGGCGTACAGAAACATGCGATTGGTGAACAGACCGATGGTGAAGATTGACTTGGTCTGAGACAGAGGAACGGGAAGAGAAGATTGGGGATGAGCCTAAAGTTTTGTTCGGCGGAAATGCCAAGTGGAAGGTTTTTCTTTGACCCAACCACCTACTGTACTATCTCGGAAAAAAAAAGTCGAAATTTAAAAACAACGAAAATTTTGAGTGGCCCCTAAACTTAATAAATATTACATGAGAAAGTTATGAACCTGCCCCAAGATTGAATGACACTTCTATTGTGAAATTTACTGAAACATCTCAAAACTGACCTATCAATTTCTGATGAGAACGTTATGGATCTGCCAATAGACTAATTTACATTTCTAAGTATTGGCCGTTCACCCTGCTACCCCCCCCCCCCAAAAAAAAAATGGTGGATTTGTTTAGATCGTGATTTCAACTCCACGTTTTTTGGTGCGTGTGGACACAATGATCGCGATTACCAGCGGGATTTCAATGGCGATTCGGACTCCACTGAAAAATGCGCCTTTTCTAAATAATCAAGACTATTTGTTTATAAATGGAGTGTGGGTGATGCTCCACAGAGAAAGAAATCCTTTAGGTTTTTTTTAAATCCCAGTCAACTACCCCTGTTCTGACTGACAGGAAGTGCTGGGCTGGCCTGCATATGCTACCCTCAAGAAGAACGCAGGCACTGTTTGAACAATGCTAAGCAACAATCAGGATTTGGGTTTGTAATTAGCATTAATTGCACAGCCTTTCTTTTTTTCTTGAGGGCGCCCTTCGTGTGGCTGCCTAGGTATTTTATTTTAGTTCAGCATCCCTATTTGCAACATTCTAAATTCCTCATATAATGAGGGTGTAGTCCCACAACAATGGAAGAAAGCCATTGTAGTACCGATACCAAAATCTAACCCCCTAATGTCAATAAGCTGCGCCCTATTTCACTAAAACAGAGAGTTTTGTTTAATACCGAATGGGTTTTGGATGATATCAACAGTAAGATAGATCTTCAGCAATTCGGTAACATTAAGGGCATAAGTACGGCCCATTATCTGGTGAGTTTGCTCCATTTCCTACATAAGGATGCTGACGGGTTGTGCAATGTGAGCACAATGGTGTTGACTGACTTTTCAAAAGCTTTCGATATGGTTGACCACAGACTAATGATTGAAAAGTTCATCCACCTGGGAATGTGGAGATCAATTGTACCTTGGTTGTGTAGCTTTCTCGGAACTAAACTGGGACCTATCGGGTTTCAGGTAATCATCAACGATGCTACTATCGATGCTCCTAATACTGTCAGGTGTTGGAAATATGTTGATGACTTAACACTACCGGAAAATCGTTTTCATCGGGGTAACAGCCAACTTCAGGAAACCCTTGACCAATTTAGTCACTGGACCGATGATAACAAACTTCAACTCGATCCAACTAAATGTCAGGCCCTCCAGGTTTGTTTCAAACATAATGCTCCTACACCTACTGTTCTCCAAATCAAGGAAAGCCCCCTCCTGTACGTAGATCAGGCTAAAATACTCGGGGTCTGGCAGGCTCAGGCAGGCAGGCAGGCAGGCAGGCAGGCAGGCAGGCAGGCAGGGCAGGCAGGCAGGCAGGGCAGGGAGGCAGGGAGGCAGGGAGGCAGGCAGGCAGGCAGGCAGGCAGGCAGGGCAGGCAGGCAGGTAGGGCAGGCAGGCAGGGCAGGGAAGGCAGGCAGGGCAGGGAAGGCAGGCAGGCAGGGCAGGCAGGGCACGCAGGCATGCAGACAGGCAGGCAGGGCAGGTAGGCAGGTAGGCAGGCAGGCAGGCAGGGCAGGCAGGCAGGGCAGGCAGGCAGGCAGGCAGGCAGGCAGGCAGGCATGCAGACAGGCAGGCAGGGCAGGTAGGCAGGTAGGCAGGCAGGCAGGGCAGGCAGGGAGGCAGGCAGGCAGGGAGGCAGGGAGGCAGGCAGGCAGGCAGGCAGGCAGGCAGGCAGGGAGGCAGGGAGGCAGGCAGGCAGGGAGGCAGGGAGGCAGGCAGGCAGGCAGGGCAGGCAGGCAGGCAGGCAGGCCGATAATTTTGGCATGGGGTTTGACGTCTTACCTGTGACCGACTGCCGAGTGCATTGAACATGTCAAAGAAGACAAAGCAGGTGAAGGTCATGGTGGTGTCCCTTGGGGTAATGATGTTGTCTCGCATCTGTTGAAATAAAGAAAAAAAGAAAAAGATAACGTCTGATACATGTAATTCAGTGAGGGGCTAGCCCTTACTTGACATCCAATTAGCACTGAACGCTCAGTGCTTTGCCCCAAATCACCTGCTCCAAGGAAAGACCAGAGTGCGTGTCTGTAACACCCACAGTCAATTTCATCAAACTCCTCGTCACTCACAATCGATCGCAAGACGACGAGCAATCAGACGATGGATCAGGAAGGTCTTGTGAAATCCATCCCTGCTTTTATAAAAAGACTATTAGCTTCTGGGGATAATGCATGCGGGGGGGGGGGGGGGGATAGGGTGTGGCTTTCAAGTTCAGTTGTCAATTGGTGAAGGTGTCCGTACAAGTCTGCACAAGAAAACCAGGAGCTGCAGGTTCGAATCCCACCTGAGCCACCAGTGTTTTAAAAACAAATTATAATTTGTAGACCTGTTGCGGAGAATCGTATATAGAGACTAGAGAGTGAGTGAGTGACGCTGACAGGAGTTGGAAAACAAATCTATGTGCTTTTTCCAAGGGACCTGACTGCATGCCTTTTGCGAAAGGCACTGCGAGGATTGACACGCCAGGCCCTGGGATTTTCAAAAACTAGGAGGGCCTGACGCTTCCGATCCTAGCAGGACCTTTCCTCAAAGGCACAACACCTAGCAGTCAGGCATGAACCTGTTGCATGATATTACAAACATTATAATAATCTTCAGCCGGTTGTGGTTGCTGACAGTTCGCCCACACAAGGGCACAGGCATGGTCTAGTTCAGGGTTACTTGGTGGGGAGGGAGGGAGGGGAAAGTCACAACAAAATGTCGCCCTTGCAAAATACAAACAAAGGTTGGCAGTCTCTTTCCAAGTGTAAATAGCAGCCACGGACGCAGGGGGGGGGGTCCATTTTAAGGCAGAAGCATCTCGCATCGTACCACGACACAATGTCATCTCACACAATATTACCCTGCATCCACTTTGTGCGATTCCCCGAGCTGCCGTAGCCAGGTTTACAACGGTTGGTTGTTTGCATATGAATGAAGACGGAGGGGGCATGAGAATCCCTGGAGATATACGGCAGTCAATGGTTGAAATGCTTCTGACTCGCGCCCCCACCCCGGCAAAGACTAGTTGACTGTTATTACGGAAGGCCACCATCTAAGGGCTGGATAGCTCAGATGGCAGAGCACTGGTATGTTAATCCAGAGGTCACGGGATCAAGTCACGGTCCCATCATTGTTATTTTTGGGGGATTTTATGAATGTCGCCCGATACAAGGCCCCAAAAGGCCTCTCAAGGTGAGGGCTTTTTTTATTGGCCATTTTTATAAATACAATGGACAACTGTACTTTCTTGTGTTTTTTTGGGGCAAGCATTGAATGTTGTGCAAGCCTATTAAACATTAAGTGGACCTATGAGGGGCTAATCGAATTAGATTAAGCAAAATTGCTTGTCAGTGCTAGGAAATGTCAACCATTCACTTTATTCATTGGGTTATTTCTTTTTCCTTTATACCGGTAGTTTCTTTTCCAGAATTGGGCCTGAGTTTGTGGTGGAAACAAATTACGAGGATTCGGGAATTCCAACAGGATTTAAATCACACAAGGGCCATTTCCACTGTACCCCAAACTCACGATTCTTTGGATCACAACTTGAATTGTGCGGACTAAAAAAACCCCCACGATTATTAGTAAGATTAATCTCGCAATTCAGACTCCACTGGTATTAGTGAGAACTTTACAAGAGAATTGCGGCGGATTTTTTTTGCCAAGGGGTGTGTGTGGGAAAGCTCCGCTGAATCACACAAGTTTTTTTTTTATCCCACAATGCAGCACTTGCGCTCTGACAGACAGGAAGTGCCGTGCTTGCGTATAACGCTGTGGCTGTTGTTACGGCAGTCGTCCGTGTGGTTCCCTGACTTGATTGTATTTCGTCAGCATTGCAGGCTGGTTGAACCAGTCTATTAGCTGATAGTCTGGTTCCAAGAGCTAAACATCCTGACAAATACTGTGAAGTCAGGGAACCACACGGACGACTGCCGTAACAACAGCCACTGCGTATTTATAATGTCTCCCTGCAAGGGCCACCCCCATAGAAACACGCACTTTTTGACCACAACTGGCTTATGGATGTGAGCACCCAAAAAAAACCACTCACCGTTTTTTTGATTGCGATTCAAATTGCGATTATCTGCACAGTAGGAACGATCCTTTAATAAGCGCATTGGTCAGTTTCTCTCCTATCAAATTGGGTCCGCTTATCAAATGACGGTCAGACAAAGAGACCGACTTCCCACTAACTAATTCATCTCGGTTTTTTTCTCGATTTAAAAGAAAACAAATTATAACCTTGTCCTCCCATGGTGCATTCCATGAAGTGATCTCGGGTTACTACGGAGACGGGCAACCCCCCCCCCCCCCCACCACCTCCAACTGAGCAAAAGTTTGGCCATTTATGAACCTATGATTGCACCGCAGCACTGAGATTAAGTCTACATGTGCTCCTAATTAAGGCCCCAGGACGAAGAAAAAAAAACAGCCGGCAAGAAACAAACCGATCAATTCTCTATGACAGCAAACTACACAGTCAAACCATGGTCAAACCAAACCAAACCGTGCCCACAATACTATGGTTGGAATAACAACAGGTGGGATTTTCTTTTTACTGACTTGAAGAAAATAAACTGCTATACAGATGGAGCCTTTTTTTATAATTTCTAGGAAAACGTCAGACATGGTTACAAATTATAACCACTGATACGAGCGGACAAGTGAATGGGATTTTTTTTTTCTAACACAAGAATGCTTAAGACCGATTTGCTGAAGATGTTTGAACACGCTGGTAGGGACTACGCTGTGTCTATTTGTGTTCTATGACCTGAGACAGAGCATTGAGCCAGCCTGATATGCATGGGCTGACGGCCCGACTGGCCAACTGTACAAATGGATGGATAACTGCTTTCCTGTGTTTGAGGTGGGCTATTCAAACAAGCTGTGTGTACCAGTCTATGTAAATAGTTACCCTCCCCAAATGCACAGAGCTACTGCAAGTTCTAGTGGTTGCGATTCAAATGGGTCCCATCATGTGGTATGACAAATCAGAATCGTTAACTGAATAACAACATCCAGTACCTGAGGCCTAGTAAAAACCACACTGACATGAATATATTAATCAATGCGCAATAATTTAAATAATATGAATGATTTACATATGCAACATGATGCAAATCTTAAAGCAAGCTGTCTGGTAAAAACCACACTGGCATGAATATTTAGTTCATTAATCAATGCACATTAATTTAAATAATATGAATAATGTATATATGTAAATTGGTACCAATCTTAAAAGCAAGCTGTCTGGTGAAAAACACATGGCATAGTGAAAACCACGCAGACATGAAAACATAATTCAAAATAAATATGAATAATTTATAGGTGATATACAAAAATGTTGCAAACTGCTTACTGACTAAAATTACAAAAATGTAAATCTTAAAATTTAGTGGGCCTGACGTTTCGATCCTAGCAGGACCTTTGAGAAAGGTCCTGCTAGGATCGAAAAGTCAGGCCCACTAAATTTTAAGAATAATTTATAGATGTAACATGATGCAAATCTTCAATCAAATTGTCTGGTTTCTGAAAGCACTTTGTCAGAAAGCAGAAAACCTTGTCTTTCCTGACTTCTAAAGAAGCTATGAAATTGTCCTATTCACTCTCTTCCCCCTTCCTTCGTGTACATGTATCTGTGTTGTCCTTGTCACTCTGCCTTTGAGAAAGGTCCTGCTAGGATCGAAACATCAGGCCCACTAAATTTTAACATTGAAAAGAGTAATCCAGCTGAATTCTGAAGAAAAGGAGTCAAAATCTTGCTTGGGAAACCTGCTTTATATATCATCATCCACAGAGAGACATTGGGTTGTTAATCCGGAGGGAGGGGGTGCACTGAATTCACAGCCAGCAAATAAGGGTTGGTATATGAGTGAAGATTTCTCGAGAAATACAGCATCCCAGACCGTAAGATGTCAACATGAGGATCCTATCATGACCATCTACAAACTGTGTAAATTAGAAGGAAATCTGTTGACATTGATGTTTTCTCATCTTCCCAATGTTGTATTGGGCCTTTAAGAATTAAGCACCCCCACTTCCCTAATGTGGTATAGAACCTAGAGTTAGAACGGGAAATAAAAGTGGAGGCTGGGTACATTGTACATGTGTTGCTTCATGGGGAAGTCTTGCGGTTAGTGGTGCACCAGCAAGTTCATGACCGCTAAAAAAATGTGCAGGAGGCAAAGGAAAAAAATTAACAAATAAAAAGAATAAATTCCCAGTCCCACAACACAAAAAGGGGCCACATCAAAAGTCTTCTTTGTTTCTCCTTTCCATCAAGCCAATCCTTCCCCAAATATATATTTTTTAATCTTTTATCTGAATGCAAATGATGAATTATAAAGCAACATTTCGAGCCTAATGTGGCCTTTCTAAAGGCAAAAGAAAAATGTGGGTTTTGTTTATTATTACTTATAGGGAAATTGTACATTTTTATCTATTTCTTTTCTTCAAACATGAATGAGGATTTTGTTTTTACGCTTGATAAAACTAACTAGGAATTTTTAACAATTTTGAAAAATGGCAAAGAAACCTGTGATTGGACCACGAAACCGAGATCTCTGGTTAAGCATACCAGTGCTCTTACCATCTGAGTATGATGTATCCTTAGATGGTGGCCTTCCCTAATAGTCAACTAGTCTTTGCCGGGGTGGGGTGCCGGTCAGAAGCAATTCAACCATTAACTGCCGTATATCTCCAGGGATCACATCCCTGCTTTCATTCAGATGCAAACAACCAATTGTTATAAACCTGGCTACAACAGCTCGGGGATCACATGAAGTAAATGCAGCTTCCATTCAGAAGCCCCCCAAAAAACCAATTGTTGTAATGGCAACATGAGTTCAGGGTTCATACAAAGCAGTGTGTATTGGATGTTTCGTTGTACATTATCTTATGTTTTCACACGGACATGCAGATATTTACAGTGCTTTAGATTGATTCCCAATGCAAATGTGTGACCCATGGAACCTCAACATAGTGCTGAGCAAATTATCGGTTGCAAACTCAGGCTCACAAAATTCCAGGAGCAACCACTCAGGCTCACAAAATTCCAGGAGCAACCACTGACCTGAGCATACTGTTCTGAGTTCACCGGGGTTTTCTTCAGAACCCCACATCAACACAAAAAAGTCATGTTCTCGCATGGCGTCACCGCAAAGCCACCCTTGGACAGTTCCCCCCCCCTCCTTCCCAACGTGTTCTTGCAGTAGGTGAGCGCTGTGAGTCCCCCACTGTTAGTGCCAGCCCCTGGGGCTAAGCCAGTGGTCCTGACATTCTACCCAACCAGACGAGGGACAAGTGAAGTGACGCCTCCCCAGACAGTGTCTTGGAGCGACAGTGGAAATTTCCGATACCACATAGGGCGAGTCACTCTGAGTGTTAAAAAAATAAAAAAAAAATAAAAAAATAAAAAATAAAAAATAAATAAATAAATTCAACCAGTCTGTGGTGTGACCTCTCCCTCACCCCTTCCTGCTCTGACTGTGGCGGCTATTTCATGGGAACTGTGGGTGCGATCCAGTCTCAAACTCTGCATCTCAAACTGGGAGGTGACCTACTTCACAACTTTGATGGATCACCTTGGGTCTCTCAGTCTTAAAAAAAAAAAGACGACCCACCTCGGGGTTCAAAATCATGCTGGAAAAATGAACTTTTTTTTTTTTTTTTTACAAATGACGCCAAACACAAGGCTCCAAAAGGCCACTCAAGGTGAGGGCTAAAAATGGAAACGGAACCAGGAGCATGATAGATCAGGAGGAAGAAAGATAAGCGTTTACATTTTGTTTGAGTTCAGACAAGTTATAAGAAAGGTTGCAGGTAGAGAATTCCACAGTGAAGCCGTGCACAGGAAGAAGCTAGAAGAGTATCGCACAGTATTGGTTTTAGGCGCCATAACTGCATATGGGCTGCATAGAGACATCCATGATCAGGAAACTGATGCACGTGATTCCAACTATACACAAATAGCAGCGGTGCAGACTTTATTCACAATCCTGTGACCCATGGAGCATCAAGCTAGCATGTCTGCAATATACCAAACTCATTCAATGAGCAGTTTACCAGCTGCCACCGCAGACTCTTCAACCTCCAGGAGAAGCCTTCAACCCTGCCCTACCTCCTGCCTACACATGCTCTATAAAAGCAGCTGGTCTCAAAGTTATAGCAGTGTTTCGGAGAACGCCTTGCGGGAATGCATTCCACCAGGATGATAGTAATCTAACAGACTTCCCATTCGTGTTCTCACAATGTGTATTATAATCATTTTTGCGGAATTGTTTTGTTAATAAGCCAGAGGTCCATTCAAACCAGTGGTCTAAGGTTGACTTCCTTGTTGGGTCAAATTTTCTGGGCTATTTCCTGAATGCTGTGATAAAAATACACAGGGGGAGGGGATACATTTCAGTATCAGTGTCAGTTCATTTTCCAGTTTTTCTTAACAAGTAATATATTACCAACAAGTAATACATTGATATACAAAAATGTTGCAAACTGCCTAATGCTGACTAAAATTAAATACCGAAATGCAAATCTCAAACATTTAGTGGGCCTGACGTTTTGATCCTAGCAAAACCTTTCTCAAAGGCCTTTCTTTCTCAAGGAGATGCGATTGCGTGATTCACGGTTGGGGTGCAGGCGCCCTTCAGGTTTTAGGGTTTTAACAAATAAAATTGAGCAGCTTGCGCCTTGAGATACCAGTTTGACATAAAAATAAATAATAATACAAAAATAATACCATAAAAAAAAACCCCCAAAACCGGCATTTTCTGATAATCCGGAAAATTTCCGGAATTCTTACATCCCTGCTGACTGGCTAACTGTACAAATGGATGGATAATGGTTTCCAATGTTCCCTCTCAAATGCACAGACATTCAAATGATGGGATCCATCATGACGTACGACAAATTAGAATCGTTCCCTTAAATAAACACATTCAATGAGCTGAGGCATGATACGTGGAACCACACTGACATGAATAAATAAATACGTGCACATTTATTTCAATGATATGAATAAGTCATACATGTACCATGCAGCAAATGCATACATGTATGGATACACACATGCAAGTGACTACAGGTACATATTTTGTGACCTGGTCTGCAAAAAAGGGTATTAAGGGGCGCTATGCTATAACATGTAAGGGGCTGTTCTATGAGGAGAGGGTGACAAAAAATCAAATTGTGATTTAATTTTTTTTTTTTTTAGAAAGATAGCTTCAAAGGAACATAACTGTTGCTAGGGGCATGCAGGAGAGTTTCTTTTTTGCAAATTTCCTTTTCCACTCTTGTAATATTATGTTTAAAGGGCTGTATCTCTGAAAGCACTTTCGTAAAGATCATACAATATGAATATGCACACATCGGTATATCTCTACAGAATGCAAAATGCCATGGGTTCAAACCTACACCAAATTAAAGCTTATAATGTAACCCATTCAGCTATGTATATAACTGAATTTTCCAATTTTGGCACATAATACACATTTATGTGGAGCTGGTCACATTTTCATTTTCAATTTGTTTGTTAATTTTGTGTTACATGTAGCTTGACCTACAGCCTCAGGGGAAGACTTTTGTCAACACCATCCAGGAAAGGAATGAAACACAAACCAAAAACAAACCGTAGAGAGATCGAGAGAGAGTTTGTCTATTTGTCTGTTTTTGTTTGTTGTGGTGGTTGTGGTTTCATTTACTTGTTTGTTTGTTGGAGTGGGTGCGTGTATTTGTTAATTGACGTTTTAGTTGGTTTGTCTATTTGTCTGTTTTTGTTTGTTGTGATGGTTGTGGTTTTGTTTGATTGTTGGAGTGGGTGGGTGTGTTTGTTTATCAATTAATGTTTAAGTTGGTTTGTTTGTCTGTTTCTTTGTCAATATTTCAGTCTGTATGATTTTGTTTGTTATGGTGGATGTGTTTTTTTTTGTCTGTTGGAGTTTGTTGGAGTTTGTTTTATATTGGGAGACAGGTTGGGGTTGTTTGGTTTTTGTTTGCTTGTTTGTTGGTTTGTTCATTCACTCATCCATTTATTTGTCTGTCTGTTTGTTTAATCATTGACATGTCTGTTTGTTTGTGTTTGTTTATCAATGTTTTAGTTTGTTTGTTTGTTTGTTTGTTGTGGTGGTTGGGGTTTTATTTGCATGTTTATCTGTTGGTGGGGGTGCTGGGGTGTTTGTTTGTTGGTCACCTACCTCCCTCCAGAAGACCCACAGCGTCCCACAGACAATGATGAAGGCGGACAGGACCACATTGATGAGGAGTGAGCTTGTTATCATGGGATCCTTGACACGCCGTGGCCCCTTCCTCGTGATATCCTTGTCCACCGGTTCCTTGCCCAGACTACCAGTGAAAAAAAAAAAAAAAACACGTGGTATTACACAGTGATACAGTGAGCTTTGACTGGTTCCTTGCCCAGACTACCAGTGAAAAAAAAAAAAACACGTGGTATTACACAGTGATACAGTGAGCTTTGACTCTTTGAGCTTTGACTCTAAGTGAGCTTTGTTTTTCCTTTGACCTAAGACTTAGATTTGCATTTTGGTCATGTTGGTCAGTAAGCAGTTGGCAACATTTTTTGGGGCAGATTACTCTGAGTCTTATTTTCTTGTTACAAATGCAGCAGACATACCGAGAAACTGCAGTCGAAGGCCGCTTACTTACTGCCGTTTTCCTTGCAGCATAATTGTTGTGATAAGTCAAGTCTATTTCCGCTTCTTCGCCACATCAAAGGGTGACCGTATTCAAATACAAGCAAAACTGTTTCCAATGTTTCAAAAGTGATTCTCGTGGCTACCTGTGTGTAAGAGACAGTTTATTGTTTTTCTTGCAACTTAATTGTTGTGATAGCTCAAATCTATGTATGGTTCTTCGTCACATCAAAGGATGACAGTATTCAAATACAAACAAAACTGTTTCCAAAATTTTGACCAAAGTGATTCTTGTGGCCACCTCTGTGCCAAGACTCTGTCGTCTTCCTTGCGACATAATTGTTGTGATAGGCCAAGTCCATTTCAAGCTCTTCACCACATGAAAGGTTGACGGTATTGAAATACAAACAAACTGTTTCCCCAAATTTTGACCGAGTGATTCTCTTGGCTACCTCTGTGCCGGGGGTCCGTCCATGATGATGTTAATCCATAGGATCTGCATGGCGTTGAGTGGGTTTGGAAACTGCAGCAACGTGGACAGAGCTATCAGAGACAGTGCCGCTATGCTCCTGTCCACGAGAAATGAAAAAAAAAAAACCTCCAGTAACTCTCCAGTTTGTTTCGGAACCACACTCACTCACCCCCCCCCCCAAAAAAGCAACATTGTGTCCCGCAAACTTCCCCTGAAATCAGTCAGAGGTTACTCTGCATACTGACCCGTCCCTCTCTCCCGCCATCCCTCCTATCCCAACTGGCCCCTCCACCAAGCCCCCTGCTTCCCTCACCCATGCTGCAAACCGACCTGTCCCTCTCTCCTGCCATCCATCCTGTCCCAACTGGCCCCTCCACCCAGCCCCCTGCTTCCCTCCCCATGCTGCAAACCGACCCCTCCCTCTCTCCTGCCATCCCTCCTGTCCCAACTGGCCCCTCCACCCAGCCCCCTGCTTCCCTCACCCATGCTGCAAACTGACCCGTCCCTCTCTCCTGCCATCTATCCTGTCCCAACTGGCCCCTCCACCTAGCCCCCTGCTTCCCTCACCCATGCTGCAAACCGACCCGTCCCTCTCTCCTGCCATCCCTCCTATCCCAACTGGCCCCTCCACCTAGCCCCCTGCTTCCCTCACCCATGCTGCAAACTGACCCGTCCCTCTCTCCTGCCATCCCTCCTGTCCCAACTGGCCCCTCCAACCAGCCCCCTGCTTCCCTCACCCATGCTGCAAACTGACCCGTCCCTCTCTCCTGCCATCCCTCCTGTCCCAACTGGCCCCTCCACTAAGCCCTCTGCTTCCCTCACCCGTGCTGCAAACCGACCCCTCCCTCTCTCCCGCCATTAATCATGTCCCAACTGGCCCCTCCCCTCTCCTCTCTCCCCTACGTACGTGCTGAGCTGGAAGCGGACAAAGTTCTTGATGTTGTAGAAGATGGCCTTGCCCTCCCGGATGGCGGCCATGATGGAGACAAAGTTGTCGTCCACCAGGATCATGTCGGCCGCCTCCTTGCTGACGTCCGTGCCCGTCCGGCCCATGGCGATGCCGATGTCGGCCGTCTTCAGGGCCACGGCGTCGTTGACCCCGTCCCCGGTCATACCCACCACCAGGCCATTGGCCTGCAGAGCCTGAGGGGAAGAAGGAATGGCCAGAGAGGCCAGGGAAAGAGTTATCATCAGGCCACGAAAAAATTACTTCTGCTTCCAGCTATCCGACCGACCTTTACTTTTATACATGTTCGAAATAAAAAAAATAAACAAAATCCGGAAGTTTTATACATCCCTGATTTTAGGCTGCAACCCTGAAAAATTTATCGGGAAACAATGATGAAAAAAATTCAATGCATAATTTAAACATTTCGATAAAGAACAGCAGGCAATGCATCATATAGATGTATATACCGGTATGTAAAAACCTGTATTTATGGTTCGTAGGACCCATCCACTATAACTAGGTGTACATCCAAAGAAGTTGTTATTAATATAAGAGACAGCAGCATTAGAAGCCATTAAATGAAACCAATCACATTATTGATCCATTATTAGGACCCAGGAGACGATAACACCGAAGACTCATATGTGACCCGGCACAGCGAAATGAGGAATATCCCACCAAAACACTTTTTGAGTAAACAACGCCTGAAGTCAAAGTATTCGATTAAAAATAAATTTTTGTTTTTTTGTATTTTCGGAAAGTTAATGTATTGGCGGATATTATGTCCAAAGGATTTTTCCAAAATCCGTCTCTAAATGTTGAAAAAAACGAGGATTTTGGGGGAGTGTTTGTGTACTGTTTTCATGAAAATATAAAGTTCCTGCACTTGTGAATGGCCGCTTTCGAGGAGTTAGACTGGTGCTGCTATATTGTGTCTGGTGCCAAATGAACGAGCGAAGTCCCCTTGTACTATTTACAACAAAGATCAAACGGAAATAAATTTGATATCAATCGAAAGCTAATGGTATACTTTTTCACATCATTAGAAAATCTCAAAATCTCGAAAGTGGGGGTTATTCCTCATTATGCTGTGCCGGGTCACATACATTACCTTCACAATCTGCAGTTTGTGACGAGGACTGGCTCTGTAGAACACGCACACCTAAATTGGGAGGGGGAAAAAGAGCGGACGTCATGGCAACTGTCTAGGCAAGTTCGGGCAGATTGTGTTTTACTCCGGAATGGATTTTTAGCAAAAGTCTACACACACATCAACGTTGGCCTTTGTGATAATGGCGGATAGTTGCTGCGGGAAAATTGTGACCTAAGATGGCGTGATGAGGCATCTACTCCAAAAGTTCTTTTTGAGTAAATGAAAGTCAAAGTATTGTCAAAATGCATGTCAAAATCAATTTTAATTTGTTTGCATATTCGGAAAGTTTATGCAAGAGAATCATTTACGTAGTGTCATGGAACCACTTGCAATTTTGAATGCGTCACGTCACATAACATACAAACGCATGACGGAGCTCTGTACTTCTGTCCATAGTTTGATGGTAGTCGGGTGCCCCATGGCATTACAGTATCTTGACATTGCTTCTAATAGACACCAACCGTCTATAGGTTATATGTGACCCACTCTGCCAACAAGACCCTTAAGCCACGCAGTGCCTTTGTGCGTAATCGGCTTTTTCAACCAACAGGGGAGTTTCTTTTAAGAAATGTTGATCTTTTTTTTATGTTTTGATACGGTTGATGTCCATTCTTTCATAATCAGTTGGAGGAACCATAAAGATAAAGACGAAAATTACAGCACTTTGTGACCTTCACCCTTGCCACTTAAAATATTTAAATAGCCATTATTTTCTCCAAGAGGTGTTTCATTTTCGATGACTTTTAGAGATTACTACTGTACGTGAATTTCAATATATCTCAGGAATGGAATGTGCCAGAGAGGTCAAACTTGCATAAAAATAAAGTTCATTTCATGTTCTTTTTGACTAATGGTATACCAGTAACTTAAAATATCACGTTAGACTTCAGGGCCTTGTTTTGCAGAGCCAGTCACATATACGTCTATGGCTGTGATCACGAAAACCCTCACCCGTGGGATAAGGCAGGCCAATTCCAACACGTCCATCGACTCGACCTCCTCACCGGATATGGCCAGGCTGCCCTCGGCATAGATCCCAAGGCGACTGGCTGCTCAGGGGGACAACAAACAAACGCAATGCTGATGTCAGTGCCCGGGTCCAACAGACAGGCAGCCATCGAGCTTACCTCATGGGGGGGGGGGGAGGGCTTAATGACACATACAAGTCTGATAAGACTTGAAGGTTTGCACGGTGGAAATACTAAGTGGAAGGTTTGTGGTGACGCCATGCAGCACATCTCTTTCAAGAAAGAGTGTGCCTCTAAGGGCCACACTCCTCCTTGAAAGAGAAGTGCCACATCGTGCCACCGCACACAAGTCTATGAGAAGTGGCTGCAGCCGCTAGCCGGCGGATGCACACACACACTCACACATAATACATAGCCATAGCTACCCAATTCATTCACTGGTCCCCGAGAACATTTCTAGGGGAATCTTTCATGGCAGTGACCTTTCACCACAGTATGTCCATCTTGCTTATCTACCCTTTCAAAGCAGTGTATAGAAACGAACACGAGGCAGTGCAGGCAAATAGTCAGATGCCCTTTTTTAATCTATGGCACTGAAATGGGTGCTGTATACCACTGGAGAGACAGGGAACATGACAAAGACTGCTGCCCTGTGAGAAGAGGTACAATGTACAGAGCATTTCGATTAAAACAAATTTAAAATATTCAATCGGTCGATATGGTCAACAATCCATCGGTTTCATGACATTTGGGGATCTATTTCGTGGTCATACCTATGGCAACAGCCGTCTCCTGGGAGTCCCCGGTAACCATCTTCAGGGACACACCGGTGCCCAGCAGCGTTTCCACGGCGCCCCTCACACCAGGCCGAGGGGGGTCCAGGATGCCCACCATGCCCACAAAGGTCAGGGAACTCATGCTGTTGCCAACTGCCATGGCCACAACTTTAAAAAACAAAACCAAAAAAACCCCAAGATTACTCTGTATAATCTGCAGATCCTTCCGTACAATCTCCAGATCAATCAATCTGTGCAATATGAAGATCAATTTGTATTCTGTATAGTCTGCTGATCACTCTGCATTCCAGATAATTTGCAGATAATTATATATAATTTACAGCTCATTCTGCATTATCTACATGTGTGTACAGATCATTCTGCATTATCCACAGCTCATTCTGCCTTATCTAGAGACCATTTGGACAGTGTACAATTCACACATAACTCTGTTTATTCTACAGACCATTCTGCATAACCTATGTCATTCTATAAGATCATAAGATCATTCTGCATAACCTGTAGTCATTCTATAAGATCATCAGATCATTCTACATAACCCATAGGCCATTCTATAAGATCAACAGATCATTCTGCATAACCTGTACATGTAGGTCATTCCATAAGATCAACAGATCATTCTGTATAACCTGTAGGTCATTCCATAAGATCAACAGATCATTCTGTATAACCTGTAGGTCATTCTAAAAGATCAACAGATCATTCTGTATAACCTGTAGGTCATTCCGTAAGATCAACAGATCATTCTGTATAACCTGTAGGTCATTCCATAAGATCAACAGATCACTCTGCATAACCTGTAGGTCATTCTATAAGATCATCAGATCATTCTGCATAACCTGTAGGTTACTCAATAAGTTCAACAGGTCATTCTGTACAATGCGGCGATCATGTCGCTGATTGCATTCTCTACTTCTCCAGAGAAATTGCATTCTCTAGCCCCCCTCCCCCTCCACAATCCGGCGGGAGGTCCAAGAGCCCTTACCCCTCAGGCCGGCCACCCCCATGGCCACCGCCTCCCCCGCAAACTCGTCCCGGCACTTCTTGCTCATCCGCTGGGCCTGGCCGTGGACGCCGTAGGTCTGGCACATGGCCAGCACCCTCTCCACGGCGCCCTTGACGAAGCAGACCTCCTCGGCCCCTTCCTCCCCGCCGCCGCCGGCTGCCGCCGCCGGTCGCCGGCAGCGCACCGCCATCCACTTGGTGTCCGAGCTGAAGGGCTGCTCGGCGACACGGAGGTAGTCCGATCGCAGGTGCTCCAGCCGCATCTGTGGGGACAGACGTAGATCCGAGTCAGAGATCAGCGAGGGGGCCCCACTCCATAGGGACGCTTAAGCATCAAAAGCCTGCTTGATGAGACTTGAAGGTTTGCACGGCGGAAATAACTAAGTGGAAGGTTTGGGTTGGGGCCATGTAGCAATTCTCTTTCAAGACGGAGTGTGGCTCTGAAAAGAGCCCGTTGGGGCAAGCACGAACCTTCAAGGCCAGGGCGAGAAGAGCGCCCTCTGTCGGCTGGCCGTACAGACAATCGTTGCAGATCTCAGCATTGTTGCAGACACATCCAGCCTACAATGTAGAAAGCAATATGACACCATGAATGCAAGCATCACCTGTTAAACCAAATCAGTGGCCATGCATATATAAGAAATGAACACCATTTCCCTTCCTATGCAGACGTTCGGACAGACCTAGTCTTCACCCATTTTCCCTTGTGGCACAGTGACAGCAATAGCTCAATCTGCAAAATCAGAGGGCTTAACTTTCCATTCCTTGCATGACCCTTCTCAAAGGCAGGACCTTTCTCAGAAGGCAGGATCTTTCTCAAAGGCAGCGCCTTTCTTACAGGCAGGACCTTTCTCAAAGGCAGGACCTTTCTCAAAGGCAGGATCTTTCTCAAAGGCAGCGCCTTTCTTAAAGGCAGGACCTTTCTCAAAGGCAGGGCCTTTCTCAAAGGCAGGACCTTTCTCAAAGGCAGGGCCTTTCTCAAAGGCAGGGCCTTTCTCAAAGGCAGGACCTTTCTCAAAGGCAGGACCTTTCTCAAAGGCAGGATCTTTCTCAAAGGCAGCGCCTTTCTTAAAGGCAGGGCCTTTCTCAAAGGCAGGACCTTTCACAAAGGCTGCACCTTTCTCAAATGGCAGGACATCTCTCAAAGGCAGGACCTCTCTCAAAAGCATGGCCTTTCTCAGAAGGCAGGACCATTCTCAGATGGCAGTACCTTTCTCAAAGGCAGGACCTCTCTCAAAAGGCACTTTGCCTTTGATCAGAAGCAACGGTGCCATGGCTAGAGATACTACTGTGTCAGTTACCTCCACCACTCTGGCAATAGACTGGTTGGCATGTCCTTCTAATTCGCGGCCGTCGCACAGGACTGTCCCTTCGCTGTTGTAGCCCACACCCGTTACCTGAAAGTATGCAGAACATGTACAAGCATGTCAAAATGCTGGCCATTTTAAGATGCAATTTTTTTTAAGAGAAGAGAGCAGAACCCCAAAAAAGAAGCGATTTGAATTTCCAAGCAGTTGGTTATTATTATCATTAAATTCATTTTTAAAATGCAAATTCCATTATGCATGTTCAAATGCACTGTACATACAAATTAACAGATACAATAAAATAACAATAAAAAAAAAAAAAAAATAATGAAGCTAAAATGCACATACTGATATACAGGTATAACAATTAAAAAATCCACAGAAATAGAAAGACATTCAGTATTATACATATATATGAATGAATATAAATAAGTAAGTATTGGTGCATTAGATGAAGACTTAAATTGTAAGATAATACAACAATCAAATTGCTTAATACACCAAGCATGTAAAATGAAAATAAAAATATAAAGAGATGAAATAAAATTTGATGAAAGATTAACATTACAGACACAACAATAAGTAAAACATTAAAGTAAAGGAGTTTTCTCCATTACTTTAATGTTTTACTTATTGTTGTAAAAGCTGATGGAGACAAAGTCTCAGCCTTAGCCTCATCCTCAGCCTTAGCCTTAGCCTCATCCTCAGCCTTAGCCTCATCCTCAGCCTCAGCCTCAGCCTCATCCTCAGCCTTAGCCTCATCCTCAGCCTTAGCCTCATCCTCATCCTCAGCCTTAGCCTCATCCTCAGCCTTAGCCTCATCCTCAGCCTTAGCCTCATCCTCAGCCTTAGCCTCATCCTCAGCCTCAGCCTAAGCCTTAGCCTCATCCTCAGCCTCAGCCTCATCCTCAGCCTTAGCCTCATCCTCAGCCTTAGCCTCAGCCTTAGCCTCATCCTCAGCCTCATCCTTAGCCTCAGCCTCATCCTCAGCCTTAGCCCCATCCTCAGCCTTAGCCTTAGCCTCAGCCTCAGCCTCAGCCTTAGCCTCAGCCTTAGCCTCATCCTCAGCTTAGCCTTAGCCTCAGCCTCAGCCTCAGCCTTAGCCTCATCCTCAGCCTTAGCCTTGTCAGTAAGGGCCACACTGATGCATGACAACCCCAAAGTCAATGGACTCACCTCGGCCTTCACGCCGTCCGATGTGTAAATAGAGATGGCCGTCATCTCGTTCTTGGTCAGCGTTCCTGTCTTGTCAGAGCAGATCACATTCACGCACCCTGGCAATTCAAGACACGTGGCCACAGTATTAGGGTGGACTCAAGTGGACACAAGCCTAATATCAGCTCAATATTTCAAGTTGATACCAGCCTGACATCAGCTCAATATTTCTAGTTGATATAAGCATTAATAAGCTCAATGATTATGGTGGATATAAGACTAAAATATTAGCTCAAGTGCATACAAGCTTTTAATCAGCTCAATGTTTCCAATGAATATGAGCCTGATATCAGCTTAATATTTCAAATCTATATCAGCCTCATATCAGTTTCAGGTTGATATAAGCCTGCAATCAGCTCAATGTTTCAAGTGGGTACAAGCCTCCCACTAAACCCTGGTATGGAAGGAAGCGCCTCCCGCCCCGGCCGACTAACCTAGGGTTTCCACGATGGGCAATTTCTTCACGATGACATTCAGCTTAGCCATTCTCATGACCCCCAGGGCCAGCGTTACCGTGACGACGATGGGCAGGCCCTCTGGGATGGCGGCGACGGCAAGACTGCAAAAAAAATTTTTTAAAAATTAAAAATTGCTTAAATGTTGCGAAGTGCTTACTGACTGAAATGACCAAAAATGTAAATCTAATACATTTGAAGGGCGCCATCTAGTGTTTGGATGTTATGATGTTGGATTTTCATACCGACAACCAATCTGGGCCATTTACAATTCTGCCTTTGAGAAAGGTTCTGCTACGATTGAAATGTCAGGCTCTCCTAATTTATGTGAAATGTCTACAAAAGCTACATGACACATGTCGACAACAAAAGCAGCAACAGCAGCTCGGGCGGGAAATCCGGTCGCTGCCTGAATTGTTTTCATGAGGCACGGCAAAGCACTAAGCATTCAGTGCTTATTACGTCGAGCAGGGCAAACCCTCATTCTCCTCGACGCAGATATCATGCTATGTCTATGGGCTTAATCTGGATGGGTTGGTTTTCCTGGTTACCTACCTGACGCCTATGGTGAACATGTCCAGGAGTTTGCGGTTCTGCAGCCAGCCCAGAAGCATGATGAGCCCGATGATGCAGAAGGAGTAGAAAGACAACTGCTTGCCGAGGGTTCCCATGCTCTTCTGCAGGGGCGTCTTGGGGGCCTGTGTGGCAAAGGGGGGGGGAGACAGCACCAATGTCTAGGGTCAGGGATCGGCGTTCTTCTCGGCGAGTTGGTTTTAAAATGAGCTCTGCTGGTATTAAGGACCCAACGCAACTCTTTTCGTTCTCTGCATTCTGTGTGCCAGCCTCCGATAACTGTCCGTCACTTGAAGGGACCGAGTTTTTTACCTTACTGCAGACAAGTCACCCCTCCCAGTTGTATTTGTCAGCCTTGGCTGGCAGTCTACCACCAATACGGACCGCGGCTCATGCCTTACTTCGGACAAACCACCTCCTCCCAGTTCTAATCGTTAGCCTTGGCTGGCAGACTACCACCAATAGGGACGGAGGCTCATGTCTTACTCCAGACAAGTCACCTCCTTCCAGTTCTAAATGTCAGCCATAGCTGGCAGTCTACAACCAATAGGGATGGCATCTTATACCTTGCTTCAGTCTAGTCAACTCTCACATTTCTATTTGTCAGTCTTGGCCGGCAGTCTACTACCAATAGGGACAAAGGCTGTCCAAAAAGGAAAAGACTGGCTCTCTGCCTTTGCCTTACCTCCTCCGCCTGCATCATCCGGAAGATGTCACCGAACTGCGAGTTCTCTCCGGTGCCAATCACGATTCCCTGAAAGCCACGAGAAGAGACTCGGCTATTTAGAAGCTCCACTAACAGATTACGACGAGCGGAACAAATGATGCCAGCCAAAAAGATTAGGCGGGTCAAGAGATGAGAAGACACTGAGCCAAGGCGGACTCAGTCCAGCACTAACCTTGCCGTGACCGCAGCGGACCAGGGTGCCCATGTAGGCGATGTTCTTGCGGGTGGGTCGGCCGTTGCCTTTAGCTGTCTTGGCGGTGTGGGTCACCTTGTTGCTGGGCTTGGTCTCGCCGGTGAAGCTGGACTCATCAATGGCAAGGTCCACAGCCTGGAGGAGGATTAGCGGCCGAGGCACGCGTGAAAGGGCACTTCAATCAATGACGAATCGGACCATAACCGTAGCCATAGCTGTACCATAGCCATAACCATAGCCATAGCTGGAGCCATAGCCGTTGCTGTAGCCATAGTCATAGCCATAGTCATAGTCCTAGCCACAGCCAGTCATAGCCATAGTCATAGTCATAGCCACAGCCATAGCCATAGTCATAGCCACAGCCACAGCCATAGTCATAGCCATAGTCCTAGCCACAACCATAGCCACTGCCATAGCCATAACCATAACCACAGCCATAGTCATAGAGAGAGCAACAGCTACGCCACCTGCTTACCTCAAATAGTCTCATATCGGCTGGTACCCTGTCTCCTACGGTCAGGTGGACAGTGTCTCCCGGCACCAGACTACGGGCCAAGAAACTAGACAGCTCTCCATCCCTTACACTGAAAAAAGCAGTGAAAGAAAAATAGACCAACATTAACTCAAACAACAGAGACTGAAATCTGAATCGAAATTTAACAAATCAATGAAAAACTGAAGCAAAAAATTGGGAAAGAAAACTTAGACTGGACCGGGATTCGAACCAGAGACCTCTGAATTGAAATTGTAAAACGTAATGCACTAGCCACTTACCAGTTACACGATGGGGGCACCAGCTTGCTCAGTTGCTCAAGAGATTTTTCAGACTTGTATTCCTACAAAACATAAAGATATATGAAAACACGTCAAACTGCTTTCTGACTAAAATTCCCCAACTGCAAGTCTCAATAAAGTTGAGAAAGGCCCAGCTAGGATTGAAACCTCAGGCCTTTGAGAAAGGTCCAGCTAGGATTGAAACCTCAGGGCTTTGAGAAAGGCCCAGCTAGGATCGAAACCTAAGGCCTTTGAGAAAGGCCCAGCTAGGATTGAAACCTTAGGCCTTTGAGAAAGGCCCAGCTAGGATTGAAACCTTAGGCCTTTGAGAAAGGGCCAGCTAGGATCGAAACCTCAGGCCTTTGAGAAAGGCCCAGCTAGGATTGAAACCTCAGGGCATTGAGAAAGACCCAGCTAGGATTGAAACCTCAGGCCTTTGAGAAAGGCCCAGCTAGGATTGAAACCTTAGGCCTTTGAGAAAGGCCCAGATAGGATTGAAACCTAAGGCCTTTGAGAAAGACCCAGCTAGGATTGAAACCTCGGGCCTTTGAGAAAGGCCCAGCTAGGATCGAAACCTCAGACATTTGAGAAAGGCCCAGCTCGGATCGAAACTTACCGGTGAAATTAACCGGTGTGTGTTAGTGAGTGTCGTTTCATAAAGGAACATTATTTGTATGCACTTCCTCGACCTATTGACTCAAATGGGGGCAGGTTTCCGTCGGCAACATTTGACAGGGAAACGAGTTGGAGAATGCTGGTCAGAGAATGCCTCAAAACTTTCCTTCACTAAACAAAAAACAAACTTGGACTCACCTGCACAAAGGCTACGGTCACCACAATCATGATTGCCTGCAAATAAACAGAGAGGGGAAAACTGAATGGTATTAGACTATCCAGTGTGTTTGTTTTGTACACGCACACAAATTCCATAGGCGGTGTGTATTGAGCTTCGGTATATTGTGAATGAATGTGATAGCTTGATCTTCCACAGGTCACAGATTGGATAGGGAATGAGTCTAAAGCAACATGATGTGTTGAGGTTCCTTCACGCTTCACCGCTCCTCCAAGCCCTACAAAAAAAACCTGATGATAGTTGGAATCCAGCAGTCTCCTGACGACGAGCAGAGTACACACTGCTCGAAACGTTGAGACACCGGCTCTTTTCAGAGCCACACTCAGTCTCAAAAGAGATGATAAACATGGTGTCACCGCAAACCAATTAATAATAATTGTTTCCACCATGCAAACCTTCAAGTCTTTTCTAACATGATGTGTGTCAGTAGAAGTACATTTTTTTTATCAATGTATGCTACTACTTTTGTGCTAATTTTTATACCCTTATTCTGATCCTTCAGGTGGGAAGTTAAGCCCCTGAGACTTAAGCCCTGTCCGTATTGGACTCTTTTTTGGGGGGAAGGGGGACTAACTGAGCAAATGGGTAACTTGACCATTTTAATTCTAGTGCGAACAGCCCAAGAAGTTTTCCTCCCAGGTAACTTACCCAGCTCGAATGGGTACGTTAACCCACTGACTTCTGCCCGGTTAAATTGACCAGGTTGGTTTAACCAAGTTGCAAAGACGCAAGCAAAGTCGAGTTGTAAAGTCGTAGTCAGTGCAGACGTAACGTCTCATGCGTTTGTATTTAGCCAGTCAGTTAAGTTTTACCCATCATTGCGGTTATCTATCCACGTCGATAATCCAAGTGCGGACACCGCTAAGATTTACCCATTGGAATGTCACTCAAGGTCTCGGTAATTATAAGTCCAGTGCAAACACGGCTAAACACTCCATTAAAAAAAGTGTGGAGCCTCACACATTTGATATGCAGGGAAATCCTGGCTCATACTATAATATGCCTGTGGTGTACTGTAAGGTGTTACCTGTGTTCCTGTAGAAGCACTAAATGTATTTTTTTCCATTAACCTACATGTACCATTGCACGGGTGATAACTTACCACAGTGATGCTGACTGCGTCGTCGTACTGCCCCATGATGATGGAGACAACTGCTGATGCCAACAGCAGCATGATCAGTGGATCTTTAAACTAAACAAAACAAGACCCAAACAAATTGAAAAATGTGAAGCTGGAAAATGGAAGAGCAATGGTACCTTGATCCAGAGGTCTCGGGTTCAAGTCCCGGTCAAGTCAAAGTTTTCTTTGCCAATTTTTCAATGTATTCTTAAGTTCCCGGTCAGTTTTTTCCTTTGTTTGTTTGACGAGACCAAAACAAGTTTGACCATGTATTTTCTTATTGAAAAAAAAGGCTCCTTTGGTGATTGAAAAGGGAAACAAAAGTGAAAGATCTTCTTGACTGGATCTTACAGATTATGATGAAAATGCCTCCATTTTTTTTTTGGATAGCATAGTGAATCATTATGGATAGCTTAGTGCTATCATTATGAATAGCATAGTGCTATCCTTATGGATAGCATAGTGCTATCATTATGGATAGCGTAGTGCTATAACAATGGATAGCATAGTGCTATCATTATGGAAAGCATAGTGCTATCCTTATGGATAGCATAGTGAATCATTATGGATAGCTTAGTGCTATCATTATGGATAGCATAGTGCTATCATTATGGATAGCATAGTGCTATCCTTATGGATAGCATAGTGAATCATTATGGATAGCTTAGTGCTATCATTATGGATAGCATAGTGCTATCCTTATGGATAGTACAGTGAATCATTATGGATAGCTTAGTGCTATCATTATGGTTAGCATAGTGCTATCATTATGGATAGCATAGTGCTATCCTTATGGATAGCATAGTGAATCATTATGGATAGCTTAGTGCTATCATTATGGATAGCATAGTGCTATCATTATGGATAGCATAGTGCTATCCTTATGGATAGCATAGTGCTATCCTTATGGATAGCATAGTGAATCATTATGGATAGCTTAGTGCTATCATTATGGATAGCATAGTGCTATCATTATGGGTAGCATAGTGAATCATTATGGATAGCTTAGTGCTATCATTATGGAAAGCATAGTGAATCATTATGGATAGCATAGTGCTATCATTATGGAAAGCATAGTGAATCATTATGGATAGCATAGTGCTATCCTTATGGATAGCTTAGTGCTATTACAATGGATAGCATCTGTAGTGCTATCATTATGGATAGCATAGTGCTATCATTATGGATAGAGTAGTGCTATCATATGGATAGCATAGTGCTATCATTATGGATAGAGTAGTGCTATCATATGGATAGCATACATGTAGTGCTATCATTATCTAAGTATCTACATTTCCACAGGCATAGTGTAGTTATACCTGGCCCAGGTATTTCTTCCACAGCGGCTCCTCCTCGCTGATCTCAAAGTCGTTGTGGCCGTGGACCTTGAGGCGCTGGAGTGCCTCGGGCGTGGCCAGGCCCCCCTTGGGGTCGGCGCCCAGCCGGTGGACGACATCGTCCACTGACTGCTCCGAGGCGACGTCCGCCGACAGGTACTGCATGCTCGCCGTCGCCTCCGCCTCGGAGGTGTCGCTGTCCAGGCTTGCGGGGCGAACCTGAGAGGAACGAGGCGGAGATCGCACGATGGAATCACTTTCAAGCTGGCTATATGTAACCGTATCCCTTATGACTCTATTTTGGACGATTTTTGGTACATGCGTATGACGATCAAAATTTTGGAAAATTCTTCATTGGAGTTGGAAGAGCAGGCTAACCGGTAGAACGATGGTTAAACACCTATCTTGAATATCAAAGCCTCTTTTCATTCCAGTGCTTCCAAAACAATCCCCATAGGTAAATTATGGTAATATTGATCAAAACACAATGTTACCATTTAGTAGCAGTAGCAGCAGTAGCGGCAGCAGCAGCAGCAGCAGTAGTAGTTGCTTTAGAAACTGTATCTCGTTTGTTAATTTTTCAGTTTGATATTTGGATCAACGTGTACAAAGAAATACATGTACCAAATTCGTTAAAAATGGAGTACCGGTATTAGGGATACTATTACTGAAGCTATGTACGTGTACTTTCGAGCAAACAAACAAACAATTTTTCGAGCAAACAAAAGCCTTTGAGAAAGGTCCTGCTAGGATCGAAACATCAGGCCCACTAAATTTTAGATTAAAGTAAAGAAACGTTTGCTGGGAATTAAAAAAAAATAATAATAAATTTATTTGTATGTATAAATGAAATTTGTATTCAAATAGTGGGCACTTCGATTAGAATATCAGTGGAACTTGGGCTGGCAACCTGATCCTATTGGGCAAGGCTTTTCATGCTCAATGAGCAAATTTATGAAATTGTCCCCCTGTTCAGTAACTCGTCAGTTGAGTTGATCCTGCTGAGAATTTAGCAGGACGAGAGGAGAGCAGTTCCACTCAAATTATGCAACCATTCGGACTGCCACAAAATAAATAGGATGGGAGGTGATAATATGAGTAGCCCTATCGTCCTACGGGGGTATTGAGTTCTGGTGCAACCGGAGATTTTTAATGAGGTTACCATGCCACGCCAAAATGTAAATGAACATGTTGCAGATGTGAGTGTCTGCTGCCTTGCTTAAACTTATCTTACATAATGAGAAACAGAAGGCCTGAAGCAGTGATGCTCATTAACATTTTTTGACCATTCCATTAATAATGGGTCGATTAATGAGGGCAAGATGGCGGACAATACGAGTTTGTAATGTCAAGCCTTAGGTTGAGTTTGAACGTGGTATACAATCTATCTTACTTTTTGGACGCTGAAACGTAAATTTTGAGAACTGTTGTCGATACGTCTTCGCAGCTAGCCGCTATACCATACTACGGGGGACCACACTGCCAGTTGCGGCGCTGCCGTTGGAATCTTGCGACCCAACCGGGAGGTTTTTGCCCATTTTGGGGGGGAAATCGACACATTTTCGCCACATGGACAGTTGCACCATGGAGGAAGAAACTGTTTCTTCCTCCATGGTTGCACACAGGTACGTAGTATGTAAACCACATTTGCTGGAAATCGTGGGCCAAATGAAGCAGTATTTTTTTAGGAGTTATGCTGAACCTGCTGATCCCTATGCCACAGCACTAGTGAACGTTACACAGAAGCCTATGGGAAAAAAGCTGTAGTTATCTGTGGGGTTCCGGTCGGGAGAGCAGCGGACAACGTAGAACCCCACAGTTCTGGGGGTAACTCTGTTGATATTAAGCGTCTTCCCACTATGACTAGCACTAGCACTTTTAGCAGTAAGTACGGCCTAGTAGTACTAGTAGTAGTACTACTAGTAATACTAATAGTATGGCCTATGTGTGTCAAGTTTTGCCTGTTATATGGAATTCCAATACCCCCAGTACAAGTCAACGTTCTGCATGCATGTTTACAAAGGCATGGAGAGGTGACAAGTAAGTAAGTACATTACATCATGGAGGAATTGTGACTAATGTTCTTATTCCTCCATGATGACATACTATTCTTTAATTGTTCCCCTCGACCGTAGTGAATTTCGGCTGAACTGACTTTCACTTGCCACTCCGACGACAACGGTGGTGGGGTGGACTCCGCTGTTCTGGCAGTGGCACAAGTGCTGGAGGCAGATCTGTCGAAACCCTCACGAGTCGCTTTCGTCTCAAACTCTGGCATTCTCGGCTCTGCAGCTCTGCCCTACCATGGCAGCGTCGGCTTTTCAAGACGGCGGGAAAGCTTGTGCCGCAAACTATTCGAGGATTTAATCGTCTCTTGTGAGGGAAATTGTAAGCCTACTCAACAATTACGTCAGAGGTTACCTACCGAAAATAATATACTTGCAACGGTGTACAATATTATTTACGTATGTACAGTGTACAATACATACATACTGTACATGTACAACTACAAGGTGACATGGACTCCCAAACGTCCGGCGTGAAGGGCGCCATCTAGTGTCCGGATATTGTCACGTGGAATTTCATATCAACTTTGGCCTTATTGAGTAAGGTCCTGCGAGGATCGAAACGTCACGCCCTCGAAATTTATGTGACAAAATCTGTTGAGGTTTTCTCCGACAGAAAAAAAAACCAAGCAAAACGGGGCTGTATAGATTCACTTCAACTTGTACAAAATGGACAGTGTTGCAAAAACCAATATATATATATTTTTTTGGAAAGTTTGCACTCTTTATTAACAATTGGCTGGTAAGGCCAGTTTTACAGAATGCCACCATTTAACCCCCCAAAAGGGAACAAAAGGTCTGAAAACGGTAGTTTCTCATGATGAAATTCCAGATCCTACCACCCATGATCCTACTACATGTATACTAACCACAGATGCCGATAAAGTCCTCATGTTTCCTTTAAAACAAGAAATCCTCGTGAGATTCTAGACACTGTATCACTTGGAAACAAAAACTTTCCCCAGGACCATTGTTCATCTCAATTGATTTCATTTCAAGAAACTGTTTCAACTGAAAATACGACTTCAGAGGACCATAATCACATTGGACAAGGCTGGTTTGCAGTGACATGTATCGTGAGAATATGCAGCTCTGAATACAACCGATGTACTCAACATTTCGTCAGGAGACGAATTATTAGAACAAAAAGATTACTTCAACACAAACAAACCCAGATTGTTTCACAAGATAAACTACGGTACTAAGAAATAGGCAAATTGCCATTCCTTCCCCGTCATTTGGACTACAAAAATACAACAAATAATGTGAAGCATTCAATGCAGACAAGCCCAACCTTAATTCATACCACATACAACTGTAAACATTTTAATGCAAACACTAGGTATTAAATCACTTTTTTTTTAAATTACCAATTATGACGATGAGTGTGGTTCTGAAACAGAAGAAAACCTAATGGTGTCGAGAAAGCGTTTTTTTACCAAGTACAAATGTCGCAAGTGGTGATGTCTCCATTTTCAACTAAAGTTTGCAATCCGTCGAGTGTATCGTTATGGCAACAGGGAACCAATATTTCCCAAAAACCCTCATCAGGATAAAACTTCAAGGTGTTTTGTTAGCCATACCTGTACAAAGTCTTGCTTGTTGTTCTTTTTTTTCTTTTCTTTTTTACAAAAATGTACATACATTTGACTGAAAATGCACCAGGTAGAATAATTTGTAAAACATCTTGCCAAACTTAAGGCTGATTATTTGCATCAAATAACTGTTCCTCACATCTTAATGTTATTTTTTAAACTTTCTTTTACACCCGGCACTTTGTATCAAAATAAAGTCAATTTGGGGTTAGCGGATATAATTCTTGTAACGTTGTACGAATTAGGCCTTTCATGAAATGATTACTAAGTGAACGATACGGAAAGCTGGTTGAACCAGCTTCTCAGATGGGTGAGCGGCTTTCCATTTGGCTACGGCTTCAAAGTACACACGAGTCTATGGCAGGCTTGTGCTAGCGGCTGTGGCCAAAGTCCCATAGACTGGCATGCTTTCCTCAGCCTTAACCAAGGACTTCACCAGCGGCCTTAAGCTTTGTATATCTTTCATGTGAGCCCACTGAGGTGTATATACCGGTACAGGTGTATATATCTTCGTATAGAATAATAAGTTTTTCAAAGACTGGGTCTCAGCATTGTAGGAGAGAAAGTCAACTCAAACTAAACTTCTCAAATTAATTTGGCCCTCCCCAACACGTTTAATGCACTGGATGTCACCGCTGTTTCTGAGCAAAATCTACATATGTACACGGGACAGACACACCGTCTCCATGGTCCACACACGTTTGAGAAAACACCGGCGGGCTGAAGGAGGTCGCCGAGACGATGCCCCGATGACGCAATTGGGATTTTGAAGTAGGTCCGACGAGAGAAAGAGAGAGATTTGACGGCCGATCGACGACGGAGGAGGGCGTTGCCTAGTGATTCCTGGCTTCTTAGGCCATGTCCGAATATAATTGGCTGCGGCTTGAAGTAACACGCAACCCTATGGCAACTGGCTTTGATGACATACATAAGCTTATGTGTACTTCTAAGCGGTAGCCAATTAATTCGGACGCAGCCTATGACTGGGCGCTGCCTGGTGATTTCTGGCTTCTTAGGCCGTGTCCGAATATAATTGGCTGCAGCTTGTAGTAACACGCAACCCTATGGCAACTGGCTTTGATGACATACATAATCTTATGTGTACTTCTAAGCGGTAGCCAATTAATTCGGACGCAGCCTATGACTGGGCGCTGCCTGGTGATTTCTGGCTTCTAAGGCCGTGTCCGAATATAATTGGCTGCGGCTAGGAGTACCACGCAAACCCTATGGCAACTGGCTTTGATGACATACATAAGCTTATGTGTACTTCTAAGCGGTAGCCAATTAATTCGGACGCAGCCTATGACTGGGCGCTGCCTGGTGATTTCTGGCTTCTAAGGCCGTGTCCGAATATAATTGGCTGCGGCTAGGAGTACCACGCAACCCTATGGCAACTGGCTTTGATGACATACATAAGCTTATGTGTACTTCTAAGCGATAGCCAATTAATTCGGACGCAGCCTATGACTGGGCGCTGCCTGGTGATTTCTGGCTTCTAAGGCGATGTCCGAATATAATTGGTTGCGGCTAGGAGTACCACGCAAACCCTATGGCAACTGGCTTTGATGACTTCCATAAGTTTGTGTGTACTTCTAAGCCGTAGCCAATTAATTCGGATGCAGCCGATGACTGGGGCTCAGCTCAGTGAGGAGTCCTGGCTTCGTTTGGTCTGCCTGACTAAGCCACTATGGCTACCAGGGCAATGGCTATGTCTGTTTCTTTCTCCCATTGGGGGGCAGAGGTGCCAGTAATCCTCTTCTCTGGATGCAGCCCTAGCCGTAAAGCCACTCGACTTCGCTGGCCAGTTCCCCTACCCCCCTCCCCCATCCCTTTTTTCAATGAGTCTCTGTAAGCTGGGCCAGAGTGGGCCCGGCAGTGCAGTGCGTCGGCTGCTAGCGCCTCCGCTTGGCATCGTGCCGCCTGCTGTCTCCGCGGGACGGCTCCTTGCGCTTCCTCTTACGGCTGAGCGTCTCCTCCTCCACCTCCTCGTTCCAGTCCCTGCGTTTGTCGGCTACGTGCAAGGAAACACACAAATGAAGGTGGAATTGGATCACAGGTTCGTACCACTAAAATGGATGCAAGTGACTGACCAAGTAATTTCCTGAAAATCACCAAAAGCCAGTAAATTGTGCGACTGTGAGTGAGCGCTTACACGACCGAGAGATGCGAATGCAAGATTCACGGCAGGGGTGCAGGCGCCCTTCAGTTTTTAGGGTTTTAACCGATAAAATTCAGCAGTTTCAGATACCAGTTTAACATAAAATCAAATATGAATAAATAAATAATAAAAAATATGAAAAAAACACAGCATTTTCGGAAATCTGAAAAAAAAAACCATTTCCGAAAATACGGAAATTTCCGGAAGTCTTACATCCCTGCACAAAATCACAGTTAAGAGGTCACCTACTATTAGCTTCTGTTGTCTTCGCCAACAACTCGACGCACATTAACCCCACCCCACCACAAAAATGAACAACTTTGATTCAACTGGGACTTGAACCTGAGACCTCCGCTAATGTGTTTCAGTGCTCTTCCATCTGAGCTATCCAGCCCTTAGATGTGGCCATCTCAAACAGTCAAGCATTCAAACATTAACTGCCGTATATTTCCAGGGATAACACCCCCACTTTGAATCAGATGCAAACAACCATTAGCTCAGGGATCACACAAAGTAGATGCAGCTTTTTTAATCTAAGTAAAAAAAAAAGGAACAACTGACTGAAAAAAAAAAAAAAAATGGTTAAAAAGTTCCCAGTCAGTTTCTCCCTTATTTGTTTGACAGGGGAAAAAAGACCATGTAGACTTTACAAGTATATCTTGCCATACCTGAGGCAGCTTCCTTCTCCAGCTCGTCCCAGTCCTTCCCACTCTCCTCACTGCTACCAAGGTCCTCCTCTGCACACAGAAACCAACCCAAGAAGGTCAAACCATCAGTGAGGGGGCAGCACAATAAGGACCTTTTCCCCACAGAAGAGCCCCGACTAGGGCTACGATTCCTTCTCTCTCTGTTTCTTTCCTTCGTTTCAACTCTTTCCCGCGGTGGGTTTACCTGCGTCCTCGGTCGGGAATGAATTTGCACGAAGTTTACAAAACGAGCCGCGGCCAACGGCTTGCTGGCCGGAAGCGCACTTTGTTCGAGCCGCTGTGAGCTGCTCGTCGTAGGGACAGAGTTTAAAGTACATGGATATGTAAGACAGGAAAATTTGGATGTCGGTTTGTGCAGATGATAATCCATTTTGTATTACACTCCCAAACTTTTTGTGGATACATTTTTTTAACGGAAATGATAAGATTTTGCAGCGAGGAGAATGCACTTCAACAAGGGTCTGCCCTACTCAAGGTATAAATGCCTGACTGACTGCTGGAAAAAAATACAGACAGCACGGGTGGGATTCGAACCCGCAGCTCCTGCTTTCCAGTGCAGACCACTGGACCACCGAGCTGGTCGAGGTCTCCTGTACACAAGCAGAAATGTCGCCTCTCAAGTACACCATTTGCACGATGCATTGTGCATAGACGTACCTTTCGAGTACAAGCCCACAAAGGCAACGGTGCAATGCATGAGACAGCAGGGCACTGCACGAGACAGCGGTGCACTGCACGAGACAGCGGGGCACTGCACGAGACAGCGGGGCACTGCACGAGACAGCGGGGCACTGCACGAGACAGCAGGGCACCTACCCGAGTACTCGCTGTCCGATTCCGACTCCTCTGAGTAGTCGTCGCTGTCAGAGTCGTTGCTGTCAAGCTCCTCCTCCGAGCCCGAGGGCTGGTAGGCCTCCTCATCCGATTCGTCGTCCTCGCCATCCTCCCCCTGTGGCCAGCAGGAAAAAAAAAAATTGTCATTGTGGGGTGTGTCATGGTGACAAATTCTCATTGTGGGTGCGTGTTATGGTGACAAATTCTCATTGTGGGGTGTATGTCATGGTGACAAATTGTCATTGTGGGTGCGTGTCATGGTGACCAATTGTCATTGTGGGTGTTTGTAATGGAGACCGATTGTCATTGTGGGTGTTGTTATGTGACAAATTGTCATTGTTGGATGTATTTCATGGTGACATTTTGTCATGGTGACCAAGTGTCAATGTGGGTGTTTGTAAGGCTAAGTTTAATTATTAGTTTCTCAACCCCGCACGCATCATTTTTTGCCACATCAAATTTTTCTTTTTTTAATAAAACGATAAAAAGATGAAATTTCATCATTGATTTTTGCTGTTTCCAGCCGTTGAACCTTGCACATGCACACCCAACATATCGTACAATACTTAAAAATGACTGGAAATTAGACTACCCTTTCTTTATGGGAAACAAAATTATTATGGACAAAAAATAAATAAATGCCCACACCCTCCTTTTTTCAAAATGTTAGGATGAGAGACTAATATTTTTTTTTACTTGGCCTAGTGGAGACCTATTGTCATTGTGGGTGTATGTCATGGTGACCAATTGTCATTGTGGGTGTATGTCATGGTGACCAATTGTCATTGTGGGTGTATGTCATGGTGACCAACTGTCATTGTGGGTGTATGTCATGGTGACCAATTGTCATTGTGGGTGTATGTTATGGTGACCAATTGTCATTGTGGATATGTTATGGTGACCAATTGTCATTGTGGGTGTATGTTATGGTGACCAATTGTCATTGTGGGTGTATGTTATGGTGACCAATTGTCATTGTTGGTGTATGTCATAGTGACCAATTGTCATTGCGGGCATATGTCATGGTGACCAATTGTCATTGTGGGTGTATGTCATGGTGACCAATTGGCATTGTGGGTGTATGTTATGGTGACCAATTGTCATTGTGGGCGTATGTCTCCCCAGCAACCCACCCTGATTGCATACCTCGCTGTCTGGCTCCAGGAAGTTCCAGCCACCGTTCTCAAAGAACCCCTCGGGGTCGTCCAGGATGGTCTTCATGATCTTGCTCCAGTTCAGCGACTGCACCCCCTCCGTGTACTTGATGTCACAGGAGCTGCAAGGTCAAAGCACGAAATCCCACCCCCCCCCAAAAACAAAAGGATTAGAGGGCTGGTGCTCGATCTCTTGAGACCCTTCGCAACTTACGATCTATAGCAAGACTAACAATACCCCCCACCCCCCAAAAATGGGCACTTATAGTGCACCGTATCTTTCAGAATTGACACGATTTGAGAGCTATGCTGAACAGCAATGTAGCTCTGTAGCTAAGCTCTGTAGCTAAGCCACAGAGGCTAAGCTACAGAAGGCAGACCTTTGAGAAAGGTCCTGCCATGATCTAAATGTCAGGCCCTCTAAATTTTTGAATTTTCACAAATTGTTTCAAAATTCCCTAGTCAGTTTTCCTTTTTCTTTGTTCATTTGAAAACAGTTATTAGAAAGACAAAGACACGCGAGAGGCAAAAACTCATCATTCATTTTGGAACAACATTATCTTGTACATTTTGTGCTGTGGATCTTGGTCGGCAGTCCTGCGCAGAAATGCCACGACCAGATTCTACGGACCTCTTGTCGTCTTTGTCCCGACTGGCCGGGTGACCGGGACTTACTTGAGCCAGTCCTTGACGTTGTCCAGCAGGTTCATGGGCACCGCGTTCACCATGGCGACCTTGCGCGTGTAGTCCTTGAAGATGAAGACCGTGTCAAAGTTCTTGATGTGGAACTGCACGCGCTCAAAGTGGACCAGCTGCACTTCCTCCAGCGAGATGACAAAGGGGGGCTGCAGAGGCAGGGTAGAATGACACGGTAGAATGCACACTATCCACGTTGCTGTACCCATTCTACAAGCCACCAGAGACTTCAAACCATAGAGCTCTGTAAGTAAAGCTATTCGGCACACCCGTCCCTACCCATTCTGTGATGTTGACGAGGCAGCTGCTGGTGGGCAGGAGCTGGACGGTGCTGCGGTGGGGCACGCCGGGGAAGCCCAGGTCGCGGAAGGGCACCTCAAACTCTATGTCGCCCTTGGTGATGCTCTCCACCTTCTCAATGAAGCTCTTGAAGGCCGACTTGAGCTTGTGTCTCAGCTCACGCTCGGCCTGGCCAAGAAGGGGTTGTGGTGGTTTGGAAGAACAAGAAAACAAACTAGAAATTTATGTCTGTTGGCAAACAGAACATAACGCTTTTCCGCATCTGGTTCTCTTAAAAAAAAAGAAAAAAAGATTGACATCAACGGGATTCGAACCCGTAACCTCCATTCCTAACCCAAAACGCACGTGCATATTTTGTGCACAAAGTGTATGGGACTTCATTATATTTTTCAAAAAATCATAATAATTCTGAACAATGGTCAATTGCTTCCAAACTCAGGATTTAGAATGTGTAGCCCAATAGCTAAACGCCCACCAAATTTCGAGAACATTGACCTGTGACAAATATGTGTTTTAAAAACACGCATTTTGATGACATCACGATTGTGTCATGGCATTTTGGCCCCGGAGGGTGTTTCTAAACTACATCCCCATAAGATATAAACGATAAAAAAAAAAATCTTGCTCCGTTGGCCAAATATGCTCAATTGAATGTTAAAATCTTAAAAGTTTATGACGTCATTAATATTCATGAGATAACGTCACGATCAAATGAGGGCAATTTTTGGATACACCTTTTCCCAACTTAGATATACTGCAAAATTGAAACCAAACGAACTTGTACTTTTGCTTTTATTGGAGTTTGAAATTTGCTCCTCTAAAGCACTGTCACGTGACACGTGGTGACGTCATGACGTTTTCAAGCCTACGACGCAAAATTTCAGCGAGGGCTCTATGCATTTGTCAAGTTTGAAAAAAATCAAAGTTTGTTCAATGGCAAAAGTGCCTTCCGAAAAACCCTGTGCTTTGTCTATGGGATTTTTTCCGACAAGAAAAAGAAGAAAAAATAAATCAGAACACCAACAATAGCTTTTTCACTTAGCGGCGAGAAAGCTAATTATAAAATGCCAGTGAATCAGAGGGGGAATGGGAATGTTAAGAAGCTACATGTATAATTCCTTTCGGTTTAAACATAGTAAGCTATCCTAAAGAAGTTTGGCTACAGAAACTCGGCTACAGAACCTCAGCTACAGAACCTCGGATACAGAAGCTGGGCTACATAAGCTGGGCTACATAAGCTGGGCTACATAAGCTGGGCTACATAAGCTGGGCCACATAAGCTGGGCCACAGAAGGTCAGCCACAGAAGGTCAGCTACAGAGGAATGGCACTCCTGTCACACCTGTTCGCTGGCAATGTCGTCCCTGTCGTGAATGTTGTGGTGCTTGAGAAGGTCGGTGGTGATCTCTCCCACCTCAGTGTAGAACTGGATGTCCACGTGTCTCTTGTTGGAGAACAGAATGGCATTCTGTGCGGAAGAGAGAAGGCAGGATCATATGACCATAGGTCAGCAAGGCAGGTTTATGAAGCAAGAAACCCCTCATCTTCCTCACCCTCTGCTATGCACATTCGAATCCAGCACACGATCTCAGTCTGCTCAGTGGTCATATACACGTAGTTAAGATATCTGCACTAGGAAGCAGGCATTGCGGGTTGGAATCCTAACCAAAACAGCCTGTATTTTTTGGTTAGGCAGGGAGTCGGGCAAACCACTGAGCATGCGGTGCAAACTGTGCGCCGAGTAGGGCAAAACCACTCATTGAATTACACCTCATCTTCCGACACTGTGGTCTGGGGGTTCCCAATCCCACCCAGGGCACAAGCTATGGAGTGACATTGGTATTTCAGAAACCCAAACCTAATGAAGCTCCAACTTCAACGCCTTGTCTGCGGTGGGATTGTGTCGCCTCCTCTCAGTGTTTGCATGGTGAGGGAGCCTTTTGAGGCAACAGGGGGGACGGCGGGAGAGCGAGAAGAGGGCCCAACCGACCTTGAGGTGAAAGTGGAGCACGATGACCATCTCTCCGTCGCAGGGCTGGAAGACGGCGTGCTTAATGTTATTGTACAGGATGTCAACCTTGTCCCCGCGCACGGACGTGTATCTGAAACCTGCCAGGCGAAACAAAAAAAATCAAGATCAGCACACTATCAAGAGCAACGACGGATATTTCAATTCAACTTGTTGTTTTTTAAGCAGGCAATTGGGGAAAGCACTGAGCATACAGTGCTAGTGCACTTGGCAGGGGCAAACGCTCATCAAATTGCAATACTCGCAGATGTCAATCAAAAAATCATCATTTGAGTGGAAAAACATGGTATATAAAATTTTTATCTTGTCGAGAAACACGTACGAATAGGGTAGCGAGGGCTATTTAAACTAAAATTCAGTACATTACAGTTTGAAGAGAATTTTTTTTAACAACATGCTCATTACGTTTATATGATGCCTCTATTATCTTAAAAAGACCAATGAAGTAAATAAAAACAACTGTTGCAAACTGCGCTTCCGCGGATTTGGACCGCTCCTGCTAATTTGCCTTTAGCGGTCAAATGACGTCATGTGAAAAACCTCTGCAGGCCCCCTACCATTTGTGTGCGCCTCCAGGGAGCCTTGTATTCTCTTCTGGACAATGTTGGGTCGGATGTAGAGGTCCTTCAGCTTGGGGTTTCCCCGAGTGGGGTTGATCACCAGCTTGTCTTGCTTCACGATGCCCTGAACAAAACAAAAGCAAGCACTCACTCCGGTGAGTTTCTCCACGAGAAGCCCTCCCCCGGAAAAAAAAGTGCTACTGTGTGACTTAAGAGCAGGGTTTTCCCCTGCATATCAAAGTGTGAGGCACTCCACCTCGCACATTCTTATGGGCCACCTTGGGTTGCTCGTCACCGAAACCTGCCACCTCAGAGGTCATAATCGTGCTGAAAAAAAGGACCCCCCAAAAAACAAGATCACGATAGCATGCGCAAAGGGCTGTCTTCTCTTTATGCTCTTATGTTCTTCAACCGGTGAGTGAAAAATAAAACATACAAAATTTGGTGTTTAAAATTTAAAAAAAAAATTCCCTTCTTTCTCTTATTCAAAACATGTGGGTATATATATATTATATACATTTTATTTTTTGTTTAATTCTAAAGTGATATACAAAAAATGTTGCAAACTGCTTACTGACTAAAATTACCAAAATGCAAATCTTAAAATTTAGTGGGCCTGATGTTTTGATCCTAGCAGGACCTTTCTCAAAGGCATTGTTAAATTTTCCCTTGTTATGTTCTACTTAAATCAAGTGTGTGCAATTTTGTTAAGATTTATTTATCTGTTATCGAATGTTATAATTTATTTTATTCAGTAGATAAAAAAATCCACTTTCTTCTGCGATGCATTTCTCTTGACGGTGCGGGCATCAACCCTTCTCCCGCCCTCACCTCCTTCTCCCTCTCCTCTGCCTCCCTGGTCTTGAACTTCTTCTGGACGTCCTTGATCAGCCGGAAGGCCAGGTTGAGATTGCTGGACGGGATGGAGGACTCCCCGGCGCCCTTTGTGTTGGAGCTCCGGTACGTCCTGGCCAAGGGGACAGAAAGGTCAGAGCCTGGCGTTATTTTCCCCATCGGTTTGAAATCTTCAATGAGGGATCGCCCCACTCGGCCTGATGAGCATCGAGTGCTCAGTGCTTTGTCCGACGCCTGATGAAAACATTTTCAGGCAGCTCGGGCATTGCATCATAGATACAGTGGAACATCGCTATAACAAAACATCCCGGGATCCATGAAAATTGTTCGGCAATGCGGTCGTTCGTTATAGCAGTTCAAGTTGCCGCCGCATGTCCACGAACGTAAAATCAGGAGCTAAAGGGCATGTTCATTATAGACAAATGTTCGGGTATATCGGCATTTGTTATAGCGACGTTCCACTGTATATAAACACATCTGTTACCTATGATGCAACGCGGAACCGGCGGCTATACAATATTCTAAATCTGCCACACCACCTCGACCAGCTCGGTGGTCAAGTGGTTAAGACGCCTGCACTAGAAAGCGGGAGTCACGGGTTTGAATCCCACCCAGAGAACCAACTTCTCAAAATGGGTGAGACGCTGTCCGTCTATAGAGGTTTTTCAGTCACGTGCTTTTTGCCGGTCAGCGTTCAATTCGCGCAAATGTATGCAGAACGGGCGCGCCTTCGAGTCGTCAAATGTCCAATGGAAATACTCAGATTTCATATTTGCATACGCCTCCGCGGATTGGGACCACTCCTCCGGACATGCTAATCAGCCTTTGGCGGTCAGGGGACGTCATGTGAAAAACCCATAGCTGCCAACCTATCTTAAAGGAGACTAGGGATTCTTCTGCTAAAAATTAAGGGGAATCGCAGAGCAAACTACATTGGAATACATGTGTATTTCCAAGCCAAAAATAGGAATCTGTTGTCAAGAGCTTTTCAAACCTCGCACTAAATCTTTTTTTTTTAACTAGCCTACCGTGCTAGTAAATCAAGTTTTTTGCTAGCCCGGAGCAAGTTCTACTAGCCCTGTATAATTAATATTGAATTTAACACAAGTTAGGTCAAGTAAAACAAATTATTAGTTCCCCACCCACATTGTTTTTTACTAGTCCGCCAGTCTAGCATAGTGGATCATTTTACTTGCCCGCATCTGTTTTTACTAGACAATGACCTACGGGCTAGTGTTAAGGTCGAGCCCTGCTTTTATTAATTTTTACCAAAAAGAGGAGTGATTCCTCAAAAATAAGAATGGTTGGCAGCTCTGAAGAACCTCTATAGGTTATATGTGTCTCTATGGATCCATCCCACCCTTCACCACCCAAAAAGAAGATCCTTTGCTAGATGAGACTCACAGCTCCTTGACGTAGGTGGCCTCCGGATTGGAGAACATGCTGCCGTCCGCCTTGCCCAGGGCGGCCCCGGGGTGGAAGAAGTTGATCCTCAGGTAGGTGTAGTCGCCCTCCACGCTCTGGCTGATGTTCTTGATGGTGGAGATGTGGAAGGGCGTGGCGTGGCCGAAGACCGGCAGGATGACCGTCTCGTACTTCTTGTCCACGTACAGGCGCATGCGCTGGACGTCTGGGTCCCGCGGCATCTGGGAGACGTGCTTGTAGGAGGCGTTGGACTTCCGCGTTCTAGGGGTGAAATTTATTTAATTTTCAACATTTAAAAATTAAAACATTTAAACATCTTTAAAAATTAAAACATTTAAACATTTAAAAAAAAAAAAAATTAAAACATTTAAACATTTATAAAAAAAAAAAAAAAAAAGATTAAAAGTTACAGTTTAAAGATATAAAAATCTAAATAAATAAAATCTAAAAATTATAAAATCTAAAAATTAAAAAATTTAAGAATGTAAGAATGTAAAAATTGAACATATCAAAAATTGAAAAGTCCTTCGTTTGTTTGACCTTACATTGTTTGTTTTACTAAAATTTAGTGGGCCTGACGTTTCGATCCTAGCACGACCTTTCTCAAAGGCAGAGTGACAAGGACAAAACAGATACATGTACATGAAGGAAGGGGGGAGAGAGTGAATAGGACACAGATGAGAAACAAAGGACAAAGAGTGAAGCTGGTAGGGAGAGATCAAAGGGAAGGGTAAGGGGTAGGGATTAGTGAGAGGAGGGGGAAGATCAAAGAGAAGGGCAAGGAGTGGGGTAGGGATTAGTGACAAGAGGGGGAAAGATCAAAGAGAGAAGTGTGAAGGACTGAACACAAAAGAAGGATTATCAGAAAGCTGCATGGTGTTAGTCATTACCCTCCTGGATGTTGAGACCATGTGGTTGAATAGTCCGAAGACGCTTGTTTGTTTTAGTAAAATAATAAACTGAATGCGGACGGCCAGAGGGACATAAATCAGTTTTATAGGCTCGCACTGCTTTGCGTAGGAATCCTGTCGGTGTTGGGGACTGGGAGGGACGAGGTGGTCGGGGACTCACTTGGTCTTGGACGTCTCTTCCTTGGCCTGCTTCAGTCTGTCCAGCGCCTCCCTGTTCATCTCCTCCCTCAGCTCCCTCTGTCTCTCCTTCCTCTTCTCCTCCGCCGTCATGTCCGTCTGAGAAGCCCCCTAAAAAACAACAACAATAATTGATCCGTGTCAGAATGCCCCTCCGTTCTCGTGAATATTCATTTTCCCTTCTGCTTTCCGTTGTATGGGCATTCATTACTCTATCCTATACAATTGGTCCTTCTTTCTTTCGTGAGATGGTAGGTGTTCTTTCACTTGGCTTTATTTTGTGAACATGCAAATTACTTCAGCTGTAAGGTAGGTAAGCTCTTGAGTAGATTATGGTGTGCTGGGGCGATAGGGGCAGTTGTGAAACAGCCACTATTGAGAGTTCGATTTGCATGTGAATGGGTATGTAGTAATATGCAAAAAGTCTGTGTGAGTAACTCACTTCTACGGTTGGTCTAGCGGGGATTTTGTAGCGTTCATTGCATATCATACAAGGTGTTGTTTGCACAAAAAGGCTGCGACAAAGTGAAACAACCTGAAGCCCACAAACACCCCAGCGTCCCTAGATACAGCAAGCTCTCTCATTGGTTGCAAGTTTTCCACCCTTTTTTCCTGATTGGAGGAGGCATGCTATCATTTGCATATATCTGCATCTCATTTGCATTGCCCAAGGATTACCTTATATGGTAATGACTGTTCTGCTCTAGAACCTTCCAACCTATATCTATTTTTAGCTGTATTTACCCCTTTAAGCATAGACATGCTACCAGTCTCTGAGTGATAAGTTTAATCTAGCAAACTATTATGTCACTGCCTTTGAAAAAAAGGTCCTGCTAGGATCGAAACGTCAGGCCCACTAAATTTTAACATTATGTCACTGAGTATAAATGATTTTTATCTTCAATTATTAAAATAAATGTTTATTTTTGGCTTTTTTTTCCACAGGACGGAGCTGCCAACAACACACCCGTTAGTTTTTACGATGGGAAGGTGAATGAGCAAAGAGAGACACACCAGCTTACCCTGAGCTTACTGTCCAGCACAGCCCTGCGCATCCCTCGGCCTAGAAGCTCTTCCTGCTTCTGTTTGGCATCGTCATCTTCCTCATCCTCCTCGTCATCGCCCTGGCAACCGGACAAAAGGAAGACAACCATCACTGTCTTGTTTCAGTTCCCCCTCTCTTTCTCTCTCTCCATCCCCTTCCTCTCTCTCTCTCTCTCTCTCTCTTCTATCCCTCTCCCCCCCTCTCTCTCCACCCCTCTCTCTCCCTCCTCCCTCTCTCTCGCTCTCTCTTTCTCTCCCCCTTTCTGTCCCTCCCCTTTCTTTCTCTCTCCCTCTCACAAGAGGAAGAGAGAGAGAGGGGGGGGGGGAGGGGAGAGAGAGAGAGAAAGGGGGAGAGGGGAGAGGGAGGGAGAGGGAGAAAGAGAGAGTTAGAGAGGGAGTGAGGGAGAGAGAGGGAGAGAGACAGAGAAGTGAAAGAAAGGGGAGAGAGAGGGAGAGAAGGAAAGAGAGGAAGGGAGAGAGGGAGATAGAGGGAGGGAGAGAGAGATAGAGGGGAAGAGAGGGAGAGAGTGGTAGGGGGTGAGAGAGTTAGAGAGGGAGAGGGAGAGAGGGAAGAAAGAGAGAGTTAGAGAGTGAGAAAGAGAGAGAGGAGAGAGAAATGGTTTTTTGAATAATAGTTTTGAAAAATAGTTTTTGAATATCTAGAGATGGGAGAAACATACCCGGAGAAAGATGCCAATGTGTTTCATCCTCTTCTTCATCATCGTCAAGATTGTGGCCGGTCCATCCTAGAAAGTCAATCAAATCCAAAATCAACATTCATATAATTGTTCAGGGTTAATGTAGCCACCACTTGGGAGGGGGGAGGGGCCAACAAGCCAGCCCAACTGAGCGAATCACTGACAATTTTCTCTTGTAATGCACATTGTGGTTTTTTTTTAAGAGTGTGATTAGGGGCTGAGGCAGGAGCACTGTGCTCTGACCAGTCAGGCGGATACGGGTTTAAAGGGGAATGAAACCCAGAGAATAATGTTGGCGTATCTGATTGGGTGTTAAAAACAACCTACAATTACCTGTGCTACTCACCTACGAGTTTCATAAAGAGGGAAAAATTGTGGAATTCAGTGGTCGAATTTGCATTCCCACAACGTTTTTGAAGGGGCCGCCAATCATTGCGGGGGGTGTGACATCATAACGGATAACTCCAGTATGGGCCTGGACGGATGTACCTCCTCCTATACTGCGTGCAGTTTGTATACACTCGTGAGCTGAACGATGGTGAACTGCCTGGCTTTTGGATGTCAAAATACCAGCGGGATAAAGCTGGGGAAATCTTTCCATGCAGTTCCCAACAAGGACAAGGGACCTGAGTTGTTTACGAAGTGGGCTGCGGCCATCAGAGTTGAGAAATATCTCCCTCTTTAAGAAACTCGTAGATGAGTAGCGCATAGGTAATTGTAGGTTGTTTTTAACACCCACTCAGATTAGGCAACATTTTTCTCTGGGTTTCGTTCCCCTTTAAGGGAACGGAGGAAGTCTCACCTCCTGAACGAGGACCGTGTCGCCGATGAAGAGCGCGTAGGTCTTGGCCCCGGCGTCCTTGCCCTCCTTGTTGGTCAGATTGGAGAAGCCCACGTTGACGTTGAAGATCATGCCCTTCCGGGCCACGGCCTCCGACTTGGAGTTGAGCAGCATGCTGCCCTCGCGGAACTCGATGCCCATCAGAAACCTGGCCACAGACGACGACACCGACAATGCCACAGATTTAATTAATATGCGCGGGATCGTGGGACCGAACAACCACCCACAAGCTTTAATTTCATGTGTCAAGCTTGGCACGCAGGGTCTTTGAAACAAGGGCCCTTTTCCAAAACCTCGGCTCAGGCTCCGGCTTTGTCTTTCTTTCTTTCTTTCAAAATTTAGTAGGCCTGACATTTCGATCCTAGCAGGACCTTTCTCAAAGGATTCACTGCTTTTGAGAAAGGTCCTGCTAGGATCGAAACGTCAGGCCCACTAAATTTGTGGAGATTTGCATTTTGGTAATTTTAGTCAGTAAGCAGTTTGCAACATTTTTGTTTATCACTACTGTATGACTGTAAACGAGGTAGGTTATGCCAGAGGCTTGGGTTCATGCCTTGGTGATGGCTTTTTTCTTGCTTGCAACATTTCAGGTATATCTATTTCTTTCTTTCTTTCGTCCATTTTAAAGTAGGAGGCATGAAAATGTGAGGCCCTTGGCTTTGTTTTTGTTATTGCTATACTGCGTTTTGAAAGAAGAATCCAAAGCCTCCACTTCAACAAAGAACTCCAACCTGTGTTTTCAGCTTTTGGATATAAAAACAGAGACGAAGCCAGGAGCCGAAGCCTAAGCCGGGGTTCGGAAAAGGGATGCAGTTTTTTTTATCCAATATGAGTCCAACAAATAAACAAATAAAAAGAGATGCTGACTGGGAACCTTTGGCGAACCCCCCCCCCCCAAAAAAAATGGGCAAGAATGACCTTGAATCTGAACTGAATTGCAGTTACAAAATAAAACCCTCAGTAAAGGAAAAATACCCAAGAAGCATGAACGTTTTTACAGGGCCAGTATACAGCTTTAGAAAAGGCCAAGTTAAAAAAATATATTAGTTTCTCATCCAAACTTTTTGAAAAAGGGAGGATGTGGGAATTTTGTTTTTTATTTTAACTTTTTCCAAAACAATTTTGTTCCCTAAAGACGGGTAGTCTAATTTCCAGTTGGTTTTTTTAAAGAACGGTACAATATGTAGGCTGTGCATGTGCGAGATTCAATGGCTGGAAACAGTGAAAATCAATCGAACGTTTTTTTATCATTTTATATAAAAAAAAAATTCATTTTATAAAAAAAAAATAATAATAATAAAAAAAAAATTGATGCAGCGGCAAAAAAAATGATGCGGGCGAGGATGAGAAAGTGATAATCTTTTTGACTTGGCCTAATGAGTGGCTGGCAATTCTCACCCGACATTCTTGGTCATTTTGGGCAGGAGGGCTGGCTTCTCTTTCTTGACCAGCACCACGGCCGAACCGTACACGTTGCTCAGCTTTTTGCCTGCGGGCATACAACTTCATCTCGTCATTATGATCAAGCAGTCTTTATTTCCTAATGTTCAAATCTTTACAAAAAAAACATGAACTGTGAGTGGAAAGTTTGTGGTGACACCATGTAGCACATCTCTTTGGAGCAGGAGTGTGGCTCTGAAAAGAGCCGGTTACTTGACATTTCGGGTAGCGTGTACTCTGCCCGTCGTTAAAAGAGAAATGCTACATGGTGTCACCGAAAATCTTCCACTTAGCAGGGATGTAAGTGACCGACAAAAGTCACTTCCTGAAAACGACTGAAGGCCAATAAATTGTGCGACTGCAAGTTAGCGCTAATGCGACTGAGAGATGGGACTTTGAGTGAAATAAACAAAATATAAAATAAGTAAATAAATACCGGTAAATAAATAAAAATTAAATAAATTTAAAAAAATCAATACAAAATAGATAAATAAAATCACGCCATTTCCGGAAATCCGGAAATTTCCCGAAGTCTTACGTCCCTGGCTTAGTATTTCCACCATGCAAACCTTCAAATCTTATCATTAACTGTGAACCAAACGTTTTCCAATATTATCCATCCATTCGTTTTGAGTTCTTTCCATGAGACTCTTCAGAACCGACACAACTAGCGTACAAATTGCCCATGCCCTGTTTTTGATTTGTGTTTGGCCAAAAATCTGTCCTTTGCCTCAAACGCCTCCCCCTCCCCCTCGCCGCCCTCCTCACCGTGCCGCAGATTCTTGATGACCTCCTCCTCCACGCTGAGGAGAAAGTTGTAGTTCTCCTGCTGCTCCTTGGTGGGGTCCACCATGAGTGTGCGCACCACATTGGAGCAGTAGGACTTGTAGCGCACGCCCAGCGAACAGGTGATGGCGCCGAAATGGAGCTTGTTTTCATCACTGAAGCAAACAAACAAACCCACACACAGACAGGCAGACCCCAAAAAACGGACACACAGACAAGCAAACAAGCCAAAAGAAAAAGACAATCAAGTTGCAAGTCAAGTCTGAATACAAGTCCGGGTCAGTGGGTCCGAGTCCAAGTCGTTTCCTGTCGGGACTCACTTCCAAGTCACGGAAAAAATGAGATCTGAAACCAAGTCCGAGTCATTGAAAACTACAAGTCACAGAAAAACTTCACATTTTGTAGTGCTTTTTTACCCCCAATCAACATTGAAAATCTTAAAAAAGTGAGTACATTGAACAATGAAAATTTAACATTGAAAAAGTGAGTACAAGTCAAAGTCTGCAAGTCCTCTTCCGAGTCATCCTGACTATGCTTCCATTTTTTTCAATTTTTATTTTTTAGACCCGAGACCGAGTCCCGAGTCACTGAAAAGCGTCTTCACCCAAGTCAATGAAAAAATGCTGCTGGAATCTAAGCACGAGTCACAGGGAAAAAAAAGAAAGAAAAGAGTTTGAAGTCTGGAGGCCCACAGGTCTGGGCGCACTCCGCTCACCTGACCACGCTGAACTTGAGGTTGTAGTTGCCGCCGCTCTGTATGATGGGCGGGTAGCAGCCCTCCACCAGCGAGGGATCGGTGTTGCCAAGGATCTTCTTGTCTTCCAGGGCAGCCTCCACGCTGTCAGCCAGCTTGTTGTGCCGTACTTTCTGCAGCCCAGAGCGAGGAAGGGCACAGTGAACTACTACTGTTACTACTACAGTGGAACATCGCTATAATGAACATCCGGGAATCCATGCAAATTGTTCGGTGTAGTGTTCGGCGTCCGGTGCAGTTGTGGCCACATATTTCGTACACAAAAATTTGTTATAGCTGAATGTTTGGTATATCGGCGCTCGTTATAGCGACGCTTCACTGTACTACTTCTCTCTTCTCTCGTATGTCCGTCACAGCAGTCAAAATTGGCAGTTACTGAGGTACACGTAAATGAGCTGGCTCCAATTTCATGGAATCGGCAATAAAAATGATTCACAAAAAGGATGAGAGCATGAACTGGTGATTTTGGAGGACGAAAAAAACCCAACCCATTTCTAACATTTTATCCGGCATTTGACACGGTGGTATTACATGTAGACAGTGTGGGGTGACACCGTGTAAATCATCTCTTATCCAGAATGAGTATGGCCTCAGAGAAGAGCCAATATCAATAGCAGGCAGGGGACACACTGTCCCAATAGTTGAGCTGCCAGCTCTTCTCCGAGCCACACTCTATCTGGAAAAGGGACAACTTTACACATCATGACACGGTGCCACCGCAAACTATGGAAAATCGGCTGCAAGCCACTAGCACATGGCATCCACAGAGTCACGCACAAACGCAAGCCGCAGCCATAGCATTCAGGAACAGCCGTAGCCTGACCTTGTCGGCGTCCACTATCTCCATGATGTCCTCCTTGACCTTCTTGTTGAAGACGTCGCAGGTGATCTGGGCGGCTCTCTTCATCAGGGCTATCTCCTTCTCCTCCTTGACCGCCATCAGCTGGGCCACCGAGCTGCTGATGTCCACCTGCGAGGGGTCAACACCGGCCAGGTCACGGTCAAAGGTCAAAGGTCAAGACCTTGTCCTTTTTGTTTTTCAACAGACCTCTAAAAAACAAAAACTCCAGTCACACTCGATGCGAAGTGAGCCCGAATGCCATCGGAGTGAAAGCTTTTTTTTCCAGGAAGAAAGGGAATGACATTCTGGAAGGGAATGACTAATCCTCACTTCATTAATCCCCGTTTTCTTTCATCTTCCCGGTCGCTTTCCACTTTGATCTCCCACCTCCCTCCCGTCCCTTTGATCCACCCCACCCTTTTGTTTGTTCCTCATTCTGGAGGCAGAACCCGCCTTCTGAGAAAGCTCCTGCAGGGACCAAAGTTTGACGAGGCAGGTTTTTTTGTTTTACCTGATTGACGCCCGTAGCACCCAGGGCTTGTCTCCAGCTGTCCATGAAGTCGCCGGGGAATTTATCCTTGACGAATGTTCCCACACATTTACCCTGAAAGGCAAAAAGCGAGCAAATTCATATGAACATGGGTGGTACTAAACATATCCAGAGTCCAGTCTATTCAGAGCCACACATACTTACAAGAGAAATGTTTTACATATGTCACCACAAACCATCCCTTTACCGCCACCATTAACAGCCTGAAATCTCAAACAATTGTTTAAAAACTTTTTTTTATGGGGAAGAAGATATTTTCGTCTAATTGGCTCTTGTGACCCGGCTGCTGGTCAGTTTTGAAAACGGCCGAGAATCCGTGTGGTTTTTGCCATTTGTCATTTTCACCACCTGGATATTGGATTTGATGGCCCGGCTGGCAGCCTTAGAGAAAAACCAATCAAAGACCAACGCCTCCATTGGTGGCCATTGGCCATTTTGGATGTCCGGCCATTGGATCTGGTAGCCTGGCTGACCAGCCTTAGAGAAAACACACCAAAGGCCAAGGCCGATTGGGTTGGCCATTTTGCCATTTGAGAAGACCGGCCATTGGATCTGGTAGCCTCACTGGCCTGAACAGAGACCAATCAAGGCCAAGACACCCTTGGATGGCCACAGGCCATTTGGACCAAGCAGACTTGCCTCTGGTAGCCTAAGACCCCCATTCCCCCTCTCCCCCCCCCCCCATGACTCACGTCTTTGCTGGCCTGGATGGCCTTGGTCAGCCGCTCAAAGTTGGCCTGGTTCCCATCGCTCTTGTCCCTGGTCAGCAGAGTGATGACTGGTACCCCGTTCTGGTTCTCCTTCTCCGAGTCGGCCACCTGCCGCAGGAAGTCCACCTTCTTCTTGCTGGCCAAAAAGAAGATCTGGCTGCGGCACAGGACGGTGACGGTGTCCGTCAGCTCGTAGCCAAAGAGCCAGGTCTGAAAGATTGGCGGAGAAAAAAACCCAAAAATTTAAAGAGTCAACTCAAATCTCATGTCCAGGAATGTAAGTGACCGACAAAGTCATTTCCGGAAAATCACAGAAGGCCAATAAATTGTGCAACTGCGAATGAGCACTTACGTGACCGAGAGATGCGACTGCGACTACTGCGAGTAAGCGCTTACAGATGCCGTTAAGTTTTTAGGGTTTTAACATATAAAAATGAGCAGTTTGAGATACCTGTTTGACAAAGAATAAAATAATAATAATAAAAAACTAAAAAATAATAATAATAAAAAAATAAAATAAAAAAATCACTCAATTTCCGGAAATCCAGAAATTTCCAGAAGTCTTACATCCCTGCATATATCTGACTGGTTCTTGTCAGTACCAGGTCTGGGGATTAGGAGATTAAAAAACAGAAAATAACAATGGGTGGTCTTTTGTGGATTTCCCCCCCCCCCCACCCTTTCAAGGCCCAATACAACATTGGGAAGATTGGAAAACATCGATTTTATTTTAATTTACACAGTTTGTAGATGGTCATGATAGAATCCTCATGTTGAAATCTTACGGTCTGGGATGCTATGTTTCTTGAGAAATCTTCACTCAAACATCGACAAATAGTTCTATTACTCCAGGGTAATAAACTTTTTCTTACACTACAGAACGGTGCAAAAACCGTGGCGTTTTATTTTGCCTTTTTCTACTTTCTCCGATTACTATTGGAGCTAAAACCTTCGCAGGATTTCTTTTTTGGAATATTTAAGGGTTTAACACACAAACTGTGGCAAAATTTTGACCTTTACCAATGTTGTATACGGCCTTTAATAAAGGAATTTATCCCCTCATGAAACACAAAAGAAATGTAGTCATTGAGAGGGGGATTCTGTTGAGCTCACCTGCAAGGCGGTAGACTTGGCATACACAACATCCTCGTCCAGTCCCACTGCAGTGGAGATGGCATCCACATTCCGAAGGCCGTTGGAATCGGACGAATTCTAAAATCAGAGCACATACACAGTTTCAGTTACAAAATGTGCAGCATTGCTTCATAGAATCATAGGAACCCTAGGTACAGTAGTATAATTCACACGGCAACATCATTCTTCCTGCAAACGCTATTCTGCTCATCTGCTGACATCCCTTAGTCTGATTGGCCAATTGTCATTACATCATGTTTATGCATATTCATATATGCTCTATACTTTGACGTTGGCCAATCAGAGTAAAGAGTGTTTATGAATATGCATAAGATCAGCAGGAATGACCTCCTGGAAGAATGCCATTCCTGGGTGAATACAGTATATAATTTCTTTTATTTTTAGATGTACACCAAACTTGTTCATAACTTAAAAAGTAACCAAAGTAAACTCCAACAGACACACATGTACATCACTTTGTGTGATTCCTTTAAGGGGAATGAAACTCAGAGAAAAATGTTGGCTTATCTGATTGGGTGTTAAAAACAACCTACAATTAACTATGTGCTACTCACCTACGAGTTTCATGAAGAGGGAAAAGATCATTGAATTCGGTTGACGAATTTGCATTCCAGCAAACCACCATCTTTTCGAATGGCACACCAGTCACTGCGGGGGGTATGACATCGCAACGGAAAATTCCCGCATGGGCCCGGACGGATCTACCCCTACTACATACTGCGTGCAGTATACTGCGTGTACTGCCAGGCTTTTGGCTGTCAAACAGGTCTCTTGTCCTTGTTGAGAACTGCATGGAAAGATTTCCCGCTGGCATTTTGACACCCAAAAGCCTGGCAGTACACCATCGTTCAGCTCACGAGTCACGAGTGTATAACTTCACGCAGTATATACATGTAGTAGGGGTACATCCGTCCGGACCCATGCGGGAGTTTTCCGTTGCGATGTCATACCCCCGCAGTGACTGGTGGGCCATTCGAAAAGATGGCGGTTTGTGGGAACGTGAATTCGACCACCTAATTCCATGATTTTTCCCTCTTCGTGAAACTCGTAGGTGAGTAGCACATAGGTAATTGTAGGTTGTTTTTAACGTCCAATCAGATAAGCCAACATTTTTCTCTGGGTTTCATTTTTCTTTAACTGCTGTAGCCGGGTTTATAACATTAAAATTAACAATTGGTTGTTTGCATCTGGATGCAAACGGGGGGTGTGCTGTGTGGAGATATGTATACAGCAGTCAATGGTTGAATACTTCTGACTTGACTGGCGCCCCAACTCCCAACCCTGGCAAGGACTAGTCTACTTTTTCAGTATTTGGGAAGGCCGCCATATAAAAACTAAGGGCTGGATAGCTCAGATGTAAAGAGCGCTGGTACGCAAAAAACGGACGTCTCAGGTTCAAGTCCCAGTCCAGTCAAAGTTTTCTTTGCCATTGAACAACAATTTTTTTGTTTTAAAGTTCCCAGTCAATTTCCTTTATTTGTTTTGAGTATATATATATCACTCATTAACAAAGAAACAAACTGAATAGTATACACTTGCCCTCTCAACCTAGACTCCAAGTTAGTGTAAATAATGGCCTGACCCCATGAAAAGACTTGAATTCTGAGTAAAATAAAGTTGAACACATGATGTAAATATTATAAATTAATGTTCAGGCCTATATCTCACACTGTCACAGGCTTAACCTCCACATGTAGTGATGTACAGTATGTAGTTCTCACTGATAATGTTACATTGCATTTGCAGTTTTTGAGTTGAATTCCACATCAAGTTTTACCTTATTTGTTCTAATTTTTTTGTGAAGGCTTTAAGTTAAACAATAACATAACAATTAAAGACCCTACACAACATTGGTAAGATAAAAAAAAAACCAGAAATGTTCACAGATTTACATCAAACTTTGTTATGTAGTTTAAAGATGGTTATATTCAGTCATAGTAGAAACCTCACACTGAAATATTTCTGCCTAAAATATTGTAATTTGGGAGAAAATAGTAAAAGAAATAGTTTATGTCTCACTGAGATCTAAACTATTTTTCGGAACAGTACGGCGTTGAATGCTGCATTTTCGCGAAACAAATGAAGCGGTTTTCACAATTTTCTAAAGACTTGGTTGGCGGATTGAGCTGAAATTTTCACAGGTGTGCTATTTCATGCATATGTTGGATCAGACAATGTATGGATGCTATTCTTTGACCTCGACCAATGTTGTGTAGGGGCTTTAACAATAACATTAACATGCCAATTACTGAGTGACATATTCTCAACATTCAGTGGGCCTGACATTTCAATCCTAGCACTAGCACTGTAGCAGGACTTTTTGCCTTTAAGAAAGGTCCTGCTAAATCAGTGCTAGTGCTACGATGATAGGATCGAAACGTCAGGCCCACTAATTACAACTAAATGTTGAGATTTCGTTTTGTCAATTTCAGTCACCAAGTCAGTAAGCAGTCTGCAACATTTTTGTATATCACTTTGAGTTTGAGTGAGATATTCAATTCAACTTCACTGAGCTTCTGAGTAATAATATTATATTTAAGATGTGAAAATGGTTCATGTAAGAAAATCGGGGTTTTAAAGCAGCTAGTTACACTTTAAAAATGCCATGTGCACAGCGCTGTGACCATGTCTCATTTGAACCTACGCGATTTACAGCATGGGCCGCCACACACAGTGCACTAAACAATAGCAAAAAAAAAACCTTCGATGACAACGAAATCGCAACCTTACATTCCAGGCGTCGTAGAGCAGTTTCATCCGCCTGAAGAAGGCGTCCTTGTCCACCGTGATGCCGGCCATCTCGACCCTACCGACAGCGACCCTGCGTTGGGAACAGAAAATTTGTCTGTGGTGGTAAAAAAAAATAAGCACGGCCGAAAAGACTCAGTCGTCTCGTCGATCGTCGAAAGGACTTCTCACTTTCAGACCTGCTGCGCGAAAAAATAATTATGGCGGGAGATAAAAAAAAAAATTGCGGGTGACCCCAAGGGCGCCCTCCATCGACCAAAAAACACAAATCAATAAAAAATAAATAAAGCACGTTTGTCCAAGTTTTCCTTCCTCGTTTTGGTTTTTTTTGCTTGACGAATGGCGGGAGACACTCAGTTTATCCTGGGGCACTTGGGGGAGTTGGAGCAGCTGGCGGAAGAGGTCCTCACCGATAAGCATCAGGTACTGCTGTCTGCTGTGTTGAGTGGAAAATTTCGCCGGGCCTGGCAAACCAAAATAATTCTCGAGACCGATTCGGCGAAAGTGTCCACTCCACTCCAGTGACACACACTGACCAGCCTCTGCCAAGCCAAGGCCTTATTCTCAGTCTCATCTAACTCATTTTGTTTAAAGAAGGCTTTCAGAAGAAGTTATAAGCAACGAGAAAGAAGCTATATAACAACACCATGCATGCCAGTACAACCATGGTACAACCATGGAGGAAGGAAATCCTCCATGGTACAACTACAACTTACAAGTTCAACCCAATTCAATTGTTCTCCCGGGCTAGTCTGAGTGACTTGGACCCTTACAATCGCCCTTTTAAAAAAATTTCAGGGTTCGGGCGATAGTAGCCCCATGGAGGAATAATCCTTGGTAGCCCGAACCCTCAATTTTTTTTAAAAGGGCGATTGTAAGGGTCCAAGTTACTCGGACTACTCCCAGGCCAAATCAGTGTTTGCATGGTGGAACTGGAAGTACAACTACTAGTACTACTTACTAGTGACTACATAGTGATTAGTGGGAGATTTGCGGTGACACCAGTCATTTGTAAACTAAAACTAGCTAGTTAAACTAAAATGCAGTAATAATATTATACAGATTGCAGTAATGTAAATCATCTCTAGTGAGATGGATTTTGGCTCTGAAAAGAGCCGGTAACTCAACATTTCGGGCAGTGTGTATTCTGTATTCATCAGGCATAGGTCTTCATTCAGTATTTTTTTATCTATAAATTGTATTAATCGTAATTACTTGTGACCTTTTAACAAAGTTGTAAACTGTCTAGGCTGGCGAACCTTGTTTTCATTTGCAGATTGTTGACTTGGACAGAACACGGAATGGAAATCGCGAAGCTCTGCGAGGTCTCAAGAAATCAAACCATCCTGGCCAAGGTAGATGGAGTGAATTGATGGAAATGTCATCGTTTTGGCTTAGTCTGAGTAACTGCATGGGACCTCACAAGACGCCCTTTTTGAAACGTTGGAGGGGTCGGGCGACTGTAGGGGCCTAGCCAGCTAGTACTAGACAAAATGGTTGAAGACTGCAATTTTTGGACTACCCCGACCCAAATCCCCAGATTTACCCAAAGTTTTTGGGGTAAATCTGGGGTTTTTAGTCGGGGCCACTCGGGGGTACTTGAAAGTTGTAGTTGTCAACCTGACTACCTGGCTGGGACCCTACTGTCGCCCAACCCCCTCCAAAATGTCTAAAAGTAAAAAGGGCGACTTGTAATTGTAAGGTCCTAAAACTCCTAATTACTCCAATGAGTTTTTGCTTCACATTTCCTCTCCTTGAGGTCATCGTAAAGTTGTACGCAAGTCGTTTCGTACCAGTACTGTAGTCCAAGTAACTTGGACCTTGCAATACAAGTCAATTTTACTTGACAATTTTCAATGTGGAAAGGTTGGGCGACTGTAGGGTTCAAGGATCTTCCATAGGAAAAGTCTTCCACTAAGTAATTTTTTTACCACCCCCCCCCCCTACCGAAATCTTCAGATTTTACCCTGGAAACAACCATGAAACTGTCCGCCACCGTTGGATTCTGTGAGAATCACAGATTCCAATACTGGTGGTTTTACTCACATTTTGGAGAAAAAAAAAGGTGAAATTTCTGTGGATTGATTTTGAAACAGATTTTTGTTTCCTGTTTTCTGTTGATTTTCTTTTGAAGCGGGCAAAACGTGGCTGTGCTTCGGCAACATGTTCATTAAGATGCCTGGAGCCACAGCACAGTCCCTGATAGAGCAAGGTGAGTCTGGGGCCTGTGTATCCCCCGAATCAGCCTCGGGCTGGTTTGGCTGGTTTTCGCCCAACTTAACTCTTTCACTACGGAATTAATGTGCATGTCTGTACGGAATAAATTTGGTAATATATTAGAAACAATGGGACACGCGAGCCGATGTATCGGCTTTCCGTCAACAGAGAGCGGTTTACCGAGCCGATGTATCGGTGCGCCGTACGGAAAGAGTTAAGCCAAGTAAAAATTATTAGTTTCTCATCCTAACTTTTTGAAAAAAGGAGGATGAGGGAATTTTTAATTTTTTTTTCAAAAGTACGGTACGATATGTAGGCTGTGCATGTGCGAGGTTCAATGGCTGGAAACAGCGAAAATCAAACAAAATTTCGTCTTTTTATTGTTTTATTTAAAAAAAACACCCTTTTTTTTACGGAGGCAAAAAAACCGATGAGGGCGGGAATTAGAATTTGTCTTTTTTAACTTGGCCCTATAGCAAATAGTACAATGACGACTGATGCACTAAAAATGTATGACCTTCCCTCAAAGGAAGTGGGTATCCGTGAACTGGTCTTGGACTGGGCTACGATGTGTTTCGGACTGGTGTATGCCATTCCAAGGTGCTGCTAGGAAATGTCACACCCTCCTGATTTTCGATACCAGCAATTACACATTCATCAATTAGATAACACACTGTTATCTTTACACACCTTCATCCAAGTTTTTATTGTTTGGGATGTGTGTGCGCAGCATAGAGTGTGTGTGACTGTATGGCGTCTTTTTACGGACAGATCAGGAACGATTGGACACGGAGATTACTCGTCTGCAGAAAGACCTAGCCCCGAAGGTGAACAAGCTCAGAGATATAGAAGGTGAGAGTGCGCGAGAGAGTGCATGGAGGGAATGACAGACCTAGACGTATGCAAGGATGCCACGATGGCTTAAAGGCCCCATACAACATTGGTGAAGGTCAAAAGATTGCCACATTTTTTGTGTTAAACCATTAAACATTCCAAAAAAGAAATCCTGTGAAGGTTTTAGCTCAAATGGTAATCTGAGAAAGTAGAAAAGGGCAAAAAAAAGTCATGGTTTTCGCACCGTTCTTTTAGTGCAAGAAATAGTATATACTCGTGAGTGATAAACTATTTTTTGATGTTTGAGTGAAGATTCTTGAAAAGTACAGCATCCCATATCGTACAATTTCAACATGAGGATTCTATCATGACCATCTACAAACTGTGTAAATTAGAATGAAATCGGTGGATGTTTTCCCGATCTTCCCAATGTTGTATTGGGCCTTTAAACACCATGCAGTGGCAGGAAGCGTTGAAAATGGTCTTCCTAAAACAGAAATCCGATTCAGCTTTCGAGAGAGTACCTGCTTGGATTGATGCGTCAGATGCCTCTATTTTTTTAAATTTTAATTTAGCTTTGGCCGATCCTAGGGCTGTTTATGAAATGAAGGCTCAGGCTCGGGCTTAGACCACATCTCTCTTACCCGTGACAATGTCACAGGCATCTAGTAACAAGCATTTATTTGGCCCCATTTTCTTGGTTGATTACTATGTACTTATCAAGCCGACAAACCTTCAAATTCGTCGACAAACACAATCTGGATTTTCGGGTATTGTCAGACTGGAGGATGAAGCCCGAGCCTGATCCATGGATTCGTTTAAGGGTCTAACTTTGTGCACTGCTCTTCTTCTCTTCCACGCCCCCAATAGGTCAGAGGGAGGTCAAAGGGTTTGACCTGAGGGCGCTGTCCAAGGAGGAGGTCAAGGTCATTCACAGGTGACCTTGACGTGACCTCCCACCTCCTCCTCCTGATCTATCGCCCTAAAGATGACACTGACTAGCGACTTCAGGCAGCGTCGGACTGCATCAGCAGCCTCGGGGCCCATCTCATAGAGCCACTTAAGCCGGAAAAACCCGCCAGGCATGAAACTACTCTCTAGGTTAAAAACAATATTGCCAGCCAGCCATGTCTCAAGTGATGCTCACTTTGTTCGACTTGTATTCAACCATCGGGTGCTGAGCATGAAATCCGAGTGGAACTTTGGCAGGCGAACACCTCGGACACAATGTGTGGATGTTTTTTTTTTTGAAGTGACAAGATTTTCAAGCTCGGTTTTGGCCGACTGATTTGATCTCAGACAGTATCCAGTGTAAAATCCTTTTCACTGAGCATTTTCATTAAAAAGAAATCCTTTCAAGTCAGTCCTTTCTTCTTTTGTGTGTCCTAGACAGGCAAATTGGTTCTAGGGCTAGCATTATTCAAACAGCTCACATCGACTCACGTATTTGTATCAAAACACACAAAGACATATCAAGATCTGTCAAGATTGTGTTGCACTTTTTTGTTTTAATTTTTTTTATTTGTTTTATAATTAACTCTAAAGAAATAGAAATCGTCATGGGGATTTGAAATCCCCTCATTTCATGATTTACCCGTGTCGGCAAAAAAAAGGACTCGTCTCGGACAGAATAATGAAATAAGCTAACCTACATTCATTAATTGTACCATGAGCACTTTGTGATGTGTCCCAATGACTTCATCGTCCTGTTACTGTGGAGTGGAGGAAGGTAGTTTATAAGATTGATATGAAAAACAAATTGGACGGAAAGTACTCGATAAAGTCATTTGAATTCACTAATGGGAAGCAGGTATACAGCATGGTAGAAGAACAAGGCACAGTGTGGCGTATTAGCGAGAGTTCGGCTATGAATCAAGCATGTCACTGGTGGTGCCAACTCTCTGTGAAGCCCTCCTACAAATTATGAGTGTTTCTATTTACATACTTAGTGCATGCACTGCAAAAAACTGCACTGTACTGCCACACATCGTCACGCTTATTTCACACGATGTCTTACTGGCGCAAATCTGGCATTTGCAATTGGGAACTGATGCCTGGCTAATGGCCACACGCATTCTAGAACACCTCTCTACCTCCTTCCCAGCAGTAGAGCATTCCACCAACCTCCTTCCCACAGGATCTGTGCACGACCTGCCAATACCACGTCAGCCAAATCAACCTACCAATACTGCAGCGGCCGGTCACGGTTAAACAACAATACTCGACCTCTATCTCTCCACAAATCATCATCATGGATGGAATCTGAATTGCTCTTACATCTACTGCCGTCATAAAGGTACAACAAAAACAAAATTGCATATAAATAACAACCAGGTCCCTGGCTTTAGATCCGACTTCCAATTCAATGGGCAACAATGCCCTTGAGTCGGAAGGAGAAGTGGCCGACCTAATTAGGAGGTCATCGAGCATGCTCAGTTTGTGCCTCCACTCCTTTAAGGAAAGGCGAACGCTGGTGGCAGCTCATAGTGCCCGGCTTGATCAAGGAAACTCGGAGTTTGGGGCAAACGTGAGTTAGCTTGCCCGCTTGCCAGAGAGGAAATAAAGTTTCTCTCTCTCCCTCTCTTCCTTTCTCTCTCTCTCTCTCTCTCACTCTCTTTCTCGCCGTCGCCATCTTGTGTCTCTCAGGTCTTCTTAGTGGCTGCTATGTGCTTGAAGAGTTGTCCAAGCTGCTTCTTCCTGTCGTTATGGCATCCTGACAACAACAAAAAACCAAATCTGAGACATAGCCTACTACCTTTGAGAAAGATCCCACTAAGATCAGCCATCACAGCCGGAGTGGTCAACAGAGGGCACCATCGCAGCTTGGTGCTGTTGCCCAAGGCTGTAGGCATCCCAGACAACAGGGGGCGCCATCACTGCTTGGCGCTGTGGCCAGAGTGGTCAACAGAGGGCGCCATCACTGCTTGGCGCTGTGGCCAGAGTGGTCAACAGAGGGCACCATCACGGCTTGGTGCTGTTACCGGAGTGGTCAACAGAGGGCGCTGCCATGGCTTGGTGCTGCTTGCAAGAGTGGTCAACAGAGCTTGGTACTGTGGCCAGAGTGGTCAACAGAGGGCACCATCACGGCTTGGTGCTGTTGCCGGAGTTCTCAATAGAGGGCGCCACCAAGGCTTGGTTCTGTTTGCAAGAGTGGTCAAATTCCGGCCAGCCGAAATTCAGGCCCAAATTTAGGGCCAGGTTCAGTCTGGTCAACAGAGGGCACCATCATGGCTTTGTGCTGTTGCCAGAGTGGTCAACAGAGGGCGCCGCCTCGGCTTGGTGCTGCTTGCAAGAGTGGTCAACAGAGGGCGCCGCCACGGCTTGGTGCTGCTTGCAAGAGTAATCAACAGAGGGCGCTGTCACTGCTTACCCAGGTAGGTGTTGGTGGAGTAGGAGGGTGGGCTGATGCAGTCCACGCCGCCCTCCTCCGCCATGACTGGGCCGTCCTCCCACATCAGGTCGAACCCGCCCACTCGTTTCTCCTTCCCCGTCAGTCTAAAAAAAACAAAAAAACAAAAAACATTTACATTCGTAACCCATTGTGATTTTTCCTCATTGTGAAATGTAATTCCGTTCTGTTCAGACCTACTTGACGCATAGTAAAAGGCACAAGCAGTTTGGGGAAGTTGGACAGACACTAAGAATTGCAGACATCAATAAGCTATAGACATACAACACCTACTGAAATTTATGTCGAGATGCCTTAAAGCTATGGAGGAATCCGACTAACATGTACAAATGTGACACAGGAGGGGGGGTGCTAATAGGGCTGATAATCCTTAACAAAAGCCACACAGATTTCCGAATTGTGCACCATTTGACTCGCTGATAGAAATAATGTACTCTTATTGATTTATGTCACAGGTACCGGTATATTGTTCTCAGATTGTTTAGTGAGTTTAGGAAGTGGCACTGTGACGGCCATTGGCACTTAAATACTCCCGTCCGCAAAGGGATTAAGAGAGAGAGAGTCAGCTACTCAGGATGTCATTTTGTACTTGGCATCCCAGTCCCCTACCTCTGCTCCATGTCTATGATGTGCAGCATGTCCTCCAGAAGGCCCACCTTCAGCACGTAGTCCTCTTGGCTGCTGGCAGTCAGCGACGGCGACGCATTCACCTCTATCAGCCAGCTGCCAGCAAAGAGGGGGGAACAGAGGCGTAGATAAGACTTGAGGGTTTGCATGGTGGGAAGACTAAGTGGAAGGTTTGCGGTGACACCATGCAGCACTTCTCTTTCAAGAAGGAGCAATGCTCTGAAAAGAGCCGGTAACTCAACGTTTCGGGTAGTATGTACTCTGCCCATTGTCAGGAGACTTGAAGGTTTGCATGGTGGGAATACTAAGTGGAAGGTTTGCGGTGACACCATGCAGCACTTCTCTTTCGAGAAGGAGCGTGGCTCTGAAAAGAGCCGGTACTCAACGTTTCGGGTAGTATACATGTACATGTACTCTGCCCATTGTCAGGAGACTTGAGGGTTTGCATGGTGGGAATACTAAGTGGAAGGTTTGCAGTGAAACCATGTTGTAAAGAGCCAGTAACTCAACGTTTCGGGAAGCGTGTACTCTGCCCGTCTTCAGTCTCCTGACGACGGGCAGAGTAAACACTTGTACGCATAGTGCATCCTTGTGATTAATTTGACATGTATTTATTGTTCCCGATTGTTAAGCGAGTTTTGAAACCCAAAATATCAAACATAAGGAGGGCCTGATGCTTCGATCCTAGCAGGACCTTTCTCAAAGGCAGAATGACAGGGACAAAATAAATAGAAGGGGGACAGTAACAGGACAGAGGACAAAGGGGGCGGCTGACAGCCGCATCTCTCTCTACTCACGGCTTGAGGTCCTGTCCTATCAGGATGTCGTATCCGTAGAGCTCAAAGCAGTGCTTGTCGTTGATCATCACCTTCTGCACGCTGTGCAAACTCTTGATGAAGATCTCGTTCATGTTGCGGTACATCTCTTCCACCTGAGTGAAGTGTCAGATATACGTTTAGAATGGGGAAGTTATCAGGAGGCTTGCCATGTAAAGTGTTGCTCATTTAGTGTGGTTCTGTTAGGAACTGATGAGTTCCACTCAATGTTCAGGAAGGTTCAAATCCTGGCCGAGCTGCCTGATATTTTCAGGCATCGGTGCTTATCACATCAAACCCTCATTGAATGTCATTATTGAAAAATTGGCAAAGAAAACTTTGACTGGACCGGGACTTGAACCCGAGACCTCTGGAGTCTGCATTAACGTACCAGTGCTCTTCCATCTGAGCTATCCAGCCCTTATAGATGATGGCCTTCCCTAATAGTCAACTAGTCTTTGTCGGGGTGGGGGATCTCTAGGGATCACACCCCTGCTCTCATTCAGATGCAAAGAACCAATTGGTTTAAACCTGGCTACGGCAGCTCGGGATCACACAATGTGTGGATGCAGGTTTTGTTTTCAATTAAAGTCAAGCAAACAAAATGAAAAATTACTAGGAACTTGTGAACAAATGTAATGAAAGCGGGGGTGTGTGATCCCCGGAGATATACAGCAGCTAATGGTTGGATTGCTTCTGACCTCTTGGATGTCGTGCTTGGCCGCCAGGTACTGGCGGAGCTGCTGCATGGACCACTTGCAGCCTTTCTCCGGGTCGTAGTCGGGGGCGGTCTTCTGGACTGCCACGTTGGTCAGGTGCACAAAGGTGTCGTCGATGGACTCCAGCGAGAAGCGGGAATTGGAGAACCGGGCGAAGCCGTTGCGATACAGCCAGGCCTTCAGGGGAATGTACTGCAGACAGAAGAAAAAAAACAATCGCACACACTGGTCTTGAATACACCGGTCCAGTAGGCCACACCTATCATCATAGCAACGGCCAAGCAACTGCGCACGTGTCACCTTTATCGCCCACACGCCGTGCGCGTCCACTGAACGGCCCGCAACCAACGAAAGCACTTCTCTCCGGTTTTGGAGAAGGCCGAAAATGTACATTTCCTCTCTTGCCAGGTTATCAAAAGGAATTGCCTGTTACATACGATACGAAACAGAAGTAAACACAACGGAAAGTGTGTAGTAAAGAACACAAGATTTTGACCGGTATGTCGGACAAAATGGCAGGATCTTAAATCGCGCGTTGTGATTTGGTCAATTTATGTGGGTGTGGCATACTGAATCAGTGTATTGCTGGTTGAATTGCTCCAGACTGGCGCCCCCACCCTGGCAAAGACTAGTCAACTAATAGGGAAGGCCACCATTCAAGGGCTTGATAGCTCAGATGGAAGAGCACTGGTATGCGTTAATCAAGAGGTCTCGGGTTCAAGTCCCGGTCCAGTCGAAGTTTTCTTTGCCAATTTTTCAATTTATTCCAAAATTCCCAGTCAGTTTTTCCTATGATTGACACTGGTCTCGATATTGAAAACAATTTCATGCAAGGGTGCAGTCCAAAGAGGTAGACAGACAGAGAAACTCCTTGGGAATATGAAATCATTCAATGAGTATTTGCACCTGCTCGAGGTGATAAGCAGAGATTTAATGGATAGACCGAATATTGAACGGCAGTAAATTCCAGAGACAGGGACTGGCATTTGAGAAAATTTGATCACCCCAGGAATTATGAGCACAGGGGATACCAAGCAAAGAAGGACTCCGAGGATCTTAGCTGTGTTGTACATGTTCAACAAGTTGGCATTGTGTCAATATTAAATGAGGGTTTGCCCTGCTCGACGTAATAAGCACTGATGCCTGACCAAAACAATCGGGAAGCTCGGGCAGGATTCGAACCCGCGACTCCCGCTTTCTAGTGCAGACGTCTTAACCACTTGGTCACCGAGCCTGTCGAGGTCTTTTTGCGGATTCGAATATGGCATAGCCGCAGCGGATACAGCGTTGCACTTGCATCATAGATATGAAATGAGATTTGAAGGTTTTCATGGTGAGAAAATGTAAAATCCTCTATTTTGTGAGTATGTCGGGTTCTGAACAGAACCAGAGGAACAGAGATATAACTTGATGTTTTGTGTCAAGGAGAATGTAATTCAACGAAGGTTTGCCCTGCCCTACGTAATAAGCGCCGAGTGCCCAGTGCACCATGTCGGTGTGAAATCAGACACCCAGACTAGCGCGGAGTGCCGGCAACACCCACCGACTGAACCAGGACGTAGACCCGGAGGTCAAACTTGCGGCCGCCAATCAGGTAGGGCTTCTCGATGTAGCGCGACACGATGTACGTCTCGGGATGCTCCTTCTCCTCATCTTTGCTGTCCCTTGGCCGGTAGCTGTCACTCTGAGGGGGGTGGAGAGTGGAGGGTGGAGAGTGGGGGGGGGGAGGTGGTTACTCATCAGTGGTAACCCTGGATTCATTGTCTGTCTGTCTTTCTTTTTACTGTCCTGTCCATTTTGTCAAGCGGGGATGTTAAAGTGACCAACAAAGCGATTTCCTGAAAATCACTGAAGGCCAATAAATTGTGCGACTGTGAGCCAGTGAGCGCTCACGTGACCGAGAGATGCGACTGCGAGTGAGCGCTTTCGCAACCGAGAGATTCACGGCAGGGATGCAGGCGCCCTTCAGTATTTTAGGATTTCAACAGATAAAACCGAGCAGTTTGAGATACCTGTTTAAAAATAATAATAATACCTAACAAATAATAATAATAATAAAAAAATTAAAAATGCAAAAAAAATCAAAATAAATAACAAATAAAAAAAAAAACTCTGGCTTAATAGGTCTTGCCTTTCGTCTGTGGCCTTATAATGTATGAACATAAATCATCCATAGTCACCTTTGTTTTATCTAATCACCTTGGGTACACTGTTTTTGTACTTGCCATGATGAAAACAATGCCATGATGAAAAATAAATGTGAAAAAAAAAAAAAAATCAAATGTAAATTTTCAAATGTTGACCACTTTGCGCCGGTCAAGATCCACACCCCGCCCCCCACACCCCGGAGCCCTACCTTCTTCCACTCCATGATGTCTTTCAGCTTCTTGAAGAGAAAGATGCCCTTGCCCTGGGACTTGCCCACCGGCTTCATGATCCAGATGGAGCCCGGGTTTCGCTTGAACTCGTCCACGAACATGTGGTACTCCGACTGCGGGGGCAAACGGAGAGAGAGATTGAACGGAGGACGAAACTGGTCGTTATAGAATCATGTTGGCAGTCAAACATTTCCTTACAATCAAAGTCACTACCCTCGTGCTCCACACAACTGGGGCAGAATCGTCTTGAATCAAAATAAACATCATGTGATTAATACAGTAATCCCATTCCTACAAGGAATACATTCAGTCAGGGTTTGCCCTGCTGGACGTGATAAGCACTGAATGCTGGGTGCTTTGCCTGATGGCTGATGAAATTTTTTGGGGGGCCGCTTGGGCGGGATTTGAACCCGCAACTCCTGCTTCATCAGGCATGGGGAAATGTCATTACGTCGAGCAGGGCCTGAGCTAGAGCCCTAGCCTGACCCAGAACCCTTGCCGTGGTCTTAAACCTGCCTCTAAGTAGGTAGGGGATCTCCGGGAAGTCTATTAACCCCTTCGAGTCAGGAAGCCGCTATGCATACATACGGGAGTTTAAAAATTTGGACGCCGCTATTATCCAAACTGTAGACAAAGACTCTTTTCAGCAATATGTATCATGACAAACACCTTTTTTGACGTCAGTTGCTGCATGAATTGGTAACAATGGCGCTATTGTGGGGCTTCATTGTGAACGATCGAGGGTCTGCGCGCTACGAAGGCAGACAGTGTGCTGGCCTGCCCCGCAACCAATGCGGTCACTGGACAGATTGTGGAATGCACCCGCTGCCTTTACCACAAATTACACGCTTTGTTGAGGCCGTCCAGCTGGATCCTTTGTCCGCTGCAGTGCAGGAATGTTTGCTGTCAAAGGGTAGCAGCACACACAGTTCTCGGAGTCTTGTCGAACAGCCAACGCTCCATTGGACTACACACAATCTTTGAAGGCCAATCTTTGAGGGCTGATAATCCCTTGACAAAAGCCATGCAGACTTCCTGTTGTGCCACATTTGATTCACTGATACAAATAGTGCACTCTTACTGATTTATTTTGCAGGTTTATTGTTCTCTGATTGTAATAGCGAACTTTTGAAATGGCACTGTGCAGGCCATTGGCACTAAAATAATCCCGCCATCATCAAGGGGTTAAAGCTCACCGGCAGCTCAAAGGTCGTCGGGAAGAAGTCGCACCTGGAGGCCTCCATCTTGCTGACCTCGCGCTCCAGGTGCTTCCGATAGCGCTTCAGGTTCTTCACCATCAGGTTCTTGCGAGTCAGCTTCGGGAAAAAAAAAAAAAAAAGGGGGATCAAGAAAACTCAGTGCGAGAAATGTCACGAGGTTTCAACACCGAATCTTATCGGGGACGATTGGAACTCAACTCACCGACGGCTCAGATTGTCGGATCTTGTTTGCATCAGTGCCAGTGACTTGAGTAAAAGATGATGAAGCACACCGTGCCGTTACAGTCAAAGTTGACCCACTCCTGGGCTCAGTTTATCGACTACTGCTGTATTAGACCTGACACTTCGTCTTACAAAAAAATACTATAATTTTCGGAAATTAAAAACCGGGGCTTATACCGGTATGTTGATTTTGGCCATAAAAAAAAGCTTACCGCGGCTTATACACCCAGGTATTATATGAGGCCAGTTATGGGAATGAGCACTTAACAGTGTTTTCTACATTACATTTGTGTTGCGTATGAGTAGAATTCAATCCAAAATTGGGAGGGCCTGACGTTTTGATTCTAGCAGGACCTTTCTCAAGGGCAGAAGAAGTCCACCATTCTCATTAAATTAGGAGATACCTTCAACAAAAGGACAGGGAAAATGAGTTGATCGTAATTCAAATGAAAATTCGACCAAACCAGGAATTTGAACCCAAGGTCCCCGGTTTGAAAGTCACGCCAAAAGGTCTCCGGGATTTTTAAGTCCAAATAATGTATTTTTTTAAATTTTTTTAAAAATTGTTTCAACATTTTAAAGTGCAGATTGAGACAATAAACCGGCGTCTAGACTACAGCCCTTACCTCGTAGTGATTACGAAAGTGGTTGATGCGGACATGGTCCTCCATGTAACATGTGTCAAAGTATTCCCGCATCCAAACCCGGTCCGCCCAGAAAAAGTCAAAATCAAGTTCATCCCTTTACGGCGCCAATTTCGGAGGGGGGGGGGAACGGATGAGAAGGAGACGGAGGAGGAGGAGGTAGGGGGGTAAAAAATAGAATACTGATTGGCACCAAAAAAAAAAAAAAAAAACAATCATAAAAAAATGGTTGTAGCAAGTTGGTGAGGAAAACACTAAGGAACACTCAACTATCGATTTTCTTTGGCATGAATCTATAAAATTGATTAAATACCGAAAATTGTTGTAAACAGCTCACTGACTATTAATGACCTGCAGTACATGAATCTCAACAGTTAGACGGCCCGACGAGGCTTCGATCCTAGCAGGACCATTCTCATCAGGACTCCTGGCAGGTCTCCGTCTTTGAGAAAGGTCCTGCTAGGATCAAAATGTCAGGCCCTGTAACTTTTGAAAATTGAAATCGAAATGCAAGGCCCTCTTAATTTTGATGATTTGTGCAAGCCTGGTCATGTACTGTACGTCAGTATAAAGCAGTTTGCAACATTCTCGAATGACTTTTTCAGGACTGCCACATTATTTTTTTTATCAATTCTTTATAATACGGTTTTTGATGAATTTTAATCCAGTTAGTGTACTCACTGCTTCGTCACCAACTTCCTACCCATTCAGTTTGATAAAAATCAACTCCAGGCAACATGAATGCCGCCGGCAGCCATCTTGGATTCACAAGGGATGGGATTGCCATTCTTAATCCCTAGAATATCCCCTTATCCCCAGAACACCACTCAGCTCTGACTCAAGGACGGTTTGTTGAAAGTGCCGACTTCAATTGGGGTTCTAACATGAAAATGCCTGACACTTGGGGGAAAAGGTAAATGCTGATGAGGGTTGTTTGCCAACCGCACTGAGGCCGGGTGTGGAAATGAGCTTTCAAGCTGAATCCCACCGCATACATTTTTTTAAAATCTCTCCTCTTTGTGCTGTTGTTGCCCTTTTCATTTTACATTTTTCAATTCGAGTCAAACAAACAAAGGAAAAACTGACCGGGAACTTTTGAACAAATTGAAAAAAAAAATTGCAAAGAAAACTTTGACTGGACCGGGACTTGAACCCGAGACCTCTGGATTAGCGTATCAGTGCTCTTCCATCTGCACAATCCAGTCTTTGCCGGGTGGGGGCGCCAGTCAGAAGCAATTCAACTAACCATCTCGGGTCCAAGTTCCCGTCCGGTCAAAGTTTTCTTTGCAAAATTTTCCAATAAATTTGTTCCTGTCCAAATAGACTGGCTGCTCCCTGAATTCAATTTTCAGGCCTCTGTTGGACAAAGTTCAAGTATCATAGAATCAGTAATCACATTCAATTCCAAAACCATTCTTTGCTTTTAGCCTTTTTTTGAGTGGTGGGAGAGCGGGGGGTTTAAATTTGCTTCTGTCAAGCATTCGCCAAATGGAATCGCTACTTGTTGCAAGAGATGTGGCATCTGTTTGACCAAGCGAAAGTTTTCCCCAAAAATAAACGCTCCGCTTAAAGAAAAAAATGGCGGACCCACAATCCAAGATGGCGAGGCCTGGGGGCGGGATTCATGTGTTGCCGGAAGCCGAAGGGGTGCAGGATGGCAGGGCTTCGCCGCCTCTAACCTCGTAGTGATTCCTAAAGTGATTGATCCTGACATGCTCCTGCATGTAGCAGTGATCAAAGTACTCTTTCATCCAGTTGACGTCGGCCCAATTGAAATCAAAGTCCCCCTCCCTGCAGTGGGACAGACAGACAGGCAGACGGACGGACGGACGGACAGGCGGAGATAATGGACGCAGAACAAACAAACGGGAGGGCAGACTGTTAATGGTGGCCCCAGTGGGTTAGCGGTGGGGAAGAGGGGGAGGGAGGTGGTCAGAGAGGAGGGGATGGAGAGGCATAGGGGAAGGGGAGGGCAGGGGAGGCTGGCATAGGGTTGAAAGATAGGAAGAGTGGATGGCGGCTCATGGGCATGGGTGGGTGTCAGGTTGGCGGATAGATTGGAGTGGAAAATGCAAAGATCAACTGATAATCAAGCAATTGGAAAATTTATTAATTAAAACGTGTAGTAAGTCAGACATTATTTTGGCAATCTACATGTATTATAAACTGATCTTTACATTGATATATAAAAGGATTGTTCAATCCATGGTCAATTGACTGATTGATTGATAGACTAATTGATCAACCGACTGACTGACTGACCGACTGACTGACTGACAGACTGACTGACTGACTGACTGACTGACTGACTGACTGACTGACTGACTGACTGACTGACTGACTGACTGACTGACTGACTGACTGACTGACTGACTGACTGACTGACAGACCGACTGACTGACTGACTGACCAAGTGGTCTATACACTGATTGATTGGCTGACTGACTGATTGATTGATTGATTGATTGATTGATTGATTGGGTGATTGATCAAATAACTGACTAGTAAATTGGTCAATTGAATGACAAAATGATCGATTACCAGACAATAAGATGCCATACCTTGTGAAAGAATTAGGTTGCTATTAAAGAAAAGTGAAAAATGACTGTTAAACAGAAGAGTGGATACAAAAGAACTTTCAAATGTTACAACAAGTTTGGTTTGGGCATTTGTGGAAAGATTAGGGAGAAAGGTAAGCAGTCATTGAATTCCCAAACAAGGAGCTACGAGCTAGCAGCTGTGTGGAAATACAGAAGAGTGCAATGAGCTGACAGATCACACTAATCCCATATTCATGAATTTGTCATATGTTATAATTAAAATGTGTACAATATGTGAGTGCTGTAAAGACTTAAAGGTTCTCTGCAATGAATATCAGTACAGTCAAGCTCATTTTCTGCTCTCATCTGACATGTCCGAGGATCTGAAGTGTACGAGAACAGTTTGACTGTTAGCTGTAGCAACATTGCAAAACAGTTCTGTAGCATGGATGTTGTGATAAAAAGTATATTGCAGAGACCCTTTATTGGTATGCCATTTGCAAAGTGCCCAATTTCCGATCGTTCAAAATTACTTACTCATCATTCCAAGTACTTACTCATCATTCCATATATAATTAAAAGATAAAAAGACCAAAAAAGTGTTTTGGAAAAAAAGTGACCCCATCCTCCTTTAAAAAAAAAAGTTCGGATGAGAAACTAATAATTTTTTTAGTTGCCCTAAGTTTTAATCAAATTCAGAGGTCAGAGGTCACTCACTCCTTGACTTCCACCCAGTTCTTGGACCTCAGCACGTCCAGAATGGCGTTCTGCAAGGAGCACTTGAAACGAATCGGTCGATCGCTGTTGAGAAAAGATGAGGGCAAGAGAGAAAGATTAGAAGCTTGAAGCACTGCCATAGCATCCTGGTGGAAGGTTGTCGTCGACTTTACAGAATACACTCCCCGGTTCAAATTAGTAGGAAGTTTTCGGTGACACCATTTATATCATCTCCTAAGAAAAGGAGTATGGCTCTGAAAAGAGCCCGACTCCTTCTCTTAAGAGGCAATGTACCGGTACATGGTGTCACCGCAAACCTTCTACTTACCATGTAACACATCTCTTTTGAGAAGGAGTGTGGCTCTGAAAAGAGGTCCTACTTGGTATTTCCACCATTTCGGGCATCGGGCAAAGCACTGGGCACACAGTGTGTATTACAAGTACGTCAAGCAGGGCAAACCCTCATTGAATTAAGCCGTGTTCGCACTGGACTTTTTTTTTTTTTTACTGAGACCGCTGGTAACACCATCGCCCAACCCCTCAAAATAAAATTTAAAAAGCGATTGCAAGGGCCAAGTTACTCGGACTATTTCAAACACAAGCTGGGTGGCCTTCTTCTGACTTCTGTTTTTTTTACAAGCGAAGTTATAACTTCTTTCAATTCTTACCCAATTCCTTTGCGCACCACCGTCCGGTAGTTTTGTAGGTTTGCCTGTGAAAGTGAATCAATGATTTTTGTTTAAGGCTTAAATTGTAATGCTGCCCAGGGTAACCATTCCAATACCATGGGATAGGTAACAATGGATTAAATGATTAATCTCATAAGTCATACTCATAGTCATAGTCATACTAAAAATAGAATACTATAAATTTTAAGATTTGCATTTTGGTAATATTAGTCACTAAGCAGTTTGCAACATTTTTATATATCACTATAAATATAATTTATTAATGAAATATTTCTACTTATTTGTAATTGTAGGGCTGGCTAGCTACATTTGATTTAGGATATGTGCAGTGGCTGCTGTTACGGCAGTCGTCCGTGTGGTTCCCTGACTTCACAGTATTTGTCAGGATGTTTAGCTCTTGGAACCAGACTATCAGCTAATACTACTAGACTGGTTCAACCAGCCTGCAATGCTGACGAAATACAATCAAGTCAGGGAACCACACGGACGACTGCCGTAACAACAGCCACTGCGTAGGATATAACAACAGAAAGCAGACATGTTACAGACGAGACCCCAAGTGTCCCTGTGGTAAATTTATAAATTTTGTCACATAACTCTAATTTGTAACTTGTTGTAACTTGTAAAAAAGTTGTATGGAAACATAACATTGTTGTAACGTCCAACTCCAATACAGCCAATACAATACGTCAATAGTTCAGCAATTTAATTTTAAGTGGCTGTGCCAGACCATGGCATGGTTTAATTTGGGTAAGGGTTGTATGTATTTCCCTAGTTGCGGTAACCGTAACCCTCATCCTCCCGAAGGTCTCCGACCTTCGGGAGGATGAGGGTTACGGTTACCGCAACTAGTATTTCCCCAGACTTTTATAGTGAGGGTATAAGGAAACCATAGAGCATAGCTCTATGCTTAAACTAAAATCTTGCCGTTACTTTTTTCATTGCTCTTTTCCGGTTTTCTGTGTACAGTGTGCATCTACTACATGCACATTCGGTCCTGCCCATCTTACTCACTGAACGGTGCCAACGACAAAGTCAACGACAATTACAATAACATTCAGGGAAAGTGTCCCATTTCTACGATTACAAATCAATTTAAAGTCCTCTATCGCATCGCATACTCACTCTTCCCCCTTTATTCATCGTGAGAGTCGGCTTCACGGAGAATAAAGCAACAAAAAATGGTCCTTCGAGTCGGAATTCTACCCAACCGCTTCCTCGGTCGTCATAGCGCCAGTTATATAGCGCCCTCTTGTGACAGCATTTTGAGGCGCTGTTCAGTTCAAGGATAAATTATTAATTTTTAGTACATGTATTTTGTAAGATTATTAATTGACACTAGCAGAATGGAATATTAGTCAAGAGTTACGACAGGTCAAATAGTGATTTAATTGGGTCCATTAAATATTTGTATTCAATGGCAACCAAATCCATCAAAATAAAACCTCAAAGAATTCAGCCGTATTCCAAGTAAAATCTTGAAGGTGCTAGACATGAAAATGCTTCTCTATATTAAAAAGTGCATTTTCCTCCTGAAGAAAATAAAAAAGACAAACCGTTGTTAATTTGAAAACACTGATTGACTTTATTCTTTTATTAACTCCACACTACCAAAGCAGGATTTTTTTCTCTCTCTCAATGACCAACAGGGAAGTGATATCATGCAGATCCAATCCTCAATAATCACAGTACAAAATTATTTCATCACTTTGAAAAAGACTTGGGGTCATATCCTGAAATTCCTCAAAATTAATGTACTTCAAGTTCTTCTAATCTCGGGATGGTGGAAGCCCATACCAACAGAAATGATTCCGAGTGCATAGGGTCCATATAATTATAAAACAGAGAAACCAGCTCTTCAGACGGCATTTCAGCAAACTGCCAAAAGTTAAGATTACCATTATACAGAAATAATTATTATCAAATACAGATGCAAAAGGGTCTTCTTCATTGCAGCACTCACTGGTTTTTTTTTTCAAAAGAAATACTAACATTTATAACATTTATAACATATTTTGAACACAAATATCAACAATATATGAGGGCCTAATGTTTCGATCCTAGCAGGACCTTTCTCAAAGGCATATTTTGAAATCAAACAAAAAATGAAAAAACTGACTTGGAAACTTTCGAACAATTTTGAAAAATGGCAAAGGAAACTTGGACCGGAATGGGACATGAACCCGAGACCTCTGCTTGGCAAAACTGCTGCATATCTCCAGGTATCACGACCCTGTTATCATTCAGCTGCAAACAACCAATTGTTGTCAATCTGGCTACAGCAGAATCAATGAGTACCGGTAGGTTAAATGCTTCTGACTGGCACCCCCACCCCTACAACCAGTAGCCTTAGTAGGTTAAATGCTTCTGACTGGCTCCCCCACCCCTACAACCAGTAGCGTTAGTAGGTTGAATGCTTCTGACTGGTGCCCCCACCCCCAAACCCAGCATTAAAACTAGCTGACTCTTTTGAAAACTCAGATGGGAAGAGCGCTGCGGCACAAAACCAGAGGTCTCAGGTTCAAGTCCCAGTCCGGTCAACGTTTTCTTGGCCATTTCTCAAGTTTTTTGAACTCGTATAAATTCATGAAAATAAGAGGAAGAGAATGTGACAGTCTATCCGCAGGTTTCAATTTCTGTCATGATTTTGAGGTCGTCTCCGTTCCCTCCAGTATTCTCCGCTTCCATTCCTCGTAGTCGCTGGTCTCGCTGGAAGGGTCATTCCCTGCCCCAAGCTGTTTCCTCTTTGCTGGAGTGCTTTCCTCTGGAGTGGCACAACCCCCCCCAAAAAAACAAAGTTTGAAGACCATCACTTCTGGTTACAAGAGGGTATCGACCAGCTCGGTGGTCAAGTGGTTAAGACATCTGCACTAGAAAGCAGGAGTCGCTGGTTGGAATCCCGCCCGAGCTGCCTGAAATTTTTTTCATCAGGCATCGGGCAAAGCACAAAGTGCTCAGTGCTTTAATTATCACGTGGAGCAGGGCAAACCCTCATTGAAGATGGTATAGCGTTTTGTCTGTCAAGTTGATGTAAGACTAAATGTAGGCTAGGCCTTAACTCCAAAGCCCAAAATTCTTGATTCATTATCCTTACAAAATAGATAATAAAGCTCACCTTCAAATGATCTGTCGAGATCTTCCAGCCAGTGACCCCTTCCCTTGGATTTACTCATCTTCTTGTCGCCTGAAATGAGAAAACGAAAAGTGACCAATTTTTTTTTTTAACTAGCTAGTAGGTACTTACCGTACTAACTTCAACACGCAAAATGCAAAAAACGGCATAACTGTGTTGTATAAGAGTAATAACTTTATTCTTGTTGTATGAAGCGCACGGTTCGCGCACAGTCATGTGGAGATAAAACAAGACTGATGATCATGGTTACCCCGGATGTTTATGTGCGCACTGAATTGTGGAATGAGATTTGAAGGTTTGCATGGTGTGAATAGCAGGAGTAAGCTTTGAGATGACACGATGTAAATTCTCTTTTGTGATTATGTGTGGTTCTGAAAAGAACCAGAAGAACTCGACGTTTAGAACAGTGTACTCAGAGTACCGGTACACTGTTCTAAACGTCAAGTTCCTCCGGTTCTTTTCAGAACCACACATACTCACAAAAGAGAATTTACATGGTGTCATCTCAAACCTATCAATCCTGAATTGTGGGATGTTAACTCATAAAGGCTCTCTTTTCGACATCATTCACTGATTCACACATATAGCCCCTGGCAAATACTCGCAATGTTTCTGAATTATCCCAAGAAGGACTGTGTGTTGGTCTGTGACCCGAATCGCGAGTGTTTGTGATATTTCGCCACTCATGCACAGGGGGAGGGGGAAAAAAAATTCTCTGAATCACAATTTTAAAAAATCAAAAAGTGGATTGCAATGTTCTGCGTTAGTGTGAACGACAAAATGCCGACTCGTGGCTACAGGGGGTACAGGCCCAGCTTCAAGCTTGGATGAGATGGCGGGACCTGATCTTACCGATGACGTCTGTTGCGTGTCTGGCCAGCTGCAAGCACAGCCGGTCAAACGTGGACCTCCTCACTCCGGCCACCGCCAAGAATTTGCTCTTCTCGGCTTTGATTTTCAGTTGCCTGTCAAAAAATATAAAAAAATAAAAATAAATTGTGTTGCTTTAAAATAAGACTTGGTATGGTGGGTGAAACACTGTAGGAGGGTTTGCGGTGACACCGTGCATGAGGTCTCTTTAGGAAGAGGTATGGTTCTGAAAAGAACCCGTGTGATAACTCGACGTTCTGGCCAGTGCACTGGCCATCATCAGGAGAAACCCAAGGTGAACGGATTGTATGCTGTCATTCAACTCACCTGCATGCTGTGTACAGACTGCCTGTGGTGAACAGTGCGCCGTTGAAGTTGACTTCTTCCCTCGTTGATTCCGTCATCTTCCCGTCAAACTCTTTCCTGTACCTACAACGAGCACACACACAGACACACATGACGCAAGCTAAATGAACAAAAATTAGGGTGGCCTTCCCTAATAGTCAACTAGTCTTTGCCGAGGTGGGGGTGCCAGTCAGCACTCGGCAGCAATTTGGGTCAAGAGGTCTCGGGTTCAAATCCCGATCCAGTCAAAGTTTTCTTTTTGTTTTCAGTTTTCAATTTGTTCAAAAGTTACCGGTCAGTTTTTCCCTTGGTTTGTTTGACTCAAATTAAAAAATGACAAAGAAAACTTTGACTGGACCGGAACGGGTACTTTGACTTTGAGCCTCCTCCCCCCCCCCAAAAAAAGACAAAGAACCGACAGAGAGGGTTACCTTGCAAGGATCTCAAGAGCCGGGTTGACGGCGGGAAGACAGCCAAACTGGACAGCCAAGTCCCTGACGCTGACGTCTTGTTTCATCTCCAGGAGGTTCTCCATAGTCTTGTACAGCGTGGTGTAGGCCTTCCTCGTCACTCCAGAACACCTGATGGCAGCAGTCTGTGAAAAAAGAAGAATAAGAAGCTAATACAAAAACTGTTGCAAACTGCTCACTGACTAAAATGACCTGCAATACTTAAATCTCAAAAGTTAGAGGGCCTGACGTTTCGATCCTAGCAGGACCTTTCTTTGCCTTTGAGAAAGGTCCTGCTAGGATCAAAACGTCAGCCGTCAGGTACTCTAACTTTTGAGAAAAAAGAATAAGGAGACCAATAATTGATGAATGCTCACAGACTGTTAAAAAATGTTGGTGTACACTAGCATGCTTACTATAGAATTGACATAGTGGAAAGATTTTACTTAAATACTCACAGCGTTAAAGTCTGGAGTGCAAAAATAAATCCATAATAGCTACTATTGATGGTTATGTACATGTAGACATAAGCCAATGTTGTCTGACAAAACCACTTCACTATTCCTACATGCGCACCACACATATGGTACGCATCACAAAATCAGGATTTTGAGGAAAGCTGCAAGTCTAGGCCTATTTTTATTTCGGCAAGTAGTTATGCCAGGCAATATCTATTTTGTACACAATTTATTGGTACAGTGGAACGTCACTACACTAGTATAACGAACGCCGATATACCGAACATGCGGCTATAACGAACATGCCCTTTGGCTCCCGATTTTTGTGTACACAATATGTGGCCACAACTGCTATAAGCCTATAATATATATAACAGATAACAAACGACCACTACTATACCGATAAATTTTCATGGATCCCGGGATGTTCGTTATACTAGCTACATTCCACTGTAGTCTATTGTGAATTTTCATTTTGGCTACCATTTTACAGCGACGGTATTCAACTAAACTCCTGCCAGAAATACTTTGTCTATTGGTTGGTCCATGGAGGTTGCAGCCAGCTCGATGCACATGATGATCTTGCAGGTGCTGTTGGGTGCCAGGGCTGTTCCAGACACACAGCGAACATCACTCAGCCGCAGCAGTTCGCCCGCCTTCCTGAACAAAGATAAAACAAACGAAAATCCAACTCCAGGATGGGGAAAACGCCAATGACATTTTATCCTCCTCCGAAGTACTAGTACTTCTAGTAGTACAGTACTACTACTAGTGCTACTACTTACTAGTACTACTAGTAGTAGTACTAGTACAGTAGTACTAGTAGTACTAGTAGTACTAGTCCAAGTAACTTGGACCCGACAAGTCACCCTTTTTTTATCGAATTTTGACTGTCAACCGAAACTCAAAATTTCAAAATTTGATAAAATTAAAAAAAAGGTGACTTGTCGGGTCCAAGTTACTTGGATTATAGTATTAGTAGTACTGGTAAATAGTACCTGGAGGTCCTTCCTCCATGGTCCTTCCTCCATGATGGTACTGCCGGTACTGGTACTACTACTACTAGTACTACTAAGTACTAGTACTAGTGGTAGTACTATTTACTCGGAAAATCAGTAGTATAATCAGTGTATTCCTGCATTCTATGCTTATTTAATGAATATTGTTGTTACTTTCTCAGCTTTCAAAATAAATGCCTAAAATGTTACTTTTTATTAGTTCAAGTTCATAATAATAAATAGGTGATATACAAAAATGTTGCAAACTGCTTACTGACTAAAATTACCAAAATGTAAATCTCAAAAATTTAGTGGGCCTGACGTTTTGATCCTAGCAGGACCTTTCTCAAAGGCAGAGAGACTCTCTGCCTGACTCTCTGCCTTTGAGAAAGGTCCTGCTAGGATCGAAACGTGAGGCCCACTAAATTTTAAGATCATATATAATAATATTAATAAGTAGAATTAGTTATTAATATTAATACTACTTTACTACAATTACTAGGCCTAACTTTAAGAGCGTGGCAAGGAGTTGACGTTTAACTCCTCTAATCTCTATATAATATTTAATCAATATAGTCCTACCTTGTCAAGACAATGGTTAATAAAAGATAGTCCGAGTAACTTGGACCCGACAAGTCACCCTTTTTTAATTCGATAACAAAAAGGGTGACTTGTCGGGTCCAAGTTACTCGGACTAGTTAAAATACAGATTTAGACAATTAGAGTGTTAAAATACTTGGTCTAGATTGTAACCAATACAATCGTACTGTCGTGCATTGAACCAATTTTCTCCGTCTCGCAACCAAGTCTGGTGATGGAGAAAGGGAAAACTGAATACAACTTACCTGATGACATCTTTAGATGACACCCCGACCCTGCTGGCCAACGCTCTTATCTCTGCCGCGTCCATTTCACCAGACTGAACCTGGCCCTTTGAATTTTGGTCCCGAATTTCGGCTGGCCGGTGCGTACAGCGCTACGGTGTCCCATGCATGACACACAATATTTGAATTGTGTTTTTGCTACTTTAAAAATAAGAATAAGAGCGAGATTGTATTGCAACGTTGTGATAACATGATTCTCTACATAATCAGGTTGAATACTTGTTTTGCTTTTTCCAAAAATATATTATTTTCCAGAAAAAAAAATGAATATACAGGATTTGACTTGATTTGAAAATAAAACGAATCTGGAATACTCCTCTGTTGGAAGAGTGAGTGTGCCCGACGCATTCCACTTAAACCTATTAAATTGGATATCATCTGAAAGAGTACAACATTCTACAGAGGATATAGGTTTAAGTGGAATTCGTAGGGTACACTCACTTTTCCAAGGACCTCTATACCCAAGGACAACACCATCAACCGGTCTACATCTCCGACGTCCTTCAACCACGGCACCCAGCCCTCTACAGACACGGCCCAGTGATTTCCCACCTCACGTCGTGCTTCAGTAGTCAGGCTGGGCGGGAAAGATCCTCCACACTTCAATGGTCACGACCACAACTTTTGGCGGTAAGGTTCCTCCACGCTTCACCGCTCCTCCAAGCCCTACAAAACCCCTGATGATAGTTGGACTCCAGCAGTCTCCTGATGACGAGCAGAGTACACACTGCTCGAAACGTTGAGCTCTTTTCAGAGCCACACTCAGTCTCAAAAGAGATGATAAACATGGTGTCACCGCAAACCTATTAATAATAATTGTTTCCACCATGCAAACCTTCAAGTCTTTTCGAACCCTCAATCGCACTGCATCCTATTTGAACGAACAATAACAACACCATAGCAATAACAAGACCTTCAAAACGGACACGTTTGCCGAAAACTATACATTTTTTTTTATTAAAGAACGGTTTGCGCTCTCTATGACAATATTAATGATCTGTCCGAATTCAAACAATGAGTAACTTATTTCTTCAGGTCCTAGTATACAGTAAGATTGTTATCCATGTCCACACAGCTACGGCAACGCATACAGTATTATGAAACCATACGGCAACATTATAACAAAGCAGTCGGCAGGATGGACGAGTCCACTGGCGAGTCTATTCATTCTCTCTCCTCTCAAAGGCAGGCCTGATCAGGGGGCTCGGTCGCCATCCAAGTTCCGGGACATGTGACTCTCTGGGTGGTCACCTATACCCGCCCGCTCTTTTTCCCGTACCACATAAACGCTATGGGCCCATATCTTTGTGCACAAACAATTTATCGGGTGGGGGCAAGGGGGAGAGGAGGGGGCTATACCAGTTGAAGTCAAAGCTAGGGATAGGCTTTCTGCACAGCCAATAAGGCTTTCTGCACGGCAGCCAATAAGGCTTTCTGCACAGCCAATCAGGCTTTCTGCACAGCCAATAAGGCTTTCTGCACAGCCAATAAGGCTTTCTGCACAGCGAACAAAACGCACGTGAACAACCTGAGTGATCTGAGACGCAATTCTTCATACTTTGTGCACAAACATAGCGAATTATGTGGTACGAAAAAAATATCGCTACCCGCCCACAGAGCTGCCAGGCTACATCCTTAGGTCAAAGGTCGGTCTCCAATCAAATGAAGGAGACTGACGTCATGCCGGAGCACACGGGTCACTGTCGAATGTCCCACAAGGTATACAAAAGAATTATATTTAAAAGAACAAAATATTGATTGCAATACCCAGGGAATGTGTTATTTCTATGCAAGACTATCAACCGTTGAGCAGGTCAATTCGTTAGTTCGTGAGTCTATAATTATTTGGTGATTAACATTTCTTTCTCCACACGGTCGCCTACCGGCACAGTGTGAAAAATTAACGCAGTGGCTGTTGCTACGGCAGTCGTCCGTGTGGTTCCCTGACTTGATTGTATTTCGTCAGCATTGCAGGCTGGTTGAACCAGTCTATTAGCTGATAGTCTGGTTCCAAGAGCTAAACATCCTGACAAATACTGTTAAGTCAGGGAACCATACGGACGACTGCCGTAACAACAGCCACTGCGAAAAATTAAAGCTTTCCATGTTTACTTTTAGGAATGCGCGGGCCTTGGATTGCACAGCACAATCTGGCGCCCTCTATATTGCTCTGTAAAAATGTTAGCTTCGTTGTGTCCCCGAATGACGTTCGAGTATTAAAAATTAATCTCCCGCCAAACTACCCTACCCCCTTCGAGTGAACATTTCAACCAGGAAAATGTATTTGAGTACTGCAGAAACTGGAGCGGGCAGTGCGAGGGTCGTATCGTCTGCTCACTCCATTTTACTGACAACAATAATTACCGCCTCACTATCATCGTGCCATCGTTATCATGAAGTTCATCCATTAAAACCTTCTCAGCCCAATGATGCTCATTATTATTTTACACAATATATTAGCCTTGAAACATGAACGATACACAGTCAAAATGTTAAAAGTACTAAGATATCTGATCCTGGACGACGGGAAATCAAGAACTAAGGGAGAGGTAAAATTGACAAACTTTCGAACCAGTTATCACAACACTCTGCTGACCGGACGAGCTATTACGGTACTTTCGGAAATTCTGGCTCGGACTCTGACTCAATATCATAAGATAACAAGCGTCATTAACATGTCAAAATGCCAAAAGCGGTGAGCTTTGTAGAGAGAACTTGCCCGATAGAGAGATAAAGGGTGAATTGATGTCATTTGACAAAGACATTTTTAATTCCTTTACACACAGAGGGGGAGGGGGGGGGGGTCAACCCTGACACAGGAATCTACATTGTTCCGCTTGGGGAAAAAAGTGTCAATATCGGGCTCGCGCTATACTTATAGAAACGTAAAAGACCATGATTTATTCAACTCGAACCATGCAGGGCGAGCGACAGGACCTCAGAGACGGGTGGAGGGATGGAGGGATGGAGGGATGGCACAGCAGTAGAAATGGTATTAGTGTTGAAATATCGGATCACTCTGCGACGTGAGAATTTCGATAGCGGTTTTACATTTGATTACAACGACACCCCTGCATCCCTACACGTTTTGAAATGGGAATAATACACCATGGAATTTATATAGCAGCTGACACTTATATGCATTTTCACAGTTGATATTCCCATTTTATTTTTGGGCGTTGTCGGCTTCATAGAGAGACCTAATGCGCTCTCCGTATAGGATTGCCGTCGTTGCCAGATGCGACTTTGGAATAAAATGTAACAGAAGATGTGAGTTGAGTTCACGGGCAGGCGCTTTCTCGCGTCGGAGGGTAGTGGCATGACGTCACCAGCAGAATGGGCTGACGCGCGATGCGGGGAGACAAAAGCCACGTGTTCGTTCAGAAGTTGATGCATTTTGCCGAGTCGGAACGAAGACCGAATGCCGTCTCAGTATATACAAGCAGGCTGCTCCGTGCACTGCCTGCAATCGAGTCCACAGTGCCATTCAGTCACGTTACTCCTTTCCTATAGGCCCTAGTCGTATTAAACACGTCTGCCTGCGAGAACGGTCGGTTGTGATACGATCGAAACGTCAGGCCCTCTGTGTATTTCAGGCTAGCATAATATGTCGAGATTAATTCAATGAGGTTTTTCCCCTTGCTCGACCTGAGAAACACTGAGTGCCCATCGGTGCTTTACCCGGTGCCTGATAAAAAAAATATATTTCAGGCAGCTCGGGCGGGATTCGAACCCGCGACTCCCGAATTCTAGTGCGGACGTCTTAACCACTGGACCACCGAGCTGGTCGAGGTCGTGTGGTGGGTTCGAATAAGGGGCATCGAGCAAGGGCAAAAACCTCATTGAATTAAATTCTCCTCGACGCAAACATCATGTTAATGTTTTGAATGAGGCCCATACGTGGACGTCAGTGTTCACCACAGTACATCGAGTGATGGGGGGGGGGTCCTTAGACCCCCTGGTCTGTCCGTCATAGTCGGTCCGGTCGTCGCATCTTGTCCGTCAAGCTGTCCGTCCTCCGTCAGAACGATGATGTGACCTGCACCATGCACGTATAGTACGCTAGTATTTACAACCCAAAGAAGGAGAAGAAAACATTATTCAAACTGACCAAGGGTCGGAATGATTTGGGATCCATTTTAAAGGTGGGCGAGGAATAACCAACTACGTTTCGGTATTAATTTAAGGTTCATGAATTATAATTAAAGCTACTAATTTTTTTTTATATACAATCATTAAATTGTTTATACGAGAAAAATCGGGTACAGGCTCACTCAGTAGAGAATTGGTGTCGAGTACGTAGTGATATGCAAACGAGATTGGACGAGAACAGTGTTCGGCGTACTCAGGCCAGACAGTTTGGGTCTGTACATTGTGTGTCTTTAGATACCATTAGATTAGATTTGTGAAGTTAATGCTGGATTGAGTTTTATAAGGATAGTCTATGTTGATTATTGGAACCGGGAAGACTAATTTCCAATACCTTATATAGGTGATTCAAATTTTAAATGTAGATACAGTACTTTAATCTCTCTTCTTATGAGTGTCCATTACGTTACGTTTGTTTTCATTAACTCGGTTAATCGGAGCTGTAAACGCACTCCTATCAAAGACGTAATGGATATTGGGTTTTCACACGAGAGGATGGGGAGGGGGGGGTCGGCACTCTCTTTTTTTCACGAGGGATTCGTGTGTTCATTTGCTGCTTCATGGGCTGGAACACATTGACGATTAGCGCAGCGCACGATGCTCGTGACCGTAGACGCACGAAACGATGACAACGTACAGGTGATTATTTCTTACTGAAGGCATACAGCATTTGATACGTTATTATACAAATTTAAAAATAAATCTAACCAAATACACGAGAAAAAAGCAACCACAACAACAGTTTACATTATTTGAAAAAAAAAGAACTACCCTTAGCCACCTGAACAAAATAAACAACTTTATCGGGTGTGTCTTAGAAAAGGGAGAGCAACCACAACCTTCGTTAGGTAATTATGATATTTCCATGGAAGGTGTTCCTCTGCTCTTGCCGAAATGGTCCCCCCAGTCAGGACATTACAGCGAGCAACCAGGCTGTTTGCCTCCTCTCACCCGCACACTCTATCTATCCCAAGGTGTGGAACGGAGAGGTATCGGAACGGCTTCTTCCCTCGTTCGGCCTCAATCAGGAACTCCCTTCATGGTTCTTGTTTCCCCCTACCTATGATCTTGCCCCCCTTTTTTTTTTTAAAGAGGAATGTCAATTCCTATCTCCAGCCTTCCTGAGTCCCTCTCTATCTCCTCCTTTCCTTAGCCATTAACCTTGAGTGGCTTTTCAGCCTTTTCAGCCGAATTTGCATTTTGTTTGTAAATCATTAAATAAAATAATTATAATGTAACTAGGTTCATCGTAACACAAAATCGACAATTCTTTCTTCGGCAATAGAGCCGAGGTTCATCGGACTGTGCAATTATTTAAACTCGGCAACGACAGAACTGATTTGAGAAGGAACACTTAAAAAAAAAGCTTTCTCTGCTGTCCAACGATCAGCCGCGTATGGTAGGGGAGAGGAAGGATCCATCTGGTGGGGGAATATCACAAATCGGGACATTTTCTCGATGACTATTTGATGGAGAGTTGATTTTCAAAAATCAGACAACCATGATTTCCTCACTGCTCAGTTTCACGGGTTTCAGCCGTTCAACTCGGGCCGCTTCTGTGCCGGCCATGGTGCTAATTGTTTTAACAAGTTTTACCAATAAATCCGTAAGGGTAACCTTTCAATCGCGTAGGCTAGGTATATTCTCCATTGAAATGGATTCTGAGTGATCGGATGCATTTATAGAATGTTAGAAGTTAACTCTTTAAATCGGTTGGAACTTGGAATAGTCGGGTTTCTTTTTTTTGGGGGGGGTTTTCTTCGGAGACAGGCTGCGTCGACACAGGACTCTAATCCGTGACGTATCTCCGGTAGTAGCACGACCAGTAGGTGACGACGAAGGCAACGAACGCGACCGGGAAAAAGATGCGTGATAGTCTGTCGATGCGGATGGCCACCAGCTTGCAGCGCTTGCGGTCGGCCAAGATCGCCCCCTCGTGTTGGAGTTTGCTGTAGCCCACCTCGGGGTCCTTGGCGTCCACCAGGCTGTTGTACGTGCTCTTGTTGACGGCACGGTAGCTGGTCTGGTAGTTGTAGCGGCTGCTGAAGTGGCCTTGCGGGTCCGAGTCGGAGCCGTCGCGATCTAGGTCGCGGTCGCGGTCGCGAGAAGAGGGGTCCTTACCGTACACATTGCGATAGTTGTTCTGGCTGGAGCTCTGCATCTGCAGAACGGGAGGGTTGCGGGGGGGAAGAGACAGGAACATCTCAGAGTCGAGGTCAAGTGCGAAACCTGAGCCTACGATAACACTGTGCCTGGCCCTGAGCCCGAGCCTGAGCTCGAACCCGGGCCTGAGCCCGAGCCTGAGCTCGAACCCGGGCCTGAGCCCGAGCCTGAGCTCGAACCCGGGCCTGAGCACGAGCCTGAGCTCGAACCCGGGCCTGAGCCCGAGCCTGAGCTCGAACCCGGGCCTGAGCCCGAGTCTGAGCTCGAACCCGGGCCTGAGCCCGAGCCTGAGCTCGAACCCGGGGCCTGAGCCCGAGCCTGAGCTCGAACCCGGGCCTGAGCCCGAGCCTGAGCTCGAATCCGGGCCTGAGCCCGAGCCTGAGCTCGAACCCGGGCCTGAGCCCGAGCCTGAGCTCGAACCCGGGGCCTGAGCCCGAGCCTGAGCTCGAACCTGGGCCTGAGCCCGAGCTTGAGCTCGAACCCGGGCCTGAGCCCGAGCCTGAGCTCGAACCCGGGCCTGAGCCCGAGCCTGAGCTCGAACCCGGGGCCTGAGCCCGAGCCTGAGCTCGAACCCGGGCCTGAGCCCGAGCCTGAGCTCGAACCCGGGCCTGAGCCCGAGCCTGAGCTCGAACCCGGGCCTGAGCCCGAGCCTGAGCTCGAACCCGGGCCTGAGCCCGAGCCTGAGCTCGAACCCGGGGCCTGAGCCCGAGCCTGAGCTCGAACCCGGTCCTGAGCCCGAGCCTGAGCTCGAACCCGGGCCTGAGCCCGAGCCTGAGCTCGAACCGGGGCCTGAGCCCGAGCCTTATCCCGAGACCGAGCATGAGTCTGAGCAGGAGCCCTTGCCCTAGTCCGGGTCCGAACCCCAGCCCAGGCCCAACCTGGGGCTGTGCCTGAGGCTGTGTCTGAGTCCAAGCCTGAGCCTGAGCCTGAGCCTGAGTCCAAGCCCGAGCCTGAGTCATAGCTCGAGCCCGAGCCCGAGCCCGAACTTGTGGCTGAGCTCGAGCCTGAGTCTGAGCCCACTCGCCCCGAGCCTGAGCCCAAGCGCCGAGCCTGAGTCCCAGCTCGAGCCGGTGGCTGAGCCCGTGACTGAGCCTAAGCCATACAGGTAGTTTTGCAAGTTTCACCACATTCGACACACATGCATTTCAATGTAACAAAGCAAAGCATTATAAAAATGGTTTCGTCTGCGGTATATTCTGTTTTGAACTGAAAAACAAAGATCCTCAATGATGAAACACAAAAACTCGAGAGCCTTTTCATCTTTTGGGTGATGTTGTTGCCAGCCAAAGATCTAGCCGAAGGCTACACTCACCACGATATAGCACCACGTGAAATAAAGAAATCCTGTGTTTTACCCTTTCGGAAAACCATTATACTAAGCACAATCTAAGTGCCAAAGCAGCCCTATGATATTGACTTCTGCAGCATGTTGGTACAGCCGCTACGGGATGCCAACCTGGATATTTGTTCATTCTTGCTGTAATAAAATCATATGGAGTCATTCTTTTGTCACCTGCAATTTGTACCTTAAAGCGTTATAGTTAGACGTTCATTGAAAGCCAACGAAATACCGGTTCCCCTCCATAAGCGCCATGGAAGGCGCCCTCTTTGACAACATTTTAGGCCCTTATCATTATATGACGTGCAGTACCAAACTGAATGAGATGCATCACAATGCCTCGAACTGCCAAGACTATTTAGACTACAATAGCTCTGACATTCCCTATTTTTTTGTTTAAATGTAAATAAATTGTAGAGTAATATACAAAAATGCTGCAGACTGCTTACTGACTAAATTTACCAAAATGCAAATCTCATTATTTAGTGGGCTGGAAGTTTCGATGCTAGCAAGACCTTTCTCAAAGGCAGAGTGACCACTTAGTCTCACTCTGCCTTTGAGAAAGGTCCTGCTAGGACCGAAACGTCAGAGCCACTAAATGTTGAGACACAGAAATTATGATTAAACCGATCGGTGAATTTTCAGAGAAACAATAATTGAGACAATAATTATGAATATATACTGGGAGAGTGTTACACCACTTAGACTCCACAAAGATACAGCCGCACTGAGATTCGAAGATGAAACAGGGTTTTTTTAAAGAAACGAAACGATCTTCTCAATGAGATTGCGTTTACCGGTGATGGCATTTTGTAGGACTCCTTGGAGGCGGCCCACCGTATGTGCTTCTCCGCCTTGTCTTTGGTCCACAGGTAGTGCACCACGGCGTACTCGAACAGGCTACCGATCACGAAGGACAGGCAAGCGTCGAACCACAAATCTATGGCCTGCCTCCCCCCACAAAAAAAAGAAGAAGAGAGGAGCGGGAAAAGAAGAAGAAAGAGGAACATTAAGACGGTGTATGTTAAGAGAGGCAGCCTGGTGGAGTCTGGATTGATGGCCGACGCCAGACGTTTTACGACTCTGCATCTATTTCGTCCGCATGTGCTCCTGTGTCTTCCCTGCCGCTCTGAGTGCTGCCCCCTGCAACTAATCACTTAATGGATTTGTCTGCCAGCTTGTTGTATCGCCGTGGTATGACGAGACGCTGCGCTGCTGGGTTTTTTCTTCTTCTTCTTCTTCTTTTTTTGATTCCTGAACGGACCTCATTGTCGTATGGCGGATCTTCGGGGCTGCGAAGGGTATAGCAGACATTACTGGTAGGCCTACGCTATTCCGTAGGTCTTTCGGACATCCTATAACGCTCTCTGTAGCAATTCGATTCCCCTTTCCGCCCTTCTTAGCCATCACCTTGAGTGGCCTGCTTTGGGCTTTGTGGTTGGCGAGTTTCAATTAAAGAAACAGAAACAACAAATTGCTGGGAAACTTGAAACTGATGAGAAAGACTTCCCCCAATCCACTCATTGAATGGAAGTTTCGTTTTTGGAAGACGTCATTCCCTGTTTATACCAGCCGGAGCTCGTATTTAGTATGGGTAAAAAAAAACCACTGTAGTCTTATGCAAGTCAAAAGCAATCAGCATCGCACGGAAATCAGGTCGGTAATCATGTTTGAAACTTTCCAAGCTGGGTGAAAATGTCGCGCTTTAGCTTATTAATTTGGCTGCCAGCACCAAATCCATCACACGCTTCCAACGCGGGCCTGAGCCGGCTGAGTCTCGCGTTCGTTGCATGCAGTTGCACGGTCAGGAGCGTTTAATTAATCCGGGCAGACTAGCCCTGGCAAGTTTGGCCTCAATTATAGGCGAGGCCGTTTAAAAATCTATCATTCCGTGCCTCACTGGATATGGGGGGGGGGGGAGATGAGAGTGGGATGTGCGGGAGGGAGATGGGAGAGAGCGTGCGGGTGTGTGTGTGTGTTTGTGGGGGGGGGGGGGTAATCAGTAATGAAAACGGTAAGGGCGACAGCGTAATGGCCATAGCCGGTGGATGTGCGTGCGCGCGTGCGTGTCATTTGTATACGAGTGCTCTCCGGGCATGACGTGTGAAGGGAAGCTGGGAAGGGAAGGGAAGGGAAGGGAAGGGAGGGGAAGGAAAGGGAAAGGAAGGAAAAGGGAAGGGAAGGGAGGGGAAGGAAAGGGAAGGAAAGGAAATGGAAGGGAAGGGAAGGGAAGGGAAGGGAGGGGAGGGGAGGGGAGGGGAGGGGAGGGGAGGGGAGGGGAGGGGAGGGGAGGGGAAGGGAAGGGAAGGGAAGGGAAGGGAAGGGAAGGGAAGGGAAGGGAAGGGAAGGGAAGGGAAGGGAAGGGAAGGGAAGGGAAGGGAAGGGAAGGGAAGGGAAGGGAAGGGAAGGGAAGGGAAGGGAAGGGAAGGGAAGGGAAGGGAAGGGAAGGGAAGGGAAGGGAAGGGAAGGGAAGGGAAGGGAAGGGAAGGGAAGGGAAGGGAAGGGAAGGGAAGGGAAGGGAAGGGAAGGGAAGGGAAGGGAAGGCAAGGGAATGCAAGGCAAGGGAAGGGAAGGGAAGGGAAGGGAAGGGAAGGGAAGGGAAGGGAAAGAGGGGAAGGGAGGGGAAGGGAGGGGAAGGGAGGGGAAGGGAGGGGAAGGGAGGGGAAGGGAAGGGAAGGGAAGGGAAGGGAAGGGAAGGGAAGGGAAGGGAAGGGAAGGGAAGGGAAGGGAAGGGAAGGGAAGGGAAGGGAAGGGAAGGGAAGGGAAGGGAAGGGAAGGGAAGGGAAGGGAAGGCAAGGCAAGGCAAGGGAAGGCAAGGCAAGGCAAGGGAAGGCAAGGCAAGGGAAGGGAAGGGAAGGGAAGGGAGGGGGAGGAAGGGAAGGGAAGGGCAGGGAAGGGAAGGGAAGGGAGGGGGGAGGAAGGGAAGGAGGGAGGGGTGTTGAGGGCTTGGTGATGCTGAAAGGCTCCAACAGCCGCACTTGGTGGTAGCCTGACACGTCCAGGCGAGGCGCACTCCAAAGCTTCCCTCACGCCATTACGGGGGACAGGCATGAGTACCGGGCGCCTTCAGGAGAGGTAATGCACGCATCAATCTCCCCTCCCTCCTCCCGCATCACCCTCGCCATGCAATAATTAACAAGCTCGCCACCTTTCGCTCACAGTATTTTTTTTTTTTTTACTTATAACGAGAGTGGCTTGTCTTGACTTGTCTGTCAAGTCCGATTTTTCGCGGTTCGGCAGGAATCGTTCACAAGTTTAGTTAAGTGCAGTTTCGCAAAGGGAATAGGAAATACAGCTGTGGATCGAATTAAAGAAAATCATATCTTCCCTGGTTAGAATTTTCCAAATTGAATGAAAGAGAAGAAGGAGAAGAAGAAGAAGAAGAAGAAGAAGAAGAAGAAGAAGAAGAAGAAGACGAAGAAGAAGAAGAGACTTTTTGACTTTTCAAAAGAAAAACTTTATTTCATTCCTTTGAAATTAACAGAAAAGAAGAAGAAGAAGTAGAAGAAGAAGAAGGAGAAGGAGAAGGAGAAGGAGAAGGAGAAGGAGAAGGAGAAGGAGAAGGAGAAGGAGAAGGAGAAGGAGAAGGAGGACGAGGACGAGGACGAGGACGAGGACGAGGACGAGAACGAGAACGAGATCGAGAACGAGAACGAGAACGAGAACGAGAACGAGAACGAGAACGAGGACAAGGACAAGGACAAGGACAAGGACAAGGACAAGGACAGGACCAGGAACAGCAACAGCAACAGGAACCGGAACGAGAACGAGAACGAGAACGAGAACGAGAACGAGAACGAGAACGAGAACGAGAACGAGAACGAGAACGAGAACGAGAACGAGAACGAGAACGAGAACGAGAACGAGAACGAGGACAAGATCAAGAACAAGAACAAGATCAAGAACAAGAACAAGAACAAGAACAAGAACAAGATCAAGAACAAGAACAAGAACAAGAACAAGAACAAGAACAAGATCAAGAACAAGAACAAGAACAAGAACAAGAACAAGAACAAGAACAAGAACAAGAACAAGAACAAGAACAAGAACAAGAACAAGAACAAGAACAAGATCAAGAACAAGAACAAGATCAAGAACAAGAACAAGAACAAGAACAAGAACAAGATCAAGAACAAGAACAAGAACAAGATCAAGAACAAGAACAAGATCAAGAACAAGAACAAGAACAAGAACGAGAACAAGAACAAGAACAAGATCAAGACTTTTTTTCAAAGGAAAACTTTATTTTCCAAATGAAACACAAAATACAGTTGACAAATATATACAAGAACAAATAATATAAAATAAAAAAGGGGAAAAACAATCATTAAATTGGCAAAACAAAAAACACGGTATATTACTAAATGAAAACGAAAACATTAATTGAAAGAGGGAAAGCAACATTTCAAAGACTTTGATGAAACAAGAACAAGAACAAGAACTAGAACAAGAACAAGAACAAGAACATGAACAAGAACAAGAACAAGAACAAGAACAAGAACAAGAAACCCTTTTTGACTTTTCAAAAGGGAAATTTTATTTCATTCCTTTGAAAATAACAGAAAGGAGAAGAAGAAGAAGAACAAGAACAAGAAGAAGAAGAAGAACGAGAAGAAGAAGAAGAAGAACAAGAACAAGAAACAAGAACAAGATCAAGATCAAGATCAAGAAGAAAACCTTTTCTGACTTGTCAAATGTGACCCGGCACAACGACATGAGGAATATCCCATCAAAACACTTTTTGAGTAAACAACGCCTGAAGTTAAAGTATCTTTACAATTCGATTACAAATCAATTTTTTTTTCCCGGAAAATTTAAGTAATAGAGGATATTATATTTTGATATCATTTGAAATCTAATGGTATACGCTTTCACATCATTAGAAAATCTCAAAATCTCAAAAGTGGGGTTATTCTTCATTATGCTGTGCCGGGTCACAAATGGAAACAAATAATTTGGTAACAGAATTTTAAGAGAGACTGTATGCAACAGCGAAAAGTACGTTACCTTTGGAAACAAAACATTGCATATGAATAGACAAGAAAAAGAAGAAGAAGAAAAAGACGAAGAAAAAGAAGAAACTGAAAACAAATCATAATTCAAAACCCACAGAAATCTAATGTGTTCCAAAATGAAACAAACGATGGGGGAAAACCTCCCAAATTGTTTATAGAAAATAATGCTTATTTGTTCAAATAGTCTCTCCCAAGAGGCAGATCTGGCCACAAATCCTCGAGGATTGTAAAGCCACTTTATATCCGCGGCATGCAGTGGGGAAGCGGCCGTGTAGGTCTCCCATCAAACTGCTGCTTTGATAAAAATAAAAGAGCGAGAGAGTGAGCTTTGTCAGAGGCCCCTCGAACGAGACGGAGGCCGCACCCAGGGGACTGTCGCCCGTCACTCATCAGAGCCATTAAGCTCCCGACGTATGGCTCATTAAAAGTATCGAATCACAGCATTTCACCGAGGGAGAAAAAAAATTCAAAGGAAGATCACTAATAAGCTCTGGTGGTGATACCGGTAAGGCCCAATCTGTCTGCAGCCGTCCCGTGGAGATCCGCGCTCCCCGATACAATCATGATAGTACAATGAACCCAGAGCGACTGAGTGCAGGATTGAACTCTCGCCCAAGCCCGGCGCGGCATGCAAAGCTCGGAGTCACCGTTCGATTGAAGCGCCATCCGTTGCTCGCCATGATCCTGTTGCCCGCGTAAACGGCAATGTTGCGCGGCGACGTGATGTGCCTTTAAAGCAAGCGCGGGCCGGGGATTTATTGGCGGTGCACGTCGTGTGCGGCGCGCGGTCCGACTCCTCGGGATGGCCGGGGGCAGTGAGCTGGTGACGCCGAGCCGCGTACGATGCGAGGTCGGCGAGAGCACGGCGTGAAGTTTGTCCCGCCAGTGTCGCCCGTCATTTTGTTCTCCCCAATAATGTGTATGAGGAACGTGCAGGTCGGTACGGAGACCCAATCCCGGCTCGGGACCATGTGCCATTTCGTTTAACCCCTCCGTATACCGTATAATGCGGAATAGAAATGAATGCGATTTCGAACGAGAAACGAAAGAACGAAAGACAACTGAGAGTTTGTGCTGACTCTGTGGCTTTATTGGTAATGTTTTGCGTGCCAATGTATGTGGGGTGTGCATTTTGTGTGGTAAGAGCGGGTGTTTGTCGGGCTGGTTATTACGCAGGAATCGTGTTTGTTGGTGCTACGGAAGTGTTAGGCCCCGACTCAATGAGTTCTTTCTCCCTGTACCACTTCCCCTCCGTCGGCCACGGTTGGGCTTAAATGGCGATCGATCCCGTTTGCACTGCAAAGGAAATAGCTCGTTTCTACATGACGTGGAAGTCAGTGGCTGCTTACAAAAAAAAGAGAGAGAAGTGGGTCAAGTTATGAAGTGCGGTCTCGGAAAAGACAGAGCTGAAGCTGAAACCCACGAAGCTCATTGAGAAGAGTTTAGAGACGATTTTTTGAGACCCTTCATCTGTCTTGCTAATTTCAAATGGCGCGTGCGTAGCGCCCTCTGGAGGATTAATTTGGACAGCCAATTGGACAGGCAAAACGAGCCGCCACAGCAAAACGAAAAAAAAACGAACATTTTTCGGGTATCGGATACAACTTGTCTTATCCCAGAAGCTTTTTTTATTTATTTTTTACGGACATACCTTGGTGTAAGAAACTTTGGGCAGACCGGCGAAGGCTCCGTAGCCCACCGTGGTGGTCGTCATGGTGAGCACGGTGGTCACGCCCAGCGAGACCCGGGCAGCTGCCTGGCCGATGTCGATCCAGAAGGACACCCACGAGATGAGCACCAGTAGCGACGTCGGGATGTACGTCTGGATGACGTAGAAGGTCAGCTCGCGCACCAGCATGAAGCTGAACTCGATGCAGGAGAAGTTGGCTGCAGAGTTGTCAAAGCCAAGAGACGCATAAAGACTTCCGGTATTCATTTCATTTACTCCATTTCTTTTCCCCGGGGTATGCCCAAAACAGTTTTAAAACTGGTTCTCATTGGTGCCCTGCATGGTTTGGCAAGACATTAAATTTGATCAAAGACAAGTTAATAAATACATGAAATATTATTAGGATTGAATAACAAAACAAAGAAAATGAGGAATTAAAACATGATTACAATATTTACAAATTATATACAAGAGAGCGTCAGAGCGTTGAAAACAAGTAAAAAGACCTATAATTCATAGGCATATTTATCGTATTAAGCGTCATTACTTGGACTGTTGCTCATACCAGATAGACATAGCATACAGTGTCTTTGATACGTCTTTCGGGTCTTTATGGGACTTACTGGTATAACCTACTGAGGGTGAGCAAGACTTGTTAGGGGAGGCCACTTTGACGGTACCCCGTATAGGTCTTTCGAGTGTCACCCTATAGTCACCAATGTGAATGGCCACTTCGAGTCTTCGTCCATTTGGGTGGGGCGGGGGTGCAATGGTTCCCCTCAGGGTGTTAGGATATAATCGATAGCTCAACTTCGCCCAAATGTTCCCCCTCGAGATTCCTCAGATACTCTCCCTTGTCACTTTCATCCGTAGTGGGTTTTTTTTAAATTTAAAGCTTTTCTAAAATCTTTGCGAGTGTGGGGGAGAACTAAGAAATGTGATTGCCTGACAGAACATGAAATTGATTGTTGGGATTGTTTTTGGTTTTTTTTTTTTTTTTTTTTTTTTTTGGGGGGGGGGCGGCTTACAGGGCCTTAGAGAGGAAGGGTCACCAACTCTCTCCAACATAACACGCACGGAGTGTAAGTGGGCACATTCACCTATCAGTCCGTAGTAATGGACATTGCACAGGAGACGGCAGAGCGCCTTATTGAACGCGGTCATCGAACACGTTGAGGAATTGCCACCGTCCGCGGGCACGTGGTCTAGATTTATAGTCGCAATAACAGTCGGGGCAGCGCGCCGTGTGATGAGCCCTCGGTAAACAGACCCACCCGGTCCTCGACGGGCCGGGAAACAGGGAAAGAAGCGAGCCGCCGGAGGAGTTATGGAATGATCGATGGCCTCTTTAACGCCATCTGCCATCGGTACCCCCTGCGGAAGATTGCCGCTGCCACGGTGTTGGCTTTGGTATGGCACTTATAGGGGCAGGCAAAGGATCTGTAAGTGTGTGACAAACACTAGGACCAATGTGCTCGGTTAATCATGAGTCGGGAAGAGACGGAGAGGAAGAGGGAGAGGAAGAGGGAGAGGAAGAGGGAGATGAAGATGGTCAGGAAGAGGGAGGCAGAGGCAGAGGCAGAGGCAGAGGCAGAGGCAGAGGCAGAGGCAGAGGCAGAGACATAGGCCGAGGCAGAGGCATATTCAGAGAAAGGGACAGAGAAAGATACAGAGAAAGAGGCAGAGACAAAGGCAGAGACAGAGGTAGAGACAGAGGCAGAGACAGAGGCAGAGACAGAGGCAGAGGCAGAGGCAGAGGCAGAGGCAGAGGCAGAGGCAGAGGCAGAGACAGAGACATAGGCATATTCAGATAAAGAGACGGAGAAAGATACAGAGACAGAGACAGAGACAGAGACATAGGCATATTCAGATAAAGAGACGGAGAAAGATACAGAGACAGAGGCAGAGACAGAGACAGAGAGAGGGAGACATAGGCCGAGGCAGAGGCAGAGACAGAGGCATATTCAGAGAAAGAAACAGAGAAAGATACAGAGAAAGAAACAGAGACAAATGCAGAGACAGAGACAGACGCAAAGACAGAGGCAGAGGCAGAGCCATATGCATATTCAGATAAAGAGACAGAGAATGATACAGAGACAGAGGCAGATACAGAGACAGGGGCAGAGGCAGAGACAGAGACAGAGACAGAGACAGAGACATAGGCAGAGGCAGAGGCAGGGACAGAGGCAGGGACAGAGGCATATTCAGAGGCATATTCAGAGAAAGATATAGAGAAAGAGGCAGAGACAGAGACAGAGACAGAGGTAGAGGCAGAGGCAGAGACATAGGCATATTCAGAGAAAGAGACAGAGAAAGATACAGAGAAAGAGACAGAGACAGAGACAGAGACAGGCCAAGACAGAGACATACAGAGACAGAATATAAGGGGGCCCACACAGACGCAGATTGTAGGACCTCGTTTAAAGCCAATCACTGGATTCCACGGCAAGTAACAGGTCGTCTCAAAAACCCGCACCACAGACAGGCCCGTAAATTAAGCCACACAGTTTGGCGCCCAGATTGCCGCTGCCACGGTGTTAGCTTTGGTATGGTACTTATAGGGGCAGGCAAAGGATCTGTAAGTGTGTGACAAACACTAGGACCAATGTGCTCGGTTAATCAGGAGTCGGGAAAAGACGGAGAGGAAGAGGGAGAGGAAGAGGGAGATGAAGATGGTCAGGAAGAGGGAGGCAGAGGCAGAGGCAGAGGCAGAGGCAGAGGCAGAGGCAGAGGCAGAGGCAGAGGCAGAGGCAGAGGCAGAGGCTCAGACATAGGCATATTCAGATAAAGTGACAGAGAAAGAGACAGAGACAAAGGCAGAGACAGAGGTAGAGACAGAGGTAGAGACAGAGGCAGAGGCAGAGGCAGAGGCAGAGGCAGAGGCAGAGGCAGAGGCAGAGGTAGAGGCAGAGGCAGAGACATAGGCATATTCAGAGAAAGAGACAGAGAAAGATACAGAGACAGAGTCAGAGGCAGAGGCAGAGGCAGAGGTAGAGGTAGAGGTAGAGGCAGAGGCACAGACAGAGACATAGACATATTCAGATAAAGAGACAGATAAAGATACAGAGACAGAAGCAGATATAGAGACAGGGGCAGAGGCAGAGACAGAGACAGAGGCAGAGGCAGAGACAGAGGCATATTCAGAGGCATATTCAGAGAAAGATACAGAGAAAGAGGCAGAGACAGAGGCAGAGACAGAGGCAGAGGCAAAGGCAGAGGCAGAGGCAGAGACAGAGTCAGAGACATAGGCACATTCAGAGAAAGAGACAGAGAAATATACATAAACAAAGACAGAGACAGCGACAGAGACAGGCCGAGACAGAGACATACAGAGGCAGAGTATAAGGGGCGCAGATTGAAGGACCTCGTTTAAAGCCAATCACTGGATTCCACGGCAAGTAACAGGTCGTCTCAAAAACCCGCACCACAGACAGGCCCGTAAATTAAAGCCACACAGATTGGCGCCCAGTGTCACCGTTGTGTCATATTCCTACCCAGCAATTTCCACAGTGAACCCCTCTACCCACTCTCCATCTCTCTCTCTCTCTCTCCATTTCCAATCAACCCTGTGACCTGTGAGACACGGACCCCAACGACTCCCTAATAATCGGCTACCGACAATGATGGATGCCATGTATCGTTCAATTCGCCGAATCAACCCCCCCCTCAACTCGAGGAAGGGGGATAGAGAGAGAGAGAGAGAGAGAGAGAGAGAGAGAGAGAGAGAGAGAGAGAGAGAGAGAGAGGGGGGGAGAGAGAGAGAGAGTAATAGAGAGAGAGAGAGTAATAGAGAGAGAGAGAGAGAGAGAGAGAGAGAGAGAGAGAGAAAGAGAAAGAAAGAGAGAGAGAGTAAGAGGGAGAGAGAGAGAGAGAGTGAGAGAGAGAGAGAGAGAGAGAGAGAGAGAGAGAGAGAGAGAGACATCATCGGAACACGAAACTGTGCCGGTAGTGATCCCGACACGTCCGCTTTCGCTCCCGAAATCAACCCCGCGCCTAAGATAAGACTTCCCCGCCGCCCTTCGTGCGCCAGCACGCTGCAAATCTCGACCAATGTATTTTTTTCCCCGAAGAGTCCTGTGGGCTCTCGTCCAAGCCCGGAAATGCTGCATGATTCAAGTGCTCCGTTCTCTCTGTTTCTGTAACTCTGTCTGTCTGTCTGTCTCTGTCTGTCTCAAGCAGAGTACAGGAAGTTTATTGCATTTTCCCAAATTTTGTTTTCTTCATTTTCATTTAAAAGGATTTCATTCCACAAACGTATATCTTGTTAAGGAACGGACTGGATCTGATATCTCGCGCTGTTTGTGTTTCCTGCGGTTAAATTGGGTAAATGTTTCTGCATGAACCGATCTCTCGCCATTATATCTTATCTCTTTAAGGTCACATTTTCTTCGCATTTACCCTTAGTGCATGAGCGGAAAGGGCAAGACGAGGCCTGTGGATCTAGCGTGAAGGGGAGGGAGGGAGGGGGAGGGAAGGGGGGAGGGGAGGGGGGGGAGAAGGGGAGGCTTGGGCCGGGCCCTTGCTTCGTCTTCTCCATCCGAAACAATTAGGAGGACCCCGTGAAATAGGAGGTCCCGACGTTTCGATCCTAGCAGGACCTTTCTCAAGTAAGGTCCTGCTATAGGATCGAAACGTCAGGTCCTCCGAATCCACGAGATTTGCATTTTGGTTGTTTGATACTCAGTAAGTGTTATAGTTGTGCAACATTTAGTGCATGTTACTCATAAGCGATTCGGCGGACATTTAGTTCCCTACATCCCGTCATCGGCTCGTGACACGGGTTCTACTCGTTCCCTTTCCCCTAGGGGCTTGCCACACTCGGAGAGGATCGTAGGCCGTTTCCGAAATGAAGGCTTAGACTCGGGCTCAGGCTTCGTCTCCGTCCGACAAAACATGGAAATCCAGGCTGTGGTCTGTTTCCGAAATCGAATGCTTGTTGGCTTGATATAAGGTACAGAGTATTCACAAAGAAACTGGGGCCAAACGCTTGTGTTTAGACATGCCGCGGCGCCCGTAGTTTACAAAAGAAGTCGTCATAAATGGGTCGAGAACATGCTTCTTTTGTTAGTGTTCGTTCAGCAAAAATGATCGTTATAACCGGAGTCTCGTAGCGTGCGTGCTCGTTATACAAAAATATTTCCTCCATACAAATGTGCACAAATTGATCGGGACTTTGAAAATATGGTCGTTATAACCGAGTTGTCGTTATAATCGAGCTCGTTATAATGGGAGTCGACTGTATATCATGTTTACCTCAAGGTCCTTTCAGAACCCCTCGCCCCCCCCCCTGCATTGAGGAAGACAACTGGAAAAATCTCGGGTATGACAAGGGAAATGTCCCGGCACATCACGGACACACCAACCCCGCACACCTGAGCTCTATTTGCAGCGCCGAGCCAAAGCGTTATCCCACGGGGTCGCAGGGACACCCTCGAAGCCACAGTAAACCAATAGCCTAATAATCAACGCCAAATAAAATCAACCCAGTTTCGCATTTCAGAACTCCAAGCCATCCCACCTTCTTCTTCTTCTTCTTCTTCTTCTTCTTCGTCTTCTTCTTTTCAGGAGGGGGGGGGAGTAGGGGTTGGAACAGGTTTTGAAGAGTGCAAGAAAAAAAAAGAAAAAAAAAAGAAGTCTAAGCCGAACAAATACACTTTTCTCCAAGGCCCAAATTTACCCAGAAAGGTGAGACACCAGTTGTTTGGTTAAAGTTCAAAAAGGTCGGTGGAAAAACCGGCTGGGAGATTCCCTTGAATTCGGGAAACGGTCGGCAACAAAGACGGTTTCCCTGGACGGTTGGAGGGAGAGGAGACAGCAATCAACCGGTCTCCATGACCCAAAGTGGGTTAAACGATCAATTAAACCTATCACCTGAGACAGAAGAGCGTGGGTGAGATAGAGAGAGAGCGAGCATTGCAACCATTAGGTCAGCCATGAGGGCCGGATTGGGGCAGGACCGCCGGCCGTGGCATCGCCGCTCGCGGCCGGGGAAACGAATTAGCGTCCGGTAGCCAGGCGATTAGAGTGAGCCCTCAAGCGGTTGGCACCGGAGACGACCTCTCCGGTTGCTTGCCGGTACCCGCCGTCTGGCCACAGATTCTCGTAATTCACTTAAAGAGGGAGGTAGCTCGGCACTGGGATACAGTAGACTGCAAGATATCGAGACGATATGAATTCTCCACAGACGACCGCGGACAGTGCAAGGAAGGAGTCACCACACTTTATCCTAATGCAAGAGTTTACTGCCCGTTATTGTCCGATCACCAGGCAGGTCCCCCAACCCCCCCCCCCAAAAAGAAAAAAATATAATAAAATAAACAATAAATAAATAAGGTGATATACAAAAATGATGCAAACTGCTTACTGACTAAAATTACCAAAATGTAAATCTTAAAATTTAGTGGGCCTGACGTTTCGATCCTAGCAGGACCTTCCTCAAAGGCAGAGTGCCTTTGAGAGAGGTCCTGCTAGGATCGAAACGTCAGGCCCACTAAATTTTAAGAATAAATAAATAAATAAAAAAAATAAACAATAAATAAACAATAATAATGATAATAACAATAGGACCTAAACAATAATTTGTTTTGAAGGAATAAAGAAAAAAATCGTCAAATCCTCCAAACTCCTCCAAAAATAAAAAATAAATAAAAAAATTCGTATCCAGAATTCTGAAGTCGGCTGAGAGCCAGTGTGCTTATCAGCTTGGGCACTGAATATACCGCGCTGTGCCGCGGCTCGAAAGGGCGGCTGAGGGAGGGGGTGCGGTGGGGGCGGACGTCGATCTCCAACCGATAGAAAACAAAAAACACCCGATGGAAATCCGATCCACGATCGAAAAGATAAGAGAAGTTGGATATTTGAAGCCGGCGCGCGGACGACCCTGATGTATCAGATAGAGCACGGGAGAGGCGAGGATTTGTGACCCGGCACAGCGACATGGGGAATATCCCACCAAGACACTTTTCGAGTAAACAACGCCTGAAGTCAAAGTATCTTCTCAATTGGATAAAAAAAAAATCATTTTTTTTTTTTTTGTATTTTCGGAAAATTAATGTATTGGAGGATATTATGTGTAAAGGATTTTTCCGAAATCCGTCTCTAAATGTTGAAAAAACGAGGATTTTTTGGGGAGTGTTTGTGTACTGTTTTCTTGAAAATATAAAGTTCCTGCCTTTTTGAATTGTCGCTTTCGAGGAGTTAGACTGGTGCTGCTATATTGAATCTGGTGCCAATTGAACGAGCGAAGTCCCCTTGTGCTATTCACAACAATGTTCACATGGAAATAATTTTGATATCATTTGAAAGCTAATGGTATACTCTTTCACATCATTAGAAAATCTCAAAATCTCAAAAGTGGGGGTTATTCCTCATTATGCCGTGCCGGGTCACATTTGTTCATTAGCCAAAAACACCTAGGGAATTTTTTTTTGGAAGAGGTCCACACTCGATTTATTTTTAGTGGAACCAATCAGAAAGGGTGAAAAATTGCACTAAAACTAAGCCGAACCTGGTCTAAAATATCAACCCTTTGAAAACAGCTGGCTAGAACTGTGCCGTACCCAAAGTGAGCCAAAGTATTGTGTTTGTCTATGTCTTTGTTTGTCTCTCTCTCACTATAGCTGTCTCCGTCTCCGTCTCACTTTCTCTCTCTCTCTCTCTCTCTCTCTCTCTCTCTCTCTCTTTATCCCCCTCTCTCTCTCCCTATCTTCGTATCTGAGCTATCACTCTCTCCCTCTCTCTCTCTCCCTATCTCTCTCTCCCTCTCTCTCTCTCCCTATCTTCCTATCTCAGCTCTCTCTCTCTCTCTATCTCTCTCTATCCCCCCTCTCCCCCCTCTCTCTCTCTCTCTCTCTCTCTCTATCCTCTCTCTCTCTACCCCCCTCTCTCTCTATCCTCTCTCTCTCTCTATCCCCCCTCTCTCTCTATCCTCTCCCTCTCTCTATCCTCTCTCTCTATCCCCTCTCTCTCTCTATCCCCCCTCTCTCTCTATCCTCTCCCTCTCTCTATCCTCTCTCTCTCTCTATCCCCTCTCTCTCTCTATCGCCCCTCTCTCTCTATCCTCTCTCTCTCCATCCTCTCTCTCTCTCTCTCTCTATCCTCTCTCTCTCTCTATCCCCCCTCTCTCTCTCTATCCTCTCTCTCTCTATCCCCCCTCTCTCTCTATCCTCTCCCTCTCTCTATCCCCCCTCTCTCTCTCTATCCCCCCTCTCTCTCTCTATCCTCTCTCTCTCTCTCTATCCCCTCTCTCTCTCTCTATCCTCTCTCTCTCTACATCCTCTCTCTCTCTCTCTCTCTCTCTCTCTCTATCCCCTCTCCCTCTCTCTCTTCCTATCTCTCTCTCCCTCCCTCCATCCCTCCCGTGACGAGCAGCCAGTTGCTGCTTAGATACGGTGGAACGATGGACCTCCCCCCCCCCACAATATAACCCCCAGCCATGTCTTCGCAAGTCTCCATTCGACTGTCGTGTTTGCCATCTCAAATCCTGCCTGTCGAGTTCGACAGAAAATCCCCAACCCTACACGGGTACTCAAGGTGTTTTTTTGTTTTGTTTTTGCCACACGACCTATATTCTGCGGTGTTGCTGCGGGGATGGAGGTTACCGTGCGTGCGTAACGAGTCAGTCAGTTCGTCGGTTGTAGCTAGTGGCAACTAGTGGCTGCATAAATTGGTCAGATCTGGAACTGGGCCCAAACTCATAGCGTTACTTAAGCGTGAATATTACGTGCTAAGCAGGAACGGGTCTTCCTTGTGTATAGGCAGGATTACGAACCACATTGACTGACGTGATGCTCGAACCGATTCTGACTTGTTTGGCGTTGCATCCCACTATTCGTTATAAATTATACTTATAGCATGAAACAAACTGGAAGAAGTGAAGGCTGGCAAGCTGATTTTACAAATCGTGATAGGCCGCTTACGAAATGAAGGCTTAGGCTCGGGCTTAGGCTTCGGTCATAATTCATCTTGCATGTTATAACATCATAGGCATCTAAAAAGAAGCGTTCGGCCCCAGTTTCTAGGTGAATACCCTGTAGGCCTATATACCTGTCCAGCCACCAAACCTTCAAATTCGGAAACAAACCAGAACCTGGATTTCCATGTTTTGTCAGACGGAGGCGGAAGCCTAAGCCCGAGCCTAAGCCTCCATTTCGTAAACGGCCATAGTCTGTGCTTATGCAAAAAAAATGTCGGTGCCGAATCGGCTCCATGTAATTGTCCCCTGGTTCCCGGCGGCAGTGATGTACAGGTTACTCACAGTTGGAGGGACCAGTGGAAACGCGGTTCTGGCACGTGCCGTAGGGGATCTCGGGCTGCATAGCGTACTGCGGCAGGCTGATATCGGGGCCCATCAGAACCGGGTTGGGCGTCTTCCACAGCACGACCAGCTCGTCCTCGGTGCTTTGATCTGAGCAAGGCAAGCCAAATAAGGAAGGGAGAGAGTTAGGCCCTCTTTCCCAAAAAACCCGGCTTAGGCTTCGACTCTGGCTCCGTCTCTGTTATCCCCCCAAAAAAAGCCGAAACAAAGGTTGGAGTATTTTGTTGAAGTTCAAGCTTCGGATTCCTTTTCAAAACGCAAAATATCATGCATGGAATGGTTAATGGAAGTAGGAGAAGAGGCAGACATAGAGCGAACTGGAGTGGAGATGTTGGAAAATGGACTGCACAAACAGTGGTGGAATGCATGAGGACAGCTCAAGATAGAAAGAATTGGAGGAAGACACTCAACACTGTGCCCCAACGGCTTTTAGCTACGGGAGTGACCTGACCTGACCTGACCTGTTTTCATGCCTTTGTATTTGAAATGGATGAAAGAACTAGAGACGAAGCCGGAGCCTGAGCCTAAGCCGGGTTTTGGAAAAGGGTCTTAGAGAGAGACCCACGTATCAGCTCCCCTTTATCAGACGACCCAACAAGCGGGCACAGGCCGGTTAGGATTATTAGTTTTCCTCTTTTTTTTTTCTTCTTTTGACGACATTAGCAGGTGTTCCCCCGGATCAGGATGAGATCCAACTGTCACACTTCATCTGAGGAGGTGGCATATTAAACCAGGAGGGAATAAAGATTCGGGTTAATCAAATAACGGTACATTTTGCCAATGAAGGAAATGCGCTCTGTCAAAAGCACCCGCTATATATACGCACAAAATGGGGAAGAAAAATTTGATGACGAGAAAATATTTTTGCACCTCCCGCACAGGACGCCTACTGTATACCACAATTTACCACAGTGCCCTCGGGGGTGCAGGCTCACATACCACAGGATACCACAAAAACCATGCTGTGGTATGTCGTGGTGTATGACCCTTATCCTCCTAAACACAGCACTGCAAAGACAGTGCCTGACAGCCTATATACCACAATAAACCACAAACCACATTGTGGTATGTCGCTGTGTATGTGCCACAGGAAACGACACTGCACTCATGGGTGCAGGTCCAAATACCACACATCACCACAAGCATATGTGTGTGTGTAGAGGACTGTATACCACAACATACCACAGACAAAAACCCATGCCTGGTTAATTGTGGTTTCAATGCCGGTTAGGGTTAAGAATGTGATATGCAGTGTAAACGAACCCGCCCCCCCCCCCGAGCCACACTCACTCTGGTAAAGGATACTGTGCATGTGTCGCAGCAAACATTGTGCATAAGAAGCAAGCAAGGGATATATTTTTTAAGGCAGTGATAACGTCCGCTCTCGGACACCGTACCCTTCTCCTCATTTTGCACTGTATGCTGATTCGCGACTTCATTACTGCATGCACGCGGGGAAAGATCACGGCAAATTCCGTTTGCAATCTGCGTCTGGTCTGCCCCCCTAAAAAAAAACCGTGGTGAATTTGAAATGCGGGTTTGGCGAGGCGTTCTGGCAATTGGCTCGGACGGACGGGGAAGCGGGCATTAATCGCTGCGCGGGAGGAATCGTAAACGTGCCCAGAAAATCATGTCCCCCCCCTCTACGTGTCGCACCCGTTACCGTGGAGGCGTCCATCAAACCGCACGCGACTTTTCTGGTGCATGGGGCACTTTAAAGGTGGTCGCGCCACAAATCAAGTTGGGCCTCCTGCAGTGGAGGTGTTGATGGTTCCGAACATGACTTAGGCTATTTAGCACTGGCAAACAGAATCCGATATGACGCTGGTGGAGTGAAGAGACTCAACCGAAGGAACTCTTTTCCCAAAAGGATGAGGGTGCTTCACATCGCACTCATGCTTTTAATACTTTTTGTGTAAACCACGATCTCATTTTGTTGCTGTAGTTACTACTCCTTCTGCTGCTGCTGCTGCTGGTCTTATTGTTGTTGTCGTCATGGCTGTTGTTGATGATGATAATGTTGTTGTTTCTGTTGATGATGATGATATTGTTGTTATTTCTGTTGATGATGAGGGTGATAATGATGATGACGTTGGTTATGACGATGTTGTTGTTGCTGTGGCGTTGTTGCTGTTGTTGTCGTCTTCGTGGCCGCTGTTGCTGTTGCTGCTGCTGCTGATGTTGTTGTTGGTGTTGTGGTTGTTGTCGTCGTCGTCGTGATCGTTGTTGATGGTGCAATGATGTTGTTGTTGTTGTCATTGTTTTGGCGGTTGTTGATGATAATTGTGCTGATGCTGCTGTTGTTGTTGTTGTTGCAGTCATCGTCGTCGTGTCTGTTGTTGATCATGATGATCATGTTGTTGTTGTTGTCGTCGTAGCCGGTGTTAAAAAAGAAGAAGTTGCTGCTGCTGCTGCTGCTGCTGCTATAACTCTCGTTTTCGACCAATCACTTTACCAGGTGACTAGACCAGAGATACCCCCTTTAAGCCGGGGATCCAGCCGGCGATGCTGTCTGGGACTACGCGGCGTCACACGAAACCGTCACGGACAGCCGACTGTCACACAACACTGCGCAATTATCGCCTACAACATGCCATGCACGCAGCCTTCGCAGAATGAGCGATCGCTTTCCGGACGTGGCGGACATGGCAGGCAAAATTATAAATGCCAGCGTTACTGGCCAGATTAATTGTGCTCTCGTAGAAAAGAGAAAAAGGGAAAGACATGGAGAGACAGGGCATGCAGAAACCCCCCCCCCCCCAAAAAAAAAAAAAAAAAAAAAAAATCCTGCAGCATATAACGTGTCAAGTTGTTAGGTGAATCTTTCGATTATTCAAGTGATGACAAGGACAGCTGGTGTTCATCCCTCGCTGTCATGACTGTGTGAGCGATGCCGTGGCGTGCCGTGAGCCCAGATTGTCCTGAATGCCGGCTATACTGCCCCGCCTGCCGAAATCACAACAGACTATACCGCTGAGATGCAGCTAAGCGGCGGGTGCCCTGCAAAAGGCCGTACGTGCGTTCAGACACCAGCATCACCTTACGCCCTTCTGCTGGGAACAAATTCCGTCTGGTCCGTTTGAAGGCTCTCTTAAAAATGATTTATTGTTTTTACCTCATTATGACGTAAAATTTGAACACAGAATGTGAGAGGATAGAAGCGCGTGCAAAATGGAAAATGATGTGTATTTTTTTTTAAATGACCATAGTGACTTTCTTTTGCCCTTGTGTCCTTGTGCAAGGCACCCGATGGCTCAGTGATCTAAGCACGAGGGCTGGTTCCGATATACAGCGCGCAGCTAGGATGTGCCTCCCGCTGCTCGGCCTGGTTGCACGGGCCTGATTAGGGCGGGCCTGTAGCCGCTCTTATGAGGCGAGCCCGGCGCACGCACCCACGTACGTCGGCGTGATTACGGCGGACTGTGCGAGCGAGGGGCAGCCGCTATGGAACGTAAACATTCCGTCACTCCTGTCTCGGGACGGCAATCAGTGAAGCCCGACAGTCAGCCGGACCAACAGAATGATCATCTGAAAAAAGCAGAAGATGTCGGCCTCGTCACCTGCTCGTGTTTATCGCCGTCGATGCAAATCTCGCGTTAGAAGAGCAAACAATTATTTAGTCTCTTTTTTTTTTTTTTTTTTTTTTGGGGGGGCGATATTTCTGACGGCTGACATACGCTAGGAAGATCTTCATCTATACGATTTTGGCTTAAGAGGGCGCTGTTCAGACACACGCCTCATTTAGAAGAACTCCGGGCCCTTTTCCAAAACCCGGCTTTGCTTGTTTATTTATTTATTCATGTCTTCTTTAATGAGGGAAAGCTCCATCAGTGCACAGCACTGCTTTCCATAGAGGTCCTCATTTAGAATACAATCAATCAAATGCTAATTAGAGCCTATTGTCTATCTTTCTGTCGTCCATTTTAAAGTAAAATGCAGGCATATGGGAGGCCTTTGGCTTTGCTTTTTAAAGTTATGTTGCGCTTTGGAAAAGAATCCAAAGCTCCAATTTCAACAAAGAAATCCAACCTGGGTTTTCAGGTTTTTGGATGACAGAGGCGAAGCCTGAGACGAAGCCTAAGCCGGGTTTTGGGAAAAGGGCCCTGCATATAGTGACGGCATTGCTTTTGCTTTGCATGTTTTTTATCGTCTGTTTTTCCGAATTCGTTGACTTCCCTGGTCCCCTGGTCCTCTAGATGACGTGCACGCGTAAACAAAGTAATAAAAAAAATGACCCACTGAATCACTTTAAATACCCAAATACACAAATCTAAAAAAAAAAAAGAGAGCCTGACTGTTGGCAAATGGAGTATGACTTCATCAGCACAGAAAACCAATTCAATTGAATTCCAAATCACTGTGCGGTGATCACGGGATGTTTTCAGCGTGAATTGCTGTTGAAATTAGTGTCTCAACAGCATCCCGAGACAGAGGAGACGAAGCATTGAATAACTTATATCGAACGTGGTGTGGGAGCCAATCTTTTGCTCCTTTACGAATTCTTGGTCTGCACATGAACATTCTCTTTACACAGCTGGCGCCTGTTCCCTCATTAAAGGCCTTTTAATTCATTAGCTTTGCGACAGAACATACTCCAGCCTTAATTCGATTGTGCAAATGGCGTTTATGAATTATCACGTTGGTTTCTTTTATTGTCGGTCTGGGTCTATTTATACGAGTCACAATTTGCAAGGGGGAAACAACCTAGGGCACGTATATATAGCCAAGGGACTTACAGCTTTCAATGGCGGTCTTGCACCTCTGCTTATCCATGGGGAAAGACTTGAAGTCCATGTGACAGTAGAGCACCAGACTGAGCCTGCGCAGAAAGAAAACAAAAACACCAAACGAGGGGAAAATATTAAAACGGGAGGGAAGGAATGTCACCCCTGGGTAGGTTGAAACGCATGGCCTGAGAGCCTTGGGCATTGCGAAATCTTGATATAGTTTTTACTTCATACCGGCGCCCCGTGTCTATTAACGGGCCTTAATCTTATCCTCAATACCACGCCGTTATGGCTCGCCTGAACCGAGTGTGTTATTTCCCGCCAACTTTACAGGATTTCTGTTTGCCGCGACTCGGGAGAAAGTGGGGAAATGGGTCAGGTGAGGGTGCGTCCATGTAACCTAACCTTCAAGCATCGTCCTCGTTAAGACAAAACGACGTGAATGTCGAGTTACACCCAAGCTTCGCTTCCCGCTGGAACACTCCACATTGTACTCTGCTTGATATTGATACATCTTCTGCTTCTCCAAAAAAAAAAAAAATTACGTTTTACACAACCCGTTTCTACTCGCATTGGAGTAAGTGTACAGACTATAGACGTGGAGTGGAGGTGGAGTGTTAGCCTGGAATTTGCCGCGTTCGCCAAACAAGTAGGATCTCAATTGTTGACCCAAACATAATTTGGCACTCGTGTTACATTGGCACAGGCACCTCGAATCGTTAGACCTATACACTCACGTGGGCCAAATCGCATATTGGAACGTGCGTTCAACACATAGTGGACGACCACGGGGCGTGGTTATATACAATGTACATGTTTGGGGTTACCAAACGCGCCAAATTGAATCATTTTGTAACCGTATCTGGGAGCCGGGATCCTATAGGTAGGTTGTCTCGTTCCTGCCGTGTTTATCAATCACGGGGCCGTTACATACCGGATAACTGAAACTTACATCGCTAAAGGCATTTGGAAATCGACAGGGGATGTGAGATGGCTGGGACTCGCCTATCACTGTGAGAAACGGAGAGACTTGAAGGGAAAAAAATCTTAGGCTATGTACACTGACAACAGAGGACTCATCACGCGTAATGTTCGGCAGGCTAACATTACAAGTGGGAGGAATATTGTTCTGGCAAGCAGTGCGTGGGTAATTGCATTTAACCGCACGGTCGTATGAGTTGACGTTGGTAAAAACTAATTATGAAGGTTTACCACCTTTCATTCGTCCCTCACAGAGTAAATGAACACACTCTCGAAGAGGGAGAGAGGTGGAGAGAGACTAGGAGAGTAGAAATAGATAGGGAGAGAGAGGAGGGAGGGAGAGACGGAAAGAAAGAGGTGGATAGATGGAGGGGAGGGAGAGAGAGAGAGAAATAAAGAGAAGTGGACGGAGGGAAACTGAGATAGGGATAACGGTGGAGAGAGGGAGGTGGAGACAGGGGAAGAGAGAGAGAGGAGGGGAGAGAGGGGAGTGAGAGAGGTGGAGAGAGAGAGGGAAAGAGGGGAGAGAGAGAGAGATAGAGAGAGAGCGGGAAAGAGAGAGAGAGAGATGGAGAGAGGGCTGGGGGGAATGCAGGGAAGGCATGCAACGGTCGTCATGTCTTAGAGAAATAGTACAGGTAAAGCACGGCATACAGATTTTCTGCGTGCTTCAAATGTGAGACTTCCCAGCACACTCCTTATTCGGTTCAAGGTTTAATGATGCAACCAAGCCGGGGCAAAGGCGTATTGACACATCTGTAGCTAAACGCATTAAGTTTTTGTTTCCAGTTCGGCAGTCGGGGTGATAAGTCCCCTCTGAGCAAACAGGCAGGAACGACAGGACCGGACAAGTCAGTATAGGCTTGACCTCTGTTTATGGAATATAAAGACAGACACAAAGAGGCAATTTCCCCCCTCCCTCTCCTCCGCTGCCTCTTCCTCCTTCTCCTTCGTCTCCTCTTCCTTCGTCTCCTTCTCTTCATCCGCCCTCTTCGCTTCCTTCGTTTCCTTCTCTTCCTTCGTCTCCTTCTCTTCCTTCGCCTCCTTCTCTTCCTTCGCCTCCTTCTCTTCCTTCGTCTCCTTCTCTTCCTTCGTCTCCTTCTCTTCCTTCGCCTCCTTCTCTTCCTTCGTCTCCTTCTCTTTCTTCGTCTTCTTCTCTTCCTTCGCCTCCTTCTCTTCATTCGTCTCCTTCTCTTTCTTCCCCTCCTTCTCTTCCTTCGTCTTCTTCTCTTCCTTCGCCTCCTTCTCTTCCTTCGTATTCTTCTCTTCCTTCGCCTCCTTCTCTTCCTTCGTCTCCTTCTCTTCCTTCGCCTCCTTCTCTTCCTTCGCCTCCTTCTCTTCCTTCGCCTCCTTCTCTTCCTTCGCCTCCTTCTCTTCATTCGCCTCCTTCTCTTACTTCGCCTCCTTCTCTTCCTTCGTCTCCTTCTGTCCCTTCGTCCCCTTCTCCTCTTCCTTCTCCCCCGTCAATTCCTTCTCCTCCTCACTTCTCTTCTTCCTCCTCCTCCTGCCCCTCCGCCTCCCCAATCCTCCTCCATCCCCATCACGAACTGATGTGCACCTCCACGGAACGGTGTCCCACTCTATGGGCGTCCAATGACGGATGGACAAGGCTGCAGGGGGAAACTATGCCGATGAAAGCCCTCGTCGTATAACCATGATTCCTGCTCATCCCTCTCATCCTCGTACAGATAACTAAGGAAATGCAAAGGGTGATTACTTTTCCTTACTCTTCCTGATACCCTCCCGCCCTCCTTTCCGTGGCGATGTGATATCGGAGGTGTTAACATGAGCTTGCTTTGGGTTGGGTGCAGCCGAGCCCAGAGCATGTGCACTGAGTATTACAACGAAGAAAGGGTGAACGAATGACCGTTGGCATGCGTTGCTAATAAAGAATATCTGGTGCACATTTCGTGGGAGGGTGGCAAGACAATGACGCAACGCCCGTACCCGACATACTTTAATCAAGGTATATGCTGCGCGGATCGCGCCATGTGTTGCTGTGTGACGTACATCAGTGTATTACGTACGTATACGCGAAAGCAAAAAACCACAGCAACCACTTAATGTCAATGACCGATACATGCCGACAAAGTGTTCATGAAAATGTCCGTGCTCCAGACAATCTAACTATACTATAGGTGTTGTAAGATAAACACGACCGTGGGTAGATTTCAAAGAACCCTTTGTGTGGTTTACATATGGGTGAATCTGAGTGTTATTTTTCACGTCACATTCATTTCCGATTCTATTTTGGTAACTTTTAAATAAGATTACTGGTGCCAGAATTGTACAGTTTGGGGGCATGCACACGAACAAGGTTTAATGCATCAGGCCTTGGTATGCAGAAATATAAAGTTCCCGACAAACATCGAAGTAGATATTGCCTAACAGGATAGATAAGCGCTGAAAGGTTTTTTTTTTCTTTTTCATTTAAATGCATTTTCTTTTTTCATTTCATCGATAACGACGTGCATGCAGGGTGACATTCCGCTCTATGAACATTATGAATTGAGTCGCCGCTCAAATCAAACAGATGCACACGCGTGATATCGTTTGGTTGAATGTTGCCAACGAAATCGGCTTCGGTCTAAGAGCTTTTCTATGCACACATACAACTCTCTTTCCTTCTTGACAGTGGCGGGGCAACAAAAAACAAAAAAAGGGGGGACGGCAATTTGTCGGCGTTATCTTTCGTGGCGTGAAGCCAACCGTGAACATGCCGCGCAGCAAAAACCCTTAAGTCCACGATTTACGTGTTTTCTATTCCGAGTCCGAAAGATGGAATCAGGGGAAGCCAGTCGTGCTCCCTTTGGCAACTCCTAGACACTAATTTCTGCGGTGTGACGATCGGAAACGTATATTTTTATTATCATTTTTTTTTTATTTTTTTTTATTTTATAGAATTCAACATTTTAATGGATCGGAGGGAGTGGGTTTGTGTGTGTGTTCTTTTTGAAGCGAGAGTTCGGTTACACAAAGAGGTATGTTATGGTAGTTTGTGTGTCGTGGTTGTGTTCCCCTGATGGACGGGGTGCCCCACCTCACAATCGTCGACGGTAAGATCAGTCCACTTGCGAAGAGAGAAAGACAGGGAGAGACAGAAAGAGAGAGACAGAGAGACAGAGAGAGACAGAGAGACAGAGAGACAGAGAGAGAGACATAGGGAGACAGAGACAGACAGGGAGAGGCAGAGAGACAGACAGGGAGAGACAGAGAGACAGACAGAGAGAGACAGAGACAGACAGAGACAGACAGGGAGAGACAGAGGGAGAGACAGGGAAAGACAGGGGGACAGAGAGGGACAGGGAGAGACAGAGAAAGACAGAGACAGAGAGAGACACAGAGACGCAGAGACAGACAGGGAGAGGCAGAGAGAGGCAGAGACAGAGTGAAAAAGAGACAGAGACAGACAGAGAGAGTCAGGGAAAAACAGAGAGAGAGACTGAGACAAACAGAGAGACAAAGATAGACAGGGAGAGACAGAGAGACAGAGAGGGATAGACAGGGAGAGACAGGGAGAGACAGGGGGACAGAGAGGGACAGAGAGAGACAGAGAAAGACAGAGGCAGACAGAGAGAGAGAGACATAGAGACGCAGAGACAGACAGGGAGAGGCAGAGAGAGGCAGGGACAAACAAACAGGCAGAGACAGACAGAGAGAGTCAGAAACAAACAGAGAGAGACTGAGACAAACAGAGAGACAAAGATAGACAGGGAGAGACAGAGACAGGCACAGAGAGGCAGAGAGACAGGGAAACAGAAAGCCTGCGAGACAGGGAGAGAGAGGTGGAGGGAGAAAGAGAAGGAGAGAGAGAGTGGGAAGAAGAAAGAGATGGGGAGATACAGAAAGATGGAGATGGAGAAAGAGAGGGACTGAGAGAGATATAGAGAGAGAGAGAAGGAGGAAAAGAGGGAGAGAGAAAGATGGGAGGGAACATAGAGAGGGCCGGGAGGGAGAGGGAAGGAAGGAGGGAGAATTAGGATGAGAAAGAGGGAGGGTAGAGTGAGAAAGGGAATGCAGTACATTTTGAGTCATTACTGATATTACACAGATATTTGAGCCAACCGTAACGCTATACATGTACAGTACGTATCTACACGAGGCAACTTGTTATCTGGATCATAATGTGGTAGGTAAGAAAAGCCGAGATGTATATTCTGGGGCTTAAGCTTCTGCCCTTTCCCGGCGGCCAGAGTGCCATTTTGACCCACATATGGAATTGGCTGTCCGGGGCTCGAGTTGTGTAATCCATCATGGACTCCCGTTGCACCGTGCCTGTATCTCTGTCCTTTCTCTCTTTCTCTCTCTCACTCTAGTCTAGAGCAGGTCATTAACGACCGCCCGTATCAAACGCACCGTGGATGTCGCTGCAAAAGTACAGTGGTCGTTGGGCAGTTAGGAAAGAGGAAAGCCAAAGCACAATGTTTGCAGTGAATAACTGAATAATCTGTCGTTTCAAATCATTTACGCGTATAGGCCTATCGGACCAATTCCAGGCACTGCATTATCCACTGTGCGAAATGGCCTTCAGTAAAAGTGATACGCATTTGAAAATACACAAGCAGTGGCAAAAGGCATGGCGATCCGACAGATTTATAAGACACGTTTCAATCGGTCTTCATGACATCTTTCCATTAATAACGGTGCATGTAATACCGGAGCTGCATGCCAGTCGTCTCGAGGAAGATTTCTCGCCAGGATGCATCATCGAGAGAGTGACATCCGGTGAGCTTGAAAAAAGAAGCTCGTCCGACAAAGTGGATGCCCGTATAATTATAGGCCTTGCACTGACCAGCATATATCATGTACACTATTTTTTGGAATCATCAACTAGCGAACGGATCCCGGGGCTGTCTCCCCGGCCGCCACCAATGACCCACGACCTTTGTGGCGTCGTCGGTTGCTGCACCGCGGTTAAGTACGGTGGCTCCTTGCGGACACCGCGCAAGACACGCTGAAAATGTAATCCCAGCGAGGGTATAGACTAACCCGGTCAGCTCTGCCGGCCCAAGCGCACTTAGTGGTATGTGTCCCTCACTCCCCAACCCCCCCAACCCCCCCCCTCTCTATCTCTCTCCCTCTCTCTCTCGAGATCTCTCTCCCTTCCTTTCTCTTTTACCCATGCTCGTCTCTGACTCCGACCCTGGGGAGGTCACATTGCCTTTTTTTACGGGACGAGAGGACGGCACAAACCCGCCATGCGTCCCGGTAACTCTCCGTCGCTGACCGCCCCACATTGAGGGCGGGTTTCACTCGCACTTCGACTTCGGAGTTAAGCTTCGGGGAAACCGTACATACAGTGCAGGCTGCGTGGATTCCGGGCTTGTTATTTTTCCATTTCGGCCGGCCTTCGTGCCCAGATCGCCCCCCCCCCACGCCAAACAAAAATCAGAAGAGAAGAGATTGCTTGATATTCTCCCCCTTATCTGCGGCAGTAGTGGGATAGAGTACGGACCATAATCAGGCTGGATGTGCTCTGCGGTTGCAATGAGTGCAGTTAAATGGTGCGGGGCTTTTGCGATTTCCTGCCCTGGAGCAATAAAGAAAAGTCCATGACTTTTATTGAAGAGGCACATGACAATTAATCCGACAATTACATCGTGAATTTCAAAAGAATGTACAGATTGTTTCCGCGAATTTGGCCATTGATCAACAGCGATATTTCCATTTTTTTTTTTTTTTTTTTTTTGGGGGGAGGACAAAGTTGTACTTTCCATAGGTTTCTCCCTTTGCCGCTGCACTTGGGTTGTTTGCAAAGTCTCGTTGAGAGGACTTCATAAGTCAGAATGCTGAAATCCACCCACCAACCAATGCTCTCCCAACCGGGGGCAAGGCATGCCGAATTGAAGCCGGACCAAGGCAGCGATACGACCCATCCCCAGTCGCATCGTCGCCGCTCCATTATTACGCTCTACTTACAGACAGAGGCGAGTTGAAGCACGCCCGACCGACCTCGGAGGGGGCAGGGGGCAGGGGGCAGGGGGGTTGGAACGGCTGATCAAGTGGCACTTTCTAAAAGACGTAGACGCCGTGAAATATCAGTATACTGGAGGGCCGTGACGTGCGTGAGTAGCCTAGCGACTGGCGAAGGTTACAACACCGCTTGCCCCCCTCTTTCTCTATCCCTGCCTCTATTCCGATGTCTCTGTCTCCCTATTTCCACGTTTTGAAAGAGCACACTCACTGATAGGCATCACGAATACATGTCCAATGTCTACTCGTGCCGGCAAACACAGCCCCGTGTCAACAGACGCGGTCGAAGGGGGAAAACACGGGGTCGGCGTCACGGCGAGTGTTATTTGTCATAAGGTGGTTGGGAAAGTAAAACAAAAAATGGCCACGATATGTACGATCAATGGCCGTCTGGCACACGCTACACAGGAGCGGGTTCTTGCTTAGCCTCCGTCGTTTTCAACTCGTGTTTACAATCTTCTAATTTTTTTTCTCATCATTTTCCAATGAGATACCTATCACTATCCGATTCGATCCTTACAGCAATAAATTGCCATCGGGAACGACAGTGACTATAATATCACCGATATCATGACCGTACATTGCCGACTGTCTGGTAGACTATTAATTTTGAAGAGCGACCCGGTGGAACTAATGGCCCGTTGTCTCTGCCGATATGGACAGATGTCTGAGTGGCTGAGATGGCTGACAGAACCAGTGCACAGACACGACCTGCCTCGTCCAGTAGTAACCACATCTACCCCAAACGGGCCTGTTAGATATATCATAAGGCGACCCCTACCGTGTGAAATCCAGAGTGGCGTACGGCAGTATAGTCGGGTAGCTCACTAATGTAACGGTGCATTCCCCATGCAGAAAGCGCCCATTTCTTTCAATCAAGACTTCCCAGACAAACAGACGAAAAAAATCATCACATACTAATGAAGTATGATATTTGTCAAATTCCTCCCGTAAGAAATCGCAAGATATAATTGTAACTACCACGGTTTATAAATCATTTACCGTGGTCTCTTCTGTCCCCTTTTTTTTTTCCGGTCGTCGACATTTGAATTGGAAATTCCGACCTGCAGACATCGCTTCAAGAGAAAGTGTGACAGCCAGAAAGGTCGAGGCAGTTCCGCAGAACGAGAAGGCCATAACCCAACGGAAATAATACAGCAACGGACCCTTGTAAACGCTAGCAACCTACACTAGTGCGGGGTTATTAAACTTGCTTAACCACCTCAACGTGAAAATCCATTAATAAAAAAAAAAACCGTGCGATTTCCGATGATTTTTATTTCCCGAGGGATGGGGGCCGGGGGGAGGGGGGGTTGACGAGCGGGAGGAATCCCCGCGAGGTAATTTCGTCAAGTATCGTAGCGGTAACGACTCAAGATTCCCACTCGAACGGGCATGCCCGCCTTATGAATATCCAAGCTGTTACATCTCGCCGGTGCTTCATGTCAGAGTCTCTCGGTCTCTCCTTCGTATATAGCAGTGCCCCCCCCCCGAACGACATGAATAAGTGCCATCTTGCCGATGGAGACGCGGGTGAACATTAAATGCCAACCCCCCCCCCCCCCCCGCCTCTCTCTCTCTCCTTGCGAGGAACGTATAGGTTAGTATACGGACGGATCGTTGTTGATGTTGAAGGGCCTTGCAGGTGGGTCACGTGCCTCTTCCGTGTAAGGGCGGAACTGATAACGACAGAAACCGGGCTGGCACTCCCCTCGTCGCCCGCGTGCCGTATACTCATGGTGGCCTTGCTCTGGACTTGCAGCGACCACACTGAGACGAACGTGAATCGGACCAAGTGGCGCTGAACACCACTGCACAGTCTCGCCCGTGTCGTTTCAACGCTCACTAATGAGTCACAATTGACAACGGGCAGAGTACACACAGCCCGAAACCTTGAGTCACCGGCTCTTTTCAAAGCCATACTCCTCCTCTTAAGATCTTAAGAGACGATGTAGGCATACATACATGGTGTCACCGCAGACCTTCCACTGTGTCACGTTGTAAGTTATCAATCAACGCGCATGGCTCGTCGTGTTTGACTCCACTGCCGATAACCTTTCGTTCTCATTTTGTTTTCTCTAAAGAGACGAGCAATCGTGAACTACTTGGAGACCGATCTCGGTGCTCAAGACTGCGGATCAGGCGATAATGGTAACGAAACGAAATTGGATAAAAATAATCAGGCTCGCGGGCACAAGGAATCGCGACAAGACGTCAATGCAGTGCGGGAAGTTCCATCTCGAGTGGAAATTAAAGTGGCTGGAGGCAATCTGACTGATCGCACCTGTCATTATGGCGCGGTCAAGCAACGCCTAAACGCCTCCGTTTATCACACGCAGAGTGAAGCGATCACCATTGTATCAGAAGGTGATACGTGCGAAGGGTTCAATAATAAGTGTGATGAAATGGATGAGCCGCGTGTATTGATAATAATGGTGCCGTTATCAATGTGTGATTGCTATTGGGCGCATTATTTTTACATTCAGTTGGGGGGGGTCATTGGTTAATAATGAACTCGCTTGGAAATCATCAGAAGGGACCGAGGAGTACCGTGCACGACCAAAGTGCTGACATTCTGTTTTAACGGGCGGACGGTGAGTATTCCTATACTCTCCCGCCCGGCCCGTTGCACCTAGCGCGTGGAGCTGAGGTAATTCCATTACACAACACTTCAACGCAAGGGTTGGCAGCATATATTATTTGGTGCTTGATTGCATCCGCAATCCATAATTTGTCTTCGCAACTCCACTGTATCCGTGCAGGTGATTGGTTCGGTACACGAAACAAAAGTGCAGCCTCATCGTCTGACGCGAGTGCGTCGTCTTTGACAGCTGATGGGGTTACGTTTTGAAGTGGCCAACCCACTGAAAGCTCGCCCGAAGTGTTATGTAATAAAAATCCTGAAAATGCGATTAATGAGAAGTGTAATTGGAATCATATTCCAGGAGGGTAATGACTAACACCATGCAGCTTTCTGATAATCCTTCTTTTGTGTTCAGTCCTTCACACTTCTCTCTTTGATCTTTCCCCCTCTTGTCACTAATCCCTACCCCACTCCTTGCCCTTCTCTTTGATCTTCCCCTCCCCCTCACTAATCCCTACCCTACCCCTTGCCCTTCCCTTTGATCTCTCCCTACCAGCTTCACTCTTTGTCCTTTGTTTCTCATCCGTGTCCTATTCACTCTCTCCCCCTTCCTTCGTGTACATGTATCTGTTTTGTCCTTGTCACTCTGCCTTTGAGAAAGGTCCTGCTAGGATCGAAACGTCAGGCCCACTAAATTTCAAATTTTGGAATTATAGTCATAACAATGAAGTACACGATGAAGAGGGTCCGTCCTAAAAAGTTTTCTTTCCCTTTCCTTTTTTTTTTCATAACAGAACCTTTCAAGTTGGATATAATATCCCAACCTTCTCGGACTTAGAAAAAAGATGCCATACGATACATCCCATTTATAGGAGCTGCGGTGACCCCGTTAACTACGCATACTTATCGATAGACTTTGATGTGACGTCACTGCCCAGGCGCCAGTAATATGCTATCCTTCTGCATCTTAATTGTTCTCCGTTCTTATCAGTGGAATTCTGCTTCATATTAAGTGCACGATTTAGGAATTTTGTGATGCAGCTTCTCGCCCAAGCACGCAACCACCACGGAGACCTTAAGACCTATCAGATCTGCCGACAAGATCTCGAGTGGAAAACACTAGACCGCGCGACCAAGTGCATGATGTGCATTCAAAACGAATGATAGGCAGGCGATTGTTGTGAGGGTGATAGGTAAATCCGGCAGTTTATATGCCCAATTGATAAAATTCGATGCCATCACTCTGCATTCTGGGTGCAACACAATCTAGCGCATTGGGAGTTGACTTTGTGGAATATGATGTATATAGGTACCTATACGTCGTTTGGGACAGCAGATTGGTTATTATTCAACACAATGCCTGTTAACACATGCTGCACTCACTTCATGCTGTAGAATATATCCCCATCGGGATACACCCGGACGAGCCTATTTTGGACGGTGACCTCGTGGAAGCTGGCCCGCTTCTCGTTGGCGAAGAACAGGTCTGGTACCCAGAGCCTATCGGCGATATTCATGCCGGAGGAGATGTAAGGCAGGTCGCTGTAGTTGGCGAAGGCGAGACGGGGGTCGTTCCAGTATTCCTCCAATAGAATCGTCATCCCGTAGTCCTGTGGAAAGGAAAAGGAAATTGTTCAAGTTAATCCAAGGGGTATGGATCCTGAGCCAATCAGCTCAACGGGAGTGCGTTGCCAAGGAAGCAGAGCCCTCGTCATGACTGTGGGCAAACTTGCGTGATGTACAGTACATGTATGCTCTGCCCTGGTTCTCTGTTTACTCATACACGTGTGAGCTGAGCACCTCGTTTCCCTGGTGCCCGATTTGCTCGCTCTTGCGAAGCATACATCGGTCTTCCCTGGTGGCCACTTTATCGCTAGTGTGCAGTAAATATCGAGTTTCCCTGGTGCCCAGTTTGCTGGCGCGTGTCTAGTGCACTCCTACCCTGGTGCCCAATTTGCTCATTCGTGCAATGTGCCAACCGGATTTCCCTGGTGATCCATTTGTAACCGGTGTGTTGTAAACATCGAGCTTCCCTGGTGCCCAATTCGTTAAGGGTATGCAAAGATGTACACCGGAATTCCCCGATGCCCAATTTGTTAAAACGGGTGAAGTGTGCTGTATCCTTCCCTGGTCCCCGATTTCTTATAGGAGCGTAGTGCACGCCGAGCTCCCCTGGTGTACAATTTCTCACACGTGCACAAAGTATAGCAGGTTTCCCTGGTGCCCAAGTAAACATTTTGGTCTCCCGTATCCACGTTGCTCGTATGAATGTAATGTAGCAAGGTTCCCTGGTGTGTTCTATTCGACCGTAAATGCTGAAATGGAACAATTCAAGGCAAGCGACTTAATCGAGGAAACGCATCCCAAGGGCTTGAGCAAAACAGACAGACTTTCTACTCCAAGAGCGACGCATGATTCTGCAAACATTTGAAACACTTTGTCTGACTTTTACTTCCTATTTCGCCCTCACTCATCTGAAACGCAAGGAGACAATTAATGTTCATCATAATCATTAAAATTTAGTGGGCCTGACGTTTCGATCCTAGCAGGAACTTTCTTAATCAATCAAAATTCATTCCCAGACTGAAGTGCAAACTCAAAAATGAAGTATTTGACACTGAATAATTATAGAAACAGCGACCAGCGCAAATTTTTTAACAGAAACAAATGGTAAAACGCCCCCAAGCGACGAGGTATAATGTCTCTGGATAGTTTCTTTGGGAAGCGGGTATTGATGACCAAGACATTAATAAGGTATACCGCTGGTTTTAACGCGATCTCGTTTATAGCCGGCTTATATCCACCAAATTATGTGAATATAATCTGTTGGAGGAGAAGTAATTGCACTTACCATGGTTACCTCCGTCACCTCATCCATACTCAGGACGAAGACACTGCAGGCAACGATAGTCGCTGCACCTGCAAGAGAGGATGGCAACAGTGACAGGCCATTAGAGATGTGTGGGCGGCATACACAGAGTGGAGGGAGGGGAGGGGGTGGGGGAGAGGGAGAGGGAGGGTGGCATAAAACACAGCGAACTTTAACACTGTTGCTACAGGAGTGAGATGGACCCCGGGGGTAGCATGCAAGTGCAGCTATAACGGTCTCGGGGCCGAACTAATGCCTGCGATAGCTCAGACTGTCCCCCCTGTTCTGTGCATCTCTGTGGGGGAAACAAGAGGCTCATAGTATAATGGAGGTCCTTACCGTGCTCGATCGCAGAAGAACCGACTGATTCAAAGCGCATTCGTCGAAAAAATAAATAAATAAGGGGTCGGCATCAGGGCGAAGCCGCCGTATACGTTATACGAATACAAGACGCGTGAGGGCTGGGCTTGGTGGGAAAAGGGAGAGCATGGAACTCTAGGACATTGATCGAGGGTGGGGTCGAGCAGGGGCACCTCACTTGACCCGGGTCGGGTGAATGGAGCCCCGTTGGTAAAGCTTCCATTTGATCCTAGTTTATTTCATCTGACCAGCAATCTGACCCAAAAAAAATTGGCCCACTTGAGACTGTTCCAGGATCGCCGGTCTGACCTAGGTCGGATCCTTGACTGCGACCGAGGTCTTGTCCTTTCGACCCGGGTTTTTTTCGTCAACTTAGGCCAGCCAACCCGACTCGGCGTCAATTCGACTTATAGGTCATGACAGGTCAGTCAGTCTAACCGTGGGTAGTGAATCTGACCCAGTTCGCCTTCTCCATCTCGTCCCGGGTAACATTATCTTTCCCCCACAGTCTTGTCCCGGTGCTCTCTGGAGCAACGTCATTGTATCATCGTGCCAGACGCCCGCCTGCATCGCCGCGAATACTCTCACCCCTCTCCCCCCCCCCTCCCTCCAACAGACTGCCCCTCAAACTTTGAAACCAACGAGGGAGAGTCGGGCCGGACAGACGGCAGAATTCCAAGACAGCTCCGAGCCAAGGATTCATGGAACGTCTCAAGCTGATCAAGGGAGGAGTCCCCAAGCCCAATGCCTGCTTTGCCAAGGTTACACGAAGCTGGCTCCTGAAACCAAATCCCCCCAAAGGCCTCCCGCGGATATTTTCTTCTTCATTTTTTTTTCTTCGTACCCCCTTCGATACATGTTCTTGCTTTTCAAATCAGAAAACCGGCCCGTAGGGAAGGCGGAAGGGCGGGAGGGGTGTGTGTGTGTGTGTGTGGGGGGGGGGGGGGCAATGCAGGCTTAACGCCATCAATATGCTGCAGTCCGAACCATTATCCTTTTTTTCTTGCTTGTCCAGCCCCCGTTAGCCCGAAGGGACACTGTCCAGTCTAGGTGTTGAATGTGGGGCATCAAAACACAAAAAACGGCAACTCGCACGCAGGCAAGGTAAATGTCACATAAACATAAAGGAGACTAAAATCTGCCACCCGAAAGGAAAATGATAATATTATAAACTCGGAGTAAAATGTCGTTCATTGGCTAAGTACGTAAACATCTGGTGTTCATCGTGCGTAATCCACACCGACAATCGTTCCTGTGCAAAACACAAATCAAATTCTTTTTTTCCTCTTTTCTTTTTCTGTCTGCGAAATACGATATTATGCAAACATTTTAGTCCTGGAAATGCATAGAGAGGGGTTTATGGTTTTGTTTTGTGAATTATTCATATCATACGAGACTATAAAAGTGTATCAGATTGAACGTTGGACCATGGTATTACATTCATCATTATTCATGTTATTCTCCGACGTGTCTGCAACAGGATCAGGCAGGGAAACAACAATGACAACAACAACGACGAAAACAACAACAACAACAACAACAACAACAACAACAACAACAACAACAATAGTAGTAGCAGCAACAGCAATATCAACAGAAGCAGCAACAGCAGCAGCATCAGCAGCTGTAGAGTTATTATCAGCATCGTCATCATCTACATCGCCATCACTATACGACCATGGAGGAAGAAGGACTAACACCGCCATCACCCTCAGCAAGGTATCCTCTGACCTCTGCCGACTATCTTGAGCGCATAAACCTCGATTTCTAAAAACCCACAGATTGAGCAGCATCAAACAGCGGAAGATAATGTCTCCAGAATACCCTTCTGTACGAGCTCACTATATACACTACCTTGCCGTAGAAACCGGCGCACGTTTTGCTCTTGAAAATCCCTGAAATATTTATGAAGGGAAACGCAAGTTAGGCTTCAAAAATGCCTTCCGTTACCTATCACGTACTTGTCGGGAGGAGAAGGGAAGATAAATGTAGCTTCCCCCACAAGCAGCTAGTGGTGAGGAATTTACAAAACGGCTGTTAGAACGTGGATCATCGCGGACTAAGCGCTAACAATCATAAAACAACGCCAAGGGCGTACACTAGGGAGCATTTTGGCAGTGATGTATTAACGTGCATGTAGACCATTACTTCTTTTGTCCCCACAAGCAACCACAGTGCATAAAAAGGGGGATTCGTTATTTATTCTCTTTAGACTGCCTGGAGGGTCTACACCAGTTCTAATGGATTACATTTTGACACCAGCAGATTCTTTTCTGTCCTTAAAGCTACTGTTCTGTTCTTCAGACTTTAGCACAACATATCGAGGTTTATGTCTTGCGTTATTGCGGGCTTGCTTTTCCTGGTTATTTTTTTTTCTGCTTATACATTCAAATCTATGAGCGAGTGAAATCATGGTGAAACAAATCCAGCCAGGCCAAACAATCCAGCAATGTTAACCGATTTATACCGTGCCGAACCGAAACGAACCAAACCGAACGGAAACAAACCAAACCGAACGGAAGCGAACCAAACCAAAAGGGAAAGAACCAAACCGAGCGGAAGCGAACCAAATCGAACGGAAACGAACCAAACCGAACGGAAGCGAGCCAAACCGAACCAAACCGATCGGAACCGAACTGAGAGAACCAAACTAACCGAACAAAATCAGATCGACTCACTAGTATTGAACAGAATTCATTCCTGTTCTGCCGATTCTCATGTCGTCCATTTAGCCATCTGTTAGTATTCTTTTTACAACAACTCGTGATCTCAGAAATACTCCTACTCCTTCCTCCATGGAAACACCAACTGGACTTATCGGTTGCTCGTCCGTGCCTTCGCGTTGTGGTCGAGCAGGTTGCTAGGCCACTCGGTAGCCCTTTGACCCACCACTGTCCAATCGATATGCCTCCAGCCCCCTATATCTCTCACCCACGGGGCAGATTTGCCGCTCCAATAAATCAAGGATATGCGGGCAGGTGGAGTCACCGGCCTGGATGGGCCGAGGTGGTGTACGGAGGCAGGAAGAGCCGGCTTCCAGCGCCGTGCCAGCCCCGCTCCGAGTGGGCCCGGGACCGGGGGGGGGGACACGGTCAGCTGACCCGCCCTTTATCAGCCATCAGCAAGCCAGGGCACGACTTGGGGCCTCGGGACATTCTCCCGCAGATAATTAGAAATTAAGCGGACTTACTCGCCTCGGCCCTGGCCCCGCAGGAAATTGTAATCAATTTCCCATCGTTTATGCTTGAATACCAGCGTCATTTCGTCCTCCTTCCCCTGTGTTCGGGGGGGGGGTAGTCTTCGGTAAATACTATTTCTCTCCATTGAATTGGGGGAGGGCTCGGGGACAATTATTTGATGGGGGGGGGAAGATGCAAGCCTGCTTTGCCTTCTTCGTCTTCGCCAACTCGGAGGGAAACGGTTGCGGTCACTTCAACGCGTCATCCGGTGTCTGAAGTGACGCAGGCGCGACAGGCGACCCATAACCAGCACGCCCATAGCCAAGCATGCACGGCAAGTAATAGCCGAACCTCGACCCATACACATCACCACGGCCAGATCAGCATCGCTGGCCTGAGTGCAGAAGTTCACCACGAGTGCCGGCCCAATCTGCATGTATATACCAGATGCGCCACGGCCAATGTCGACTCACTGCCATGTAATGATATCAGCACGCCATGCCACCATACGGTCACATTGGTAATGATTGCGTCGCGTCAATTGACGTCATTCGCGTATAAGGCACGACCATGGTTCCATCGTCGCATTATGGTGAACGTGCATGGAGGTACAACTTTCTCAAGCAGAAACCCTCCGTGCGCCACGCTCCAGTTACGTGCTCCGGAGACCCTCCGACGGAGACCCAGCCCAGTGATTTACTATGACGTCATAAGAAGCCCCCAAACCCGAAATCTATAATAGGCGTAGTACAATTCACAAAACAAGATGTAAAAAGTGGGCTATTTTGCCCTTGATAATCTCGAGATAATTGCAAACAAACCATATAATAGAGGCTTATAATTAGCAATCGTTTTTTTTTTTTTTTTTTTTTTTTTTTAGACCGGTCTGATTATCGTGGAAATGGCTTCGTGTTCATAACGTCCACTAATCTTGTCCCATTCACGAAAGAGAATGACGAAAACCTTAAGAGAACTGGTTGGAAAGGGGTCCAGACATATTGATACCCTCGCTTAGTACGGAGGATGAGCCTTGTGGTGTACGACTTTTGAGGGGAAAAGGATACAGATTCGCCACGTGCATTGCATGGGATGTCTCCACGACTCTCTCGCTCTCTCTACAGTCCCTTGGCGACAGCGGTCAGCTTGACCGGTGGAACCAGGCGACACCAGAGCAGGTCGAGGTCCCTCAACGCGCCACTAATAGCGGACTGGGTTGAGGCGCAGCGTAACGAATAGCGGGACCAACCCTCGGGCTCGGCCGGGTATGGTCACGGTAAAACCTTGGCTCACGCTCCGGCGTCAGAGCCAGGTCTAACTATCCATTAGGGCCCACCCAAAAAAAAATCATGTTTCCTCATTGCAAGCCTGAAGCATCTGGGGAAAACTAATCTAGTAAGTAAACTAACTTTTACACCCTCTTCCGCTATACTACTTAATAAATGAGTAGACGAATACAATACGTAAAGCCGTTATTTTCAGCAGTTTAAGTAACAGAGGGCAAGCCTGATGACGAGACACGGCCCGATGTTTACTGGATACAGGGTTGAAATCTCTTACGATGGTACGGGGTTGATGTGGCTCGTTCCGCGGGGCAGCCAGGGCAGTGACGTGACCGGATTTCTAAATGTGCACAGGGAGCGTCTGGACGATTATGCATTACATCGAATTCGTCGGCCGAGATGAGCCTTCAATGCCTCCAACGGCACGGCATGAAAATGCAAGGAACGCCGACCAGTACTCTAGGTTATGCGAGGTTTTTTTTTTGGGGGGGGGGGTTTGGTCGTGCGGCGGGATGTCCCAATGATGCTTTGACGGCGCTGCTTACAAGCAAGAATTATTTCGGTTGCCGTAAGGAGTTTTTCGCTCCGCATGGAAAATCTGTGAGAACAAAAAAATTATGAATTTAGAGGTGTGTATGGAAAGTAAAATCTTATGCGTCATGGTCCTAATCCTCTTAGAGTTCCACCGGTGCAGACGATCCGGTTTTGGAAATGGAACATAGAAGTTGTCCTTGACAACACGAGTGCCGTATCGGGTGCAATCTAGCAGTCCTATAGTGATCCCGTATATCTGCGTGTGGCGTATACAGTCTGCACGCAAGGGAACGCGTATATTATAGACAGCGCACAGGGACACGCCGGTTTTCGCATGTATCGTGGATACAATTTCGGGCGGGTTCGATACTCGAGTGGATAATGATGTCGTATGGCGTGCACGCGACACCCGATGCCGTCATGGCGGTCTGCACACTATGTGTCTATCATGCCCGCATCTACTCGGATAGAGATACGTGCATGCGCGCGGGAGAACGGAATGGGATGGGGACAACGCCCAATGTGTTTTAATATGTATAATGAACCTGATACAACATGATGAATCACATTCTCCTCGGCGCAAACACCATGCCATATCCATGATGCAACGCGGTACCGGCCCCTATACAATATTCGAATCCACCACACGACCTCGACCATGCAGTTCGGTGGTTGAAGACGATTGCTCTAGAAAGCAGGAGTCGCGGGTTCGAATCCCGCCCGAGCTGCCTGATTGTATTCATCAGGCATCGGGCAAATTACTGTCAGCACTCAGTGCTTATCACGCGCGTCGAACAGGGCAAACCCTCAATTAAAAATAATGAACCTGAAAAGGACAGTATCAGTACCTTATCAGGGAGAATTGACCTCATTCAAAGGAATTAGTTCGGAGAAGAAGAAGATGGAACACAAGTTTGAGGCGGTATTCGGCACGGTCAGTCATTCTCCGTCCAGAATGGACTGATATAAAGCATATGCGTTTGCTGTCCCGAAATAAAAGAAGTCCACTTTCTTCAGCATACAGCAGAGAGCGCTTTGTGAGTTCCACTCTTCAGCATTGGACCGAACGAATGAGCCTTAGGATGACCGCAAACTGGGAGCGCGCATTGCACTCAATAGCGACAGCAAAGTGAATTTATAGGTGTGGTGACTATGGTTACGGTGTCCTCTAACGGACATCTACACGCGGGGCGGTAAATACCTTCAAGTCTTTTTCCGCACCAAATTTCATCAATTTATCTCAGAAAGGCTGTCCTTCTTGCGCGCATCGGACGGGCCGCACGGCTATCGGACGGGACGTCCGGCTATGGGACGAGCCGCCCGGCTATCGGACGGGCCGCATGGCTATCGGAAGGGCCGCCCGGCTATCGGACGGGCCGCATGGCTATCGGACGGGCCGCCCGGCTATCGGACGGGCCGCACGGCTATCGGACGGGCCGCCCGGCTATCGGACGGGCCGCCCGGCTATCGGACGGGCCGCCAGGCTATCGCCCGTCCCCATTTCGGGTTGCTTTAACCGTCGCCCGCCGTGAGTGTAAGGCTATCTGACTGTGCGGGCCGACCATTGTGGGTCGACATTCAGGTTAATGAGATAATGCTATATAGCCTGGTGGCGAGGTTCAAGACACAACCACGAAATTAATTATTCAGTCATCAACTCCGGCTACCCCTCGCGGGTCCACTTTTTTCATGCCAACATGCAGAGGTGGACAAATAATTCATTCCCTCCAATCAACCCTGGAGGGATTTCTCTCTCTCTCTCTCTCTCTATCTCACTCTCTCTCTCTCACTCTACCTCGCATTTCTTCTCTCCATATGTTTTATCATTTCCCCCCAACATGCAGTCAGTCATTAGCAGAGCGAATCTCGGACACATTTCGGTGGATACACTACCCCCTTGGGTGCGCACATCCAGCGACTGGATGCGGTGTCGCGTTGCACGTCAGTCTGCTTGATAGATTGGCAGTGAATTATCCCCCTCCTGTATACATCGTACATAAACGACTACGAGCACAGAGCGGGGCTGGCATGAAGGTGATGCCGGAAAAATAACCTTATTGCCGGAAAATGATCTGCGCCAGTGGTCAGCGACACCCCCTTTCCTGGTGTGGATCTTTCTCGAGAAAACCGTACACTGCTGCATAGTATCACTTGAAGCAGGAACTGCATGAGAGCTTTTATCACAGCTTATCATTTGGACCTCAATTTTCGATATGCACTCCCGAATTTCAAACCTTGTGGGGTTTTCTGTGTCAATAATCAATAACTCTTTGTCAAACAAATAAATGAAAAACTGACTAAATGAAAAAAATGACAAAGAAAACTTTGAGTGGACCAAGGATTTGGAACAATGGTTTTGCGTACCGGGTGTACCAGAGTGTGTAACTTTAAAACCAGAGGTCTATGCTTCAAATCCCTTTCCAGTCTAAGCTTTCGTTGCCCTCCCGATCCTTGCAGGACCTCCATCAGTGGCCTCCCTATCGCTGGCACTGCACCCCCCCAACTTATTTCAATTTCATATTCTCAATTTGAAAATTGCATACAATTTGCATATACTTCACGTTGGCCTTATCACATTCTAGATGTCGCATTGAATTATTTCGGCGGCGGTTGCTTTTTTATTCCTTCTTCTTCTTCTTCTTCTTCTTCTTCTTCCTCGGGGGAAGGTTGTGAGTGTTTGATGATGACACTGCGCGGGTGCACGGTGTGTAGGAGTCCCCCCAAGGACCGGCCGCGTGCTCTGCTCCGCCTCCGATGCACCGGGGTAAGGTGTGTTCTATGGCAGCCAGGCAAATCGATTCCCCTCCAAAGTGCAAACGAGTTCCTGTTTCCTGAAGGCCACCGTCGATTTCAGGAATCGATGGAACAGGAAAAAACATCACTCTATAAAGCTACCATTCGATGAACACACAAAAAAGGCCCCCCTCCCTCCCCGCTGTGATTTTTATAATTCAATAGAAATGAACATCAATTCATTTTTTTTTTTTTGGGGGGGGTCTGTATTCGTTATGGGTCTGATTTTGAGGGTTGATTTTATGACTGTCGGTTCTGCAGTAGTCCCTGGGGAGTTGGCGAGGCGTCTTTAAGGGGGAGGGAGAGGGGGCAGTCCGATGACACGTTCAGATTTCTGCAGGCAAAATTGATGACATCACCGTTGATTGAATTCGGGCATTTTCCATAAAGAGGGGGGAGAAAGAGGGGAAGAGTGTGAGATGGAGAGAGAGGGGGGAGAGAGAGAGAGAGAGAGAGAGAGAGAGAGAGAGAGAGAGAGAGAGAGAGAGAGAGAGAGGGGGGGGGAGAGAGATAGGGAGAGAGAGAGAGAGAGAGAGAGGGGAGAGGGGGAGAAGAGAGATAGGGAGAGAGAGAGAGAGAGAGAGAGAGAAAGAGAGGGGAGAGAGAGAGAGAGAGAGAGAGAGGGGAGAGGGGGAGAAGAGAGATAGGGAGAGAGAGAGAGAGAGAGAGAGAGAGAGAGAGGGAGAGAGAGAGGGAGAAGAGAGAGATAGAGAGAGGGAGAGAGAGAGGGAGAAGAGAGAGATAGAGAGAGAGGGAGAAGAGAGAGATAGAGAGAGGGAGAGAGAGAGGGAGAAGAGAGAGATAGAGAGAGGGAGAGAGAGAGGGAGAGAGAGAGGGAGAAGAGAGAGATAGAGAGAGGAGAGAGAGAGAGAGATAGAGAGAGGAAATGGGAGAAGAGGGGAGAGAGAGGGAGGAATAGAGAGACAGACAGACAGAGACAGACAGACAGAAAGACAGAAGAGAGACAGACAGACAGACAGAGAGACAGACAGATAGACAGACAGAGAGGTGAGCACCCGGATAGACAATGCAGGGAAGGCATGCAGCTTTGACCTTGACGAAACGTGCCTCATGCATGAGGGACCCAGCCCAGGGTACGACAAACTCACCACCGATGGCTTGTTACACATGACAGAGAGCAAGGCCTTGTAGGTTTACAGAACATGCACGCGCCAGGTTGTGCCACATGCCAATCCCGTATCATTCGGACGTGTCTACCGG